>JAMABB010000013.1:68680-668680 GCA_023625095.1 Aspergillus sp. S2111Y
CTGAATTGCCATATTCCCACATAAATGTCCGCAGCGCCCGCAGATGCCCGTAAATGACCGCAAGTTCCCGCAGACGCCCGCAACCCTGTTGAAATCATGATCTTTGTTTTAGGTAGGTGGGGCTAAACAGGGTGCAATTAGAATTTATTTTACTGAATTGCCATATTCCCACATAAATGTCCGCAGCGCCCGCAGATGCCCGTAAATGACCGCAAGTTCCCGCAGACGCCCGCAACCCCGTTGAAAACCATGATCTTCGTTTTAGGTAGGTGGGGCCAAATGGGATGCAATTACCGACGTCCAGTCACAGTACTTGGAACAGAAATGCAGACATCTTGAGTCATGCATACATCACCTACACCCGCAGACCTCCGCAAACACCGAAAGCTCCAGGAGTAACAAACATCAAAAATTGCCAAGTTGCTTAGTCAAATTTATAAGCAAGACGTCATCAGGTGTTCATGCTTAGGACTATATAACAGTCCTACGCATGCCCAGGGCTGAACATCAGAAACAGTTTTACATACATCGACAAGCAAGTCCGCTAAAATCCATCAGAAATACTTACTAAATTAGGGCAGAGAATGGCGACTCAAAGAGCAGTGATCATTGATGGTCCTGGAGTGGCTAAGGTAGTTTCGGATCGTGGCATTGCACCACTAAGGCCTGACTATATGCTGGTAAAAGTCAAAGCCGTCGCTCTCAACCCTACGGACTGGAAGGCCGCAGGGTGGAAGCCCCTGGACGGGGAGCCAGACACGAAAGGATGTGGACTCGGGGTGGATTACGCTGGTGTCGTGGAGAGAGTGGCTGATGGAGACAGCACCAAGAAATGGAAGAAAGGGGATCGTGTTGCAGGATCCGTACACGGAGGTAAATACTTCAACCCCAGTCCGTAAATGAAAAACCTTCTCACGAGACTTACAGGAAATCCCGGTTTCCATGCTGATGGGACTTTCGCTGAATGGGTGAGTTTGACCGTCTATCCACTCCGAAAAATGGGGCGAACATAGCCTACTGTTATAATAAGATGATTAACAAGCGCAGACCGTTAGTCGCACCGGTGTGGCCCTTAGGTTACCCGACTCAGTGTCCTTTGAAGAAGGCTCAACCTTAGGTGCTGGACTTATATCCTGTGGCCAGGCCTTGTATCAGCAACTGGGTCTCCCGCTTCCGAACAACCCTACATCGGCATCTCTAGCGGTGCTTATCTATGGTGCCAGTACAGCCACTGGTACTCTTGCCGTTCAACTAGCTAAGCTGTAAGTAGTGCATACTGGATTTACATACGATCTAACCAATGATAGGTCCGGCCTCCGGGTGCTCGCAACTTGCTCACCCAGCAACTTTGAGCTCGTCAGATCACGGGGAGCTGACATGGTCTTCGACTATAACAGCCCAAGTGCCGTTCAAGATATCAAGACCGCCACCGATGACCAACTAGGTCTAATCTTCGATTGCGTTGGCGAAAAAAATTCTCCAAGTTTCTGCTTTGACGCCATGGGGAAGTCTGGCGGAAAATATTCTTCCCTGCTACCCCCGACTACAGAATGTCCGAGGAAGGACATCACTGTATCCATGGTATTCGCATACACCGCTTACGGAGAAGCCTTCGCAAAGTTTGGACACGAATTTCCCGCGAAAATGGAGGACTATGTATACGCATCCAGATTTTTCGACATCTGCGAGGTACTACTAGCGGAAGGAAAATTGAAGCCGCACCCGATCGCACTTGAACCGAATGGGTTGGACGGAATTTTGGACGGATTGCACAAGCTGAGAGAAGGGCAAGTCAGTGGGAAAAAGCTTGTTTACTCAGTTTAGGAAAATATGATTTGTCGTCATGATGAGCACCCGACCTTCTTGAGAGGACATTCTAGCAGACTGGTTCAGCGGTAGGCAGTGATAGTTGCAGAAACGCATAATTATCATGCATTATGCGATAACTAAGCCAATAATGTAAACATGATTCCTCCCGTCCCGTGATCTGACGGTACGGACGTCAACCGAGTCGACTAACGCTGTGGTCTGTGGTCTGATGGTCGTCATATGCAGGCAACTGTCGAGCTAGAGAAGAGCTTTTGCTTGCTTTCCCCGCGCCGACGCGATGACCACGCCAGGTATTGCCAGAAGTTGATTCAAGAACACGACGGCGCTTCAACCATTTCACATCCTCCAAGTCAATGACAATTAACTGGCCACTGGGGTCATCCCACAATATATTGCGCCACTCACTGTCGTTGTGGACAACTCCGTGCGACTGGAGCACAGTCAGAGCTTTCTTGCGCTCCTGATTGAAGAAACTGGAATTCTTGTCATTAAGTATATGCTGAAGTCGCGTTTCTGACCAGCTCAAGACCATCATTTGGGCCATTAATTCATCATGGTACCAATACGCGACCCGTGGCTGAAAGGATCCAATATGGCAGTATATTTGCAGCTGCAAGGCTTGGTCCTGCTTGGTTTGGGCGGGACAGTAATTGCAGGACGATGTGTACTTCGGCCGTGGAAAATCACCCTGAGCAGAGTAAGGAGAAACGCTAACCGCTTTCAGCTCATCATAGCCCACATCAGTCCCTCTCATTCGTGTGTACACGACATGCCGACCTTTTTTCTAACCACGCCGGTGTGTAAGCCCGTACAACTAACTACACCAACTAGTTACACCAACTACCAAAAACCACCAAAAACTAGCAGAAACTAGCAGCGCCGCTGTACACCTCGGCTGGTTATTAATATACAAAAATAGCAGCTTGATGATGGCCGCTTTACGGTATCCTGGTTTACACATGGCTCCCCACCAAGCCTTTACTGGAGACATCCTGTATGTGGTTATATTTCACTGTCCTCTCCTACGCCGGCGGCAACTCGCCCGCTGGATCGTCGCCGGATCAGACTGGTTTGAGCCAACTGCGGTATTTTGTGCTCCCCCAAATGTGTGACCTCATGGTCTTTCATTGCGTCCGCTTGCTCTAGCACTCGAACAGTGTCCTCAGAGACAACCTGCGCGATAACCTGCTAGTAATGCCCGAGAATGAGTGGTGCGTGGAAAAAATGAATATAATCAGAATCTCGGCCAATGAATCATTAACTGATAGGGAAAAGATGGGTTCTGAGAATGTGACAAGGTACCTCGAGGCAAACCCCCTACTCTCAGCTGTTGAAGGCTGTCTGTAGTGTCGCCCAGTATCTTTCGATGAGAAGATACCCCAGGGATGACTACTATTTTACTATTAAGTAACTGTCCCATTAGAAGCTGGTAGTATGCAACACATGAAGCTGGATTCTCAAACGATTGTTAAATTCAATTCTATATATAGCAGGGAGCTCGGCCTTAAGATGTGACTGTATATGATACTCGTAACGCCTCTTCGGGTCTGGCCCTCAAACAGACACCTCCTTATTGGGAACAACGCCAACAGACTTTGAGGGTTCATTGTCATCTGTGCCCCCTTCCTCCTTCTCCTTCTTCCAAAGTCCTGGCCACTTGAATATATCCATTGGTCGGTGTTCAGCAAAATGAACCTCGTTCTCAATATCAGCAATAGTCATGCCCCTCGTCTCGGGAATCAAGAAAGTGACCAGAGCATTGAGGACCATGACGCCTGAAAAGAGGCCCAACACACCCGGCAAACCAATACGGTCAGTCACAGTGCCGAATGCGAACGCAGTCAGGATGGCGCCGAGTTTGCCTGCCGCCGCGGAGATGCCATGTGCCGTGCCGCGAACGCAGGTGGGGAAGACTTCGACAGGCATGAGCCAGGTTGTGCAGTCAGGGCCCATGTTGAGGAAGAGCTGGGAGAGCGTGAAGACGGTCATCAGCCCGCCGACGCTTGTGTGATTGGTTATACCGGCCCAGATGGCGTATAGAATGGCAACTATCATGCACGTGTAGAACTGCTGGTGAGTGCGTCCCAAAAGGTCGGGTAGGGGGATTCCGCAGAAGTATCCAGGAAGATAGCCCTATATTTTGGTTAGCTTTTGCACACCGGAAACCAGGGAAGATGGGACAGGATTGCGGCATCGTACAGCAACCTGGACAATGATGTTTCCGATGGCAGTATTGCGAAGGGTGAGCCACGGGGTAGCTCCATCGGCAAAGCCGATTTCCTTGAGGATGACACTTTGGTTGAGGTTGACGCCGTAGTAGGCAATATCACTGGACAGAGCCATCAGTCAGTCTGGATCAGGCGCCAGAGGGACCTCAGGTTTTACACTTACAAGAGAAACCAAGACGCTGAGGTCGCGAATAGAACCTTGGCATGTTTCCATTCGCTGAAGTAGACAGCAAAATCCCGGAATTGCTCTCTTAGGCCTCGCTTGTCTGTCTGTTCGGTGTTCGTGGTCGTGGCTTTCGATACGTCTAGAAAGTTTAGATTCACGTACAGGTGCATTCTGGTATGGAACGGGACATACACTTTTCATAGGGTGCCGTCTCTGCCATAGTCCATCGGGCGTATAGCGTGATGGCGGCGGGGATCATACCCAGGCCAAATAAGAGTCTCCAGACCCATTCGACGTACTGGATGTCGGACTCAATGCCGGACTGGAACGCTTCGACCAGTACGAGGAACGTGATACTGGCAGCGATGTTGCCGAGACCCATGCAAGCAAAAACAGACAGGGACAGCACCGCTCTGGACCCAAGCGGCGTGCTTTCAGCGGTGAGAGACGATGACATGGGGTAGTCTAAGTAACGATAAACGTTCAGTCTGGATCAGTCCATCGGCAATATCTCGCTCTCTTACCTGCTCCAATGCCTATTCCTGTCACCACACGAAAGCACGCAACCCATGCAACAATTGACTGTTGGTCAAAGTTGTTCCAGGGAAGCAAGATGACCATGAGGGTGCCGAACAGGGTGATTAGCAGCTCTTTGCCGTACACCTTGTGGCGACCCAGGGCGTCTCCCAGTACACCAAACAGCAATTGACCGACGGCCATCCCAACATTCAGGGTGCCCTTCATGATGTCACTTTGCACCGAGGGGACTTCGCCGCCCTGGTCCTGCCAATACAGATAGCCCAACATCGGGACCACTGCAGATGGGTTTGTTAGCTATCGGCAGGGCAGTACTCGAGAAAAACAGTTGAAGCACAAACCTAGGCCGATAGTCAAATTGAGAAAGCCATCAGAAAACAGGCCAACTCCCGCGACACAAAAGAATTTCACTTTGTCAAGCAACGATACCATTTTGGCAGTCAATATTAGCAAGCAGCTGTCAACTCACTCGCCTGGGCTGGTCAATATTAGAATGGTAGATAAAGAGTGCGCTTTTTGTAATTACCTGGAGCTCGGTGGCCATAGTACTTATAGTCCATATCCGCTTGAGGTACGTTGACATCCTGCGCATTGGGAGCATTGACCCAGCCAGCATCATATCATCGGTGCGAAGTGCTGCAGCAACTGGCAAGACCAAGATATACCAAGATACACCAAGATACAAGACCAAGAGGGATGTTCTCCCAGCCAAGATACCAAGGAAACCACGTGCTCCCACGTGCTCCCACGGACTGCCAGATGTGGCCGCACGTGCTGCCATCCGGCGACTGCAGGCGTTCTTGCATCTCCAGGGCTCCTTCAGCATTTAATTAACTCATGCCAACCCTTTGCTGGGGCATACTCGGGGAGAAGTCCTCGATCGTCGTCCCCGGGTCTGTGCTGTTTCATTTCCCGCGGATATTGTCGGCTGGTTTGCCCAATGACTTGGGGATATACTACTTGCCTAGAACCTGCCAATGTGTTTCTGAAAATAGACGGGTCAATCGAGAACTCTTCCGTGGCTTTCAGCACGGAACAGATTTCCGGAGAACATTACGTCTTGTTTCATAGGGGCATCTTGGCTGGAACCTTCGCCTGGTCGTCCCATCGTCGTACCTGGAGCTTGCCTCCAAACAGGGATCTTGCGCTTTTTCGACTTGGGCAATGGGCTCGCCCATATACTTGGAGAAATAATTTCTCTGGAATATCGTTTGGGAATTGATATAGGGTTCTGGTTTGGAGGTTGCCTGATGGACGGATGCTAGCATTACGTGAATATATATGTCTGCCAAAAGATCAAGCTTGCCGGTACGTAGTCACCACACAACGCAGGATCTGGACATTCCGGTGTGAAATGCGACCAACTCCTTTGCGTGCATGTAAGTGATATGCAGACGATCCACTCCGGTGCGAAGCGCGAGATATCGGTGCGAACGGCGGGACCCAATGGGACCGCCATTATGGGACCACGCATGGGGATAATGGGTTATACTGGATGAGAATAATAGTAAATAGTAACCACCAAGCCGACAAAAAAACACGAATGACAGGCTGTTTTCCCCACCCTTCTCCCATCCTAGAGCCGTCCCACGATGTCCTCCCTCACTCTTACCCCCGAGCAACTCAACCATTACCACGAAAACGGCTATTTACTCCTTCGCGTCCAGGAGCACAATCTCGTTAGTCCCGACAGCCTCAATGCATGGGAGAAGGAAGTGCGTCAATGGCCCCGGGTGAAGGGCAAGTGGATGCCGTATGATGAGGTCAACCAAAATGGCGAGAGGCAGTTGATGCGCACGGAGAATTTCGTTGATTATCATGAGGGATGGAACAGTTTGGTCTGTGGGAAGAACCTGATCGGGATACTGGAGCAGTTATCCGGCCAAGTAAGTTCCCATCCAAGCATATATACATATGCATATCTGACCGTCCCACGCAGGAGATGCTCCTTTTCAAAGATAAAATCAACTACAAACTGCCCTTCGGAAATGGCTTCCAGGCCCACATAGATTCCCCAGCCTACGACCACATCGGCCGCATTAAGCACATCACCGCCAACGTCGCCATCGATGCTGCCACGCCAGAAAACGGGTGTCTGGAGGTTGTCGCCGGCTCGCACAAGATGGACGTCGAGATTTTGCACGGCGGGCACATCTCGGAAGCCTGGGAGCGAGCACAGCCTTGGGTGCCCGTACCGCTTGAGAGAGGGGACATGTTGATTTTTGGAAGCCATTTGGCGCACCGGTCGGCGAAGAACCAGACAAGTGCGAAGAGGGCTAGTTTGTATGCCACGTATCATATGAGGTCCGATGGGGAGGATTTGAGGGGGCAGTATTATGCGCATCGGAGGGCTCATTTCCCCCCTGACCATGGTAAGTTTTCTGCATGGCTGCTAGCTGGAATGCTGGATACTGACGTGTTTTGTACGAAAGAGCGTGAGCCAGGTATAAATTATGCAGAAGGCTTCAAAACATATGGATTCGCTGCTCCTTTTTCAAAGCCGGATGCCGTTGCTAGCCCTGCTGCCAGCAGCCAGACGGCTATTTAAATAGTGACACATAATATGTTGGGAGGAACATCACTGCTATTCGCGTTGTATACATTATCATTTAGTTGTTCATTACCGCCGACTATCATCTCAAATCTTTTCAACCCTTTGCCAATGGCTGGAATCTCGTATACAAGGGCGTCACATTTATCCCACCGTATCCATTGTATAGGTCCGTTCGTCCAGTATCTTGAGACCGAGGGGTCTTTGGGCAAGTTTCTGGCATTCTGGGCTGCATTCACATTGGGAGCGACTGGAGCGAAATTGGCCGACCCAGAGGGACCTTCAGAGCGACAAAGCCCCAGACTGAAGCCAAGATCGCCAGTAAGAGACTGCTAGAAATATAACTAGCAAGACAAGCCAATAACTAATAACCCCGCCGAACCCTTTTGGTCTCGGACTGGTCGCTAAGTGGACGCCCGGGCCGATCTGGGGCACAGCACTCCGGGCAACTTCCGACAGCGTTAGTATTGGGACTGTCCCAGTATAGGAAATAGACTGGACTCCGGATTGCACTTGTATATCCGGAGTCCAGTTCAATAAGATGCTCGTTCAGGTCCGTGGTAAGCGCATTCCGCCACACTGGAAGCACAGCTGCACCAGATCAGCGCCACTGCAGATCCATGCCAGGGCAGGCAACTCATGGCTGGTACTTAGTGCTCTACCAAGAAGTAGCAACTATATCAGTCTATTTAATGACTGGCCGAGGTGCCGCGGGCGTGAAAAAAGGTGTCGTCCCCACTGCAAATCACCCCGCGAGTCTTCGCTCTTTGGATGCGGGGATCCAGCCCAATAAAGCCCACAGGGGTCGCGTTCTGTTGTTTTTCTGCGAAAAGATGCAAGAATGAACCATCGCTGGCAACTGTCCATGTCGACCTACACCAAAAGAGCCTCCAAGGCCTGTGCCTGGTGCCACGCCCGCAAGGTGCGCTGCGACGCCACCACCCTGGGCCGTCCCTGCACGCGCTGTCGCCAGGATGACCGCAATTGCGTGATGCGAAAGAAAATACAGACAAAGTGAGGTTGTCGACGAGTGGAACCTGTGCCAGAACTAATGCTGGACAGCCCGACACGCCGACGCGCGCTGCCAGAGCCAGAGGTGGACTCGATGCCTGTCGCTGTTGGCCACGACAATGCGCCTGCAACCGCTTCCAGTCCCCAGAACCACGTTCTTTTCTCTTCATACCCATTCCTCGAGCTAGACGGCTTTTCGTCGCTGACCCGGGAAGATGTCGCATTCTTGAACTCCAAGGGCTGCCTGCAAGTCCCTGCTCCTGTCTATCTGGAGGAGTTTGTGCGACAGTACTTCCTGCACATCCAGCCCTGCACGCCAATAATCGATGAATCGGTATTCTGGGATCTCTATCGTAGTAAATCATGCGATCCATCTGCCCCTAAACTGTCGCTTCTCCTTTTCCAGACAATCTTGTTTGCAAGCTCTCCTTATATTTCAGTTGAGACCGCGCAGCTCTGTGGATTCGACGACAAGAGGAATGCGTGGAATACTCTATATCAAAGAGCAAAGGTCTGTATATGATCTCATTATACAAGGCTTTCGCTGACAAGTACAGTTTCTATACCATTTTCAGAGCGGCGAGGGAGCGCTCGTCCGGGCGCAGGCTGCGCTCCTGTTGACCTTCCATACCTCTGCGAACCAGCCACAGGCTGCGAGTCTCTGGCTCACGCACGCCGTTCACGCAGCATCCGAAGCGAGTTTTGATAGCGAGTGCGACGACGATGACCACGAGACAGGGGAGGCAACCCGCAGTCGGCTGTGGTGGTCAATCCTCATCCGGGACAGAAGTCTTTCCCTGGGCCTTCGTCGCCAGCCGCAAGTCTCGTCCTTTGAATTAAGGATGCTGAAAGATCTGCCGAGGGAGGAATGGTTTGAAGACGAGGTTAGTGGCTCTCACATATACGATCCAGGCACCAAAAGAATGCTCTTCGTCGTCTTCCGAAGCCAGTGCCAGCTGGCCCTTCTGCTCACAGAGATGGTGTCGATCGTCTTCGGTACCCATGGCCTCTCACTGCCCTTTTTATCTCGCGAGGGATTTCAGAATACACTCGGCATTCTGAACAGGATCAGGACGTCGTTGCAGCTGTGGAAGCAAGAGTCGCCGCTGTCGCATACTCGGCACTCTACTGCCCACAGTGCTGTCATCAAGTTCACCCAGTTGACAATGATGTACTATCAGTGAGTTCCTATATACCAAAACGTTTTCCTATATTCTAACAACTGGTACAGAACAGCTCGGATGGAGCTTGCTCATTACGAAGCGCTGTTGATCGAGCGACACCGGGACTACGTCGGCGGTGATTATACGAAGCACCTTTTATACACTGGCAATATGCTTCACGATGCGACAACTCGACTAGTCGCGCTGCTCGAGTATTTTAGTAATAAGGGCAAGGTTCAAATCTTGCCTCTTACCATGTGCGTAGTGCCGTTCACCTCTTGTCGAGATCTTGCTGATTATGACTGCAGAGTCGGATACATGTCGATGCCACTCATTCTCAGCGCAATCAACTTCAAGCTGTCGTCGACGGATAAAGAGCAGAGATCTCGCCGTCTGCCTCTGGAGTGTCTTTGGGAGTTGATGTCACACTCACGCCGAGTGTACGATGTGACTGATTTCATCAGCACCCAAACCGATGACATTCTGCGCCTGGCATACCTAACATCGCAACAAGTCTTCCTCGACGAAGGCCCTGAGACGTCTACGAGTGCGAGTGACTTCCGAACACAAACGCCAGGAAGCTCCGCAAGTAATGATATGCAACTAGGAAAGGGCCGGGTCAAGAACTGGCACGACGCCTTCCTGCGACATACGCGAGCGTACCTGTTGATAGCCACCACCGTCGACTATTTCATGTCTGTTGGTCGACTACCATCCAACAATGCTTTGCCAGAGTTGGTGTGCATCATCCCTCCACTGGGAAAGGTTCGACTGCCCTGGTTGTCACAGCCGCGCGCCTCTCGCATCAAGGCGAGGCCGAGGCAGATCCCCGCTGCAAGAGAAGAAGAAAGAGAGGACTCGTCCAGTCCTGAGACTGTAGAAACATCGAGTGCCGTCATACCAAGTACCGAGACTGGAAGCAATCCGGCCATGCATGCAGCTCACGAGTCCGTTACGCATTTGGACCTCAGCGACGAGGATGGCAGCGACGGTTCAAGTTACGAGTACGACCAGAGCTCACTCTCGCAAGTCAACCTGGATTATTTGGATCTGAATGTTCCGGTAGATCAATCCCCTCTAGTAGAACAAGCGAGTATGGTGGGATGGGACCCCTCTCCGCAGTCCAGTTCGACTGTGCCGATGGAACGGCCCCTGGCGACATCAGATCTCTGGCATATGACGGACATGAATGCGTCCTACGATACTTATCTTCACGGATTGGTGGAAGACTGCCTTGGATCTACCGCTTTTATGTGTTCATGATAATACTGGCCGTCAATGGCTGTAAATGAGTTCCACACTTCTGCATTAGGTGGAGTCTTCCAATATAACCATTCTTTTCAGAACGAGTCCCACTATTGGTCTCGAGTATCAATTACCAAGCCTCTGTAGTAATTATTTGCTGCGAGCTTGTAGAACATCACCCAAGTAATAACCCCTCATGCCACGGGGAAATGGACTATGCGGATCGGCGAGCAAAGCGTCTAGAAAGTCCGGAGCTCGCATTATTAACACAAGCCTAGATCTATTCTAAGCCGTTGATGGCCGGGATACTCCAAATTGGACGGTTTCCAGACAATTAAAAGAGAAGACGTCCGAGGCTCGGTGTTCGGAGATGGCCCCTCCTGTTATAGAAGATATAGTTTGCAAGCCATCGCCTTGTTGAAGGTATTCTCTATCATTCGAAATATTCATACCCTACCTCCTATCAATCACAAGTCAACAGATATCAACATGGTCTTCGGATTTGCTTCGCAGTCCCCATGGGAGAAGGCTGACACCTCCATTGAGGATCTCCTCGCTGCTTCACGTTTGTCACCCTGTTCGCTATTACGATCTATGCTAACGCACTCCAGGCAACCTATACAAGACCGTCGAGCCGGACCCCTCAAACATGGGCCTTGTCGGGGCTGGGTTCATCGGCGGCAGAGCCGAGAGTGTCCGTCAGTGCGTCAACAAGTCAGACAAGGCGCTGAAGGCCTGCGGCGAAGCCGAAGATGGCGGCAAGATGTTTGACGAGCACATCGAAAGCGTCGTGAAGCGTGTCGAGGACAACCTCTGGCTTCTCCTCGACGGCCTCAAACGGATTAGTGTCGTACATTACCACCGGTTCTGCGAGCTGGGCATGGGGTTGCCCAGTGTGGTTAAGATTGCGCTGGGATGGATCCAGTCGTCGACTACAGCATGGCTGGCTACATTGAAGGAGGTCAACAAAAATCCCGAACTCGTGGAGCGTATTCAGGCTATTACTGACAAGCTGGTGCCGGCGATGGCGAATGCAGTGGAAGTGTACAAGGGGATTAAGGCATAGTTGGTTTCAATTGTCCATATACCATATAGCATATGAATCTACGTACAACTACTGAATCATAATTTACTCCCCGATTTATTGTATTCATGATCCCTGCTATCAACCATTGTATCAATATCCTACTCGAATAGCAGGGGCCCTTACTGTGGTTGCCAACCTTGAGTATGAAGCACGCCTACCACTTTCGTCTTGAAGATCACCAAGGATCACCGACGCCCGATAGTTGCCCAATCCATAAGCTCGAGTTAGAGGACGATCATTTCAGCCGCGAAATACCGAGCGTGGTGGAGGATCGGTGGCAAAATGCCGCAGAAGCCCAGATGGTGGGGACCTTTAACCCCTCTTCCTACCAGTCCTGCTAGACCTGTGGACAATCTGAAGAGCGGGGAATACCGTTAGTTCTTCATGGCGGACTGTGGACTGCGGAGATTGGGAGGATTCTCGTCCCTAGAGTCCCTGAATCTCCAGAGGGGACGAGGATCGGCGCCAGAAGCTTCACTAGACTGCGTGGCTGAGCCAAATGTGAGCAGTCCAGGGTCCTTTTTCAGCTTAACACCAATCAGACTGTCTGAAATCCAAAGGCTGCATGAGCTTGCTTGGCCTTTCAAACTTTCATCCCCGCGCGCACTCGGTGCCTCGATCTCCTCGGCTTCCTCGGGCCTCACGACGTTCATGCTATCCCTACCCCAGACCTCGTGCACAGGCCAATCTCTGTCTGGGGAATTTGGGGATCGCAGCCCCGCGGGGAACAGCAGTGATAAATATAGAGTGCCGGGGTTGCTTGCATTACAGAAACCTCTCTGCTGGATAACCCTGCCGCCACAATGGAGTCGATTGTCCGCACCATCAGCGAGCTGCCTGCCGCCAACGCGGTCACCTCTACCTTTTCCAAGATGCTCTCGAATGGAGTATCCCTTGAGGATATCAAGAACATCCCCCCTGCCAAGATTGGCGCCGCCGCGCTGGCCTATGTCATTCTGTGCTCATCGCTGCGCTTCCGACGCATGCGGCGCATGAAGAAGAAGCTCAACAACCCTGACCGCAAGGCTCTGGCAAAAATGACAAATGTGGAGGCCCAGAGTATTATAGGCGAGCTGTACCAACATGAATTCCCCCTGGTGTTCTTGAAATCGCTGCAATTCGCCCTCTTCAAGGTACGCCCCCTTGCCATCCCAAAATATTCGCAGCTAATCAGACAGACCTACGCCATACCAACAATCTCCAGCCTGCTCGTGGCTACTCGCATGTTCAGCACCCCGGCCAGTGCTAGCAAGCGATACGAGGACACCACCGTCCTGATTGGCGAGTTCCTATTCCAGGACCCTCGCAAGAGCAGGACGGTGGAAGCAATCTCACGCATGAATTACCTGCACAATCCTTATATCAAGGCCGGCAAGATCTCCAATGAGGACCTCCTCTACACCCTCAGTGTCTTCATCACCGAGCCTGTCACTTGGATAAACAAGTTCGAGTGGCGGACGCTCACCGACTACGAGGTATGCGCTCTGGGCACGTACTGGAAGAGTATCGGTGATGCCATGGGCATCGAATATAAGGGATATCTCAAGCAGGAAGAGTGGAAGGATGGCCTTGAGTTCTACGAAGACATCAAGGACTGGGCCCAGCACTACGAGGCCAAGGAGATGGTTCCAACTGCGACGAACAAGCAGACAGCCGACGAGCTGGTGCCGTTGCTTCTTTACTACATTCCCCGGCCTCTGATGCCAGTCGCCCGTGAGGCAGTGGGTACTTTGATGGGAGAGCGTCTGCGGTGGGCGATGATGTATGTCCCCTCCCTTGTTGTTTTGTACTGCTATAATTCCAATGCTCACATGTGTCCTACCAGATACCCCGAGCCATCCAACATCGCTCAGGCCGCAACATTCGCAGCATTCAGTCTACGCCGCTTCGTCCTGCGATATCTGACACTGCCACGCTTCTTCGTCGGCCCAGAGTTCAGCAACAAGGATCCCAAGACTGGCCGGTACAACCACAACAACTATCTGGTGCACCCCTACTACGTGAAGCCTACTTTCAGCAACCGGTGGGGACCCATTGCCTGGATGACCTGGGCCTTGGGAGGCATCGTCCCTGGTGGGAAGGGTGGAGAGAAATATCAGCCCGAGGGCTACCGATTTGACGAAGTAGGCCCGGAGAAGAGAAGAGGCGTGGGGAGGAAGGAGATGGATGAATTCGAAGAGAAGATCAAGTCTGTCCGGCACATGGGATGTCCATTCGCTGTTAGGTAGTGTGTATATCTTTGCATATGTCGATTGGCGTAGGGAGAACCGCGCGATGTCTTATGCTTATGAGTGTTATGAGACTGGGTAGATTGGATATACCAGCATGACTATATACAATGCAAATCATACCAGACCAGAAGTCTTACAGCTTTCAAGGTCGACGTGGATTGTCCAGTTTTGTAAGAGCATTGTAGACCGAGCTCGCTCTGTGAATATCACTATCGAGGCAGAGATGGGCCGCATTGAAGGTGGCGAGGATGGCCTTCCCACTGTCGACATGGGAGGCGTGATGACGAAGCCCGAAGATGCGGTGGCTTTTGTCCGCGAGATAGGAGTACACTTCCTAGGTCCTTCGTTTGGGAATATTCGTGGTGGATATCCTCCTGGTGGTGCAGAGAAGGGTTAGACCTTCACCGGTACGCCACCACTGTTCCTGCCTTTCAATATCACCACTAACTTTCCGTCCAGTCTTGCTGCTATTTCTCGTACTCCTTTAGCCCTTCACGGAACGCATGCTGTTTCAGATGAACTGTTCGGAAAGGTCATTTCCTGTGGCGTTCGCAAGATCAACCTAAACTGCATCGTGCGAGACGAGTATACCCAATTTGTTGGTAATAACGCCGGCGCTCTAGAATTGACCGCGCTGCAGGTGGAGGGGGTGAAGGTCTATTCCCATTCGATTGAGCGCATGATGAGCGTTCTAGGCTCGGCTGGGCGATACTGATGATTTACACTCGGAGTAATATCTATGAGGTCTAGACAGAGACGGGTGTATACTATAATTGGCAGTAGGACTTTCAAGTTGGCAGTGATGTATACATGCAATGTTATAGTCACATTTTATAAATTTAACCTATCAGGCTGTACTATATTCTATTGGCTGTTTACTTCATGAAGACCTATTTGTGAATGCAGTGATGTGTTATGCATTCACTCACTGTCGGGTTGCCTTTGCTAACATTCATCCCCGCAATGGGTTTGGCCCATAGGAAAGGTAAAAAGATAATATAGATTAGCCAGGGAACTAATATTCATGTCACGCACTGCCCTGTGTTTCTGTCAGACTTCCTTCACTAAAGCCCGAGTCTAGCAGGCTATATCTTGCCATTCTCCACCAGCGAGCCTGCTAGCTTTATTCAAACTACACACGAGAGCTCCTGCAATTATGTAGCGCCTAATCGAGTAGTCCTCTTTTTAAGCTATCATATTTCGCGTTTTAGTCACCCTCTTCCTGGCGCTCTACGCACTCATGGCCTCTGGTGTACGTACCCCCTCCCCCTGCTGCATCATATGCTAACCACGCCCGTTTTCCCCACAGTTACGCACTGGGGATGGTTCTGCCAGCGATGGCCAGCTCGTCGAAATGTCCTGGAAGGTTGCAACCCATCCCGGGGCTCTGCCAATTACCCTGACTGGCACCGCGGAGCAAGTCTATGCGAAGCTCCTCGAAATCAACCCCAACTACGACGACGACTTCAAAGATATTGAGCCGGAGCTGGAGCTCGAGCCCACCGGAAGCCTCGACAAGCGAAAGAATACCCTTGTCTGTGAAGGCGAACGGTACGCCGCGACAAACAGGATCCAGGAGGGCATCAGCTACCTTCGCAAAGTCAATGGCTCACCTCAACTAGGCCCCTACGATTGTGGTAGAGTGAGCTGCTCCTGGCACTCCGCAATTGTTTGGTGCAATAATGTGAGTAGGCATCGCCTCTTGGACAGTGGAATCACTTCTAATATGTGACTACAGAGCCCCCACTCGAAGACTCTCCCTTCCTTCATTAACATTGCCGAGGGCGCACAGGTGATTGTTAACGGGTGCGATGATGACGGCCTAGTCAAGGGATGGCTCGACCACACTGATCGCTGGAGGGTGGTTGTTCACTCTGTAGAGTGCTAGACGAGATCGCTCCTGCAGTGCCCAGTCTACAATGGCCAGTCTAACATGGCGGCTCATCTTACGTCCGCCGGTCATCGCCCTCAAGCAACCAGAACGGATCTGGAATTGTTGTGATTAACATATCTACAAAGTACAATGTATTGTCCTACTGCTGTGACAAGATATGAAGTTGTAAATTGAGCTGGTCTGGCTATTCCGTGATCCATTCTCTATCTAGAGCGTAATACGGGTGACCCTCAGTCCAATGCTGGGGTGTCCCCAAACTCATAGTTATCCGG
Source organism: Aspergillus sp. S2111Y (assembly GCA_023625095.1). Taxonomy (NCBI): domain Eukaryota; kingdom Fungi; phylum Ascomycota; class Eurotiomycetes; order Eurotiales; family Aspergillaceae; genus Aspergillus; species Aspergillus sp. S2111Y. The sequence continues at coordinate 84,896 of JAMABB010000013.1, forward strand.
CATCCTATCCAATGCGTCAGTCTCAGTAAACAGCTGTCAGGAGGTAACTTACAACGCGCTGGGATATCTGTCACCCACGAGCTTTGTGGCGTTGGCGGCATGGGTGATGAGTTTGTTCTCTTCATCCGTAAGGTGAATATCGGCACTGGCTGTATTCTCTTCCAGGTACTTGATAGACCGTGTTCCAGGGATCGGAATAACAGAAGGTTCACGAGCCAGCAGCCAAGCCAGAGTGGTCTGGGTGGGAGTAGTGCCCTTTTGCTGGGCGACGGTCTTAATCACCTCGAGCAATTTCTGGATCGCAGGGAAGTTCTCCTCCGAATAACGGGGCAGGATATTAAGGAATACATCCTTGGTAAGCGATTCCCGAGTTGCATATCTGCCTGTCAACAGCCCACGGCCAACGGGACTGTAGGCGACGACGGCGACACCCAGTTCACGGCATGCCTCGAGCAGGCCAATCCGCGGGTCCTCGATATCAAGGGCAAACGGGCTGTACTCGATCTGCACCGCAGAAATGGGGTGAACTGCATGGGCTCGGCGAAGAGTGTCGGCCGATACCTCGCTAAGACCCAGATATCGGATCTTTCCTTCTCTAGACAGTGTTAGTTTAGCCTTCTGACGATGGAGAGAGCCTGCCTTACTTCTTGAACTGCACCATCGCCTCAATGGTCCTCTCAATTGGAGTCTTTCCGTCAACTCGGTGAACATAGTATAGATCAATCGAGTCGGTCTGCAGACGCTTCAAGCTCTTCTCCAGTGCGGTCCTTGCATACTCGGGGCTGGTGTCAAGCACCTGGCGAAGCCCGCCCTGCATCTGGATGGCAAATTTGGACGCCAGGAAGATGTCCTTTGCTTTCTCAGGGTTCTTGGCTCTCCATGTCCCAATGATGTCTTCGCTGTCTGCGTAGATATCGGCGGTGTCCCAAAACCATTGTCCAATGGCATGGGCACGGTCCAAGAGGGCCAGGCGGTCCTCGTCAGTGGGAGCTGCTCCGTAGATGCCACCGATACTCATGAGGCCGAATCCGACGGAGGACACCTGAGGTCCATTGCGGCCAAGGGTTCTAGTAGGAACAGGCATGGTGGTTTGCAGAAGTAAAGATTTGATAGTTGGGATAGCCACAAGTCCGGCACATTAGCCAAATATATATATGTCAATGCTGACAATGTTTTCGGGGCTGACGGACATAGTCGTGTTATTATCTCCGCAACGATACCGGTAGAACCTTCTTGAATGATGTTCTAGACAGATCGAGTCGCCCTTTGTGTTTGGAAGATCGATGAGGTGTAGCCATCTTGATGTGATCGTCAGCCACCCTGCCCAGTACGGTTAGACACACGGCTGCTTCCCAGCGAATAAGGGTACAGTTAACACGATCAGGCCAATCCGCATTCAGTTCGGCTGCTCCACCATGAACTCCATCAATTAATATTGTGGAGCAGTGTGGCACGTGTCGTCAGCCTCCTGCAAAGAAACACCACGACCGCATCTCACCTGTATCTCACAAGTCAGTATACGAGACCGGATCTCAAATGTGCCGATTGCCATGCCGCGTCATCGTAAGCACACCAAGCATGTCCGGTCCGGGTGCCGGACGTGCAAGATCCGCCGCGTGAAGTGTGACGAGGAGCAGCCAGCGTGTCGCAGGTGCCTCAGTTCAGGACGAGTCTGCGATGGCTATGGCATTTGGAGCGAGCCCAGAAATATTCCTGGAATAACAATACAGCAGAGTTTGGGCTCGCCGGCTTACCACCCAAATGCACTCCCAGGCCTTGCTCACGAGGAGAAACGTCAACTACATCGTTTCCGGAACATGTTGACTGAGAAGCTGGCGCAGCCTTTCGGATCCCATTTCTGGAACTCGCTCGTTCTTCAACTGTCGCAGTCAGAGCCTGCTGTTTTACACGCTGCGCTTGCCCTCACCTCGACCTACGAGCGGTTCGTTCAGGGCCAAGGGAGGCTGGACTTCTCCAGTGTCGCTCCTAGCGGTCTGTTCTCACTCCGACAATACAACCAGGCCATCAGAGCATTAGTTTCTAATACTTCGGTTGAAACATCTTTATCGCTTCGCATAGCCATCGTCTCGTGCGTTCTGTTTGTTTGCTTAGAGATTCTGCGAGGCGACGTGAATGCCATGCAGGCCCATTTTGCCGCCGGGGTTAAACTCCTACACCAACTGCAGCATCAAGGGCAGCAAAGCATCATTTTGGTGAAGGAATATCCCGGAGCCTTCGACGATCATCTCGTGGAGGTATTTGCAAGGCTGAACATGCAGTTTCTGATGCTCGGCCACGTCCCCCAGTCAAAGGAGACATTCTCTCCTGCATTCCAGTACGGCCGTCATGTCCATATCCCCCGTCAGTTCTGTAGTGCGGGCCAGGCTCGCCATTCAGCTAACCCTATATTATTCTCCACCATCCATTTTATAATGGAAACGGAAAAACTGGCTTTGACGACCGACGTGCACCCGCTGTTGCCGAGCCCAAAGATGCTTGAAAAACGCGGAGCCCTTCAAGCAGACCTTTCGGAGTGGATCACCGGTTACGAGAGCTCAGTAAACCCATATCTTGCATCGATTCCGTGGAATGAAATAGTTGGTCTCACGACGCTCCGAGTCTACGCTGAAATGTCCATGATTCTGCTGGATACTTGCTTCTCAACCAAGGAAACAGCATACGATCCTCATCTGCCAAAGTTCAAGTGGATTATCGAGCGCTATCGCGAGTTCCACAAGTCACTTGAGACTCAAAACTGCAACGGACAGCCATACTTCACCATAGATCCGTCTTTCTTTCCACCGTTGTACTTCACCGCGTTGAAATGTCGGGATTGGACCGCGCGACATCAAGCGCTCTCATTTCTTAGAGAATACCACCATATGGAGGGCCCATGGACAGGAGCCATGCTCGCTATTGTTGCAGGGCACGTTATCAGTCAGGAAGAGAAGCATTTTGAAGGAGCATTACAATCGTCCGCAGCGACATCGAATCCACTGGCACAAACACCACCGTCTACCAGGCCCAGCATAGTTCTTCCTGAGTTCACTCGCATCCACTGCGTTGAATGCAAACTCCCCGACCGCCGTGCACAAGAATTATACATTGCTTCTCTCACGTTGAGGCGCTTCCGGCATGAGCTGGGTAGGGCTGGGGGCTGGGAAGTCAGCAAGTGCAGCATTGATCTTACCAGTCAACCACAAACTGCAGTGCCTAGTGTGATCAGCTCACAGTCCTTACACTGACTAGATTAGAAACATGCAGAGGGCTGTTTGCTATACAATATGCCCGGTCGAAATTCCCGACTCGCAACCCTCCGACCGAAATATTGCCGACGCCTCAGAGCCTCTCCGAAATGGAAAAGAGCTTGTCCTTGATGACGTTCGTGAGATCTAGCTGTCAGTTATATAACATTCTCTGGGGTATCTGAATTGACAAGCAATCGCATTCAACTTTGTCAAAATGAACCCGGTCAACACCAAGCCCTACCAACTCCCCGCCGACGCCACCTGGTTCGGTAAGAGCTCCACATTGTCCTCAAGAAAGTACACTAAATTGACTAATTAATGCAGTCACCGGGTGCTCAACCGGCATCGGTCGTGCCCTCGCAAGTCATGTCGCCTCGCAGCCTGGTCACCGTCTGATCGCGACTGCTCGAGACCCCTCCAGCCTGTCATACCTCGACGACAACAACCCATCGATCCTCAAGCTCGGTCTTGATGTCACCAAGCCAGACTCCGTTGATGCAGCATTCAAGGCGATTGCCGCGCACTTCGGGGACGGCCACTACATTGACGTTGTGGTGAACAACGCCGGATACTCACTGTCCGGTGACACCGAATCGGTTACAGAGCAAGAAATGCACGACGAGTTCGAAACGAACTTCTTCGGCACTGTGCGTGTTACTCTCAAGGCAATTGAGGTGATGCGTCAGTCCAAGGACCACCGCGGCGGCCTGATCTTCAACATGTCGTCGCTTGCTGGCGTCTGTGCATTCCCCGGCCACGCTTTCTACCACGCCAGCAAGTTCGCCGTCGAGGGATGGAGCGAGTCTGTCGCGCGCGAAGTCCATCCTGACTGGAACAGTATGTTCCCACTATCTTACTATATTTACTTGTCGCTTGCTGGGTCATCCGCTAACCCACATACGTAGTCAACTTCTGCATCGTCGAGCCCAGCGCCGTCAAGACGAACTTCGAAACGACCAGCAAGAAGCGCACACAGCCCCACGAGGCATACGCTGCCCCCGATATGCCTGCTCGTCAACTGGAGACCTTCGTGAAGAAGGGACTGGAGTCCGGTGTCGGCTTTGAGCCGAGTGCCGTTGCCAACGTTCTGTACACTGTGGCCAGCCGCAACGACAAAGTCCCTCTGCGTCTGCCTCTCAGTGCTACTGCCGTCAAGCTGATCACAATGAAGCTGCAGGGTCAACTCGCGGACTTGGACACCGTCAGTGCACTGAGTGCTATTGATGGCGGGCAGGCGCAGTTTAAGGTCTGAGGAGCATCGTGTCTTGCTCTTGTCGGTATTTCTAGTTAGAAATCAATGGAATAATGACTCTTCCCATAAATCACGATCGCAAATCTATACACTTGAATCTCTAGCTGGGGCCTTTGTGATACTCTTGTAGCCAGTCGATGATCTCTGGCTAAACGCAGCATTACAATTTTATGTAAAGTGAATTCATTACCGGAAATGCAAGAGTATATCATTGATCCCGTTGTTTATAGTATTCACCTCTGTATTTTCCTATTCTACCACAGTCGCTTCCACCGCACCTTCATGTCCCGGTCAGGAGGAATGCCCACAGCCCCGATATAAGACTGGTCGTTCTGCGCTGGCCGATCTGATTTAGATCCATCTGGATGTGTCCATTCGACCAGCTCTATTTCAAACCGTGTGACAAGAGCAGCCACTGTCATCAAGATCTCCTGCTTTGCGAAGACACGCCCGGGGCAGATGGAGGGACCACCCCCTGCAATCAGTTAGACATCGTTGAGGCAGTAAATATTGAAAACATACCAAATGGAAAGAAAGATGCCGTTCGACCGGCCATTGTGAACTCGGGCTTGCCATTATCGTATTTAATGTGTCTCCCAGCCCAGAATTCCGCTGCAGGGTGTCCATCAGAGCTCCAAACTGCCTCGTTATATTGCCCGATCTGACTTGGTGCTTGGATGAGCGACCCCGGGGTAAGAACGTGTCCATCGAGGGTTATCGGTTGCGTAACCTGACGGGTTACATTGATGGATACATGCAGACGCAGTGTCTCTATATAGACAGACTGCAGAAGAGGCATCGAGAGGAGCTTCTGAGGATTGAAGACGCGCTGGCCGGTCGAAGCGTCGACAGTGCTCGCAGCCAGACACTCCTCTCGCACCGCACGATATAACTCTGGGTCCGCGATGATTTCCATCATGGCCCAGGTCGACATGGGCACCGAGTTTGCATTCGTCCCGAAGATAAACGTCGCCACCATCCCAGCCGTTGTCTCAGGCGAGAGATTCTGGTTCGCCCATCCGATGAGCTCGCGTGCCATTCTGGACCCATAGTGAGGCTCCCACTCGGCGTCGACATCAGGCCCATTGCAGTCAAACTCCGCCTCAGCTGCATCAAGATAGCGGCGACACATGCGGTGGAACTGCTCGCGGATTTCCCAGGGCCTGGGATTCACCCATCGAGGCAACCCCCACATCAGGCGCGGTGCCAGGCGGGCGAATTCCCACATTGCCGGCCAGAAATCAGGGTTAATCTCGACGATGCGAGAGCCCATTAATGCGACGAGTGCAGCTTCGGCCATTTCGCTCTCGAAGAACTGGCTCAGACGGACCTCCGTCCACTCCCCCAGAGGCTGCTTAGCCAGACGCTCGGAGAACAGCTCGAAGTACTTGTCGCTGAGGGCATTGGCATGGTCCGTTCGCTGGAGGTATTCTGAGTAGACATGGTGCTGTCCATGCCAAAGCCGCGTCTGGCCTGGCTTGATATCGTGGCCTGGCACCGGATTCTTGCTGCGGCCGGACTTGTCCTGCTCGAACTTGGCCACTTCGTCCTTCCTCGCGCCCCAGACATTGGCCATTACCTCAAGGAAGAAGACATCGGGGCTGATACTGTGCGACGGCCGGTTGATTGCCTGGATGTTCTTCTCGCCAGAGACCATGTATATCTTCTTTGGTCCAAGTCGGAACCTGACGATCTTGCTGCTGCGCTGCGCCGAACTATACCAGTGTCAGCTCCTAGCAACAACAACGAAGAATAAGTTATTTCGGCTTACGCTACACGCTGTAGGAAGCCGTGCATGTCTGTCATGTACTGGTACGTGTTCGACAGCATGCTGCCCCCGAGGGACGGTGGCTCCTTCGAGGCACTTCCCACCCATCGAGCGACGATGACCGCAAGGGCCACACATACTGCGATGCTCCAAACCAGGGGTGAAATATCGCTAGTCATTGTTTCCTCAGTCGCGTCCTCGATCTGCTGCAATCAAAGCCATTCCATTATTTTTATTTTCCACCTTATGTATCCGAGACGCTGGTCCAGCTGCGCCGATCGTTCGGAGTAATCAGCATAATGGCCGGTGCAGTCGGTAGAGATATTACTATTATTCCTCCGACGATCCTAAGCAGGAATTCGACTCGGAGTAGATACGGATAAAAAATAAAAATAAAAATAAAAACAGTCCAATGTTAAATAAAGCAGTGGCATGACTGGTTGGGTGCCGGACTCAGTGTTCAGATTTGCACACCCAGGCAGACAAAATGGCACCACGCACACAAACCGCAATTGTCCAGATCGAGAAATCAACCTCGACAAGTATTCCGCTTACTATTAATCGCTCTGCTCCTATCCCTGAGGTAAAGTCAGACCACCATGTGCTTGTCCGAGTGCTTGCAGTGGCATTGAACCCGAACGACCACAAGATGGTCACACACTTCAACACGCCAAACAGTATAGCAGGATGCGATTTCTGCGGCATCATCGTCAGTCCTGTGCCATCTTTGTCTTCAACTGCAGACAGCCTCCCCGAGGGCACGAGAGTCTGCGGCGCTCTGTTTCCGTACAGCCCAGCGGACGCCGACAACGGATCCTTCTCGCAATTCTGCGTGGTCGACTCTCGTCTGCTGGTCAAAGTCCCTGATACCTGGAGTGATCTCGAAGCTGCATCGCTTGGAGTTGGGTGGTCCACCATCTCGCTCGCATTTTCCGATCCCAATGCGCTGAACCTGGAAGGGTTGCCTACCAAGCCTTCTCACCAGGCGAAGGAGCCTGTGCTGGTTTACGGCGGTGCAACTGCATCTGGCACCTTGGCCTGTCAATTGCTGAGTCTGTGAGTCAATCCAGCTGTTTTATTGAGTCCATGCAGCTGCTAATCCACTGCCTTGACTAGGATGGGATACACACCGATCGCCATTGCATCCAGCAAGTCCGCCGAACTGGCCATCAAATACGGCGCGAGCGCGACAGCTTCGTACGCAGCCAAGGACTGCGTCGACACCGTCAAGTCACTCGCTGGTAAACCTATTCGTCGCATTCTAGACTGCATCACGGACGCCGAATCTGCCGCCATCTGCTACAATGCAATGGCTCGAACCGGTGGCACCTATGCGTGCCTCGAGGAATGCCCCGTGGCCTGGCGCACTCGCAAGATCGTCAAGGTAAAGGAGGTAATGGGATTTCAGGTCCTTGGAGTAGATATCAACCTGGGCGATTCCACATACACAAGAGCAGCAGACGAGAAGCTCATGGCAATCGGGATAAAGTGGGCGGGCGAGATACAGGCCCTGATGGAGTCGGGACAGCTCAAGGCGCACCCACTACGAGAGCTTCCAGGCGGTTGGGAAGCCATAATTGAGGGTCTGGAAATGTTACGCAAGGGAGAGGTGCGAGGACAAAAGCTTGTTGTGCGAATTCCACAGGATTAGATCCTAGCAGTAGTCTACTCTATGCACGGTCTATACTATTAAACTGCCCCCAGAAGTCCTTCTTCCACTCATTCACAAGCTTGGTCACTGTAGGGTTCCCAAATGGCGCCTGCTGGGTTGCAAAGAAGCCAGCAACGCGCAGGTCTCTGTTCGCCCACCAGACGATATTCGAAGCTCCTCCCCATCCCAGCATCCCCTTGGGCTGCCCTATCTCGGGCACCTCCCCAACGGTTAGTATTCCACCCAGCCCGTGGTTGATAGCATCCTCCGCAATCGGGCCTGAAACAGTATCCCATGCAGGACGCAACCCCAGCATCATCTGCACGCTAGGGGACTTGGGGGCAAGCTGTGGCGTAAACATCTCCTCGATAGTCGTAGGCTTGAGCAGCCTGGGCGAGTCGGAAACAAGATCAGCCAGAACTGTCACGTAGTCCTTGGCCGTACAGGAAAGACCACTGCCCCCATCTTGGTCCTCTGGATTGTCAAACGCCCATCGATCGTGGGGCTGGAGTGTTCCGTCTGGTGTTCGCAGTGCACCTCCCATCGCCCGGGCATTATACTCGGGGTGACGAGCGATGTTGAAGCATGGGAATGGAGCAGAGAGACCCAGCTTCTGCCAGATATTCTCTACAAAGTACTCCTCCAGCGAGACTCCACCGTGAAGTCTGCTCACCACAACCCCAGCCCAGTCCAGACTGCATCCGTACAGCCAGCCCGTCCCTGGCTCAAAGACAAGCGGCATTTCGTACCGATCAGTGACGCGCAGAGATGGTTTCTCGCCAGCACGATCGCGGGCCTCGGCTCTTAGTCGCAGGAGTCTATGTGTAAACCGATACCCCAATCCAGATGTATGCGTCAGAAGGTGTCTTGCAGTGACTGGGATTTTGCTGGGTTCAAAGACAAAGTCCGAGCCAGAGGCATCAGTCAGGATCTGCTTCTCAGAGAACTCGGGCAGGACCTTGGTGAGCGGCTCGTCCAGGCCTATAATATCTTTGTCGATGCATTGCAGCAGTGCAATGCTGGTAATGAGCTTCGTGGCGCTGGCGACCTTGAGGACGGCGTCTTCGCGGAGGGGAGAGGCAGTGGGCAGGACCGAGTCGTAGCCGGCTACTTTGCTGTATATTTCATTCCCTGAGCTGTCAGCATAAGTCTCTGTTAGTGGAAAGGCGAAAATACCATTTCCGTCGACGCATTTACAGATGACGCCGTGGACCTTGGGATTCTCCTTCCTGGTGTAGTCGGCGAGCAGGCTGTCAAAGTCAGACATTCTTGCAGGACGGCAATGGGCGACAGGAAGGAGTGCCAGCAATTTCAAATGCTCACTGTATTAATTACCTAGTGACTAAAAGGATAGGAGGTCCAATCAGGAAGTATTCGGTGGGTTTCGGGCGTTTCGGGAATAACTGTGCCTATACAGGTCAACACTATAAGCACATAGCATGCTATATTAATCACCATGATGTAAGAGGTTAACTCGCATAACAGTCAGTTTTATACAGCTCACAATGTCTCTAGATCGCTATGCTGCCGTCCTAGCTGCCACTCCCCAAGGCAGAGGTGATGCCCGGCCCACCGCCGACCAGGTGCTTCACGACCAGGAGCCCCTCGAATCCCACTGGAGCGACAAGGTAATTCTGATTACTGGGGGAACGGCCGGTTTAGGCGCAGAATCAGCCCGCGTCCTGCACAAGACTGGTGCCAGGATCTTCATCATGGGACGAGACGCCGCGAAGGGCCGCAAAGTCGCCAACGAGATATCCGCGAGCAACCCAGACTATCCACCGATTGAGGTTATCCAGATGGACCAGGGCAGCCTGCAAAGTGTCCAGGATGGGGCCGACGAGTTTTTAAAGAGAAGCGGTGGAAAACTCAACGTGCTCATGGCAAATGCCGGCATCGTCGCGTCGCCGATTAAGGAAACGCAGGATGGCTTCGAGGCTGTCTTTGCGATCAACTACTTGTCGCCATTTCTCCTCGTGCGACTGCTTACGCCGGCACTTATTGCCTCTACCACACCGGAGTTTAATTCGCGACTTGTCGTTGTTTCCAGCGCCGGTCATCGTGTAGGCAACGTCGACCCGGAGAAATACAACTTCGTCGGCGAGGGTTACGACGCGTCCAAGGCATACGCACGGAGCAAGACAGCCAGTATCCTTATGGCCAATGAGTTCGAGCGCAGGTATGGAAAGCAAGGAGTGCACGCCCTGAGTCTCAACCCGGGCATCATCATGGACACCGAAATCTCGCGCGGTCTCCCTGGAAGCTCCGAGTCACGCCGACCAATGTACTACAAGATGGAGCCTTTATTGGCGTTCTACGAGAAGGATGTCGAGCAAGGAGCAGCCACTCAGGTATGGGCGACCATATCAAAGGAGCTGGAAGGTATAGGCGGGCTGTATTTAGACGATATCCAGGTCGCTGGTGAAGCTACTTTCGACGGCCAGTTATGCCGGCCAGGATGGAAGCCCTACATCTGGGACGAGAAAATGGCTGCACGAGTATGGGGAGATAGTCTGGCTATGCTCGGACTAGCAGGTTTCCAATTTTAAACTATCAATAAAACTATCCTAGGCTGCTCTGGCAACCATGTTGGCATTGTAGTAAAAGGGGGGGTCACTGTCTAATCCCACTGCATGCAGTCCCTCGAAGCCTGCCTGCTGCAAACGCTTGTCCCATTCCTCAGGAGGTATACATGGCCCTCCTGTGCGTCCGTCTGCGTCGCCCAGCCACCATCCTGGCAGCATTCCCTGAACTCGTCAATGACTGCCCGTTGGATAGAGGGTTGTACTTACCACCATGAAATCAACATACTTGCCGGCTGCACCGGTGTTAGCCTGCATTGAGAACAAGACAAGGAATACTTACGAGGCGAGAGCTCTTGGTTAAAGAGGAAGCCGTTGGGCTTCAGTAGTTTTCGAACGTTCTTCAATGTATTGACGAGACATGGCGTTGCGTGCAGTACCTGCAGGCAAATCAGTAGGGTTCCAATAGCAGCAGATATCGACTTGGGGATCTGTATCTACTCACGTTCGATGCAATGACAAGGTCGTATGCCCCTGCTTCGAATCCCTGCTCAGTGGGTTCACGCGAAATATCCAAATCATGATACTCGATGTCATCGTATGCCTCGAATCGGCGTCTGGCGGAGTCGAAGAACAGAGGCGAGATGTCGGTGAAAACGTAGCTGCTATACAACCGCTGTCCATTGTCTGACTTCAATCCCTCCAAAGCCCGAGCTGTCGTTCCCCCGGTGCCGGCTCCTATCTCCAGGATGCGGAGTCCAGGGTTACTGCGGCCCATGAGGTTGAACAGGGGACGCACTTCAGAGAGTCCATTCGCCCAGTCATAGAACTTTTCCAGCAGTCCGTCTTTCAAGAGCACCTTCACCAGCTTCACGCGCCCCTCGACAATATCAACAGCATTGTCATACACTCGCCAGGGCCCTTCAATCACAGGCCACAAGTGCGTATCCTTGACCCGTTCTCGCAACTCCTTCATGGCGGCCAGACGATCGTCACTGCTCATGTCCACCAGCTCGCTCGAGTCTGGAACCTGAGGATAGCCTGGCTGCTTGAACTTCTCATACTCTTGTGTTATCCAAGAACGATAGCGCTCAAAGTGTGGTTTTGTGCAAGTTGCAGAACGCAGTTTGCCCTGCATCTGTATGGCACACATCACCCACATCCGGGCAATCATTTCCTGCTCTCCTTGCGACTCGCGAGTAGGCCTCATGGCCTCGCTGACGGGGACTGGTCCTACGTCTGCGGACCATTGCAGGTTGACTGTCGCCCATTCTGGCCTGTTTGGAATTGACATGATGTATGCAGCTGTCGATGTTGAAAAGATGTCTTTCAATTGCTATCAACAATACTGAGCAAAGTTCCCCTAAATTCTGGTTCTTTTTAGGCGGCGACAGTATCATGGACTGGTCTGTGCCTTGTCTATGTATTTCCCAACTGCTTGCATGGATAAATCCCGACGCATAGGCGGACATTCTTACTGATCGGATGATAATTTTGGATTTCCTCCGATAGTCATAAATCGGTATTTAGAAAGGCTTACAGTGCCTTATCCACCAAATTAATCTTATTGCCTATTGGGGTGGACAACTACTAGCAATAGAAACAAACTGTATCTTCAATTATTGCATATGCCAGACGATAGTCAGACATGATACATACAGCTAATCAAACACATCCACAGCATATCGAGTGTTCTTCAAACCGTCAAACCAGGTGCTGATCGTCTCTCTCGTTGTCTGCTTGCCCTGCTTCTTCTTCGCGTCCAGCAGGATATCAACCAGCATCGACTTCGCAGAGTCACCGACTGCTCTACTGCCGCAAATATAAACACGCGCTCCTTTTTCCCATAATTCTATGAAGCTATCCCTGTCCTTCCACAGTCTGTCATGCACATGCCGGCATCCTTCACTCGCCTCCACCTGCCGACTATATGCCCGTCGAACAGAGACCACTTCACTGGCCTCCCACTGATCCAATTCACCCCTGTATAAATCATCTTTTCCTGGCTCACGACATCCAAAGTAGAGCACTGCAGGTGCAATCCCCTGTCCAGCAGCATGCTTCCCCGCTCGTTCTTGAATAAACCCTCTGAAAGGAGCAATCCCAGTGCCAGCCGCAATCATGATGACGGGGGTGTTTTCAGCATCGGCAGGGAGATGAAAGGCAGCATGCGACGGCCGAACAGCAGCATGTACAGCATCTCCTGCTTGGAGAGTAGATAGGTAGCTAGTTGCCACTCCAGCACGACGTTTTGCTTGACCTCCAGAAAAGACCGAGTACGTCAAGACGACTCGGCGCGGGCTCCAGACAGGAGATGAGCCGATGCTGTACTGCCTAACACGCATAGGGGGCAGCATGCGGAGGAAGTCTGATATGGCGAGAGCAATGTCGGGGTTACTCTCGAGCAGATCCAGGACCGAGATACGGTTGGCGAGGACCTCCGAGGCGTAGTATCCATCGGCAAGAAGTGTGTCCAGCTTGGCCTTTGTAACGGGCTCATTAGCTGCATCGATAAGACTCAGTATGTTGCGCTTAGTGGCAGGCTGGGCCAATTCCACATAGGATCCGAACACATCCACAGCAGGGACTGGGCCGCTGTCCGGAAGGAAGGTTACTGCCTTGGCTGAGATTGTAAGGTGCGCATCCCATGGGAGATGGAAATGTCGTAGCGCTCGGTGGACTTGTTCAGGGGGGTTGACTGGCAGCACTGCAAGATAGTCGCCTGTCCTGTACGCCATGCCCGAGGGCAGCTCGATCTCAATGTGTTGTTTCCTAACATCGGCATCGTCGGCAGTCAATATGGACGTGGCTACCACTCTAGCCTCTTTAACATCTTGATGGAGGATCGATTTGCGAGGGTTGCTCACTGTGACGCTCAGCGAAGGGCCTTCAGGGACTGCAGCGCCATATTTCTTCTTCATCGCGGGCCAGAAGATCCCATCTTCCCAGGCCTCAAAGTCCGTCATCTCGTTTCCTCCTGCGACATCGGTCAGACCTAAAGCAGCAACACGAGAGCCTCCATGTTTAGCTATGGATGAATCCACCAGTCTAGGGATACGGTGGAATGTGGCGGCCCAGTCGTGGTGGCCACAGCCAAAGACAGCATACGACACACCCTGCAGGCCGTCGCTAACCCCGAGTCTTTCGAGCCAGTGCACAAATTGACCGGCATTGTCCGGTGGCTGACCCTCATATGATGCTGTGATAATGGCTACCGGTTGGTCTTTTGGGAGCTGCTCAGTGGCGTTGTCAACGGCGTCCACCACGCTGGCAGAGAAACCGTGTGCAAAAGCATCAGCTGCCAGACGCTCGGCCATGGCCTGACAGGTTCCACTATTGGAACCGTAGTATATGCTCAATGGCATTCCTTTCGCGCCATTTGGTGGTGTAGCAGTGCCATTTCTGGTTGCAGCTGGACGCGAGTTCGCCGGTGCAGCCGTTCCAGCCAGCCGATGCCCTAGTTCTGTTGCTTTCAGGCCATCACGGGGAATTGCCCGGACCTTGAAATTTGCCGGCTTAACGGTCAATGTCTGCTTCAGACTGAGCGTGTAGTCTGGATCGTCAAACTCGAAGTCAAAGTTCTGCAGGAGCATCGCAATTACAAGCAATGCTTCCTGCCAGGCAAACGGCCGGCCAATGCAGCCACGCGTACCATTTCCAAACGGTTTCCAGGAATTTGGGAATTCTTTATTGAGGCGGTCGAAGTTGGCGTCCAGCATGCGTTCTGGCTTGAACTCCTTGACGTCTGCCCCGTATACCTTCGGGTCCAGATGGGACGACCCTACCAGCACGATGATCAGCTCTCCTGCTTTCACCACGTATTGACCTCCTACTACTTCGTCCTGCTTGGGTGCAACATTGAATACAGGAAGCGGAGGCGTAAGTCGCAGTGTCTCTCTAAGTACCTGTTGAGGTGGATCAGTGCTCCGGCATTACCAATGAACTGTACAGGCAGAACATACAGCTGAGATATACGAGAGTTTGGACAGGTGCTCGAATCTAATCGGCGTCTTGCCACAAACTTCATCCACCTCCTGCTGTGCCTTGCGATATGTGTCTGGGTGCTTCATGAGATGGTACATAGCGAATGAAAGCATCCCCGACGTCGTCTCGTGGCCAGCAATAAGGAACGTAATCAGGTTATCCAGGATACTCTCTTCGGTCATCTTGAGGCCAGTTTTTGGATCTACTCCATTCAGCATGGCAGAAAGCAAGTCCTTGCGCGTGTCGAGATTCTTCTCCGTCTTGCGTTCCTGCAGGATCTCGTTCGCTGTCTGCCTCATCACCTCGATATCCCGAAAGAACTTCTTGTCCTTACCACGATAGAAGAACGAAGGAATGGGCAATCGTCGTGCTCTATCGCCGCTCTCGGTGAGAAAATCACCCATGGCTTCAACAAACGGGTGGACGCCGTCCTTGTAGTAGCTGTTGAATCGAAAGTCCATTGAGCACAGTGCGATCGTGTCCAGAGTCAGGCGCGTGAAGTCGTCGGTCACCGTGATGGGTTCTCGTCCGTATCGAGCCCATTTTAAGGCCAGCTGGCTTGCAATGTCGTACATTCCGTCAAACATGAGTCGAAGGGACGAGGGTCCAAATGCAGGGACGAGGATCCGGTGCGCGATGGCCCAGGCAGGCTCTGTCTCGCCATCAATGGCCTTGCGAGTTAGATTTATTACTAGAATTCCTATAGTTGGCTTACCGTGAACAGTCCGTCGTGCATCGCATGTCTCATTTCCTGCAGTATGTTAGAAGCTGCGTACGAAAGAACCGTCTGTACTCACCTTCAGGGCAAAGATGGTCTTTGGGAAGCGCTTTTCGTCGCAGAACTCATTTACCATGTCATAGCTACAGGCGATGATAAATGTATGCCCTGGAAAGCGCATCCGGTAGATTTCGCCTGTGTGAAGGCTATCAGCGACGACTTGCACGCGGATATTTGATTACCATACCATGTTTGTCTGCTAGATCGTACAGCGACTGAAGGGGCAGTTCCATATCAATATCGAAGAGATTCCCCAAAAGGGGGACGCCCGGAGGCTGTGGGATGTTGCTCAATTTTCCCATCTTGATGGTTACAGTGGATGATGAGAGGGAGCTGTCATCGATCTATATTGAGATTACTCACAGAATGATCGGGAGATATCAAGACATCGCATGATACCAATTCAGACGACATTATTGGCGAGATTGCATGTTCCCAAACAATACGCTGTCAGCACCAAAATTGCCGACGATCAGGATAAGCATCGGTAATTTCTAGGGGCTGAATGGGCATCAGCAGAGACTGGCAACTGGGGCTGGACTGGGTGCACTGCCCCTGACATCTCTAGACGCGTTAAAAAGTAAGTTTCTACTGCATGCCTTGCCAAGTCGTCAATATTCCATCCTGCAGCGTATGCAGACTCACAATGTCACTCAAATTCCTAATCGTGTCCGTGTCCCTCCTCTCGCCTGCCCTTGGACTGGTTCCTCGCCAGTCGACCTCGTGCAGAGCGATCCCTGGAGACCCTGGATGGCCGTCTGCCTCTGCTTGGGATGCTCTCAACAGCACCATCCACGGCGGGCTCAGTGCTACGGTTCCCCTTCCCAGCGTCTGCCATGACCAGCCCTTCGGGGGGTACAATGAAGACGCGTGCACTGCGATCAAGGCCGCATGGCTTGACGATACAACCTTGTATGTTCGTCCCCTCGCGTGCTGTTCTTATCTGACTGTGCCGTAGTCTGAGCAATGCAGCCGAAATCATGAACCCAGGCACCCAGAATTACTCCTGTGTCCCGTTTTCCTCTCCCTCGCAGCCCTGTGCAATGGGCAATTATGCCAGCTACTCGATCAAAGTCACCGGCGCAGATGATGCTATTGCGGGAATTAAATTCGCACGCCAAAATAATATCCGTCTGGTGATTAAGAACACTGGTCATGAGTACGTCTTGTGCTAATACCATTGCTTACCCAGCTAACGCCTTGTCAGTTTCTCTGGAAAGTCCACCGGGACCGGGGCACTCTCCCTATGGACACACCACTTGAACACGACTGAGATCATACCCTTGTACAAAAGCACCGCGTACACTGGACCAGCTGCGAAACTGGGAGCCGGTGTTATTTCAGGCCGCGTCTACCAAGTTGTCGCCGAGGCAGGCTACCGGATCATGGGAGGGACTTGCCCAACCGTCGGTCTTGCTGGAGGATACACTTCGGGCGCTGGGCATTCTCTGCTCAACGGCGCGTATGGAATGGCGGCAGATGCGGTCCTTGAATGGGAGGTCATCACAGCCCAGGGAGAGCACGTTGTTGCCAGCCAGTCTAACAACACTGATCTCTACTGGGCTCTGAGTGGCGGCGGCCCCGGCACCTTCGCTGTTGTCCTCAGCATGACTACCAGGATCTTCCCCGACGGTCCGATTGGAAGTGGGATCCTGCTCTTCAATATCACCTCAGACAATACTGAGCAATACTGGGGTGCGATCGAAGATCTCTGGGTGTTTTTGCCTGACTTTGTCGACGCTGGCCCGAATACCTGGGACTTTGCCCTAACTCCCACGGGCTTTCAGGCATATGCCATCACCGTCCCCAACCAAAACGGCACCCAGGTGAAGAGCCTCCTACAGCCATGGCTAGATGCTGTCACAAAGCGGGGTATCAAATACTCGTACATTCCCACAGACTCGTCAAACTACCTGGAATACTTCTCCAGCCGATTCGGTCCTGGAATTGCCGGTGCAGGTCCAGCAACCGTCCAGCTTGCCTCGCGTCTAATCCCTCGTGCAGCCATGTCCAACTCCACTGAAACCAAGGGCATCGTGAACGCACTCCGAGCTATCGTCGAAGAAGGCGAGAACCTCCAACTAGGCTGTCACGCCCTCAACGTCGGCAACATCGAGCACCCCGACAACGCCGTCCTGCCCGCCTGGCGCGACGCAATCGCGACCTGCAACATTGTCAACTACTGGGACTGGAACATCACCGCTGCAGAGATGCAGTCCCGCAAGGACCTGCTGGTGGACCACCTCATCCCGCAGCTTGAGGACGCCACTCCAGGGGCAGGCACCTATCTGAACGAGATCGACGCCCAGTGGAAGGGCGACTGGATCACGGAGCTCTATGGAGAGAACTATGATCGTTTGCTCGAGATCAAACACAAGTATGATCCCGAGCACACGTTCTATGCTAGGACTGCCATCGGGAGTGATTCATGGTTTGCGGATGAGGATGGTCGTCTGTGCAGGGCATAACGTAGAACAGGTGTATAATACTTTGCTTCAGAGCCTTCATTTCTAGGCCTTTATGTTCACATATTTTATGTACATATTGTTAATTACACCGCGATTCTGTTCTTTCCGTCAAGAAGTCAAGTACTAGCGATCCGCTTTGTTGCTTAAACCAAATTCCATTATCCTAGCAGTCTAAAGTATACCAAAACCAGGCCTCCTCCCAAATACACTTCAAATTTGAATAAAACCAATTCCTCTAGAGACGGGCCTCAGACAGACGGCTGCGCACTTTGACCTTAACCGTCGGATCCGAATCCAACATGATACCATGAGATATCGCTGTCGGCATAGAGATATCGCTCATTTCCCAATCGTGCTTGACCAACAAATGACAAAGCGCAATCTTGACCTCATTTGCAGCCAAGAATCGCCCAGGGCAAGCGTGCTGGCCGTGACCGAACGCGATCTGCTCCGGGCGAGTCGTAGTGAGCTGCCACACATTTTCCTGTCCCGGTTGTTCGCGCAGACGCACGAAGCGATACGGGTCGAACTTTTCGGGATTTGGAAAGATTTTGGGGTCCCAGGAGGCGTGGCTGGAGACGCCGAGTCGCGTACCTTGGGGGATCTGGAAGCCGTCTGGGAGGTCGATGTCTTCTGTGGCGGTCCGGACCATGTTTACTTTGAAAAAGTTAGATTGGATTCCAGTCTATAGGCAGTGGAAGTCAGCAAACACTTACTGGAAAGAACGGGCTTCAATCTCTGTGCCTCTTTGATAACACTGTCCATCAACTTCAGATTATAAAGCGACGAATGCTTCAGCCCTCCGTCGGCAGTGACCGTGGCAACCTCGTCACGCAGTAGCTGGATGGTTTCAGGATGTTGCAGAATCTCATACATCGTGGTTGTAAGTAGATCGGTAGTGGTATGAATGGCCGACAGAGCAAGCGTAAGCTGCATTGCAGCTGGGGAATATTTAATCCCCTTCTCTTCTGCCACTTGCTCCAGCCATTCAATGGAATCATACCTCTCCTCCGTGACGGTCGATGCAGCCTTTTGAGCGCGACGTCTCTCAATGACTGGTGCAATGATAGCTTCCGCCTCTCTAAGCTGGGCTCGAACCTTTTGCGCCTGGGGCAGAAACCGGGCAATAAATGGACGTAGGAACCGAGGGTATGTTCGCAGCTGATGCGAGGCGATGAAAGAGTCTACTGTGTATTCCTTGGTGATTTTCAACCACGCAGGGTCCTGGGTGACCTCTTCATCTCCCAGGAAGATGGTTGATGACAGGCGAGCAACGAGGTCGAGGAGTTCATCTTTCAGTACAACTTCATGCCATTCTTGGGATGATACGTTAGTTTGCAGTTTATAAGTCCTTCAGTATGGAGTCACTACCATTGTCTTCAGGAAACAAGTCCTTGCATGCGTTCGCACAAGTCTCGGAAAGCGGGTTCGTCAGTCGTTCTACTATGCATCAGCGTGATATACAGTTGTCCGAGTAGAAAACATACTCATGGCACTCATCAGCTTCGTCTTGGTCATATCGGTCAACAGCGTCGTCCCGGTAGACTCCAAGTATGGCTCAAACCCAGGGACTTCGGCGCAAGTAGTCTAGACGCCTGTTAGCTCAGCCCACCCTCTAAAACAATGCATAAATATACCTCCTTCATGAACTCGGCATGACTGAGCGCATCGATATTCCGGATGTCATTTGCCAAAGACGGGGGCAAGATGAGCATTTCGCCCTGATCTGAGATGATGCGAAACGGCCTCGATGCACCCACCTTTGCAAAGCCCTGCTTAATGACAGCACGCGCATTTGCTGCGAATGCCTCCCTTGCCTTCTTACCAGTAAAGTCCCAGAAAGACTTTTTTGTGACCAGAGGTACATTGGCGAGTGGTTGCTCTCGGAGGGAATATGAGACCAGCACTGCGATAATGCTCGTCACCAGCAGGGCAATGGAGATGTAGGGGCGCGTCTCTACGTCTTCAAAGACAATCGCAGTGGAAACGTTCTGAGCTGCGTGCAGATCCATGCTGTCTCGTATCGTGCAGGTTGGTAACAAGGGCCAGGCAAATCCCTGCGTATGAAAGAGCTTCTGCGACTGACACCGAGAGTGCTTTTAGTTCAGCGGCAGGCTGGATGCCTCCAAGGGCTGACAGGGGCTTGGGCCAATGGATGAATTGGTAAATCCGTGATTATCCAGCCTCGTGGTCGGACCATTGTTGCCCGTCTTTACCAAGCAATATCCGAGATGATGGCAGTGATGAGTCTGACACCCCGGGTCGGCCGTTTGTGTACAGCCTCAGGGCGCAGCGAGGGTCTGAATTTGCTGATAACGGAGCATGGAAAGGCCTCCGGGAATATTCCCGAAGTATTGCTAAAATTACCGAAACGCTGATCGGGTTTCGTGAAGATGTTGGATCTACGCCATGCTTACCTGGATGAGCTTTACTGCAGTTGCATACAAACCTTCGTGACTGTGGTCTACTGCACTTGCTGCTGCCAGCAAACAACCTCCTACATCATCATACAACACCATGTTCGGTCTGTTCAGCAACAACACTCCTGCGGCGCCCGCCCAAGTCCCCACGGACACGGTCATACCGTTGAATGCTGCCGATGACACAGAGGTCTTGCGCAGCGTCGTTGTGGTGCTATCATACCGCTTTGATGACGTCCTAGATCCGGCAAAACTGAAGAGCTCATTCGAGAAGCTCCTCGATAGGCCAGGCTGGCGCAAAATAGGGGCACGCCTGAGACTCAACGTATGTGCAAGACGTAAACCCATACGAAGGAAGATATTCTAACAGCTGGGCGGATAGAAGGAGAATGGGCGGCTCGAGTACCACATCCCAGAGCGCTTTGACGAACAGCGACCGATAGTAACCTTTTCGCACGTCTCCCACGACGTCTCGATTCTCAAGCACCCTCTGGCGTCGAAATTGCCGCGACCGACAGAGCGCCCTGCCGTTGTCGGCGACCCAAACGACTTCGACGAGTTGACATGCAGTCCGGATGCACCGAAGACATTGAACGACTATCTCACCAGAGACGTCCCTCAGCTATGCCTGCACGTGGTTTCGTTCACTGACTCGACGCTGATATCCATTTCTCTCCCACACACCCTCACAGACGGAACAGGCGGAGCACAGATATATCGATGCTGGGCCCTTGTGTTGCAGGGCCGAGAGGACGAGATTCCTCCTTTCCACGGATATGACAGCGACCCATTGGCAACCTTTGGCGAAAAGTCCAGCGAGCCATACATGTACGCGCCAAAACTGTTGACAGGGTGGAGAAAATGGCTCTTTGTGATGTACCAAGTCTACGATGGCTGGCGATACCGCAGCTCGTCACGGATCGTCTGTATTCCTGGAGCTTATATGGCGGCTCAACGGCAGAAAGCGATAGAGGAGATCCGCGCGGAGACGGGCGACGACAAGGCATTCGTCAGCGACAACGACGTCCTGACAGCCTGGTTCACGCGGCTCGAGGTCGGTCATTTCCCGCGAAATTCGAACATGACCGTGCGCATCATGAACGCATTCGCATTATCCGCAGTGCTGGGCAACGACCATCTGCCCTCAGCCAAGGCGTTTATATCCAATGCTGCGTCGGAGATCTACACCTTCATGACGGTGCGGGACTTCTTCGCCAAGCCGCTGAGCTATGGCGCATATGCAATCCGTCGGTCAATGATGGAAGGCGGAACTCGCGAACAGATCGAGGCATTGCAGGCCGTCAAGAAACAAACGCTGGCAAGCGAAGGCCATACATGGCCGATGTTTGGAGAGCCGTCCATGGAGATGATGAGCTACTCGAACTGGACTAAGGGCAAGTATTTCGAGACGGACTTCTCAGCAGCTATCGTGAGGGAGGGGTTTGCGCGCGAAGCTCGGGCTGAGAAGCCTGGGTTCGCGTCGATGGTGCAGTTCAACGCGTGGTCGACCAAGTTCGAGCTGCGCAACCTGATGCCGATCATGGGCAAGGATGCAGCTGGTAATTATTGGCTGCAAGGGCCATTGAGAGATGTAGTGTGGAAGCGGATAGAGAGGGATTTGAAGGAGGGGAAGCCGGAGTATCAGTAGTGTGTACAGATAGAGCTGGACCGCGCGTGGTGTTTTGATCCAGGAGCCAGGCAGCAAGGCAGCCAGGCACAAATACAATATTACTAATCACTGTACACTTCCTTCTTGGCATTGTAAGTCACGTGAGTCGTCGCACAATTTCGTAACACAACTAAAGAATTAACTGAGTGTTTTAGAGTAGTTGTAGTGGTCGTACGGAGTAAACCTGATAAATAAATTATCCCCGTCGTCTAAGCAAGAGCTCTGGGAGTAAAGTGTTGTGGATGTGAACATGAATGTTCCCTTATACTGTCGCAGTGAAGATATATATCACCACTCCTCCAAACTGACCATCTAACCAACACAAACCCGCCATTTCTCAAAACTCTCCTCATTCGAATGGAAATCAACAAACGATGAAATTCAACTCGCTATCCAACTTATCTTTGATATTGAACCGGAAATACAACCTCCGACACTATCGACTTCCCCGAGGATGCCAGTCCCAGCTGTCTGGAGCAACCTGGAGCATCCCGAGGCGCACTGCTTGTTATTTGCGGCAACCGATGCCGACAGATCAGGGCTGCCTTTGATTCGTGCAGTCTAGATATAGTGGGTCAATATTTATGGGGCGACTGGCTCCATCCCTGGCTCGACTCGAGTGGCGCCGCATAAACAGGATTTGGGCCATTTATCAGGCCCTTGTTTGGTCCGGCGTGCACAATCTTGACCCCTCAACATATTTCCCCTCCATATTCACTGAAATCAAGAATGCCAGGGGTTTCGCCTTGAATGCTACTGATTCAATGCCTATGCCGACCCCCAGAGACCTCGCCGACCCGAGCTCGACCTGAGCATGCAGGAATTCCTGTCTCCAGCGCTCCGCCAACCGCCGCTGCCCGACTCCGAGAAGAGGCGACTGCGCGAGCTGTCCAGGTTTGTTTCCTCCACCTATACGCCGTAAAATCTCTTCTCGCGCTTGCGATCCTGGATGCTGACCGTTAGCTATGCGCATCCAGGTACTATTGCACAATCCCCCGCCCAGCTGGCTTCCCTGAAGACCCGACCGCAACCCCAACACCCAGCGACGATGGCTCAGAGCCCAACCTCAATGTCGCGCGACTGTCGTCCGATATTACCCTGACGGCCCTGACCCAGCTCGGCGTATACAAGTTCGGATGCATGCGGTCCTATGTCTCGCTCATTGACGGCCAGAACCAGCATATCGTCTCCGAAGCGACTGGATCCATCTCTCTGCGCGATAGGGCCAAACACGAGCCCAACGATGGCTTGTATCTGGGTGTTACCACCCTAGACCTGGTGTTTGGGGTTTGTCCTCACGCCGTCAAGCTGTTTTCAGGCCATGATGTACCGCACCTGCAGAATACCGACAATGTCACCGCGAACAGCACCCGCTACATCGTGCGTGACTTCACCATCGAGGAATACTTCAAGGGCCGACCATACGTGACGGAATGGCCGTATTTCAGGTTTTATGCCGAAGTCCCGATCTACAGTCCGTCTGGCCACATTCTGGGTAGCTACTGCGTGGTCGACAACAAGCCGCGCAGTGATTTCAGCGAGGAGGACGTCGCGGCCCTCCAGGAGGTATCCGATGCGATTGCACTACATCTTGAGAATGTGCGAACGGTTCATTTTCATCGGCGCTCTGACCGCCTCGTGAAGGGGTTGACGTCGTTTATCAAAGATCGGCCAGACGACCAGACTGTCCCCTTGACAGCTGCAAACCTACACAACACTCCTGTATCGCCTAAGCGTCAGTCAGAACTGTCGCAACCAGATCAGCTGCACCTTGGAGGACTGT
Source organism: Aspergillus sp. S2111Y (assembly GCA_023625095.1). Lineage (NCBI taxonomy): Eukaryota > Fungi > Ascomycota > Eurotiomycetes > Eurotiales > Aspergillaceae > Aspergillus > Aspergillus sp. S2111Y. The sequence continues at coordinate 108,439 of JAMABB010000013.1, forward strand.
CCCTGACCACCGATCCCGCTGGAGGGACCTCGCCCCTGTTTTCTAACCGTGATGGCGGGGACACGGATGCGACTTCGCTGTCCGTCGCGCCCCACGAGCCAGTGCCAGCAGGATCATCACCGTTGAAGAATGTCTTCGAAGCTGATTCCCCGGGTGAACCGGGCCTTTTTCATAGCCAGATGAATGGGTTTTCGAATGGAATGGGTACACCACCACTCGATGCACAGGACAACATCCCACTCTCAACCCGCATTGCCAATGTCTTCGCCCATGCCAGCTCAGTACTACAGAAATCAATGGACGTAGACGGTGTTTTATTTGTCGACGCTTCTTGGTCCAATTCTGGAATGTCAGTATACCAAGCGCTTTTGCCTGAACAATTGCTAACGGCAACAGTGTTCGATCAAAGACCGACCTGCTGGACTGGGAGCCTCTGCCCAAGAACGCGGACCCAAGAACGAAAAGTCAGTCTCCATATGTTCCCGCTGCTCAGCCAGATGAAAATCCCTGCGATGTTCTCGGCCTGGCGTCGAACGAGATTGGCTCTCAATATCCTATACCCGATTCGCTTCTTCGACAGTTGATCGCCGCCCTCCCGCAGGGTGGTGTTCTACATCCAGACGAAGACTCTCCCGATCCTTCGCTGCTGCCAAACCAACTGGTGAAGCATTTCCCCCAGGCGAAGTCGCTGCTATTCATCCCCTTGTGGGACTGGAACAAGGGCCAATGGCTTGCGGGCACATTTGTATGGACGAAGGACAACGATCAGGAACGCTCACTGGGCCTGGACGAACTGCACTATTTCAAAGCCTTCGGCGACTCGATTATTTCAGAGATTGCGCGACTGGATTGGTCCCAAAAGGAGAAATCCAAGTTCGACCTAATTTCTTCCATGAGCCATGAGCTTCGCTCACCATTGCATGGTATGCTCGCCAATGCGGAGCTCTTGTCTGAATCGGGTTTGCAGCCTGAACAGTGTGAAGCTATGAAGGCCCTCGAGACTTGTGGTATTATTCTGCTAGATACGATGAATAACTTGTATGTTTACCCATCATTCTGTGAAAGCCATTTCTGACAGTTGTAGGTTGGATTTTGCGAAGATCAATAACCTCGCCTCCCTCAACCAGGGCGCCTCGTCCATCACCGGTCTGGTCAGTACGTTTGAACTCGACGTGCTGGTTGAGGAGGTCGTGGACAGCGTGTTTTCCGGACTGCGCCATGCTGCTACTTCGTCAACGTCAACGTCAACGTCCACGCCGAGCTCCTGCCCCGCATCCGAGGCCTACGCATTCAAACGCGATCTCTCCATCGTCCTCCGATTTGAAACCCGAGACCAATGGAAGATTAACTCCATGACTGGCGCCTGGCGCCGGATCATCATGAACATCCTGGGAAACGCGCTCAGATATACCGACACGGGCTTCGTTGAAGTTTGTGCATCGTTGCTGCCCCCATCGAGTGATTCAGGGTCTGCTGTTGCCCACCTGCGCTTCGTTGATAGTGGCTCTGGAATGTCACAGGAGTTTCTAAGGAGCAAGTTGTTCTCGCCTTTCGCACAGGAGGATGCGTTGTCGGAAGGCGCTGGTCTGGGCCTGAGTATTGTGAAGCAACTTGTATCTTTCCTCAATGGATCCATAGACGTGAAGAGTGAACTTGGAGTTGGTACGCAGGTGGATGTATATATTCCTGTTCAGCCTGTGCCAGTATCTGCCAACGGATCCGTCGTCACGGTTGTTGAAGCAGCTGCTGATATGGAATCCCCCAAAGCCACGTTCTCCCTGGTTGGCTTTGGGGCGTATCCGAAGCTTTCCGAGGAGCCGACTGGCACCTTGAGTCCCGTTGCAAAACGGAACATTTGTTTGCAGAGCTTCTTCTCCAACTTGGTTGCAGACCAACCTTCCTGGAGTGTATCACAGTCGGAATCACTAGAACAGGCGGATGGTGATATCGCGATCATCGAAGAGAGCGCGCTGAAACAACTCTACGACGACGAGTCTTTGCTCCGCCGTGTTGAGGCGAAACAGACGAAATTTGTCTGTCTTTGCGATGGCTTGCCTTCAGTAAAAAGAAATGAGTTTGTCGGTCGAGCGGAGGTGGTTCGGCTATACCAACCGTGAGTAGCCCTAGTATCCTTTTATTGAATTATCATACCAGTGCTAACACATTCTAGATTATCGCCGCGAAAAGTCTTGCAAATTCTCAAATCTGTTGCACATACGAAACCCCGGTCTTCGGCGATTGAGCCTTGTCCGCAAAGTGCACCGATGCCTTCTCTTGTCACGAACAGTTCAGGATACAATACTCCAGATATCCCCGCCCTAGAGCCTAGAGACGGTTCCACTGTGCTTATAGTTGACGACAACGATTTGAATGTCCAGGTAGGAGCATCCTTTCGATATAGATATACACTATGCTAATGAATGTAGGTCCTCGCGAAACTCATGTCCAAACTCGGCCATCAATACACCACAGCTACAAACGGGCTTATCGCCCTGAATAAATATAAGGAATCACCCTCCACTATTAAGGTGGTTCTCATGGGTTCGTACTCCTACCTTATTATTCCCCGATTATGCTAACCCAAGCCAACAGACGTCTCGATGCCCGTAATGGACGGAATAGACGCCACGACGAGCATTCGTTCCTTCGAACACGAACACTCGTTACCTCCCGCCAAAGTATTCGCCGTGACAGGTATCGCATCCGCCGCGATGCAGCAGGAGGCACTTAGAGCTGGTATTGATGAATATCTCGTCAAACCGCTATCCCTGCACCAACTTGGGAGACTTGTCAAAGTCAACATGTAACGGGCCGTGATAGAGATCCCGTCCCTGTATATAGAATCTACGTGTATATATGTTCTGCCGAGACGCCGCTATGATCTATGCAATAAACACGATACCACTTGTGCACAGGTTTCTCTCATGTAGACTATGCGCGTGAGCGCAGAATTAAACCATTGGTTGCTTTAAGTAACTCCACCGCATTGCGTTATTTGCGAGACGGCAGAGTATATTGGATGCTGATATAGGGCTTCGGATTGCATGCCGACCACGCGAGTCAGACTTGCCCGGCACAACGGCCAGGTGAGATTGCTCTCAACAGCAAACAGACGAGACTACACCGTAATGAGACGATGGATTGTTTAGCTTGTTTAGAGTCGAGACGGCTCGTATTTGGAGGTCGGAATAGGGGATAGACATTTCCGTGTCCGACGTGGCGAAATACCGAAGGCAAGTATATGCGAGGATAGACTGCGATCAGCAGCTGACGTTATAATCAAGCTTCTATCTCCAGGCGTTATTCAGGTACAATTCAAGCCAGAAACGTTACGTGGTTGCTGAGTTGTAGTCTATCTCGACCGCAGTGGCTACATTGGCATCTTAACAATCACCACCATGGGGGCAATAGGACATAGATAAGATGTAGTGACCCCACAGACTGAGGCGTGAATGTGTGGATTCCCTGTGCTCGGTGTAATCGATCAAGCTCTTCTGGTCCCGCCGTATATCCTCGGGTATTGTGGCTCGCAACTCCACGGCATTGCTACTCAATGCCCCTTTCGTAGCAATGGGACTGGTGAATGGCAGCCCCAACGCTATCGGGGCGGCACGATGAAGGAATCGTCGCTAAGGAAGATGGATGAACGGTTGAGCGTTAGCTGTCCGTGCACGTCCTCGCTCTACCAGGCCGTTAAGGGAGCTGACAAGCCGCCCACACTGTCAAAGAGACAGACCCTGTGAGAGAACCATATCGCATCTGGTGCTGCAGTGCCGACCTGCGGAATCCTGCCGGCCTCTTGATGGTTATGGTTTGATAGTATGCTGCATCCTGCAGAGACCCGCGGGTTGATCCTGAAGGGGGCTGATGCGAAGACGCCACTGGGGGGCGTGGCCCTAATTTCGTTTATTCAGAGCAAAAACAGCCAGCCATTCTAGCTTGTAATTGGACAGATAAGCAGCCCAGATCAAGCAAGCTTTGCGTCGGTGTCGTCGATCGTCCCAGATTGGGGCATCGCCGTATCCTCAACGTTTGTTGGTCGAGAGCGATGGATAGCTGGAACCACGTGTGATGCAGTTCTCGTCCCAGTCTCTTTTCTCTGAGTGCTGATGAGCCTGCAGAAATGGCCCCCATAAATAATTTACCATCTTGTCCGGCTTGATGGCTGAGACTTTAGTGCTGCATGGCGCACGCGCCGTCTCCAATCCCCACCGTGCCAATCCTTAGTGCTGGCTGCTGAAGCCTGGCACAATGTGAGCATGATTGGCGATTACATCGAGCCTCTAGAACAGCGGTCACTGGCCACTGCGCATAGCTGCTTAGCACGGCTGAAGATATCGCGCCTCGGGATGGCTGATCCCCCAAGGCCTGACCAGGAGATTGGAAAACAACAAAAGGGGCCGATGAGCGGATCCTTTGGGGGCGAAAGACAATAAAGAGAGCCTACAGGTTACAGGTTACAGTTTACACACTGGCGTCGAGTGCATGAGGCGATGCAGCGAGCATGATACCAAGGTAGCCGCGCAGCCAGAGCCGACAAACTCGCCTTTTCCAGTTAGATTAGGCTGAAGATTACCATGCTTATTGATTTATTTACGGCCTGGATTTACTCCGTCAGAGCCAATCAAGCTGTTGGGCAGGGACAGCGATGTTCGGTGAAATATTCCAGCTTCCTTCGGCTGATGTGGTATAGCTATCTGCTTTGCATACATTAAGCCCTGGCTCCCATATGCTCAGAGGGCACGAACTGCCTCATACTGTCTCATATTCCGGGTCATTCAACATGTCCAGCATGTCCGAATCACAAGCCCCCAAGAAGAGAGCTGCCTGCGATCGCTGCCGCACCCAGAAGCTGCGATGCCTGCGAGTACCAGGCCATCCCACCGACTCGTGCATCCGATGCGTACGCTCGCAGATGGAATGCATCACCAGCTCGTCTAAGCGTCCTGGCCGTCCAAGGAACCCTGCAAAGCACCCTGATGCAGCTGCTTCGGCCGCCACTGAAACGAACCCTGCACTGCCCGCGGTGGATATACAGATACAGTCCCTCGATTCGGTTGACGACTGGTTCAACTTTGGCTCCCTGGAGACTGACTATGACATCTGTTCTGCTGCGTGGAACTCGGTGGACTCAGGGTTCCCTATGGAGGGCATCGCTACAGCACACTCCATATCTTCATTATCCACGCCTCCTCCTCTCGTACCTTCCACCACGCCCACCTTTGTCAACACTGTGACCGCCGATACAAGCCTGGATGAGCAGTCTGCCCACGAGGCTGAGCAACAAGACGCAGAGATGCTGCAGCTGCAGCTCCTGGCTCCTCAGCCTTTTATCGGCAACTTCGACCACGGCTTGCGTCTTTCAATGCTGCAACGCGAGCTCTCCAAGCAATTATTCACACTGAACTCCATGCCCTGGGACCTGACTAGAGTCATGCGTTTAACCTGCCTGCACGACATTGACCAGTCCAGCCCCGGCCATGGGGGTTCCAAATCAAATCCATTGGCAAGGATCGCCAAAACTTCAGCGGAGTTCGCACAGCTTTTATGGTCTGTCCAAACCCCAATCGCAGGCGATGGGGGAAACAGCACATCGAAGAGTTCAAGTCCACTGTCTTCCATCCATCCACGTCTGAGCATGGCGGACCTGCTCACCATCCTGTCCTGCCACATGTTGACCATCTCCATCTATGATTCAATTTTCTCCCATTTCACCGAACAGGCCTCGCACAACCCGGGCGCCGTCAATATCGTCCTGCAGTCAGCGCCGAAGCTGTTCCTCGGGGGCATCGCGGTCCCGCCGCGGCTGGAGATGCTGAGCCACCTGCTCTACTGCGTTGCGAGCAGCCAGCTTCGGCCGATAGAAATGCTATTGGGCCTCCCGGATGAGTGCTGCGTTTCGCTGAAGCGAAATAGTGCCAACAAGGAAAAGCAAACAGGCCTGTTCAATGGGCAGAGTGGCCAGCTGCTGTTCTCCACCCTGATGCAAGTTGAGACGGAGAGGGCAAATGAAGAACGCGGTGGCTTGGGCGTAATCGAGTCGCTGAAGGAGAAGATACGGCGGATCCAGAGTCTCGAGTGATCATAATGTTGATAGTAATGTATTCACGAAACACGTAGTCGAATAGAAGCAATCACAGCAATACTTGCGCAGCAGACCTCTCCTCTCCCTCCCCCTCTCCCCCCCTCTCTCCTTCCTCTGTCCGATAGAGCTAAACTGGTGAAGCAAAGCTGTAGGTTTGTGCCACTTTACGCCTGAGTTATTTGCCTTTGCCTGCAGTGGGGGTGTCGGATACAGTCCGAGATATCGGCCATTCGCTGGCCCAATAGTCTTTGGCGCAAGAGTCTTCAGGAAGAACAAATCATGCAGCCCAAGCTCAGCTGAGACGCACCAACTACTGTAAGCCCAAACCTGGCGCCAACGACCTGTTGGGGCTAAGGAATTCTCACGCATAAGCTTCGTTGAGAGCGGGTCATGCCCACGCAGGCGCCGGGAAAAGCTTTGCCCAGAGTCTCCGTACGTTCTTCCTTCTCAGGCTTGTGTGAATTACCGTATTTTTGCTTTGTTTTCGCTGTAGACCGAAGCCTGAAGAATCTTTCCTGCGGCTGCGCACTAGCGAGGCTGGCCTGTCACTATGGGGCGCGATCGCCCTGCTCAGAATGACCGATTGGCCTGCAGGACCGGGAATTTCGCTTCCTGCTGCACGCCCGTCACGCTATTCAGGATTAAGTTGTCGATTGCAAATTATTGGTGGGCATCATTTGCTTGTTCAGGCGGCGCTGTTGCTGGCAGTGCAGCAGCGCAAATCTAGGGCTTCCTCACCAGCAGTCTTTTCAACCCTCGCACAGCGCCTCTGCTTCGTCGTGGCAAAGATGCTGGCTCCGAATGCGACGATGAATAACTCGTCAACTACGATAGAGCTGCAGAGTCGTCCGACCACCACGGACTCGCAGGCAGCGATCCTGGACGAACGTAATAGGACCGCGCCTGGCGAGAAGCTTCCAGAGGCCGAGAGCCCCCCAGCGGATCCTCCTGCTGAGGCTGAAGCGTCTGGGCAGGAGATTACTGGGATCAAGCTCTTTGGTATTTTGGCAAGCGTTACATTGTCTGCTTTCCTGATGCTCCTTGATGGCTCGATCATTGGCGTGGTAAGTTCGGCCGGTCAACCCTAGCTGGACCCAACTCACCGTGAGCGTTGTGGCAGGCTATACCCAATATTACAAGTCAGTTCCATTCAATTCATGATGTAGGCTGGTACACTGCGGCATACCAGCTATCCAGGTAAGACTGGGCTTGGGCTCTACCTGAAACGGACACGACTGACATTGCCAGCGCCGCACTGCAGCCCCTATCGGGCAAAATATACACTTCCTACAACACGAAAGTATGTACTCCAAGCTCCTGCCGATTCCTTCTAACAAGCAAAACTGCATAGTGGACGTACCTCATATTCTTCGGTCTGTTTGAACTAGGGTCACTCATCTGCGGCGTCGCAAACTCCTCGTCGACCCTGATCGGAGGAAGAGCAGTAGCCGGTATTGGAAGCTCAGGTCTGCTCAATGGGGGAATGACAATAATTGCGGGCGTTGTGCCTTTGGAAAAGCGGCCTGGTGAGCCGTCCCTAGGCGCACGACATATTGTATTGGTGGCTAACTGAAATGTAGTCTACACTGGGGTCTATCTTGGAAGTAGGCTTGTACTACGAACACTGTCAAAGACGTTGCTAACATAGTGCAGTCTCCCAGGTCGGAATCGTCTGTGGACCTCTAATAGGGGGTGCTCTGACCGAGTATGCCACCTGGCGATGGTGTTTCTATATCAACCTGCCCGTTGGCGCCGTCACCGCGATCCTCCTCCTCTTCCTCCGCGTGCCTGAACTCACCGAAAAGCCTCCATTCTCACTTGACCTCGTGAAGAGAACAATCCCCGAGCTCGATCTTATCGGGTTCACACTGTTCGCGCCTGCTGCGATCATGGCCTTACTGGCCCTTTACTATGGTGGGAACGAGTTTCCCTGGGACAGCTCCGTGGTCATAGGCCTGTTCGTCGGCGCTGGAGTAACCATCATTGTATTCGCACTCTGGGAGCGACATATGGGTGATCAAGCGATGATTCCGCCATCGATGGTCAGTCACCATATCGTGTACACCAGTGCCATCAACGGCGCAACCCTTGTGGCCTCCATCCTCGTGGCCGCGCAGTATCTGCCCATCTACTTCCAGGGTGTTCGGGGATATGGGCCGGCTATGAGTGGAGTGAATACACTGCCAGGCATTCTTAGCCAGCTGCTCACAGTCATTGTGTCTGGGGGTCTGGTGCAGAAAGTTGGATACTATCTACCCTTTGCAGCTGCTGGAAGCGCCATCGGTGCAGTCGGAAATGGCATCGTTACCATGTTTTCACCAACTACGCCAACGGCCAAGTGGATAGGCTATCAAATTGTGCTGGGGAGTGGTCGAGGTATTGGAATGCAGATGGTAAGAAGTGACACCTCTAGCCTACCACGAAGTGTATATTAACGCCTAACAGGGAATAATTGCCATCCAGAACCTACTCCCACCAGAGAAAATCCCCGTAGGGATTGCCTTTATGATATTCTGTCAGAACTTCGCGGGGGCCATCTTTGTCGTTGTGGGCGAAGTCATCTTCACGCAGCAGTTGGTGAAGCAGATTCGTTCCCACGCGCCGTCGGTCTCGCTTGAAGCTGCTCTTGCTGCTGGAGCGAGCTCAAGCTCTGTGCGCGCTCTGGTGCCTGAAGGGAGCCCTGAACTTGCGGGCGTCTTGGTCGCCTTCTCGAATAGTGTTGACAAGGTGTTCTACCTGCTCATGGGTCTTTGCGTGGCTGGATTTATCGCTGCGTTCGGCATGGGCTGGGTTGATATCAGGAAGAACAAGAAGAAACCAGAGCCGGAGACGGAGTCGGCCTGATGACAACGCCTACATGCCCTAACCACCACTACTTTGGCAGTATATGCCATATCGGGTTTTGACACTTCACGGCGTTATAATTATATGGCTTCCGAGTCCAGTTGAAATTTGGATTATTTCACTTGTTTTCGGGTTTTTCTTTGCGCCAGTCCTTAGTGGATAACGAGCTGGAACAGCACTTAATACAGAAATCTAGAAAATATAGACCGAGAATAACGAGTTCATGGAAGTCAAGTCAGCGCTGTAGTTAATGTGGTAGCTACATCTCGTACAGCCCAAACAAGGAAGATGAAAATATCAGTAGACTTGGTTAAAGGGTCCATAAAACACAAAATATTCACAGAAAAGTATCTGTAGAACAGGCAATAATCATATCCCGAAAATAGATTAGACAGCCAGAGGACCTCCGGTGGTCACATCGGAGGGTCTCTCCTGCAAGACCCCTTTCAACCCCTTTCACCTGGGCAGATCCCTCGATCCTTTTCCCTGGTGAAGAAACTTCAGAGACACAAGGACTTGCAAAGAGAACCAGTAATTCACGATCATTCAGGGGGCGGGCCATAGTACGCCAGGTTCGACAGCAACCACTCGGACAGACTCATAGATAGCAGCTAGTGACCGAGTTGGCACGACGCAATGGCAGTGCATCGTAAGCAAAGTCTTTCCTTCGTCTCTAATCTAAGCGTATTGTGTATTCCCGATTGTGGCCGTAGTCGGGGTATAACAATATACCGGCTGTGGCTGTGGGTAAATACCGAACCTATGGCACTCGGTCGATGCCACTGATAATCATTCGGTCTTTCTCTAATCGGCGGTTGTCAAGGGGAAATTGACTCCGCCATAGAGACCTTTTCAGGATAGGTAATTACTGCTGTTGAAGCTACTGCCTGGCCCCCATTCCGGAGTAATACTGCGCAGGTGTGGGAGGAAGCGATAGAGACGATGCAGGTTCGCGCTCTAAGCCTTCAGCTGAAGCCGAACAAAAGCCGTATAGCTATATCTTAAAAGCTGCATGGCTGCATGTGCTGCGTGACTGACTAGACAGGCCCAATACATTCAACATTCGTGACCCCTTATATATTACATTAATCAGTTGAGACTTTGTGCACCTCCCTCGTTACATATATTACCAACTATGGCTAAGAGCACGACGATCAACGAGCCCATTGCTATTGTCGGCAGCGCCTGTCGCTTTGCTGGCGGTGCCTCGTCACCGTCGAAGCTGTGGGAGCTGCTCAGCAACCCTCGCGATGTCCGCAGCGACATCCCCACGAGCCGGTTTAATGCTGCCAGCTACTACCACCCAAATCCTGCATACCACGGGCACAGCAATATTCAACATTCGTATTTGCTGGAAGAAGATGTCGCCGCCTTCGACTCGGAGTTCTTCGGCATCAAGCCTGTCGAGGCTAAGGCGATTGACCCCCAACAACGGCTGTTGATGGAGACTGTCTATGAAGGTCTCGAGTCCGCTGGGCTCACGATCGACTCGCTGAGGGGGAGTGATACTGCTGTCTACGTTGGGCTCATGTGCGGTGACTACGAGGCAAGCTTATTACGAGACAGTACGTGCCCTGGCCAGTGGCATCTTTAAGACTGTTATTGACGACTTGTAGTGAAAAGCGCCCCGGTTTACACGGCCACCGGTATTGGACGGAGTATCCTGTCCAACCGAGTCTCATATTTCTTCAATTGGCATGGTCCGTCCATGACCATCGACACTGCCTGTTCGTCCAGTCTTGTCGCAGTCCACCTGGCAGCGCAGGCCTTGAGATCTGGCGAATCTCGCGTGGCCCTTGCTTGCGGATCAAACCTGCTGCTGGGCCCTGAGAATTACATTATGGAAAGCAAGTTGAAGATGCTGTCCCCTGATGGTGAGTGATAATGCGGCACTTGTATAGCCAGTAACTGACGTCCATAGGCCGTAGTAAGATGTGGGACAAGGACGCCAATGGTTATGCGCGCGGAGACGGCGTGGCAGCCTGCATTCTCAAGACACTGAGCGCCGCCATCGAGGACGGAGACGACATCGAGTGCATCATCCGCGAGACAGGAGTGAACCAGGACGGAGCCACCACTGGAATCACGATGCCGAGCGCAACGGCTCAGCAGGCCCTGATCCGCAGCACATACGAGAAGGCGGGCCTGGATCTGAGCAAGGCCAACGACCGACCCCAGTTCTTCGAGGCCCACGGAACAGGGACGCCGGCTGGAGATCCGATTGAGGCTGAGGCTATATCCAAGGCCTTCTTTGGAGAGGAGTACGCCAGCAGGGTGGCCAATGAGCCGCTCTACGTCGGGTCTATCAAGACCATATTAGGGCACACCGAAGGGACTGCCGGTGTTGCAGCACTGCTGAAGGCGTCGCTGGCCCTTCAGAACTCTGTCGTGCCTCCTAACATGCTGTTGAATTCGTTAAGTGATCGAGTCGCACCGTTCACTCGGAATCTTGAGATTCTCAAAGCTCCCAAGGCATGGCCTGCAGTCGAAGACGGCCAGCCTCGACGAGCCAGTGTCAACAGCTTCGGCTTCGGTGGCACCAACGCCCACGCCATTCTTGAGAGCTACGAGCCTCGCCGACACCTGGAAAATGGTATCACAAGCTCAGAAGCTCTTGTACAGGTTACTCCGTTTGTATTCTCTGCTCTTTCGCGCCAGTCATTGCGGGATACTCTGTCCGCGTACGCCGACTACATCGAGGCCAACCCAGTAATCAACCTGCGAGACCTGGCATATACTTTACAACAGCGTCGATCCCCCTTCCCCTACAGGGTATCATTTGCAGCACAATCGGCCGATGATCTAGTCACGAAGATCCGTGCTGAACTCGACAGTACCAAGGTCGAGGAACTGGGAGTGAGGCTGTCAGCGCCCTCTGATGGGAAGCGTCGCAAGGTCCTCGGTGTTTTCACCGGTCAGGGTGCACAGTATGCTCGCATGGGTGCTGAGCTGATTGAGACCTCTGCAGCTGCTCGGAAGATTATCCAAGACCTGCAGACGCATCTCGAGCAGCTCCCAGAGGACCTCCGTCCAGACTTCTCCCTGGAAGCAGAACTTCGTGCGGCGGCGGATTCCTCACGGGTCCTCACCGGTGCCTTTTCCTTCCTGTCTACAGTCGTGCAGCTTGTACTCGTCGATCTGCTGAAGCTAGCCGGTGTGCAATTCGACGCCATCGTCGCGCACTCATCTGGAGAAATGGCCGCCGCGTACGCAGCCGGTCGACTCTCTGCCCGCGACGCCATGTGCGTTGCCTACTTCCGAGGCCGGTTCGCATCCAAGATGGAGAGCCCCAACGGGCCTGACAAGAAGGGCGCCATGTTAGCAGCTGGGATGTCGCACGAGGACGCGCAGGCCCTGTGTGAAGACGAGATGTTCGCCGGGCGTGTCTGCGTCGCTGCCGTCAACTCTTCCTCCAGTGTGACCATCTCCGGTGATGAAGACGCCATTGACGAGTTCAAGATCATTCTCGATGACGAGAACAAGTTTAACAGGAAGCTGCGCGTTGACCGCGCCTATCACTCTAACCACGTCTCGCGTCGTCTCGCGGACTACGTTGCTCTTGTCAAGTCGGCTGGTGTCCAGGCCCTGGAGCCTGCTGAGGGCGCTCCTCTCTGGATCTCGAGTGTCTATGGCCGTGAGGTGACGGCTGACATGGGACTCAATGATGAATACTGGGGTGCCAGTGTGGCCAGGTCGGTGCAGTTCTACCAGGCTCTCAAGATTATCCTCGAGAACGACGAGTACCAGGCTGCTATCGAGGTTGGGCCTCACCCTGCGTTGAAGGGCCCAGCAAGCCAGACCATCCAGGAGCTGGGCAAGTCTATCCCATACTACGGAGTCCTGGATCGTGGTGCAGACGCCACTGTGGCCTTTGCATCGAGTCTCGGATCGCTGTGGTGTCGTCTTGGAGGCGAGCAGCTCGACCTGACTGGGTACGAGAAGACAATCAACAACATCAAGTCCCCCCTGCGCGTCCTCAAGGGCCTCCCATGCTACCAGTGGAACCACGAGGGCTCGTACTGGCACGAGTCCCGGGCATCGAAGAAGCACAAAGCCCAGATCCAGCCCTTCAACGAGCTATTGGGAACTATGATGCCGGATAGCGCAGCGCATCATCTCAGCTGGGGCCATTTACTCCGGGCGAGCGAGATCGAGTGGGCTTCAGGCCATCAGGTCCAGAGCCAGACCGTCTTCCCTGCTGCCGGATACATCTGTACTGCATTTGAAGGTGCTCGTGTACTTGCAGCAGACCGCGATGTCCGCCTTTTTGAGCTCAAGGACTTCGTCATTCACCAGGCTCTGACATTCAGCCACGATGACTCTGGGATTGAAGTGCAGGCCTCCATTTCGGACATCCAGCGCAGCGACGACCGCATCCGAGCCAAGTTCACATACTCGGCCAGTCTGGGCGAGGAAGACCTAGACCTCGTCGCTGAAGCACAGCTCCATATCGTATTTGGAGCGTCTTCAGACAGGACACTCCCCCAGCGCGCATCGAAACCGCCGCATATGATTTCCGTGGACAACGAGCGGTTCTACACTTTCCTGGCTACACTGGGCTACGGCTTCGAGGGGCCGTTCAAGTCCCTGCAGACTCTCAGAAGGAAGCTCGGGTCAAGCATGTGCGCTGTCAACTCGGTTTCGCGTGAGGATACATTTGGAAAGCCTCTGCTGGTGCACCCGGCGGAGTTGGATGGTGGTATACAATCACTTATCCTTGCCTACAGCTACCCAGACGACGACCAGCTCTTGAACATGCACCTGCCGACGAGCATGAAGAGTATCCGCGTTAACCCGACCCTGTGCCAGTCCATGACCAATCTCTCTGTCGACTCGAGACTGGGCAGAAAGAGGTCCGCCGGCTTCTCAGGAGACGTCAGTCTTTACACGAATGACTCTGCGTGCGCCGCGATTCAAATGCAGGGGGTTGAGCTGAAGCCTCTCGGTGCCCTCACGGCAAAGGATGACCGCAAGGTCTTCTCGAAGTACGAATGGGTCAAGAACAAGCTCGACGGCGATCTGGCAGCGTGCGATACCACTGTCACCAAGCACCACCAGGATGTGCTGGAGGGATTGGAGCGTATCTCAACGTTCTACCTCAACAAGCTTGATGCAGAGGTTCCTACAGACTCTCCACTGAGAAAGGAAGGCCCGCATAGTCACTACCTTAACTACGCCCACCACATTGTCGAATTGATCCAGAACGAAGAGCACAAGGTGGCCAAGAAGGAATGGCTGGCTGATTCACTGGAGGACCTACACCAGGCTACTGGCCATCTCTCTGACTTGATTGACTACGACATGATGCATCTTGTCGGACAGCAGATGCCGCGTGTACTCCGGGGCGAGACAAACATGCTCGAGGAGATGCGCGTCAGCAACATCCTGGACAACTACTACAAGGGCGCCTTTGGCTCCCGCGAGGCTGGTCTGTGGATTGGCAAGATCATCTCGCAGCTCGCGGAGCGCTATCCTCACCTCAACATCCTGGAAGTGGGTGCTGGCACAGGCGGTGCTACGACGAGGGTGCTGCAGGGCCTGAGCAACAAGTTCTTGTCGTACACCTTCACCGACGTCTCCAGTGGTTTCTTCGAAGGCGCCGCCGAGATGTTCTCCGAGTACAAGGACCGCATGGTCTTCAAGACATTCGACTGCGGCCAGGATCCTGTCAGCCAGGGCTACGCAGAGGGAACATGCGATGTCGTCGTTGCATTCCTTGTTATCCACGCAACGCCCGATCTGGAGCTCACCATGAGAAACATCCGCAAGCTGCTGAAACCCGGTGGTTTCCTGATCGTCGGAGAGGGAACCAACAACGGCCAGCCCTGTGGCAGCGCCGGATTCATCTTTGGGTCTCTTCCTGGCTGGTGGCTGGGTGCGGACTCAGGCCGTCCTCTCTCGCCTTTCGTGTCTTACTCTGAATGGGAGAGACTGCTCAAGGGTAGCGGATTCTCTGGCATTGACTCCACCGCCCCCCAGGCCTTCCAGGATACCTTGGGTATGACAGTCTTTGCTGCCCAGGCTGTTGATGACAGGGTCAACCTGCTGCGAGAGCCACTGGGCCCAAGCGCAGCAACCATCGAGTACCGTATCAAGGAGCTTGTCGTTGTCGGAGGCAGTACAGAGAAGACCCGTACTCTGGTCGCTTCGATCACGGACCAGCTCAAGGGCATCTCGGCTAATATTCACACCTTCGAGACGTTGACGGCAGTGGACTTCAGCCTCGTCGACGGCGACGCTACAGTGGTCTGCCTCTCTGAACTAGACAAGCCCGTCTTCCAGGACTTGACCCCTGAGGAATGGATGGCCTTCAAGACGCTCTTCTCGTGCCCTACGAAGCTGTTCTGGGTTACCAGTGGCAGACTGTCCGAAGAGCCCTTCTCCAACATGACTGTTGGGTTTGCACGTACCGCAGTCTTTGAAACCCCTGCTCTACGCTTCCAGAACGTCGATATTACAGACCTCGCAGCCCTGAAGCCCCAGGACATTGTCGAGAAGGTCCTCCGCTTCCACACAGCCTCCAGTGAAGTGGCACCCGACATGAAACAATACGCATGGCCCCTGGAGCCCGAGATTCTCATTGACGCCGACGGACAAGAGCTCGTGCCGCGACTGCGACACATTGCTGCGAGAAACGACAGATATAACTCAGCTCGCCGCCCGATCACAAATGACACCGACATCACAGTCTCCCCTGCGGCCCTGCAGCTCGACGGCGATGGGTGGAAGCTGAAGGAGCTATCGAGATGGGCTATCCCAGCAGAGACCGAGTCCCAGGTCAGGCTGGAAGTCACCCATACTGTCTTGTCTGCTCTTCGGACGTCGTATGGCCATCAGTTCCTTGTCTTCGGAACTGAGACTCAGAGCCAGACGCGGTATATCGCTCTGGTTCCGGCTCTCCTCTCCGTCGTCAATGTGTCCAAGGAGTCTGCCATCCCGCTGCCGTCGTCGACTGCCAACGACTCTGAGATCCTCACATCTCTTGCTGCCGGCCTCATTTCTATGGCGGTTGTTGATCCTCTGGTACCGGGTGATATATTGGTCGTGCACAACGCGACAGAGCTGCTTGCCCATACAATTTCAACCTTTGCTGCGAGCAAGGCCCTGCGCACCACCTTCGTGGCCGACTGCTCTCGCCCGGATGTCCCTGAGTCATGGATCAAGCTTGAGCCTTATATGACCCAGTCTGAGATTGCTGATATTCTGCCTGCCAACACGGCTTCCTTCGTGGACTTCTCCATCCAGGCATCAGACAACACCGCGGCCATTGTATCCAGTCTGCCGGTGCACTGCCGCAAAGAGAATGTGTCTACTCTATACTCTCCTCTTGGTTGGCAAAGCATTTCCTCCGTGGCTGCTCCTGAGTTGGGTAAGTTGGTTCAACGCGCCTGGTTCTACGCGCAACAGACACTCTCGTCCGGTCAGAAGGCCGTTGCTTCACATACAGTTAGCATTACCGATCTGCTAGAGGGGTCGAACCCTGAAAATCCCGCAACTGTCATTGACTGGACCGTGTCGAAGACTCACCCTGTCCATGTCAGTCGCCTTGACTCCGCCGTCTTCTTCAAAGGCGACAAGACCTACTGGTTGTGCGGTCTATCCGGCGCTCTGGGCGTGTCTCTCGTCGACTGGATGATTGAAAGAGGAGCGAAATGCCTCGTCCTGACCAGTCGCAACCCGAATATCTCCCCCGACTGGATTGCCGCACACAAGCGCAACGGCGTCACCGTGACCATTGTGCCCTGCGATGTGACCAACGAGCCAGCCCTGCGCGCAGCCCACAACTTCATCTGCGAGACAATGCCCCCGATCGTGGGTGTCCTCAACGGAGCCATGGTGCTGAGAGACGTGTCGATCCGCAACATGTCGTTCGAGCTGATGAGCGATGTGTTCCGGCCCAAGGTGTACGGAAGTATCCATCTAGACCGCATCTTCAAGGACGTGCCGCTCGACTTCTTCATCCTGTTCTCCTCGATCAACTGCGTAATTGGCAACCTGGGGCAGGCTAACTACGCCGCGGCGAATACCTTCATGTGCAGTCTTGCAGCGCAGCGCCGCAAGCGCGGTCTGGCAGCCACTGCTCTGAACGTGGGAGCCATCATCGGAGCAGGCTACATGGAGAGAGAATCAAGCAAGGCCCTTGACTTGACGGTATCCAAGATGGCCCTGATGCATCTGTCCGAGCAGGACTACCACCAGCTGTTCGCAGAGGGCATTGATTCTGGTCGACCTGGCTCTGGCGACGAGGCTGAACTCACGACTGGCCTGCTCGATATCCCTGCAGCAGCGGACACCGAAAACACGCCCAAGTGGCACTCGAACCCGGCATTCCTGGACTTTATCGTCCACCAGGTGGAGAACAACGGGGCAGAAGATGGGAATGAGGTGATGGCATCTGTCCAGGACCAACTTGCAGGGTGCAGGACTCGCAGCGACGTCCTTGCAGTAGTGAAGGGTAAGTGAAGCAAAGCAATCTAGCCCTAACATCCAGTACTAACAGTCCCAGCCCGATTCGCAATGCAGCTGCGCAACGTCCTGCAAATGACCACCGCAGACGAGGACCTGATGGCCTTGAGAAGCCGCGACATCGGTCTCGACTCGTTGATTTCAGTCGATATTCGCTCTTGGTTCCTCAAGAACTTTGAGGTCAGCGTGCCGGTGCTTAAGATCATGGGCAATGATACCATGGCTGAGCTGGCAGACCTGGTGGCCGAGCAGGCGCCTGCATCGCTGCTACCAGGGCTTGCTGGGGATGAAGCCCCTGCTCAGATTCTACCGACTGTTGTCGTCCACAACGACGAAAATGGTTCATCGTCTGCAGACTCCGATAATGATGCCACGCCAGCTCCATCCAGGGGTGGTTCGACCGGGTACACCACGCCAACGTCCGTCGAGGCCCCTGTGCTCAAGGGCCCTGTGAGTATTGATTGGAGCCAGGAGGTCACTCTGCCCAAGGCAGCCAGTATCCCAAGTGATATACCTCCGACAGCAAGGCCACAGACCATTGTTCTCACCGGAGTCAGCGGGTTGCTGGGTCGCAGCCTCGTCTCAAACCTGCTGGACGACCCGGCAGTCGTCAAGATTATCTGCATCGCCGTCCGCCGTCTAGACGAGCGTCTGCAGTCCAAAGAGCTCCCGATCAATAACCGCATTGAATACTACGCTGGTGACCTTGAGCAGCCCCGTCTAGGCCTGTCCGTCAGCGAGGCAGCCAACATCTTCAGCAGCGCAGACGCCGTAATCCACAACGGCGCCGACACTTCGCATCTCAAATTCTACCCCGAGATCAAAGCCGCAAATACCGGATCCACCAGTGAATTGGTTTCGCTCTGCATGGCACGCAGAATCCCCATCCACTACCTCTCAACCGTTGGCGTCGCGCTTTTCGGAAACCACGAGTCCTTCCCACGGGTCTCTGCTGCCGCGCACCAGCCCCCCACAGACGGATCCCATGGCTACGTCGCTGCAAAATGGGCTAGCGAGCGTCTGCTCGAAGAACTGCACAAACAACACGGAGTCAATGTCTGGATCCACCGCCCATCCACGATTATCCGCGAGGGTGCCGACGCAGCCAACACGGCAGCCCAGACCGACTGGATGAACGCACTGATGGCGTACATGCGCAAGACGCAGGCCGTTCCAGTATTCAAGAACCTGCGGGGCGCACTCGACTTTGTGTATGTCAAGAATGCGACGCACAGCATTCTCACGGCCGTGCTGCAGAATAAGGCGTCCGCGCCGACGTATACCCACCAGGTTGGCGATATTGTGCTCCCGCTGGATAATCTGAAGGAGTTTGTTGCAAGGGATACTGGAGCTGCCAATGTTGATGAGCTTCCAGTTGAGCAATGGTCGGCGAGAGCTGTGGCCGTGGGATTGAACCGTGGAGTGGCCGCCTTGATTGATTCTATGGATGACCCTGGCCAGCCTCATTATCCTCGCATGCTGCGTCATTAGGCTTTTATCTAATTGTAACTTCGCCATAATTTTCACGGGTTTTTATTCTGCTTAGCTTTATTAGTATGCCATTGGCTGTTTGGATTCTTTCTACATTCCCAGATAACTTATTCAATATATATCGGTCTGTTACTTTATTCCTCCTGCAGAAATACTAGCATTGTAGATCCTATACACCTATAAAACATGTATTACTTCATCCAGCCGAACAACCATTAACTCTGAAACTCACTGGATGAAGCGAAACTCGGACCTACGCTTGTTGTCTCGGCACAGCCAAGGACGCAAAGCACGATCAGGCTAAACGACTCGCCCAGTCTGGGCATAATTCCTGTATCTGCCAAGCGCTGACTCGTGTAAACTCACTCATATTGGTGGGAATCGTTGAGAATCATCAAACCCTGATACGCTGTCTTTACCCGACTTCGCCGCTTAAATTCCTGTCTGTATGAACACGCGGGCAATCCAGGATGGAATCGCGTTTATTGATGGAGAAACATCATAGCATGCGCGCTTCCAAGACGCGTTTTAGCCTTATTATCCTCCTCTATGGCCGTAGAGGTACCCACCGGGGTAAATAAAATTCACTCTCGAGAACAGGTGTATATAATCGTAATATTTGGGAGATATCACGCTCATGACAGGGGAAGCTACCTTTACCTTTCGATATAATTGAATATCACAGCGGTGATCTGAAACAGAATGATTCCAAATATTTGCGGCATTATTCTTGCCTTTATAGCCCTAACACTGGCTCACCCTGGGCATCCCAGCTTCCCAAAGCGTCCATCCATCCACCCAGGTCCTCTTCAACCATACAAGGCAATCCCACTGCACTCACGGCGCAACCCACACAAAGTATGCCACGTCAAACCAGGTCGTAAAGGAAGCGATGACGGGGACAGAATACGGGACGCACTGCACAAGTGCAACAACGGAGGAACGGTTGTCCTGGACAAAGACTACACCATCTGCACTCCACTCGACCTACGCTTCTTGAAGCACGTTGATATCGCATTGACAGGTAAAGTGGAGTTCTGTCCCGAGGTGGACTTTTGGCAACAGAACTTGTTTGAATTCCACTTCCAGGATGCGTCTTCATGGTGGGTTTGGGGAGGAGAGGACGTCCACCTCTATGGGGCTGGCACTGGCGTGATCCATGGGAATGGACAGGCTTGGTATGATGCCTTCGCTGCTAACTCTAGCATAAGGCGCCCGCTTCTGTTCATAGCTGATGGGTGGCATGGGGGATCCATCACGGGTCTGAAGATGCGGCATTCGCCAAACGTGAGTAGCCCTTAAAGACTAGGAAAGGAACCATTAAAGACCAGGCAAGGAGGCTAACAGATCAGTGGCACAACTTGATCGCCAACAGCTCCGACATCCTAATCTCAGACATGGATCTGTTCTCTCGGTCATTCTCTGAAAACGCCGCGGGCAATCTGGACGGCTGGGATACATTCCGGTCCGACAATATCGTTATCCAGAATTCAGTGATAAACCACGACGACGACTGCGTCTCGTTCAAGCCAAACAGCACCAACATCATCGTCCAGGGTCTGCATTGCAATGGATCCCACGGTATCTCTGTCGGGTCTCTCGGAAACTACCCTTACCAATATGACATCGTCTCGGACCTGTACATCTACAACAACACAATGGCGAACACGACAACTGCAGCCCGGCTCAAGGTATGGCCTGGAGAAGACGCCATTAAAACAGGGGACCCTCCATGGGTCGGTGGTGGTGGAAAGGGCTACGTGCGCAATGTTACCTACGACACCATGATCAACGATAACAACAACCTGGCGATCCAGATCGATCAGTGCTATGGAGCTATCAATGCCAGCGAATGCTTGGACCACCCGTCTGGCGTGATTCTGACGGACGTCGTTTTTAAGAATATATGGGGCACAGCTAATGGTGCCGACGACCCTGTTGCTGGGCAGCTTATATGTGGCTCTGAAGATGTAAATGTCCCGACCCTCTGTATTTGGATTTACTAACGTGTCAGTCTTGCGATAATATTCGGGCCGAGAATGTCACCCTGAACAATCCCAGTGGGCAGCCTCCGCAGTGGAAGTGTAGGTACATGGATGAGGAGCTGTTGGATCTTGGTGGAGTTGGATGTATCCCAGCGTGAGCAAAGACGGCAGTGCTGGTAGCATAATTACCATACTTTATTGTATAATGGCGAATGTGCATCATTGAATGGTATCAGATACAGTAAAGAGAGAGCCAACATCTGCGACTTCCTGTGTGCTGCTATCCGACAAGGTACTAATTCGTGGACAGGAGGAACCGATGTAGTAAGGCCTCATAACCAACAAGCTATCCATGCAGGAATATAGATGATTATCGGGAATGATTTGGGACCAGAATATCCGAATAATTCTCGTGTCGGATGGTTGGTACTGGTGGCAATGGATGAAGTCATCCACACCTCAGCGTAAGATCAAAGCAGCATTCATCAACCTGACAACCTAAGATATCTTTCATTTGCATTGAAAATATCGGAAATGGCAGAGGAATCATTGAAATCCACAAAATATCTCAAGAACGAGGAGAGGCGTTCGCAGTTGCCAGAAGACCTGCAACGCCTCGTTGACGAGGAAGAAAGCTACCGTTTTGGGTCTGGAGACTTTGAAAATTCGTGGACTTCCACGTAGGTAAACGGAATAAGTGTGTGTTGAGTTCATGTTTAACCGATTTTACAGAAGGATCAAAGACGACGAAGAAAAGGCTCGGACGAATCCAATGGATACAGACGATGCAGAAGGACAGGAACGGGCAGGCAAAACCGAGCACAAAACGGTGTAGAGCAGGTCCATGAATGCCAGTGTTGTTTTCCCCGAATGGAATGTGTATGTATTTTCTACAGCAGCGGTTGATATAGCTACATATAGTGTTAATTCTTCATGACTTCGCTAATAGCGTGCGCGACGTATTGCACATTCCAATCATTCAACCCACAGATACTGAGCCGCCCAGATGGCAACAGATAGACATGGAACTCGTCCCTCAATCTCGCAACATGGTCTTTACCCATGCCAGTATAGCTAAACATACCAATCTGCCTCTCAACATACGACCAATCCTTCCCCGTCTCCTTCTCCAACCTTTGCCTCAGCTCCCGTCTCATCCTGCGAATACGCGAGCTCATAGTATCCAAATCCGCTTCCCACTGAGCTCGTAGTTCTGAATACCCAAGGACAATCTCAACAATACTCGCCCCAAACCGTGGCGGGTTGGAGTATTCCGCGCGTGCAATGGCCATGAGTTCACCACGCGCTCCCTGCGCCGACAGATGCGACGGAACAACAAGATGCAACGCGCCAACACGCTCACCATACAAGCCAAAGTTCTTCGAAAACGACTGGGCTACACAAAGACCGGGATGGGTGTTGGAATCCAGCACCATCTCCGTGAACTGGCGAACCGCCCATGCATCCCCGTCGACGTCACCAGTCGCGAAGCCCTGATAGGCACTGTCGAAAACGGCAAACAATCTCTTTTCGCACATTAAGTCTGCGACCTGTACCCACTGGGACCTTGTCAAGTCTACCCCAGTAGGATTATGCGCACAGGCCTGCAAGACGACGACGTCGTTTGGCTCGGCGCGACTTAGGGAAGCTAGCATGCCCTCCATATCAACATCCCTCATGGCAGGGGAGTAGTATGGATACTCAGCAACCTCTACACCAGCCATCTCCCAAATGGAGCGGTGGTTGATCCAAGTCGGGGATGGGATGAATACTCGCTTTGGCTGCAGGTGGCGGGCCAGGAATGCAGCAGCGAGATGGTTTGCGCCTGTGCCGGAGACTGTTTGGATTGAGGCAATATTGGCAGTCAGTCTGGAGGTCAGAGGTCCGAAGATGAGGTCTTTTGCTAGGTCGAGGAATCTGGGTGACCCTGCTATCCCTAGGTATTCGTGGGTGGCTTCGCTAAGATGGGCTTTTGCCTGGAATGACGGTTAGTCCTGCTTATGTAGACTATATGGACAGGAATATTGAAATTCAATATACTTTACCTTTTGTACGCTCGGCAGGACCCATGGCTTCCCATTTTCATCGCGATATGCACCGGCGACGAGAGATACTTTGTGCGGGTGAGGGTCTGCCTCAAACTCGGCCATTAGCCCGAACGCAGTGTCCGGTGGCGGGATTTGTAGATTGAGGTACTGCTGTTTCATTTGCAAGCTGGTCTTTGACTGAGATTGAAGGTGATTTAGATTTGAGTTGCTGTACTGATATCCGTGCATGCGGTGGACTAAGGACAGCTCGTAGAGACATGCGGGCTGACACTAAATATTCGGCTACCACCAGATGCTCAGCATAAGTCAATCGGAGAATAGCCTGACATCCATTGAGGAATGCGTATGAATGTGGAGGTGCCCATCGGCGCATTGGATGTTTTCACCGAAGTCTCTCAACGGCGTTGTGGCGACATTTAGCCGAGCATAAGAATATCAAACGTACATATACCGTGGGAGTGAGGGAAATAAACCTCTACTTTGCCATTCCACCTTGCCTGTATAGCTTGAAAGACAGTCACAATGAGCCAGTCTACAATTCTGGAGCGCCTGACCGCGCTGGACACCAACACCATATCGGATGCCCTCGATTTCCTGCATCTTAAAGGCGCGACGTATGGACTGCGACCGTTATGGGACTGCCCCAAGATCGTTGGCCGGGCAAGCACCATAAAAGTCGGCGTTAAGCAGGAGGGTACCGCTCCGACAACCCATCTCATTACACCTGTCATAGATGCCATAACAACAAACGACCGCATTCTGGTTATTGCTGGTGGCACTGAGGGAGTCTCCTGCTGGGGGGACATTATCGCCAATGCTTCGCAAATGAAGCATATTCGCGGGACGGTTATTGATGGCGTGAGTCGTGACATCGACGGGAGTCGCGATATTGGATATCCGGTCTATGGCCTGGGCGTGACGATGATCAGCGCGCGTAATCGGCTCGTGCAGTTGGACTCTGCGACACCACTGCAGATGCGAGGCGTCACAGTTAATCAAGACGACTACGTGATTGCTGATCGATGCGGGACTGTCTTCGTCCCGGCCGAGCACATAGAGGACGTCGTGGAATTGGCAGAGCACATTGACCGCCGTCAGTCTCTGATGGTGAAGGATGTTCGAGCAGGCAAGGCTGTATCTGAGGTGATGCACGATACCAAGTTCGAGGCCATTCATAACCAAAAAGTATCGACATCTGCACCGGCATCAAGACCTAGGAACCCCAGAGAAGTGTCGCCCGAGGATCAAGAGGTATCTGCCCTATTCGCTGGCTTAGATACACCTGCTGTTTCTGACGCACTGGATAAACTCGGCATTCCAGGACAGGCCTTCAATATCATGCCCTTAACCAACTACAGCAAAGTGACTGTCGGGCCGGCCTTCACAGTGCGATACGTTCCGACCAGCAACCCCCCAGGCACCGTGGGTGATTTCATCGACGATGTCGCTGCGGGTGATGTTGTAGTCATCGACAACGGCGGCCGCACTGACTGTACAGTCTGGGGAGATATCATGACCCAGTATGCCGGCCTACGCGGTATTGCAGGGACGGTCATTGACGGGGTCTGCCGCGACGTGAACCGCGCAATCGGGGATGAATACCCGATCTTCAGCGCTGGTCGATGGATGCGAACTGGAAAGGATCGAGTTCAGGTCGGGGGTATTAATGAGGCCGTTGGTATTGGGAAGGTCCATGTCCAGCCGCGCGATATCGTCGTTGCTGATGCCAATGGAGTGGTCATTGTTCCCAGGGGACGAGCGCGCGAGGTTGCTGAAGTTGCAGCTAAGGTTGAGAAGAGTGAAGAGAGTATCAGAGAGTTAATTGCTGGTGGTGCATCGATTGCTGAGGCGAGAGAGAAGCTTGGTTACCACATTCTGCAGCGCAAGGCCTGAGCTTATCGAACTATGTATTTGCTAGTCAAGATGTGTAGGCTGAAAGTATAACAGATTATTTCTTCCCCGCTCGATATAAAGTAGACAACGTTAAGCATTAAGTACAATGAATTAGGGTGGGTTTTCTTCATGACCGCGCAGCCTGAAGCTCAGCCCTGTACCAGTTCTGGACAGCCCGAATGTCATAACTCATTGCTACAGTATCAAACACCGTCAGATGTGCTTTAGACGATGCCCCATCATTTGACAACCGACCGACCCATTTGCCGTGCCTTCTGGCAGTCGTCACGATCTTCTCAATGGCATCAACAAACTCGGGCTCATCGCCTTTTGCAGGCACACATCCCAGCACCGACAGGGCGAGGTCATTCGGGCCGATGAACAGCATATCTACTTGCGTTAGCGATGGCCGATTACAATATTAGTTGCTTATCAGTCACTTACCGACACCAGGCACGGCAGATATAGCATCCACGTTGTCAACCCCAGCCTTGGACTCGATCTGCACACAAGTAATAAGCGTCTCATTGGCGGTTTTCATGTACGTCGGGATATCAATTCCATGAGCAATGGCTGGAAATGCCGAACCTTGGCCACGGAGTCCTTGTGGAGGGAATTTCGCATAGGAAACAATGGCCGATGCTTCTTCGGCTGTATTAATCTGGGGGACAACAATCCCACTGCCCTCATCGTTAGTGTTGCCCTGGTAGAACTGTCGATCTGACTCACTGTGCACCAGCATCCAACGCTCTTTTAATCAGATCGGAGTGCGTTCCTCTTATACGAACAAGCGGCGAGACGCCCATCGACGCAATAGCAGCAACGGAACTGTGCATGGAGTCATCGCTAATATACCCATGCTCGCAGTCGATAATGATCCCCTAGTGGCATCAGTACATAAACAACAGGCACGGCACAGAGACGGCGGCTCACATCGAGACCTGTCTGAGCAACTACCTGAGCATTTCGGAATGATGGAAGACCCATAAAGGTCATTATCGGCTTTTTGCTTTCTCGGAGAGCATTGAGCAGGCGTAGTTGTGGGTTATGCGTTACGCCTGTTATGGCTGTTGGGAACGACATCTTGCTTTGACGTTGCAATTGTCTATTCGGTAGTATAAGGATCACCGTAGAAGGTAAATAAGTACAAGGTATCAAGTATAATCTGGTGGTTATTGCCGACTTATACTGCGGATAAACTGGGCGGCACGGCCTCGGCGAAATCGACGATTAAACCGATATTGGAAACGCAGTATGAGGCCGATCCCCGTATTACAATCGTGATAGATATCCTGGAGCCCCTGCTGCAGTTGTAGAATCATCTGCCAGTTTATTGCTTCAATATGTTGGTTTATCATCATCTATTCTCCCTTTTATGTCATATTTCTATACTTCTAAAGCCCCTTCATAAACTCCGCAATACGACGCCACATCTCAACGGGGTTCGAATACATAGGAAAATGCCCACTCGCTGGAATCTCCGCCAGGTCGACGCCCTCCTTTCCTAATCGCGGAAGATACGACAGACCCCGGTTCTCCTCCCCATACATAAACATCTTAGGACAAGGCAAACCCAAGAACATCCCAAGCAAGACCTCACTATCTGATAACCGCACCATGGACTCGAATATCGGGCGCACAGCACCAGCTCGTACCCTCGCCCGTAGGGTACTAGCATACAGCGGATTCCCGAACGATTTCGTATCGCGCGTTCGAATAATAAACTCATCCAGGAACGCCTCCGGGTCATCGGTCGGGAAACTAAAGATCTGCCGACTGAGAAAGCAGTCCTCTGGCGCGAGGTTGCCTTTAATGTCGACGAAGCTTAGGACCCGGTCGGGATTCTGGTGGGCGAGGAGAAGGGCTGTGAGTCCGCCCATTGAATGACCCATGAGGTGGAATTTTGTAATTTCGAAGTGATCAAGGACTTCTAATGCTGTTGCCACTAGGAAGGGGATTTCTATGGCAGAGAGGTTGTTGCTGTCGGAGTGCCCGCAGCCGGGGGCGTCGAATGCGATATAGCCATATTGCCGTAGAGCAGGTTGTAGAATGATATCGGCCAGATCCTCTTTACATGAGCCGAAGCCGTGTAGGAAGAGGATTGGGGGGTTGGCGTTGATATTGTGGATTGTCGACAGGTTGAGGCTCACTCCCTGCACGTCAAAGGGGATTTTTGTATATGTGAGGGACATTTCGAGATTGTAATAAAAGATAATAGTGTGAGCAAGAACAGGATGGCTTAGAAGGTTGACTGTTCTTTTATGGACCGGTAAGTTGGGCCCTAAGGCCGAGAGCTGCCGGCAACATCGACATTTATGCCGAAGCAGAATTGGGAAACAAATCGGCTTAAAAATGCGACTTGCCGAGCAGAAAAGTCGGGCAATTCGCCACACACGCCGTTAACACTAACTCAGTCAACGCTGTCCGAGGAATTGTTTCATAGCACTATGTCGGACAGAACGCGGACAAGAATTTCAAAGAGCATCGCGTAGGTATTCTCTCCCCATAACAGTCTCATCTAACCGACCCAGATGTCGCAGATGCCACGGCAGAAAGGTCAAGTGCTCTGGGGGAGTCCCTTGCACCAACTGTCGCCAGGCAGATAAACCAGGCGAATGCATCTATCCCCGAAAGTCGCGTCTTGTCAAAGTCAGCGAGCAGTGAGTGGACATTATCACCCTTCAAGTATCCGGATGTGCCACTCATAGCCAGATATATCGAGGATCTGGTCTCCGAGAACCAACGACTACGAAGATCGTCTTCACGGCCTTTAAACGAAGAGGGAACTACCCTGGAAAAGGCGCCTGTTCTCGCTGAAGCTCCCTGGTTTGTAAATGCAGATGCCCTTCATACGCCGATATTGGTCGCCGAAGCCTCAGACTCGGCCTTTGCAACGCGCTTTCGACAGGCCATGTCAAGTGCCCAACATGGCCAACTGCCCCGAGTCAACTTCCCCAGTGATGAGCAGCTGTTGGCGTTATCGGATGCGCCATGTTCATGGCCTACGCCGGCTCGTGCACGACTTCTTGTCCGAGCAGCTGTAAATGGCCTCGGTCGGTGCTATCATATTGTTCGACGGAGCTCGATTCTACAGGAAGTCGAATCCGCCATGAACAACCGGTCACCGATGGGATTGGTCATGGAGAGTAAGTTGTGGGTTGCGTTTGCAGTCGGCGAGATGTATACGACCAGGACGTCAACCTCCGAGCGAACATTCCCCGGACTGCACTATTT
Source organism: Aspergillus sp. S2111Y (assembly GCA_023625095.1). Lineage (NCBI taxonomy): Eukaryota > Fungi > Ascomycota > Eurotiomycetes > Eurotiales > Aspergillaceae > Aspergillus > Aspergillus sp. S2111Y. The sequence goes on from JAMABB010000013.1 coordinate 136,485, forward strand.
TTGCAAAGGAACGAACATAACTAGGATGGTCAGCGAAAGGCCGAGTACGGACATGGTTGAAACTCAACTGCTCCTGGTTTGTTTCCCCGTCTGTTATCTGACAGCTGGACTGACCCTCCAGTCAATATACTCGCTCTTCCTCAACCGACGACACGCAGCGTACAGTCTCGCCGGGTCTGCTGTACGGCTGGGAGTGATAATGGGACTCCACCTCAATATCCCCGAATCCCAGCTGAGCGATCCAGCCGAACGCGAGCACCGGAATCGCATCTGGTGGACGGCCTATACCCTCGAGCGCATGTGGGCAGCGAAACTGGGATATCCGCCGGCAATCCGAGACGACGAGATCGAGGTGAATCTCCCATCTAACCCAGAACATGTCGACGACAGCAGCGCATCAGACTTTGCGGATTGTGCATATTTCATCGCCCGGATTGGGCTTGCCAGGCTGTCGACCAGGATTATCCACTCCATCTATCGCCAGAAGGCGGACGCCCCGTCTTTATCTCGCCGCGTCCAGGATTCCTTTGGAGACCTACGAAGGTGGTTGAAGGAACTGCCAGTGTCACTCCAGATTGAGGATAAGGAGGAAGGGGAGTTGGATCCTAGGGTCAGGTCGCTCCATCTCCTATTCAACCAGCTCGTTATCATTGCCACGCGGCCAATTCTACTGCACGTCCTTCGAACACACCTGGAAGCCAGTGGACAAAACCCCAGTATCGAAGCGAACATCCCAGCCTCTGCTACTGCCCTGGCCGAGACCTGTATCCGCTGTGCTCGCCACTCAAGCCGTCTGTTGGTAGACAGCTGGACGAACGGGACATTCATGATATTCGACTACTTCTACACCCAGTACTTGTTCTCATCAGCCACCATCCTCGGTGTATCAACATTGCTAGACAGCAAGGAGCGCCAAAGCGACGAAGAACAATTCGAAGTTGCAGCCGGATTCCTGCAACAACTACGAGACAGCGGTAACTATGCCGCTGCAGAGTTCTACCAACACCTTGAAGCGGCCACTGCTTTGATGGACACGACAAAGGCTCGTTTGGGCGTGCATGAGGGAACCGCAGCTGCAATTCACCAGAACTCCCTTACTGCCTCGGGCCTCAACCCCAGTGCTTTCGAGGGGGGGTCATCTATGGTGACCGATTTCATGACTGCTGGGACGGCGCTTTCTGAGCCACTGTTACAGGAGCTGCTGGATCAGCCTCTGACGGACCTCGAGTTTATTGATTCGTCCATGTATCTAGATGACCAACAGGGGTTCTACTGGCCCAGTGCCACATTATAAGAAGCGGGAATATCACCGATGGTTTCTGCTCACTATGCTTTCCGGTATTGGCCCGTTCAAATCACTATGGCACATAATATCGGGATGTATATGTCCAGGGTACACTTCACCCCTGGTCGTTCTCATCAGCCGACATATTTGCATGACCACCTGCAGGATGGGATCACGAAAGCTCGAGTAACAGGATGCCCAAATCTGGGGGTCTCGCTCGTCATTACGCATACATCAACGAGCATAACATCAGAGTGGCGACGTTCGCCGTATAATTCGCCCAATCTTCGTTCAAACTCTCGCTAGAACTGTGCTTACGAGGAAGGATATGGGAAATGCGTCGTGATGTTTCACCAATGAGCCACATGACGATGGCCCTTGCAGAAGCCGGCTTGATCATAATGCGGAGAACTATAGGATGAACTCTTCTCTACCACTATTCAACATGCGTTAGGGGTTGCATGGTCTCGAAAACGCGGAGTATGCTAACTCATTCTAGTCTGGTCGTGTAACATGGCCACCCTCAGAGGAAAGCCCCCTTCTCAGGCCAACAATGCTTATTATTATGACATATCGGATTATCTGCCGCGGGGATTTTGAATACTACATGAGATGGAAATCGGGGCCAATCAGTGGCGGATCGTGATATATTGCTAGAGGTGATTGAAATACCGGTATGTGGAGGTGATGGCCAGGAAGGAATGGAAGCTATATAACCTGCCAATTCCCCAAGAATATTATCTCCAGACAACATCAGAACCAGAGCTAGTAAAGATGAAGGTCCTTCATCTGCTTTCTATAGTCCTTGGGGTCCTCCCCCAGCTGGCTTTTGCTGCACCCAAGCTAGGAGAGAACGAGGCCCGGAAGGCGACTGACAGACTCGTCTTTGCCCATTTCATGGTATTTCCATTGTCTGTCTATTCGATCCGATAGCTGACCCGTGCAGATTGGAATTGTCAGCAATCGCCACAGCGCAGCCGACTACGACGATGACATGAAGCGGGCCAAATCCCTGGGAATCGACGCCTTTGCCCTGAACATCGGCGTCGACCCATATACCGACCAGCAGCTAGGGCTAGCATACCAGTCCGCCGCAAACAACGACATGAAGGTCTTCATCTCCTTCGACTTCAACTGGTACAACACTGGCCAGGGGTCCCAAGTCGGGCAGAAGATCGCTCAGTATGCCAGCCTGCCCGCCCAGCTCAAAGTCGACGGCAAAGTGTTCGTCTCCTCGTTCGCAGGCGACGGTCTCGATGTTGCAGCGATGCGCCAGGCAGCTGGACAGCCGGTATTCTGGGCCCCGAACTACCATCCAGAGATGGGCACCAATATGGACGTGGTCGATGGTCTGCTCAACTGGATGGCGTGGCCGAACAACGGTAACAACAAGGCACCCCAACCAGGACGCAATATATCTGTAGAAGACGGAGACGAGGCATACATTCGAGCCTTGAATGGAAAGGACTATATTGCGCGTGAGCTGCCACCTCTGCAAGTCCAGCTGTTGCTTTCTAACTATTGCAGCTGTATCCCCGTGGTTCTTCACCCACTTTGGCCCCGAGGTCCCATATAGCAAAAACTGGGTCTTCCCAGGAGACCTTCTGTGGTACGATCGCTGGCACCAGATTCTGGCGATGGGCCCTCGCTTCATTGAGATTGTTACGTGGAATGACTACGGCGAGGCCCACTACATCGGCCCTCTGAGCTCGCCGCATACTGATGACGGTTGTTCCAAATGGGTCAATGACATGTATGCATCCTTGTTTATTATTTAATACTTTCGACGCTCCATGATACTGATATAATAGGCCCCATGACGGCTGGATGGACATGTCGAAGCCATTTATCGCGGCATATAAGGACGGCGCCAAGTCTGTCAACAGCTATATCACCGAAGACCTGCTGGTCTACTGGTACCGACCAACCCCGCGAGGGGTGGACTGCGATGCCACCGATACCTGCATGGTCCCTGCGAACAATGACAGCGGAAACTATTTCATGGGTCGGCCTAACGGGTGGGAGACGGTGCAGGATGCGGTGTTTGTGGTGACCACACTTAAGGAGCCCGCGACTGTGACGGTCAATTCTGGAGGCAACGTCGAGGTGTTTGATGCACCAGCAGGGGCCAGTGCATTCCAGGTGCCCATGGGGGTGGGATCACAGGCATTCTCACTCAGCCGGGATGGCAAGGTCATTCAATCCGATATCAGTCTGCTGCCTATCATTGATGGGTGCGTTTGCGGGATATACAACTTCAACCCATACGGTACGTCTCCATTTTTACTACACTGCTGTAGCTAATGTCTGTCTAGTGGGAACGCTGCCACCGGGTCCACTCGATAGCCTCGAAAACGAGGCGCTCTTCAGTCTCACGATGGGTCTTCACGTTTCGACATGCTCCCCGACACCTTCACTAGGCAAGACAACCCCCACAGCTCCTCCAGGATGGGGAGATGCAGTACCAACGCGGACATCGTCTGGGACTCGTCCAACCAGCACGACACGAACAATAACGTCTACAACCAGGACAACTACAACCACTCGGCCAACAACCACTACTACAAGAACAACCACGCAGACCACAACCACCAACAACCCCCCGACTAATCCAACCGGAGGGTCCGGCAACAACGATTGCACCGCAGGTACAGGGCCAGGCAACTATGTCGGTCTGTGCAACTTCGCGTGCAAGTATGGTTATTGTCCTCCTGGACCATGCACTTGCACCGCATACGGGGCACGAGTAGCTGCGCCCCCATCTACCGGGGTCCGTGGAGTGCCGCTATCGGGACTCGATGCTTCGTATCTGGGACTATGCAGTTTTGCTTGCGATCATGGCTATTGTCCACCGACTGCGTGTCAGGTTGCTTAGATGGTTTCTTGGGCTGTTCTTGGATGTTATTGGTCACTTTGTGTATCTACAAGGGGGACGTACCGAACGGGCGAGTTTATACATTTGTCTCTCATTCAATTGTATTTAGTTGATGTTGCTCACAACATGAAGCAAATATTGTATGGAGGTGCGTCACTCATCCGTTTGTATAGAGGGCAGCAAGGCATTCTTGTTACACAGTCTTCTCGCTAAGTGCTAGCGGTGTCCTTCTTGAATATAAATGCTCGGACAACCCCAAACTACAGCTGACTCCTGACACTCCTAACATTAGGGCTCAGTACAATTTCAGCCTGGGATATCACCACCCTGCCGTCTTCAGCCACCTGCTGGTACACAATTCTCGTCCCATCGTCTTCCTCCCACATCTGCGTCCGGATAAGTTCTCCTGGAAAAACAGGCTTGTTCAATCGCAGCCTCACGCTTTCAAGTCTGCTTGAATCTCCTCCGCCAAATTTATCGAGAACATGCCTTACCCCGACTCCGATCGTGCAAGTCCCAGAGAGAATCGGCCCAAAAAAGCCTGCCCGCCTACCATGCCCGGGGTCAATATGCATCGGGTTCCATTCGCCAGTTGCAGCTCGGTATAAGGCGCCTTGCTCGCTCGTTGTCTGATGGTCCACGCTTGTATCACATTTCCTTGCCGGTAGAGAAGAGCCACTCCGCGCGTTTAAAAGCGAGGGCTTCGATGCCCCATCAGCTGGCATTTTCATTAAAAATGAGGTCCACTCATTATAGCATATTTCAGATCCAGCCTTCGCCTCTTTGGTCGTGATTCCAACAATGACCGCCACGCCGGAGCGGCGATCAACGACATCGGTGATCCTGGCCTCGGATACTAGTGTCCCTGAAGTAGGCAGCGGCTGCTTCATCTCAAGATAATGCTCTGCATGAACATGCGGGTGTTTCTCTGGCTTATACTGTGGTAAGAATGTTGGCATATCGCGAGTCACCTTCCCCATGATATCAATAACAGCCAGCGAGGTGAATGTCGGCAGGGCGTGGAACTCTGGATGGTCCTCCCAGCACCTGCGGAGGTCTTGTCCGCTTGCACCGATGGCTAGGTTGTACGTTATTATATTAGCAGCGTCGTATGAGACCGAAGAGTTCCATCGGCGCTGTTTGATGTGATCAATGTCCATGCCGGATGTAAACGAGGAAACGAGGTCTGTTTGTTACTGTACACGGCCAGAAATATATTTAATAATGCACCACTTAGGATTGTCTACGTCTAAGAACATACAGTGGAATTAAAGAGGAAGATGATAGTAGTATTTTGTTATGCGGGGTTGCAATTGCCGCGAACCGAGGAGTTGTAGAGTTGATACCCATACATGCCACGAGCATCTACCAACGACAAAACATCTCTTTCTTGCATAATTATCAACACGCATCCTCCGCATACCTTCTAGCTTCAGTACGACTCGCATCCCCTGTCTGATTGCTACCCTGGTTGTGAGCCTCACCAGCGTGCGGAGTATAGGCAGGGGCAGGGTCATAGGTCGGAACGCCCTCATCGCGGGCGACCGACTCAGACGCAGACGTAGACGCAGCATCCCTCGCCTTACAATAATAGTGGTATGAGCTGTCGTGGGTAACAGCCGGGGCTGGCTCTTCGGGCATGAATTCCACGGGTGTCTCATGCATAGGGAGAACGGCAGGGTAGACAGGTTGGCATTGCCGACACATCGCCTTTCTGCGCCGTCTTGTTTGTCTTGCCAGGGTAAAGCATCTGGCTAAGACACATATCGCAACTACCAGGAGCAATGAGCCTGCCAGGATGGCAAGACCGATGCCGACTCGCTGGCCGTCGCTGAGACCTTCGCCCCCTAGCTCATAGGACCGTCGGGCCACTGTCGGATCTTCGTAGGGCTTTGACATGGTTATCTGGTTTGAACGAGGTATGAGAACAGGGTTGAGGGTTATTGAGTGCCGAGTTGAGTGTGGATCAAATGTAGACGGTAGTTTTCCGAAGGTGAGATAGTATGGCTAGCTTACGGGGGATATCGATATCCTTATAGACGTTCTGCGTTCACAAGAGCCGTGGTAGAAAGGGTGGATAGTGTATTCACTATGCTTTGTCTCCTTGGATGTTCACTGAATCTTTAGCTTAATACACACCAATCTTCACCAGTATAGCACAGCCGCTCCTAAGGTCAGTGTATAAACAATTCACATTCACTTACACGGACATAAAGGTTCATTGCATGTGTAGAGCACCAATAGGAGTCAACCTATGAATTACGCGGAGGAGAGAAATACAACGGAAGGTTTGACTTGGATCAGTTCGAATTGCAGTAACTACTATGAGTATAATTATCAGGTCGTTGCACATACAAAGCAGGTATAGGGAGACTTTTCGTCCCGTCCCTACATCTTCACTACATATTTCCAGTTCTTTTAGGCTCGTAGGCCGGAAGGTCAGACACAACAATGTTGTCCCTACACTCCCCGTAGGGATGCCGGCCGTTATTGACGGCAGCCGGTGCAGGAACTGCAGGCAAAGCCACCGGCCCTACATTATGCAGCGGCAGGACGTCCGGTTGAGCTTCAAGCCTCTGGCGTTTCCAGCACAGTAATCTGGAAGCAAGGGACGCCTTGCGAGGAGGCGGAGGGGGCGCTTCGCCAAATCGCATCAGATACTCGTGCTCCCTCCTCTCGCGCTGTTCGCGATTCCATCGCCTGTAGTTCATAATGACACAGATGGCGTATATAACAACGGCGATGCCTGTGATGGTGACGAAGATGGCCGCGGCTTTTGATCGTTCACTGAAACTGCGCGCGACAAGGTGCTGGCTGCGAGCCGTCAACGATTGGTGTTGCGTGTGAGTCGACATTGTATCGCCGTGAGCAGTTGTTTACCTTGAACCTGATCCTGGGGTTATATATGTCTGGCGAGTTTCTGTTGAGGATTGCGCGCCGGATACCCGAGTGAGCGACAGACTGGCAGAACTATGAGTTTACTTATAGTTTGTCCTGAGTCACGGCTCTTTGGTTAGGAACGGCCAATGACCTTTGTTTGCTTTACAGTGAATGGGCATTGAATATGTTGTTCAGTGGCTATCGTCTATGGGGTTAACAAAGAAGCCAGTCCGTAAGATCCAAGCCTCAACTTTCAATGACGGTAGAACAAGCAGCTTTGATCAGTCGGTTCTTCGATTTGCTTTCTGGGTTTATTGTTCCACGAGACTACACGGAGCTGCCTTGTCTCCATATAAGACGAGCTCCGAGATCATACAGATAATTCATGTACTATCATGTTTGATGTTGCTCTTACTGAAGCATAGTATCTACGTGTATACTGGAAACAACTGTACACAGGAAAAGCATACGCTTTTGGACCGCCTAGTAAATAAAGCAAGTTATTCATTGTCCAGAATAGGAGCCATATCACGCATAAAGATCTCTACCGTCTTCGGCCCTACTCCCTTAATCTCCTGCAAGCGAGACGACACATCTTCAACATCCTTGCATTCATGCAGAAAATCGCCAAAACTACCATGCTCCTTGATCGCAGCGGATACATCGAGTAGCTTGTCCGCCGTTGAGTAGTCGTACCGGACGTAGTGGCCTTCATCGAGGATCTCGACCAGTCTATCCCACCCTGCCTGTTGGATATCTTCCGGCGAGGTGATTCCTTTGTTGATGAGTTCAGAGTATGTACGGCTGGCCACACTCTGCTGGACTGGCTTGCCGAATAGCAAACAGGCAAGAAACCACTTGAAGTACTCTGTTTCGTCGCTGGAATCAAGGTCGATCCCCAGCTCTTGGGCGTAGATTCTTCCTTTTTCTGGCATATTGAGTATACAATGATGAGAAGAAGTATGCACAGTAAAAGAAAGTAGTACTAGTTGTGATATCAGAATGACTTCTCTTCCATTCCAGGCGCATAAATAATGCATGACTAATTAGCGATTATGCGAACAAAAGCACGTGATGAGCTGACAGAAAAATGACATCATACATCGCGATCGACGTCCTGCAAACTGAATGTCTTCATCACGCGCTTGCAATGCCCTTGCTGTCAAACGACCTCCCCTCTTACACGGGGCCCTACCGTGTGGGCGCCGTGGATATTGAGGCGCCATGCGATGGCCGTCTCGTGCACACTGCGACGCATCGCACCCACGGCGCCCCCGCGTTCCAACTTGACACCGTCCTCTTCACCCTGTATTATCCAGCCTGTCCAAACGCCGAGGCCACAAAGGGCCGGCATCGCTGGCTCCTAGAACCCGCGCGTCTTCGCGGCGAGGGGCTCGCCCGCCTCGCCAATCTCTCCAACTGGGTTATTGATCGCGTGTTCGCCTTCCTCCTATGGGCCTTCGTCGGAAGGCTATATATCCCCGCCGACGTCGATATCCCGCTACGAGACCCGTCCCTGTCCGATTCGCCAGATGTCAGCAACTCATCTAGGCCCGGAAATACCGCCGGAGCTCGCCGCCCGAGTAACGATATCTCATCGCCTCCCCAATACCCGGTCGTTGTCTTTAGCCATGGCATGGCCGCCTCTCGCACGGACTACACGCAGCTCTGCGGCGAGCTCGCCTCGCGTGGGTGTATCGTCGCTGCAATCGAGCACCGAGATGGAAGTGGTCCCGGCAGTACAGTCCGCCGCGGACTGGGTCGCAGAGGGACCGTCTTCTCGCCGGACCGAGGTCCTGGTGCCGGCATTCGCAGCTTACCCAGCGTGCTACACTTTTCCACAGACCATTTAGAGTGCCAAGCCCCGTTTGATAAAGCAACGCTCCAACAGGCGCAGCTATCGTACCGCAAGGCTGAGATAGAGGAGACCATCCACGTGCTGCGAATGCTGGCGGACGGCGAAGGGGATGATGTATTCCGGCACAACGCGCGCGGCGAGGGAGAGCACCTATCAGAGTGGCGAGGGCGGCTTGATATCGATCAAGTCATTCTAGCAGGACACTCATATGGTGCTACGGGCACTCTGCGCACTTGCCTAGGCGCACCAAGCCCCCCATTACCCATCGCCGGCTGTGTCGCACTCGACCCGGGCAAATCAAGCGGACCGCTGAACGACGACATCGCAGTCCCGCTACTCATCATCCACTCGCATAGCTGGAGCCGCAAGATCAGTTTCTTCATGGGCAGACCGCATTTCGACGTCGTCAAGGAGCTCGCGCAGAAATGTCTACGGAGAACCGGCGCGGCCTGGTTCATGACTAGTCTTGGGACCAGCCATCCCAGCTGCACCGATGCGCCTATTATCCAACCGCTTTTACTCGGCTGGGCTACTGGGGCTACAATTGCTGCGGATGAAGGCGTCACACAGTACGCACGACGCATGCAGGAGTTTATTTACTATGTTCTCACCGGCGAGTCAACGGGATTGCTCGCCCAGGGGGAAACGCACCCTTGCTATCATGAGTCGGCGCTTGTCCCGTGGACGAAGGTATATGGACCACGCGACTGGACACAGGACTGGCAGATCCATGTGGCGCCCCCTGCTAAGGATTCGGCTGCCAGTGAGGCCTCGGGCAGCGCCCTGAAGTAGTCGAGTCGATGTCGATGGTGAATGCGCATTATACTGGTTCTATTGGCCTACAAAATTATATCGCCCTTTCTGCTTGAATGCCGGATATGTGATTAAAATATTGTTACAGTTTTGTATATTAAATGTGATATTAGTATATGTTATCCACAATAGAGCACTGGTTGCTCTTGTTTGACCCTGAAGCCTTCATAAAGATTTACCCGACTACGCAAGAACAAAATAGACAAAATAAACTGAATTGAATTAATCGAACTACCACCTGCCCGACGGGGTACGGACCAGAGCCCGTTCCGGCGCCGTTGGCAAGCGTCCAGTGTGCACCGTGTGCATCGGCAAGACATATTCCTGCTCTACAGGCCGGATTGACGGGTTCGAAGCTCTCTCTGTCTTCCAGAACTGCAATCGCGAGCAGAAAGAAGCCCATATAGCAACCAACGCTGGACGGAAACTATATCTCCACCATTGCCTTACACATACGAAGAAATACAGAACAACTAGATCAAATCGGAGCAGGTACATTATGGCGGGAAGAATAAGAATAGCGATGGTTATTAGAACCCACTTCGCTATCTTTTTGCCCTCCTCGGTGACCTCCAATTCGTTTGTTGTCGTCATGGCTGCTGCTTGCGAACCGTGATTCTTGTTAGAGCTCGGTGTTTTTGTCTGGGACAGCTGAGCACTGCGAGGATGTTGATTGACAGGAACATGCGGTGGTTTATATAGATACTCGCCACTGATGCCTCTTTGTTGAGAAATGGCGAATGCCTCGTTCAGGGCTGTAAGTATATTGAATGGGAGTCACTTATTGCAAACAAAGTCATTGTTGATCTCCCTTGTTGATCGCACCTGAGATCAAAGGAGAGAGAAAGAAATGGATACGCTTTAATGGGAAATCCATCTTCCACGCTTTCAAGTACGCTATCCTCCATTCATGATTGTGGCCCCTCTCGCTTCTTATCCTGTCATCGAGTAAAGTGGTCCGTATTGTATGGAGCTCTAAGGCCGAATGCAGGCGTTATACCAGCCTCAATGACAGGGTTTGTGCAGAAGAGATTATCCTTTATGCTCTTTACTCTTTTAGATTTCACAATTCCTCAGTTGGCCTTTCAAGTCAATAAAGCAACACGCTTTAATGTCAGAAAGTGCCATGAAAGGGGGCAATGAGCAAGGCCCTTTCTATGGAACAAGGCGTATGTGACAGGCTGGAGAACTACTAACATCGATGTTTAAAGAAAGTTACTAGGTCGAACTACTGCGAGTGAAGTGCCTACTGACTGATATCTAACTTCTAGAATACCTTCATAGCAAATCACACGCTGTTCTAAATATCGTGGAAATTCAACTCCAATTGTTAACATTATAATATAAGCAAACATGTAATCAAATTGCACAAGTAACCTACTGCAGCTGCTGCATATACAATATACCATCCCCACTCAGTCTAATAGGGGAGATACACAACGGATTTGTCATCGTTCTCAGACTCATCAATGGTCTCCTTTTTGCCCCATTTAATATGTCCCTCGCGAGAGTTATTCGCTATATACCCGGCGATCAACACCAAGCCAAATACAACGCCCAGCGCCGCAAGCCAGCGCGTCTGTGCCGGCGTCGGACTCGATATATTCGTCGTCGTTGTCGCGTTTGAACCTTCCACCGCTGCCTCGCGCAATTCGAGAGGAATGTGCATGATTATGCGTGTGTAAATGGAATTTGCAAGGTATTGTAGACGACTGAACTGAGTATGCTGTGTCTATGAGGACTGTAGTCTTGCTGGTTGCTCGTTGCCAATTACGACAAGTCAGGGAGACCAGACGTCGTTTATAACATATTTCCGCGGAGATCATGGCAGTGAGTGGCTTTGTATGCTATTCATGGTGAACTAAGTTCACTGAACTGAAAGTGCCCGTCTAGATGGCTGGTATCCATTGATCCACCAAGGGATATTGTCAGGAGCTATACTTGTAATCGTCGAACCTTGCCTGTGAGATAAAGATAACCACTTTGAAGAAAGAATCTACTTCCATTGTAAGGCTTTCTAGGCGCTCATTCGTGCTGGCTTATAATTAACAGACCGGAGCTAAAATACACAGTTATCTTCTACAAAATACAACTACTGAGAGAACAATGTTCAATTTTAATATTCAATTTGAATGCTTTATTCTTGATCCAGACCCAAATAACACTATACTATTCCCAACAATCTAGTCTCATTATACAGCAGCTCTTTCACTTGGTCCACCCAGGAATATACCCAGTCAGCCAAGTCGGAAGCCACGAATCCCCATTCTGCCCACCATTGTTAGGTTGTGCCGTACTACCACCATGTTCAATACCTCGGCCGTTCCTTGAGGCAGTATACGGCGGAGGAGGCTGTTCGTAGTAACCAGGGTTTGAGATAGCCTGGGCAGGAGTAAATGAACTACCTGGCATATCTCCACAACGCTGACCGGTCTGGCCAACAGTCGCCCTCTGGTCACGGACGAGCGCACGTTCCGGCGAATCCGGAGACACGGGTTGAACATTAATAGTGTGCAGAACGGTGCCTCCGTTGGATGCAGTAGAATCGGACTTCGCCTTCGCGCTCCGCTTGGTCTTCAACGAGGACGGGATACGCCCAAGCGCATGACAGCAACGGCCTAGGGTACAGTCATAGCAGGCGGATAGATAGAAACGTAGACACCCGTGACACATGAGGAGCCATATACTGATCAACCCCACTGCAACCAATCCAAGGCTAACGCATATCGCGATCTTCCCTCCTTTGCTCAGTTTCTCGTCACTTGGGACAATCACAGGAACGACAACAGCGCGAGCGTCAAGAATGGCCGACGATGGCATCGCTGGACCACCCATCGAGGTGAGTGTCTCAGATGGAATGAACATTGTTGGTGTTATCACGAAACGACGTCGGGCAATGGTCAGTGCTGGAATTCGGTAGTATCGGTGGATAAGCGTAACGGATCTCAGCTTCAAGGCCACGCTAGGATTGGAGTCTGGATTCGCAATGAGAGAGGATCCAGCTGTACAGTGGGTGTGCGTGCAGCTTTTATAGAGGATGGTCGCGAATGTAAGTGAGAGTAGACAAAAGGCTGATACATTGTGTTTCGAAGACAAGGGCCTTTGCCAGTGACAAACGGGTCTTCATTGACATGGGCTTTTTATACGATACAGATAGTTCTTTATGCTAATGTCTTTCACGAAGCAACCGCCAGCTTCCCATTCACAGGGGCATTCTGCTGGATGTCCGTGGATGGAAAGCCCTCGACATTCACACCCTTGCGAAACAGGAGACAATGCGTTGAGCCCCCGAAATGGAACATCCCCAGCTGGTCTCCCTTCTTTACACGCTGTCCCTCTTTGACGGTGATATCGCACGTCGATACCTCGCACATGCCCACTCCAAGGAACGCCATGAGCCCAATAGCCGGGCTATCACACTCGATGAATATGATTGCCCGAGTGGCAAGACAGGTGAGATACTCCTGGGTCATGACCTCGCCCGAGGCATCAATATCCTGTTTCTGCCCCTTATCCCCATCCCACAGCCCTTCGAACAAGGGTTCGGAATAGTATGTCCCGTCAACAACGTACGCCTTGACAATCTTCCCACTCACAGGAGCATGCCAGCGGTGGTAGCTCAGCGCACTAAGAAAGGCCTGATACACCGTGCCCTCCACAAACTGGCCGGCAAGGCCATCATGCGATAACATGTCAAGTACCGAATACGGCTGCGCTTTTATCCAGAATGTATCCTTGGCTTTCACACCCCGGGCAACCTTGTACGGCTGGGACTCGCACGCATTCACAACAACACTGTCATCGTCAGGCGCAGCAACAGGCCGAATACCCGGGCGGAAGACTCGGGTGAAGAAGTCGTCCCACGAGTTAAAACCGTGATGTTTCGCCTTCGGGTCGCATACAAACAGCTTGTCGAAGTCGTGGTTCGATCCGTTCGGCGCGTTGGCGACCTGGACGAGATTACCCTTGCCGGTTTGACCGAACCAGCCATTGTCAGATTCATCTAGTGCTGTTGCTGATTCTGCCGATGTCAGGAACTCGCCCCATGCGTTGAGAACTTTCTTCAGCATGGCGTTGATGTCAGGGTCTAGGAACGCTGCATATCCACTGGGCGTACCCATTGACCAGTCCAGCACCGCATTAATCGGCAGTCCAACCAACCCAACCCTCAGCGAAAAGTCATTCCACGACGGCGCCGTGGTGATTAGATAATTCAGCACACGCAGCATATGGTGGTAATCCCTGATCTGGGGACAGCCTGTTGGATCGGTGCAGTAGTGGCGGTTCTTGGGCACCTCGGCGAACATGGACGCGACCAGCATGTACACGCGGGTGTTGGACTCAATAAGCTGTTTGAACTCTTCCAGAACGGGATGTAATTCGTGTTTTTCCTTCTTGTCGACGTGGGCTATAACACCTCCGACCCATTTGTGGTGCGAGTCGTGGTCCGGGGGCATCCAGTGCCCGGCCCTGGGCTGTTAGTTGAATCTAAAGAATATGAGCGAGAGCTTACCGGTGGTGGCGATGGGTGTGGGATTTGTTGGGCATTGTGTATTCCTTCTAGTTAATTACTAGTAATTAAAGCGTCCTCCCCAGGAAGACGAGATGGAGTTATATACAAGAGGGCATCATGGTGATGTCATTAGGGCCCACGACCAGCACAGCAGTCCAACACAACAGTCCAGCACCACAACGCTCCCAGCGTATTACTGCATTAGAGGTAGTTATTATTCCGATTAAACCACGAATCCCGCGCTCCGCTCGACAATCTAAACGTCCTCTCCACGCTGAGCTGCCGCTCATGCCCGATCCCATCGCTCAAGGGCGTTAGGGCTTCCTGGCTGGAATGTTCGTTGCTGCGGCCCACCGATGCCGTCACAGACGTCACCATCGTGTTCTCGTTAGCATTGATATCGGGCCTCCAGTAGTGCGGGTCGCTGAAGCCAGGTGCCGGTGCTGGTTCGTTGGGTGTAATATCGGAGAGTGCGTATTTTGCACCGCTGTGCCTTTTCCCGTCGCTGCGGTTGCGGTACGACGAGGTCCCATCGAGGAACCAGCGGAAGAGAGGGCGGAGGGTGATGAGGCTGCCGGCTATAATGGCCAGTCCTGTCTCCATGATTGACCAGATGGCAATTTGGTATGTTGAGTCTGGGCTTGTTAGCATTGCATAGCTGAAGGCATGGGGGAACACTCACAGAGGAAGTCCACGTCTGAGTAGTTCTTTAGATATGGCATTCGGATAACGACACCGATACTCGCACTGCGCCATGTTAGTCCAATTGTATTGAAATCAGCGAAGCCAACATACACTGCCCCCAGGCTGAGAATGCCCGCCAACACCCCCTTGGTCCGCCGGTTCATCTGCAGGTTCCAGATAAAGCAAATTGGGAGTATGCCCAGGCTGAAATCGCAGAAGATTGTAAGCCCGCTGTACACATACGCCGTGATGAGCAGGACATCCGACGACATGCACGTTCCCCTTGCTGTGAGGAAGCTGAGCCGCTCCCAGAAGTACGAGATGGGCTGGCAGTCAAAGAGCAGGATAATCCAGAAGGCAAAGCCGATACAGATGACGATGACAATGACGATCCATATGATGACGCGATGGAAGCGATGAACTGCGATTCGGAGCAGGGCCCAGGCAATGGCGACTTTGGCGACGGCCGACGACCACAGGTATAGCATCTGCCCTAACCACCATAGCTGGGGCTGTGAGTGCCATTCACCAAAACGAGATGTCAACGAGACTTACCAGTAGAGACTTCTTCAGTGAGTCCGTGTCGGGAAAGTCGACCATACGATGGCCAATCCCGGCTTCAGGCCCAAGCATGCAGAGAATGCTCAATGCGATGAATAGCGCCTACATCAGTCAGTCCGTCAGTTGGTCTCCATCTGCTATCCCAGTATAAGACCTACCAGCGCTATAACCATCAGCCCATCGTCCCAGCCAAACGCGCGCACGACGTACAGTCGAACAAAGCACCGCATCAGGACAGCGATAATAGACAGGCCGACCATAACGGCCGCCGTGACGAAAATCGCCAGGCTTCGGCCGACCAGAGGTGGATTGCCCATCTTCACCGGTGAAAGAGGGCAGACTGGGAGGAATTCATTCACTCGCTCGAAAACTCTTCAGGAGAAGCCAAAAGACGCGGGAGGCGCCGGGTTGATGTAGGGGCCCGTTCAGCAAGGGCAGCGGGGATGCAAGGCAAGGCAATGCAAGGCAAACTGTTTCATGATGGCCGTGCGAGGGCAGATTCTGTGACAATTCAACAAACACTCAGCGATCGGGGGGAATCCGCAGGGGAATTCGAATTCGACAGGAGAGACACTCGACACTCGACAGCAGTCACGGCCCCGATCTGCCCGTCGCAGCAGTGGAGTCGCACACTCCACCAACTTCCAGATCGATCAATGGTTCCCCGCAAGGTTTGCGCTATACGAGTCATCACAGACGATTCTGACCCTGCTTGGGAATCGCTTCGGTCGTGACTTGCTGTGTATGCTCTCGCAGGTCGCGGGCTGGTGCATTTCCCCTCACGTTGGGAGTTGAATTTGAGCCTGATCCTGCGAGCATCATGCGGGTAACAACCATGCAGAGGCTGATTGCATGTTCCCTGCCGGCAGTTGGCGATTCATGCCGAGACGCTTGGACGTGCTTGTTATTTCGGCGGTATAGTGCCCTCCCTTATAGCTGTCTGTCAACGCACAACCACGTTGCTTGCTCTGCACCTGTCTGCCGTCTCCGGCCAGTAAACAGCCGTTGTCTGGCTTGCGTTTCTCCAGAGAGCATCGGAAATCAAGGAATCGGGCTCTAAGAAAGAGGCTCTGGAACGATGACCAATTTCAGGCTTTTCAGCCCGTTTCAGCTGCTCCGTGATGGACCCAGATCAGCCAATCCATGTCCGAATCAGGCAAATCTGGGGCATTCCCAATTCCCAATCGAGCAGGCTAATACGACCAGTTGGAGACGATTGAAACCACGATGGGGATGGTGGTTATTGCGCAGGATCGCGTCCTCGTGTTGGGGTTTTCACGGATACACTGTGAAACTCTATCGCACAGAGGAGTTTGTTCAACAAAAATTAAGCACTGGCTGCAACTAAAATCCCGAGCCAATACTTGGTCCATTGTGCGAACTGTGGTGACGGTCAGGGTCCTGTCTTATTTCCTGCAAGTCTAGACAACAATCCCTTTACCGAAAAAAAAAAAAGAAAAAAACAAAGCAATTGTTCTGAATTATCCGAAGTTATTCCATAATGAAATAGTTAGTTATGTATCGTCATGCTTATGTAATATGATCAAGTTATGCAGAGATAATCCACACCACACCAAAATATATATATCATATACGGTGACAACGATGCCATTACAAGCGGCGTGACAACTTATCGGGTGGTTCAGGTCGAATCTATGCAATGACGAGAATCCAAAAGCGCCATACCAACCAGCTGCACGACCTAAAATACCTGTATGATGCGATCATCAACGTGTTTTCATCATTCCGCCATCGCTTCTTGTTGATTGTGCAGATTTAGAAATGGCGCAGGAGTGCTCTTGTAGGGCAGCAATTGTTGCTAGCGCGCTGGAGTCCATTGAATTCAGATCTCGTATCTAACCCCTCTGGGTCCTATGTATACGGGATGTAAGAGTCTACATAATGGGCAGAGATATTATACCTATGCCCCACTGAAGGCCAAAACAACAGTAAAACCCCCTTTGCATAAACCCGTTGTACGGCTTAGCTACAATGACCTACTGCTTCTCCAAGAAAAAAGACACGTCAAGTTTCGAAGGTTGGTAACACGCAACAATCAAGCACGTCTGGACTGTGTGCTGTGGGACTTGGACAGACCAAATCCTCAAAAACAGTACTCAGGAATCGTGTGATTAGCCGGGCGTCTTGCAGAGCAGGAAGACTGTGATCTGAGGCGAAGAATTGACGTTGACGGTACACAACCCAGACGCGATCCACAAGTGCAGCAAGCCTTGGAGACGCAGACAACTTCGGTGAACAGCAGCTGATGAGATCCAACCCGGTGTAAAAGCTAGGACGGCACACCGGACCATGAAATATGGGGTCCTCCATGACAGCAGAGAAAATAGTTGCTAGTGCAGAGACTAAAAAGAGGTGGAAGGACACCTGCTGCGATGTGTAGACTGTACCTTCAGCATGGAGGTTACGTAGAAGCTGAATCGTTTCCTGTGCAATCAACAAATCGTCTCTGACAGGTCTGCTGCTAGTGGTGGCTTTGGAGACCTGCTTTAATAGCAGGAGCGCTTGATTGCGTCTCAACTGGAGTAATATATGACTGGCCTTGAACTTGTTCTCTGACGCTGAACCTTCAGCCCAGGCTTGAACGGAGCTGGACCATGCTTGGATCTGGTAGTCAAGAAAGCCAGCATCTTTTTGGCTCCCACTTTGCCGCGGGTTGGCCTGGTGGCACCTCAACCCCCAGACGCGGCCAACGAGACGGCTATAAGCTACCATATGGCGTAAGTACGGGAAAGAAATATCCTGAATCATGATTGTTACCAGAAAGAAAGAGGCTTTATTTCCTCAAATCTGAATTTTGCTTACCGGCTCCGGGAGAAGTGAGTCAATATCAGCATCCTGTATCACGAAGGGAATCTCATTCCCAATGCTCCACCGTCTGTCCAAGACATATATCGACCAGAATATGCGGACTGCAAGAGACTGCTCCTTTGATGCGGGAAATAATGCGAGAACCCGCTCCCTTCTATGGAGGCCCATCTCTAGGCATACTCGGGCGGCGTGGCTGAGTGTCCGTCCAGCAAGGATCTCGTCCTCTTGGTAGAAATGATAGGTTCCCTGCACAAGTCAGTATTCACTCTCTCTCAAAAAAATAAAAAGCCGCATACCTCAAGAATGAGAAGGACAAGATCGTGTAGTCCGACATGGTTTGTACGTGCGATGTCTCGGGGAAAACATTCATGCTCTTTGAATGGCTCCACATGCTTCGCAATATCGTCGCAGGACTCTAGAGACAGTGCAATAAGTAAGACTAGCCTCAGGGCTCTTAGGCCGTCCTTTTCCACAGTGATATATATCCCTCTTCGCCGTTGAGAGTATATCTGTCGGACCAAGCTCTCCATATGTTCAACGTCCACCACTGGGGTTAGGTACCCAATTTCATAATCATAGGCCTGCAGCAGCCGGATGACACGAGCTTTATCGAGATGATCAAATATATTGTTCTGCATCTCTTCCACTCCCGCTGTAGTGATCGCAGCATGCGGTTCCTCGTTCTCTGCTAGTTGGCCTATCTGCTGGAGTGCTGTGTCGAAGTCCCCTCCGATATTCCTGATGAGTGGCAGATAGTTCGTCAGTAATTATCCAAAGACAGAGTTGCGCGGGAAACCCACAATGTGTGCGCAAAGTTGATTCCACGATAAACTTCAACATACTGACATTGTCTTGAGAGGCGAGCACATCGCTGGCAGGGGTCCCCGCCACTGCATCTCAATTTACGCTGACGGCAGGCATTGCTAAGAAAGCGGCAATGAGCAATTAGACTGACTTTTGAAAGAATATTGGAGGACTGACCAGGCTATCAAAGTATACTGTCTGCGCTTTGATCGAGGCAGGGGTTGGTTTGCTACTCTGTGTGACCCATCTTCATGCAGACCTGCAAAGTCCATGATACGTAGTGCTAGTTGTTTTCAGCTGACGCCGCGGCGGTGGTGGTGATGTGATGATGGCTGAATATAAAGATGACTGGCACTGTTCACGTATCCTGGTTCTCCAGCTGGATAATAAACCTTACCCCATGTTTCAGGTTGCCAAGCTCCTCAATGAGCCAGAAATAGAATTCGCGAGGAACCACTTTTTGCTTGTTTCTCGTTTGCCAGCTGGACCGTTCAGGATTCAGAACAACAACATTCGGCTCCTTTGTCTTTCGTAAAGACAGAGACGTCATCAATGCCCTGGAAAGTTAAAGTCCGACTACTTGATTGGCCCGGGGCTGCCACACTTGCGCGGCCGGAAGTCTTCTCCGCTGAGTAATCGGTCCATCCCATTCAGGAAGGAGGGAAACAAATCGATGAATGCTGCATCAGTCAGAAAAAGCTGAGTGACTATTACCTTTGCAGTATTGCAAGTCGAGGTGAGCTGGTCTTTCGAGCGTGGGCTTCAGGGTTGATATGTGGTAAAGATTGCTAGTAGTGCTGCCCTAAATAAGGTCCAATGTAAGGCATCGAACAATGAGAAAGGGATTCCGCGCATGCTACCCAGAAAAGGACTGGAGCTTGACAGGATCGGAACATTCCGAGCGTGTGGATTATGGAACGAAGTATCTCTGGCTTAAATTCAAAACCTGCCCCCCTGGACCTTGACGAATACCATAAAGCGAAGATACGAGCCCTCTTTGCACAGTTTCCGAATCACTTCAGCACCCTGCACTGCCATATCTTTCACTATGCCAAACCTCGACATTTCTTACAAGCCGATATCCGCCCCTACAGTAGGCGAAAATGGCTATCGTGGGTTGCTCTCGCTCACCGAGATCCTTCCTAAAGGTTGGAGATACGCCGACTCGTCCAAGCCCCTGCCCACCGATATCCTGCTAGAGCATGACGTGGAGATCAGGGTGCGCGATGGCTGCAGACTCTACGCTGACGTTTATCGTCCCGTCAACTCGAGCCGCGATAATCCTGTCCCTGCGATTTTGTCGTGGAGCCCGTTCGGAAAGAAGTTCAACGGGATGCATTTTCTAAAGAGGATGACCCCTTACAATGTGGGCATAAGGGAAACTGACCTGAGTGGGCTGGAGAAGTTTGAAGGACCGGATCCAGCTACGTTTGTGCCTCACGGGTTTGCGGTTGTTAATATCGATCCACGCGGTGTCGGTGACTCGGACGGTCTGATGCATATCATGGGAGAACAGGAGGGGGAGGACGGTTACGACGCAATCGAGTATCTGGCCAAGCTGGAGTGGTGTAACGGCCGAATTGGCATGGCAGGAAACTCCCATCTTGCTGTGGTCCAGTGGTTTATTGCCCAACTTCAGCCACCCTCGCTACAGGCCATTGCTCCCTGGGAGGCATGCAGTGACCTTTTCCGAGAACAGTTTGTTCGGGGAGGGGTATACTCTGGCGCCTTTTATGACCACATCACGTCTGCCATGTTTCGTGGTCGCCATGGGATGGAAGACTTTGGAGAAATGTACCGCCGAGATCCACTCGCCAATCCATACTGGGATAGCAAACGCTCGGATATTGCGAAGATCCAGGTTCCCGCCTATATTACAGCATCCTTCAACAGTTTCCTCCATACCATGGGTTCAATCAGGGGCTATATGGATGTCCAACACGGCCAAAAGTGGATCCGCTTCAGTCCATATCAAGAATGGCATGACCAATGGGCCGTCGATACCTGTCAGCAAGACCTGATTTTATTCTTCACGCGGTATCTTCATAATATTCAAAACGGATGGGAGGAGCGGACACCCCGTGTCCGCATGTCGATTCTCCGCTTCGGGCAGATGGATGCCGTTATGAATATTCCAGAGGATGATTTCCCATTGCCTCGGACTGTGTACAAATCCCTCTACCTAACGGAAGATTCACTACTTCAGCACAGTGCCCCAGACGGAGAGGATTTTGTCACTCACATATCCGAAGATCCAACGTCCCGCTCTATTTTCAACTTTGTTTTCAACCAACGTACTGTTCTCACAGGACTACCAAAGGCCGTTCTGTACATGTCCTGCCCAACGTCGGAAGACATGGATGTATACGTGATGCTTCGCAAGCTGGATACAGCCGGAAAGCCGATGCTTTGCCTTAACGTACCATGGTCATCAATTGACCCCAGTTCCTTTGAGGAAATCCCCGATAACAAGGCGACGGACCTCCTCGTTTACAAAGGTCCCGTGGGAATATTGCGTGCCTCTCACCGCGAGGTTTACGACCGCCGTTCGCTGCATGAAAACTACCCCTTCCACCGCCACTCAAACGTACAAAAGGTGCAGTCTGGCGAAGTCGTCAAGCTGGAGATTGGTATCTTCGCTATGAGTATTGAGTTTAACGCCGGCGAGGCCCTCCAGCTCCAGGTTTCCGGCCAGTTACCGCAGGATGTTTCCTTCGACGAGATCCGGGACGAGACACACAACTTTCATAATCGAGGCCTTCACCGCGTGCATTTTGGTACCAAGTATCCGAGCCATATTGTGCTGCCCTTTGTGTGATGGACAGAAAGGGGAAATATTATCCCATAGGATGAGGTAAAGCATCTTGGTGCCAGAATAGTAGTCAAGTTGATGTCATTATGCACTCGTCTGAATCAAAGCAAATAAGTTAGAGAATATATTTCTGCCTTGTCTCGTGAACTCCACTACTTTATGTGACCAATCAGCTATCATAAAAGTCGGGACGAGCAATTAAGGTTTGTGGCTAAGACATATTCGTTCGGGCCGATGACTCAGCGGTGGGGCTCGTGGGAACCGCTTCCGATTGATCGTTTCTTGTACTTGCGTAAACAGAGACCGACCGACTCCTCCAAGGTGGAATCTCCCAAAGTTTGTTGCGATGCTACGTTGCGTGGATTATTATATAAATAAGTTGAAAGAAGTTACGTATACAGAATACTTCTCGAAATAGGCTACAATGATGTTACGATACACCCATATACAGGCCGTGACGGGAGTGGTAATATAAACAGCTGAGATATGACTATATAGACAACATATTTATAGTATATTCCTGCTTCCGTATCACGAGATGAGCGTAGTCTGAACTCCGCAGGTTCAGGAAGAATTCTTGTTGAGCAATTTCCGTGCATTCAGATGAAAGAGAGCCTCTCGGTCCTCTTCATCCTCCAAAACGGTAGCTAGGCTATCCTCCATCACACGAGCAAGAGCTTGGACCCCATTAGGCGGAGTAAAAGGGAAGTCGGTACCATAGCATAGCCTATCAGGCGTGACGTACTGGAGGAGGCCCTTAATCTGGCTTGGGAATGTGGGGCCGGCGGTGTCGAACCAGAATTGCTCGTTCAATGCAGCCCTGACTCTTTGGGGCGTGACAGCTCGATCCAGGCTGAGGTCCGGAATCAGCATCGCAGCCTCCGAAAATCGCTGGATAAGTGGCGGGAAAGCACCACCCGCGTGGGGCACAATGTATCGAATATGCGGGAATTTGGAAACGGTGCCGCTTAAGAAAAGATTGATGAGACATCGACACGTATCAAACATGAACTCGAAAACCGCAGCCGGATATTGTGGCAAGGGGACGCTTTTGTGGTGGTGAGCACATCCATGGCCGCTGCTGGGTGCCACGCAGGGTGTTGTGGGGTGAATGAAAACCACCATTCGCCTTCGATCGAGTTCTTCGAAAATCGGGTCGAAGTGGGCATCCCCAAGGTATCGGCCAAAGTAATTGGTTTGCAGGACGACGCCGTCCGCATTGAGTGTGTCGGTAACGTAGTCCAGTTCCGCGACACTGCCTTGCAGATCGGGCAGGGGGAGGGATGCGAAAGACCCGAACCTCCCGGGTGTCTTTTGCTTGAGGTTGTAGGCGTACAGGTTGCATTCTCGTGCAAGCTTCCTTGCCAGTACATCATTGTCGGCGACTAGGTGGACGCCAGGGGAGGTAATACTGAGGTAGGATGTTTCGATGTTCATAGAGTCCATAAGTTTTAGGTGGGATTCCGAGTCCCAATTCTGAAAACTATCAATAATGGCGGTATGGTAAGAAATAAGACGGTAGGATGCTTACTGGGATTGCTGGCATCCCATCGGGGTGCTCTAGGCCATGAGCAAGCAGAGCATCACGCCAGCAGGGAGGGACAAAGTGGGCATGTACGTCGACTTTTGTGTGTAGGGTCATGATTAAGAAGAATAGAAGAAGAAGCGTTTGTAAGAATTTGACGCCAGAGCCTGTGACCAGTGAAGGGAAACGGGCTTCTCTGAATAACCAGGAGTATGAATACTCTGTGTCCGCATAAAATCACTTGAACCGCTGACTGAGGAATGCTTCTTTTCGCCACAGTTCCCCCCACACAGTGCGTCCCGGTTCCAGCTGTGGTTGGCTAATGTGTCTGTAAGCTCTCGGAACAGCCCGATGCGCGACATTTCCGCGCTGAAATGCATGCACTGCCCCATCCACAGCAGCTCTAGAACTGACTAGCGGGTACGACAGTCAAAGCGTTCTAAAGCCCCATCAGATAGTGCAACAGACCATACCAAATACAAACTGGGTGATAACGGACGTCCAACAGCCTGGCTGAGAAGCACCGCTGAGGATTGTTCTGGATTTACGCATTGCCTCGTATCTATACTAGACGGATATGCTACAGCTTCAAGATCAAACAGAATTTTACAGTTGGTAGAAAGAGAATAATAAATCGAGGGCAACTATCGCGGGCAAATGAAATGAATACTAGGCAGAGAAATTGATCATTAAATGGAGCTATATTGAGAAGATCAACTACACTTGGGACAAACACCATACTGACACGGAAACAACGAAGAGTCGTCCATGACGCCGCCAGAAATCAAGTGGCAGCGGAATTGTACTGGATCCCTTTCATGATCAGCCGATTCCTCCCAAGCGAAGTCTGCCAAGCTGGCCTGCCTGACAAGAAGTAATCGTCAATCTGCTCGAGACTGAGACGACCAGTCTCAGGCATGAAAAGGAAGATGAGCACCATAACAACTATAGACACCCCACAATAAAAGTATCCCACCGCCGTTCCCATATTGCCGTACTCTTCTCCGATCATATAAGGAGACCAGAACGAAGCGGCGAAGCTGAACGTCTGGTATGCCGCTATGCTAAACGCCTGGCCGTAGGTGCGGAGTCGTACGGAGTGCATCTCTGGCGAAGCCACCCACGCCGTGGGTCCGACAGATGCGCCAAAGATGAAGGACCAGAGACAGATGAAGGCCACCACGGTGCGCTGCGCGTGCGCATTGGTCTGGCCGAGCGCTGTGTTGACTGCGGCAAAGACCAGCATGCTTGTCGCCATCCCGGCATAACCAGAAAGCATGGTGACACGCCGGCCGAGTCGCTCGACGGCAGGGGGGCCAACAAGGGCACCGGCAAATGTACAAATACCAATGTAGACGCTGACAAGGTACGGATTCGAGACGCCGACGTTGCCAAGGAACAGGTTTGCGTATGGGGTGACGAATGCGATGCCGGATGTAGCCAGACCAACTAGAACCAGACTAGAGATGAGAGTGCGGCGGAGGTTGCCTTGACGGAGAATATCCAGAAACGATACGGAGGCTCGTTCACTCTGCTCACTGCTGATATAGTGCTGGATAGTCTCGAGCTGTTGGCGGACTAACTCGGCATCGTCCTCCATGTGGTAGAAGCGAGCGAGGGATTGCCGTGCCCGCGCTGTCTGCTGCCTCAGCACCAGCCAGCGCGGAGATTCCGGAAAGTAGAAGAGTGATAGCGCAAACCCGACGCCGAGAGGAATCTGACATGCAATAGGGGTTTTCCAGGCCCAGTCACTTTCCATATGCGCTGTACCAAGGCATACCGCGGCCGCAGTGAGAGTGCCCAGGGCCTGCCCAACATTGAAGAGGGCGAGAAGCCAGCCTCTTTGTCGGGGAAAGACGCATTCGGCGCCGTAGACAGGTGCAGTCGAGTACAGAATTCCGATTCCGATTGCACCCAGACATTTGCAGACCATATAGTTGAGGTAACTCCCTGATGTGCCCAGCATTCCGGCAGCGCCGATGGCCGTGACGACGCTGCCGATTTGCATAGTACCACGACGGCCGAGATAAGTCGCAGGAAAACCACCTAGTGCACCCCCGAGCGCGATAAATAGTGAGGTCAGGCTCATCAGCGATTGCTGTAGGGCCGAGAGTTGGCAGGGAGATCCGGGGATGGAACAATCACCGAAAGACCGAGTAAAAGCGGACATCGTTAGAACAATGCCTCCATAGGCAAAGTCATAAACACAGATCCAGGCGCTGACGGAAATCCAGATTGCGAAGAGGACCATTGTTGGTGTGGCCTTCAGCTCGCCCAGGCGGGCTATCAGGTCTGAGTGGGCCATCTTGACGTGCGACTCGGAGGACTTGCTGTCTTTCATTTTGGGTTGTAGTACAAGCGTTTCAAGGGCAGATGGTTTCTTCGTAGGCCAGGTCAACAACTTTCAATTTATCTCTTGTGTCCAGCCCTGGGTCAGGGAGATACTACGTACGTACTGCGCTTTCCCCACAGTTCCAACTGTCACATCGGAATGTTCCACTTCCCCTGATTACTGACGGGTTTCTAGGATAGCATTAGTCAATTCACTTTCTTTCCGCGCAAGTCACTGCATTGGTACAAGTTCCCTGCGGAACAGCCCGACCTCACTTCGGAATAGTCCGGGAGGGAGGGTTATTTGTATCGGTCTCAGTTATGCTATAGCATGCAATATCATACCAGCACTGGTGGAACCGTAACATGAACTTCTACCTGGCGCTGTTTCTCTCTGTTGCTGGCCTAGTGGCCCTGGTACTATATGGCAACCAGACCGATATTCCTCGAATAAAAGGTATTCCAGAGATACCTGGCGCCCCCTTTTTTGGCAACCTGCTTCAATTGGGCCAGGAACACGCTCTGAATACTCTCAAACTGTCCAAGAGTTATGGGCCAGTATTTCAAGCTCGTCTGGGAAATAAGGTCTGCAACCTCTGAGGAACCGTGAGGGTGAGGTTAAAATTGCTAACTGATTGATACAAGCGAGTGATTGTGTCGACCACATTTGATTCTGTGAAGCATTTCTGGATCACCCACCAGTCCTCACTCATATCCAGACCCATTCTTCACACGTTCCACAACGTGGTGTCTGCATCGCAAGGCCTGACAATCGGCACTTCCCCTTGGGATGAATCATGCAAACGGCGGCGAAAAGCAGCAGCCACAGCACTGAACCGCCCTGCCGTTCAAACCTACATGCCAATTATTGACCTGGAGTCGTGCACCGCTATCAAAGATATATTCCAGAGTCTCTCGACACAGCCATTGTCGAAACAGGCGGACATCGACCCAACCCCATTATTCCAGCGATTTGCGCTCAATACGAGCCTAACTCTTGGGTACGGAATTCGAATTGACGACCGCATCGATAATGAATTACTTCGCGAAGTGGTTACGGTGGAGCGCGCTATCAGTACTCTCCGCAGTACCAGTAATAACTGGCAGGACTATATACCCCTTCTGCGCCTATTCTCTAGCCGAAACGACACAGCACGGGATGTCAGGCAGCGGAGAGATAGATATCTGTCTCACTTCTTGAGCATGTTGAAGGGGCGAATCGATCAAGGAATTGACAAGCCCTGCATCACCGGGTCTGTCCTGAAGGACCCAGATGCTAAACTTAGCGAGGGTACGATAT
Organism: Aspergillus sp. S2111Y; assembly: GCA_023625095.1. Lineage (NCBI taxonomy): Eukaryota > Fungi > Ascomycota > Eurotiomycetes > Eurotiales > Aspergillaceae > Aspergillus > Aspergillus sp. S2111Y. The sequence goes on from JAMABB010000013.1 coordinate 163,555, forward strand.
GTCCCTTCTCGTTCTTCTTGTACTACTCGGTCCTAACTGTAACCCTGAAATAGCCGAGGTGAAGTCTATCTGTGTGACCATGATCGCTGGTGGACTCGATACAGTTCCTGGAAATATCGTCCTAGGCATTGCATATCTGTCTTCTCCCCATGGCCAGGATATCCAGCGAAAGGCGTATAATCTAATCCAGCAGCACTACCCGGACGGCGATGCGTGGGAAAAGTGTGTACTGGAAGAGAAAGTCGAATATATCAGCGCATTTGTGAAGGAGACGCTGAGATTCTGGACGGTTCTGCCAATGTGCCTTCCGAGAGTTAGCATTCGCGATATACCGTACGAGCAGAGTACGATACCAGCTGGGACTACCTTTCTGATGGTAAGTCATGACAAACTACAATGGCAACGTCGGTGTGGAGCTGGCTAACAGAAAGACCAGAATGCCTGGGCGGCCAACTACGACAATTCCCATTTTGACCAGCCCACATGCTTCGCCCCGGAGCGCTTCATGAAATCCGGAGAAGGGTTTGGTATTCAGCATTATGCGTACGGGGCCGGATCGCGCATGTGTCCTGGATTCCATCTGGCGAACCGAGAGCTGTACGCCGTCTTCACCAGGCTGATATGCAGTTTTGAGATGATGGCCACGGATGACCCAGCTGATCTGCCGATTCTGGATGCGCTTGACTGTAACTCTGTGAAGACCAGTCTCACAACTGAACCGAAAAAGTTCAAAGTCAGATTCAGGGCACGCGATCCAAGCCTTCTGGAGAGGTGCATCCGGGAATCTGAGAAGAGAACCGAGAACGTGTAGAAGCATAGAGTAGGTCTGGATGTATTCAACGTACTTCGTTAGAGAAAATAAAAGACCCACGAAAGAAAAAGACTTGGACCAAAAATATTTATTATAAAGCTTATATAAAAAAATCAATAAAATGATTAAAACATTCCATGTATTATAAAGAACTACTTTATATAAATAAAGCAAAGTTTGAAAATTCATATATACGAGGTTTAATTGCTTAATAAAACAAATATACTACGTTATAGATAACACCGTCTCCCTCTGCTCCCGCAAGCAGTGGAAGCAGAAGACTACAACTAAGGTATAAACAATGTTATCAACGTATTTTCAGTGGATTGACATATTCTAGCAGTCTGGTTGCTACGCCAAACCTAAACATCGTCAAAGTAAACCCGCAGTTCATCCCAACTCTCTTCGCTATACTTGTCCTGCACCTTCCGGCAGTGATCAAGTGCCCACGGTGTCACCCCCATCATGTAGCAACTCTCAAACATAAAAGCCATGCTGCCTTGCCCAATCTTGACAGGAGCCAATGTTTCGCTACTGGCATTCTCAAATGCCCCCGCATCCGGTCCATGAGAGCTCATTGTATTGTGTAGACTAGCCCCTGCAGGCTGGAACCCACCCGTTTTGGCTGTTTTGGCAAAGTAATCACCCTGGATGAGGCCCATAAACTCAGACATCACGTTTCGATGGTATGAGGGTGGACGGAAAGTATCCTCCGCTACTAACCAGCGCGGTGGGAAAACTACCAGGTCCGCCACGGCGGTCCCTGGATGCGCATTGGTCGCCGCGGTGAGAACGGTGTATATGGACGGATCTGGATGGTCGTACGAGATGGTTCCAATTGTGTTGAAGCGGCCGAGGTCATATTTGTATGGATAGTACGTCCCATGCCACGCCACGACATCGAACGGACAATGCTTCTGCACGGCTTGGAAAAGGCGTCCACCGAATTTGGCCTGCAAAGTCCAAGAGCTGTCGGCCGACTCATGCCGGTAGCTTGCGACAGGAACCTGGAAATCCCGCTCATTGGCAAGGCAGTTGGAACCGATTGGGCCGAGTTCAGGCAGCTCGAAATGGCCTTGGAAGAGCTCCAGGACGTACCCACGGATCGGTTCGTTGTTGTCGTAAAGAGTGACGCGATACCGCAGCCCTCGAGGAATCACACAGATTTCGTTGGGACGGACAAGGATGTGGCCCATCTCAGTTTCGATGTCCAAAGCCCCAGACTGTGGCACAATCAGGAACTCGCCATCGGCATTATAGAATGCAGTCCGTGGCGGCATAGACTCGTCGGCGGCGTAGATGTAGTAGGCCACGCCTGTCTTCAGGGCTGGATCCCCCGCCCCTGCTACCTGACGGAGCGCGCTGACCCAGCTGGTGCCTTTGGCCACGTCAAACGGATCCCAGCGTAGCTGATTGGGGATCAGACACAGGTCATGGTGCGAGGAAACTGGCATCTCATCCACGGGACTAAACTTGGTGTGGGTGCATGATGGGAGCACGCGATAGACCCAGGCTTGCCGGTTCTGCGCACGAGGAGCCGTGAACGCGGTGCCTGAGATCTTCTCTGCATACAGCCCGAATGGGGCTTTTTGTGGTGAATTCTGGCCGATTGGGAGGGCACCTTGTTTGGCCTCCGTTCTGTTCATTTCGTCAGCTCATCTCTTGCTGGGATAGGAAAGACGGCATACTCGTGGTTCGAACCCAGTCCATGGAGGTAGTTGTATTTCTCGGGGATCGGGAACTGTGAGACTGGCATTTTGTGGGATCCCTGGCCGTGTGCTTTCACACCTTTGGCTGCCATTCGGGCTATCTTGCTTTATTAGACACAATCCGGGCTTAATTCCGGCGTCTGTTGTGACGATTGCGCTTCAACGTCAGCGACTATCGGGATGTTCCGAATGTCTCATAAGCCAAATGACAAATCGACGCGGAACTCGACATCAATGGGCGGAATTGCACTGCCATGCCCTCATTATGATTGCGACTATCTATTATATTTGACAAGGTGACTTTCTTGCCTGGGTATGTTCCACCCACCGTCCTCCCAAATCTCCACCATGTCGCCAACCAGCTGGCTGCCCATCCCACACGGATCCCATTTCAGCATTGCCAACATTCCGTTTGGCATAATATCTACTGTTCTTTCAGAAACCCCCCGCCCCGCAGTGGCAATTGGCGATTTCGTACTGGACCTGCGCGTCTTTGCTCAGAGTGATGGATTCCGTGGGCTGAAATCTACGCCCTTGGACATATCTATCTTCAACGAGAAGACCCTGAACAGATTTGCCTCATTGGGTCGCGGTGTGCACCGAGAGGTCCGCGAGTACCTTCAATCGGTCTTTAGCCAGAACACGCCGGTTCCTCACGTTCTGAAAGACAACGTCGAATTGCGTCAGCAGGCATTGCTCCCTCGAGAGACCGTTAAGAACCACACCCCTCTGCAGATCGGAACTTATACGGACTTCTTCGCCGGGAAGCACCATGCTGAGAACTGTGGCATTATCTTTCGTGGCCCGTCAAACGCCCTTCAACCAAACTACCTCCATCTCCCCGTTGGCTATCATTCCCGTGCATCGTCCGTCGTTGTATCCGGGACCCCCGTTCGCAGACCCAAGGGACAAATCCTACTGCAGGGCTCCACGTCTCCAATGCTTGCAGCAAGTCAGCGTCTCGACATCGAACTCGAATTGGGTGCCTTTCTATGCAGCTCGAACCCCCTGGGCGAGCCTGTTGATATTGACAAGGCGGATGACTACATATTCGGCTATGTTCTCCTAAACGACTGGTCTGCGAGAGACATTCAGGCCTGGGAAGCTGCTCCGCTTGGTCCCTTCAACGCCAAAAGCTTCTGTTCTACCATTAGCCCATGGGTAGTCCTCCCCGAGGCACTGGAACCATTTCGGTGTGCTCCCATCCCGAATGAAACCAGCCTTCTTCCGTATTTGAGGGAGCGCCGAACCGATTCTGTGTTTGGGATTGAGTTGGATGTCTCTATTATCAGTGAGTTCCTACACACTTGCACGGTCATACCTCGGCCGAGTAAGATCTGTGCTAATTGTGCCGCAGGCAAGGAAGGAAAGCGAACAGTGATATCACAGACAAGAAGTAGCAACCTTATTTATTCCTTCTCTCAGATGATTGCCCATCATACAATCGGTGGGTGTCCACTAGAGGTTGGGGACTTGCTGGGTTCAGGAACGATAAGTGGGACCAAACCAGGGACACTAGGTAGTTTGCTAGAGATGACACAAGGCGGGAAAAGAATGATTCAACTCGCCGACGGAGAGGAGCGTTGTTTTCTTGACGATGGAGATACCGTGGTGATAGAAGGGAGGTGTGGCAGTGGTGATCAAGATGGCATTGTTGGCTTTGGAGAGTGCTCTGGAACCATTATTCCTTCAATTCTCTAGGTTGATATCCTTGGTACATACAGTCCTTTCAATTACAATATTCAGACATATATTAGTTCGAACATTAGACCAAGCATGCTATTCCACAATCCTTCACACGGGAATGATCCGCCCACTTCTGAGCTCCCATACGTTTTGGTAAGACATCCGTCCATTGCACACCAGCAAGTAGGCTCAAACTAGGCTCACGTTTGGTTTCTAGGGCATTTTCCATCAGTGCGATACCAGCCGTGATCATCCAGTTCGGCTCCTTGGTAAAGAATCCACATGCCCCTCGTGCAAGAAGGATTTTCACTCTTCTCCGGGATATGAGTACCACCTTCTCTTCGATTACACCGGCAGAGAAGACGTTGGAAGACTTGCCTGTTATAGTTGTAGGGGTGTTTCTGGAAGAACTCATGCAACCAGTTCCGCCCTGTTCTTCATAGTGGGAGTGCCCATGGAATATATATAATATACCTGCTCAAGAGCTGAGCCTTTAGTAAAGGCCGCTACCGTAAGAACCAAGAAAGGGCACCAATCCCCAAGACCATAAGAGCAGCATGCCCAACCACCCTCCACATCCGCCAGCCGCTCGACCGCTCCTCGGCAGCCCTCTTGTCTCGATCCGGGCGCGGCAGATAGTCAAGCATAACCGCAATCCCATGCTCCCTCAGGAAAACACCATACTGGACCCAGGGATCCATGACATAGGGTAGAATATAGCGGGCCACGTACCACAACAGTCTCGACTCCAGCAGGTGGACTCGGGTCGTGTGGTACGATATTAGACAAAGCTGCTTGATCCTGCTTTGTAGGGGTTTTGGATATACGGTCAGTGCCTCGTGGATAGCTGTGGTTGTTGCATTACCCGAGGACTGGATCCTATACAGTGTGTTGGCGAGAGCAGCTGCTGACTCGATGCAAAGATTTGCCCCCTGTGCGAGGTTCGGCGTGAACTGCTACCTGTTATTACTTTCGCCTCTTAAACACACTACACTCGATAGGGACATGACGAACCTTGAATACAGTGTCACCGATACAAGTAATGCGGCCGCAAGACCAGGTATCAAAGAGCCCCTCCTGCAAGTACGTCGCCGACACCCACGGACTCACCCTCCACAGGTCCCCGAAAGTGATGTCGCTGGAATCGGCACCATCCCACGCCTTCGACTGCGCATACTCTTCCAACGTAGCCCTGATTTCCTCCTGCGAGAGCTTCTCCGGGATATCGGGGTGTACCCGAGTCTGGTCCATCTTGAATGCCGCAAACCAATTCACCGAACCGTCCAAATTCGCGATTAAAGTCAGGAGTACACCCTTATCGCACCGCATGTGCATGTCGCCCGGCCGGACCATCTCCGTCAGTCCTCTAGGGCACTCGGCCGCCGGCGTGGCTCCCAGGATCGTGTAGTAGTCCACCGTCATTGCCCCTTTCTCTGTCCCTGTCCGTACCTGGCTCGTCTTTCTTTTAAGGGTCTGTTGGAGCTCAGATATGCGCCACATGTGCTCGCGCACGACCCCATGAATCCCGTCCGCGCCTACCACAATATCGCCCGTATATACCTCGCCAGAGTCAGTTGTAACACACAACGGCCCATCCGGCTCAGACGCCACTCGCGGGGCGATATCCACGACCTTAGCGCCGAGCTGTATCCTTGAGTTATCCTCTAGCGAGGCATAGAGCGCATGGAGGAGGTCCCTTCGGCGCAGTAATGTAAGTGGATAGCCGAGCCTGCACAAGTAATGAATCAATCCCTCGAGCATAACTCCAGCTACACTGCACTGCACTGTACTGCACTTACTTCGGCCCAAACAACCCAAACGTCTCCTTGCGATAGACATACCCGTCCGGAAGCGCAGTCACCAGCCCACGGAGGTCGCTCCTACACTCAAGAAGGTCAAATACGCCCAGTTGGTCGAGCACACGACAGCCCGCTGGAAGCAGCGCAAGGGTTCCGCCGAGGTTCGTGAGGATATCGCTGTGCTTTTCTAGCAGCACGTAGTTGATCCCCGCTTTCTCCAGGCAGCGCGCGAGCGTGAGGCCTGTTATAGCGCCGCCGATGATGATTACTCGGGGCGATGGGGGTGGTGTGACTGTGCTCTGTGCCATGGATGAGAATGTGGTTTTTTTTTTCTTCTTTTTTCGAGAGGGGTTTGATGAGGAGAAGAAGAAGTGATTTAAGCTGCACCTGCAGCCCTAGTTATGTTGGGCCTCTGATAGGCCGGTTCGTAAGTGATAGTCATGACCAGTATAAAAGTCTGTGCGCCTCGGATTCATCCACCCTGGGCAGATAGTTTCTGAGATTTGACAATGCTGATAATATTGACATGTGGTTTAGCAAGCCTAACTGCAGCACCGAGCCATGCTGGCTAAGCAACTATATTCTATAGAGCAAGACAGGCAGCATGCTATTGACCACCCGTTTCCAGAAAATTGCCTCCAAGCTGGTGATGCAGGATATAATCAGTCCTATAAATAAACAAGGTGAAAGCACTAGAGCTTCTGAGCAAACGCCTGGTAAAGGAATATCTCGTACAAGACAGAGGACAAGCTGCGCTACTTCAGAAACTTGTTTACCTGCAGTGTATTAAGATTATTCACCCGGTGTTTAGTAATCGCCCAGGCTGAGATCTACTCAGTAAGTAGTAATTTCTAAAACAGAAGGGAAGGCCATCTTGGAAGATCAAGCACACATGTATCATAAGTTCATAACACCATGATCCAACCCCTTCTCCTCGCAGGCGGCCATTCCACTCGCATGGGAACCCGCAAGGAATTACTTCGCCTTTACGATGAAATCCCAGTCTACGAGCACCAGCTCATCCGACTGCGCATCGCATGTCCTGATGCCGACGCAGTCTACCTCTCCTTGCCAGACCCGAGCGCCCTGGGTTCAATCTTAGAGAACCCGCGCATCGAACGGCTGACGGAGACGAGTCTGCAGCTGTACCATCAGACATTTACATTCCCAGTTCATCTTCTGTACGATGAAGCCGACGTTGGCCCGGCTGGCGGCCTTCTTGCTGCCCATCGCGACGTCCCAGATGCATCCTGGCTTGTCGTTGCTTGCGACTACCCTTTTTTCTCTGTCTCCGCTATGAACCAACTATGTAAAGAGATGACAGCGGTCGTTACGTGCTTTGAAAACTCCGACGGGATTTACGAGCCGCTGCTGGGCATCTGGTCAGCCCCAGCCTTGTCCCTGCTGGAAGAGAATGTAAAAAACGGCATTCTGGGCCCAAAGTCTGTGATATTCAAGTCGAAAGGCAAGGCAGTTAGACCACTCGATGAAAACTGGCTATACAATATGAATACGCCGGCTGAGTACAGTGAGGCTTTACGGATGAGCGGGTATATCGCGTCGATTACACAGGACATTCAGACTTTCAACAACATTCATAGCTAGCATGAGTAAATATCAACGGGACTCCCTTCGCCCAGCTCGCTCACTCCGCTGGGAATGTGAACCCAGCAGTTGGCATATAGGAATGGCTTCGTCTTGCCTGGGCTGTGGTCGTCGATGATCCACGCCTGCTCGTTATTAGGCGTCAATATGCCCGGTCGGAATATGTCTGGGTCTTTGCGGAATGATAGCACCGAACCCTTTACGCCATTGCACTGCGATGGCCCGTTTGTAACTGGACTCGACAGTGTAAGGGCGACTCTCTGTGGCGTCTCAGCCTTTTGCAACTGGAGCGTTTCCAAGTACCGAAAGACAAAAAAGCGAAGACATGCAGCAGCAGCAACAGGGTTCCCAGGGAGTCCGAAGAATGCTGTCTCGCGCCCATTGCAAGGAAGCATGGAAAACAGGATTGGATGGCCTGGCTTGACAGCAGCCTTATGGAAAACAGTCCGGCCTCCAATGCGGTTCACCAGACCAGGAATAAAATCACAGCGCCCGGCAGATACTGCTCCGGTGGTTACAATAATATCGTACTCACTATCCAGCGTCGTTGAAATGGCTTCTTGCATGGCTTCTGGGCTGTCCCGGATGACGCCGCGAAAGTCGACATCAACTCCCCGTCTTCGGAGCATCGTCGTCAGATATGGTCCATTGGAATCGTGGATCATAAAATCATGAGGTTTACTGAGTGCGTCCGGCGATAAAAGCTCGCAGCCTGTTGAGAAAATAGCCACACGAGGCCTGCGCAGGACTGGAATGTGCGTCAGTCCGACCGATGCCATTGCCATAACATGCTGCGGCAGCACACTCTCTCCAGCTTCAATAATGAGGTCCCTCTTGCTGAAGTCTCCTCCAGCGAACCTTCTATGCTGGAACTGTCTTGCAGGCTTCGAGACCGCGATGTACCGACGAGTCGAGAATTTGTTCTCGGTCACGACAATGTCCTCAACAGGCACACAGCAATCATACCAGTCTCGATCCAAGCCAAGGGGAAACGGAGCCCCTGTCATGATTTCCACGCAAGGGGGAACTCCATCCCTGAGGTCGTCAACCGTGGAATGCGGCTGATCCCCAGCAGTCGTCGTGGCCGTGACTTCGAATGTGACTGGGGTCTCAGCACTGGCGTTTTCTGTTGCGGCCGCGCTCAGCGCAAAGCCATCCATTGCAGAGGTATCATACTGCGGAGTAGAAATTGGACTGTAGATTGTCGTCGAGACTACCCGGTCGCAGGCGTTGTATATCGAACAGGATTCGCTTGGGTAGGGCTTGTGCTTGCGCTGGCATTGCGCCTCCTCTTCGACCAGGCGTACAGCCTCTGCATATGCCAGGGGCATCTTGACATGTATGATACCGAAATAACCTAGATAGCAATAGAAGAACCCAAGGTGCAATGACGATACTTGGCACAGCTTCAAGCTCTCCGTTTCGGGACAGCCACATACATCATGATGAAATCATGCCGTAGCAAGCAAAGTCACAACCTCACAACCTCAACAACCAACACCAATGCCGTGATTGTAATTATCACTCCTCTACAGCTTTAGCACGATGCCCAAGGTCGTCGAATCCAGGGACTCGATCAAGGACATCTGGGGCGACCGCACGCCCTACAAGCACCAGTGGCCGACGCGGTGCGACTCGCATCTCGTGGATAAACCGGACAAATGGGTCCAGAGTGCTTGTGTCCTGTGCAGGTGCGCTCTACCTTGACTCCAGGGATCAATACTTACTTAATGCAGCAATGGCTGCGGCATGGACATTGGGGTGAAGGACGGCAAAGTCGTCGGCGTGCGTGGACGGACAGCCGACCGTGTCAATAAAGGACGACTGGGGCCGAAGGGGTTGAACGGGTTAGTCCAGCATCTTCTTGCAAAAGAAAAAAATACTAACGAAGTAGATGGATAACAATCGGACATCCTGACCGTCTGCAACACCCGCTGATCCGGCGCAATGGCAAGCTGGAGCGGGCGTCGTGGGACGAGGCCATGTCGCTGATTGTAGACCGCGCAAAGGATATCCAGTCCAGACTGACGAACCACGGTATTGGGTTCTATACCAGTGGGCAGTTGATGTTGGAGGAGTATTATGTGCTCGCGATGGTTGGGAAGGCCGGGTTGAATACGCTACATATGTACGTCTTTCTATCAATACTCGTCCGATACTAACGGACTAGGGATGGGAATACGCGTCTGTGCACTGCAACTGCAGCTGCGAGTATGCGAGAATCATTCGGGAGCGATGGCCAGCCAGGCTCATATTCAGATATCGACTATACAGACTGTTTGTTCCTGGTCGGACACAACATGGCCGCCACGCAGACGGTGCTATGGTCTCGAGTGCTGGACCGTCTTGCAGGGCCAAACCCACCGAAGCTCATCGTCGTCGATCCTCGCATGTCAGATACTGCAAAGAAAGCGACCATCCACTTGACGCCGAAGATTGGCACCAACGTGGCCCTGATGAACGGGCTGCAGCACTTGATTATCGAGAACGGCTGGGTGAATGAGGACTACATCGCACAGCACGTCTGCGGAATGGAAGACTTGAAGAAGGTTGTCAAGAAGTATACACCGGACTATGTAGAGAAAATCACCGGAGTCCCTGTCTCCCAACTGCACGAGACTGCCAGAGCCCTAGCAACATCCGGCAGTCTGCTCTCAACCGCCCTCCAAGGCGTCTACCAGTCCAACCAGGCCACCGCAGCAGCATGCCAAATCAACAACATTAATCTACTCCTTGGCCACATCGGCAAACCCGGCAGTGGTATCTTCCAAATGAACGGGCAACCCACCGCGCAAAACAACCGCGAAACAGGCTGCGACGGCGAATACCCCGGATTCCGCAACCACCAGAACCCCAAACACATGCAGGAAATCGCCGACATCTGGAACATCGACCTGATGCAAGTCCCGCACTGGAACGAACCAACCCACATCCAAAACATGCTCAACTTCGTCGCCGCCGGCAGCATCGAGATGTTCTGGGTGTCTGGGACAAACCCGCTCGTCAGCCTCCCCCATCTCTACCGCGTGCGCGACCTCCTCACAAAACCAGACCTCTTCCTCGTCGTGCAGGACATCTTCCTCACCGAGACAGCAGCAATCGCAGACGTGGTCCTGCCAGCCGCGCAATGGGGCGAGAAAACAGGCTGCTTCACCAATGTGGACCGCACAATGCACCTGTCGCAAAAGGCCGTCGAACCACCGGGGGAAGCAAAGCCGGACCTGGAAATCTTCCTCGACTTTGCGCGCAGAATGGATTTCCGCAATAAAGACGGCGGCGTGCTCATCCCCTTCACGGAGCCGGAGGAAGTCTTCGCTGAATGGAAGAAGATGTCCTTTGGCCGGCCTCTGGACTGCAGCGACCTCAGCTACGAGAAACTAACCGGAGGATCAGGGATCCAGTGGCCCTGTACGAAGGAATACCCATATGGAAAAGAGCGACTCTTCGAAGACGGGGTCTTCTTCACGGACACCGAATACTGCGAGAGCTTCGGACACGATCTCGAGACCGGTGCACCACTCACCAAAGCGCAGTATCAAGCCGTGAACCCAGCAGGCCGGGCTATTTTGAAATCATGCCACTACAAGCCAAGCCTGGAGCAGCCGAATAGCGAGTTCCCGTTTTTACTGGCGACAGGGAGGAATGTCTTCCATTTCCATACGAGAACGAAAACCGGGCGATCGAAGCGGCTGCAGGGAGCAGATCGGGATGCATGCGTTGTTATATCCCAGACAGACGCAGACAATATCGGGCTCAGTAATGGAGAGATGGTTATCGTGCGGTCAAGACGAGGACAGGTCGAACTCCCTGTGAAGATCGAAGGAATCAACGCAGGCCACGTCTTCATCCCGTTCCATTTCGGGTACTTCGACTCAAAGGACAAGCGCGCGAGAGCAGCGAACGAACTCACCATTGGTAAGTAACAATCCTTGAAAAGCATCACATATCTAACAGACCAGAACAATGGGACCCCGTCTCCAAACAACCAATGTTCAAATCCGGCGCGGTACGAATCGAGAAATGCGTGCAGAATGAATCACAGTCCCCCGTCGCCCCAGAGCGCCAAACCGCCGCCATCCACGCCGTAGAGGAGAAGAAATTGAATGCAAGCGAAACCCGCAAAGGTGAGTCCCAGAAACGCATTCGGTGGCTGGAAATGTGGCTCGGCGCAACGCACGAAAGCCTCGAGATGCTGCGCGATATCTACAGCGACCTCATCCCGCGCCTGGTGCACGATCTGGAGATCCAGTCTGGCCTTGAAGTGATGAGACGGATTACACACGATGCCATCGGCAACCTCGAACCGGTTATAGCTCGGTACCATGAGAGTCGGCTGTACGGACGGAAAGTTTGCGAGAGGCTGCGGCGGTCTTTATTCCCCATGGAAGAGGACGAGTCGAACGATGCGTACGAGGCGCTGATTGCACTGCAGTCGCTGGAGATGTTTCTGACTTATATCGAGGGCCATTTGACGGCGCTCTCGCCCGCGAGTCAGGCGCTTTGGGATACCGAGTTTGTAAACGCTGTTACGTTTGCTCAGACGAGCGTGGGCAGGCAGAAGGCGTGGGTTACGCAGCATATTAAAGTCAAGAGTCCACAGACGCTGCTGGTGCCGCAGATGCCACCGGGTCAGTTGGCTACGGATGCGTCAGGGCTCGCGAGGGAGTTTTACTACTGATAGTTCGTCAGTAGCCACTTAGTTGGATAATATATAATTATACACCATGAATGGCTATCTCGGACGGAGACACTTCTGCGGCCTCTGCACCGGGGAATCATCTGGCACTACTGGAATGAGATTAATATCTTCCGCGCTCTCGGAGACAGGTTTCGTATGGTTCGTGCTTGATCGGAATGTCCCTCGCGTTGACGGTGCCATTTGGTAAGTCGGATATGTTTCCCTCGAAGAAGCGAACCACCTTGGTAGGAGTCTCTTGAGCAACGCTGCAATGGCAGGCATGCAGGTGCACATCACGCTGACATCTGCCTCGATGACGCCGTAGTAGGAGATTTCGCCGCCGTTGTCTGCAATATCAGTAAGAGAGCTCGTATTCTTTGTGAGACTCACAAGTAATGTTATACGTCGTGATAGAGTGATACAGATGCGACAGACGCAGGATGCCCGCGATGATAATCCTGCCAGTGTTAGACCGTACAAACGGTAAATGCTGCAGAACATACAAAATACCAACAGAAAACATGCTGATAACTCGAATCTTCTTCGCGAGGGGCAGATTCAGTTTCAGCAGCAACGGCAGCGGCAGGAGCATAACCACCACATCCAGAGCAATGTTCAGCGGTGGCATGACCTTGAAAGCAGCGTAGTCGAGACAAGTCCCTTCAGAAACACCGTCAAATCGCGTCCAGTAATACGAAGCTGGAGTACAGTCGAACGCGCTCTGAAAGACGACTGCGACTGAGTAGGCTGAACAGAGGGCGATCAGACCGTAGGTGACGCGTTTGAAGGTGCGGGTGGTGAATATGCGGAGGTAGAAGAAGAGAATGGCGAGCTTTGCGACGGAGACAGAAAAATAGAAGAAAATAATGCCGACGTAGAAGAGCTGGTGTCGTTAGACTGCAGGGTTGTGTGCGTAGTTGATATGATACGAACCTTCATCTGGCTGATGATTCGGGCCTGGGTCAGTGCCCACATGTCTGTTCCCCAGCCCAGCCTTGCTCCTGGACTTTTTTAGATGCTGAAATATATCGTCCAAAGACCTCTTACCTGCAATCATAATCGCCGTGTCCACCATCGCTGTGACCTGGTCTAGTTAGGAACATTCCACGCCCAGAGAAGAGCACGTACAAAAGTCACGATGCCAACCACATCGTCTATCCCAAAACCGTCAGAGAGCGGAGGTCTCCCGGCCATTCGCAATCCCATTATTATTGTAGTAAGGGCGATGAAGGACGAGCCGACGCCGATCTGGGTTGCCTGGCGACTGCGCGGTGGGACGTCGCAAGCGGTGTTGGTGATGTTCATGGAATCTGATGGGTAAAAAGACTGTTAGGGCAGGTTGAATGATGTAGGGCAGCATTCTCACAGAGATATTCACGCAGTTGGCAGTTGTTCTCGTAGCACGACGTGATTCCTTCATACTCTGCCTCGCACAGCGTTTGCTTTGTGCCACTGCAAACGAACGGAGGCAGACAGTTTGCCTACGTGGCAGTTAGGGCTTTAAATTAACCACAAGCAAAGAAAGGGGTACTCGTACTGCACATTGGGGGAGGCTTTCTATGTCCTCGCAGGCCTCAGCATTTGCCAAACTGAGCATTGAGATTAACAGCAATACAACCAACACCCACATCCTGGCCATCGTTCAACACAGCCGAAAAGAGCATGTCTCAGTAAGAACCGGTAGTTTCAAAATGCCGAGGAAATTCCATCCAGTTGTAAAATTAAACAAAAACACCCAAGCACTGGCTACCGCCGTTTATATTAAAGCAGAGGCAACCATCAGCCGAGGGACATATGAACTGCCCGCACAAGTCCCTGCGCCTTGACTGCAAAGTTGGAGACTTGACCAGTCAAATCGTCTCTGAAACACGAGGACCTGTCGGCTTGTCCAGTTGTGGCTTGCCAAGGTGAAATGCCGTAAACGGTTGCACATGCAGGTCTAATTTATTCCTAATTTATTCCGTCCAGTCGGCGTATACGCTCTCTGTGACGGGTCTAACGCTAAAGGTGGTAGAGGCAGGGTAGAGGAATATGAGCATCTAGACAATACTTCGGTTGATAGATCAACATGATCTGTATATTAAGGCCCGTTGTCAACGGCTTCCATGTTTTGGCCTTGCTCTATACCAGATCGTCGTGCCAGATTCAGATCGTCGTTAGACAAGGAGCCACAATTACTGTGTATATATTAAGAATCTACTGCCTCTATGAGCACAACCCTACTAGCATACTCCGCCTTGAAGGAATACTCAAGGCCCAGATTCATCAGCATCGAGCCCGCAAAAGGCCCATCACCATCAACACGATACATCGCTTCACTCTCCAGCCCCTGCAATTTGACCCGGGGCACGGTATGATTGACATTCGGGGCGAGTTGAAAGAGAAACAACACCGCCTGGTCTTTGCTTTCCGAAACAAACAGGGCTGCAGGCCAATTAGACTCTTCAGGCAGAGTCAATCGCCACATATCGCCTTTGAGAATCACCGGATTCACCTTCTCCGCCAGGGCAATCAACCCGGGAATGGCCTTCTTCTCGTCGTCACTAATCTGGCTCGGATCAAGCTCGAGACCAAATGACCCGCCCATCATGGCGACGTGGGCACGGAAGCTTAATGGTGTAGTCCGCCCTGTCTGGTGGTTCGGTACACTGGATACATGGGCACCCATTGTACTAGGAGGGTAGGCGAGTGAGGTGCCGAACTGAATGAAGATGCGCTCGACAGCGTCACTATTATCTGATGTCCACACCTGCGGGAAGTACTGCAAGATTCCTGGGTCGAACCGACCACCACCAGATGCACAGCCCTCCCAGAAGACGTTGGGGAAGCGAGTAGTGAGAACATCAAATACGCGGTACATTCCCAGCATGTATGCATGGGTTGCGCTAGGCGAGGGCGTCTCAGCCATACCCCGGTTGTGATCCCACTTCACGTACGTGATATCAGCGCTGTTGAGGAGGTCCGAGATTGCATTTACAATGAACTCCTGCACCTCTGCCAGACCCAGATTCAGCACAAGCTGGTTCCGCTGCTCTGTCCGTGGATATCCGCCGGCATGGAGCACCCAGTCTGGATGTTCCTGGTACAGAGTGGACTGAGGGTTCACCATCTCCGGTTCCACCCAGATGCCGAAGCGCAGGGTCGTCGACGAGTTAGCAACCTTGAGAGAGGTGATTTTGTCTACCAGCTGTGCGAGGCCATCGGGAAACCGATCAGAATTAGGAATCCAGTCTCCAAGTCCTGCAGCGTCAGATGTTCGTGGGTATTTCTGCCCGAACCAGCCATCATCCATGACCAGCAGTTTCACGCCCAATGCCGCAGATTCTTGTGCAAGGCGGCACATTCGGTCATGATCAATGTCGAAATAAAGGCCCTCCCAGCTATTTAGCAGCACCGGGCGATCATCGGTCGCAAATTTGCTACGGATCAAATGGTTCCTGTACAGCCGATGCAGAGAGCGCGACATCCCCCCTACACCGTCTGCCGAATAGACAGCAACGCACTCAGGCGAGGTCAGGGTTTCGCCCGGCGCAAGCTTCCAGGACAGCTGGTTCGCTCCGACCGAGACGCGCGTCAAGCCCTGCGACCCTTTCTCAACCTGGATGGAAAAGGAGCCGGAGTAGACCAGCGAGAAGCCCCATGCCTCACCCTGCGACTCCGTGGTAGAGGGATGCACCAGGGCGACAAACGGGTTATGGAGATGGGACGAGAAGCCAGTCGTGCTACCAAAGCTATTCCAAATTAGCATCTCCATGGCCTACTCTTCAGGCTTGTCTTCGTCCTACCTCTGCACGCCGTAGTCCACCGGTCGTCTCTGCCGATGCGCCTCCCTGGCCCAGTCACCGCGCAGCCCGAGCATCTGCAGTTCCTCAAACGGCAGGTCAACGCTCATGCTTGCGAGAGACTCAACGGTGATTTCCTCCATGCTGGTATTGGTAATACTCGCACTACGCACGATCGCATTATACCGGGGAAAGACGGTATATCTCAACGCCGCAGCAATGTCGCTATACTCATCGAATAGTCGAACGACAACCGTTTGCGCATCGTCAACACCAGCAAAAGTTGCAGGAAGCCCATTCAAGCCTTGCTTTCCACGAACAACCTCATGCGACTGATATCGAAACGCCGAGATGGTATGCCCTGCTGCCTGACGAATGCAAAAGGCCGGGATGCGAAAGTCACCTCGTCCTTGGTCAGGGAATTCACAGCGGACGCGATCAGGCATGCCCGTCCAGCCATCAACGACTGGCTCAGGGTCTGCCGGTATAGACCCTGAAATGGGGGCGCCGAAGTGGTCTGATCTCAGGTCGCCGGTGGGTTCATCGACATGGAAGCGATAGGACAGGTTATGGCCATTGAGGGCGAAACTAGTGCCGTTCACGGCGACTACAGGGGGTATCAGATCGATGATGTGCATAAGGGGGAATGGAATTTACTTGGTTTGGAGGTTTCAACCATCCTGGAATTAGATGGAGCGTTGGTAGGGTTGAGAGAGGCAGGTGGACGGGGTTATACAGGGTTATATCGGGCATCCAGCGAACTCCGCCTAACCAGATGCGCCACGGAGAGTCTTCCGCGCATGGGGGATCGAGATAGCAATAGGCACTGTAGTCTAAATTGAGAGCGGTATCAAACAAATAACGAGTGGACATCGGCGAGGCCGAAAAAGGCGCAACAATGAATTCAGCAACATTCCAACAGCGTAACCTCGCAATCAGTGGATGTTTCGCGCCAGAGCTGCCATTAAATCGGCGGCTCGGAGCCCCATATCGCGAGCCTCTGCTGTGACACTGGGGTCTTGGGAGGAACGAAGCAGTTGTTCCTGCCAGAAGTTCCAACGCTCGAGACCAAAAATTGGGCCCTGATAAAGACGCACCGCCTTAAACATCCGCTGGTTATCCTCGTTGACAGGCATTGGGTCAATGACCATCTTGTTGAAGAGAAAGTACCCGGCATATATTACCCAGACGGACACGACTTTAATCAAAGTGCTCTCGCGAGGCGAGTTGTTCCACTCCAGGCCCATCATGTCCCAGATCATCGAGGCAATAGTATTCAGACACCCAGCAGACGCCAGCCGAGCCTGGAAAGCAGTGGCGTTCCGAGTCCTTGTTGCTTCGGCTTCACTGGAGATAGAGCCTGATAAGAATAAGCAGCGTCAGCTCTGTTATATCAACGATAACATATAAAAGGCGTTTGAATAAAACGTACCATTAACATATCGGCCAGCCTCCTGATGAAGGTATGGCATGCCCACGTATCGAAAATAGTCGTAATCCCGATATGTGCGCGGCCCTCTGACAGAATTACCGGAGACCATGATTGACCTTCCGTGTGTCTTGTTCAGAATATCGCACATCGACAGCTCCCGGGCAAGATGTAGAAGCTTAGTCTGCGCCTCGTGGTTGTACGGAATGTCCAGTGAAATGCACAGAATGGCCTCGCTGAGGATGTGATCACTCTTTGTCCGACAGCCTTGGTTCGCTTGGCTTTGAGATGTCTCGTCCTGGCTGCTCACATCTTCAGCAACGTTATCCTGGGGCTGAATGCTTTGAGAGGTGCTACGCTGCTTGTTGGCAGGTATATCTTGTGAAATTATTTGATACAGTTCCTCGCAAGTGCTTTCCATGGCAAATCTTTCCTCAAACTCTATATACCGTTTGAGAATGCGGAATACATTTCTGGTCGTATAGCCACCGAGTTCATGGCTGGAGGATTGGTACGGTCTCATTTCCAGACGCAGGGTGGAGGATGGTTCCGACATGGTCTGAAGTAAAGTAAATGGCAATAATAAATGAAGAGAAAAATCAAAGAAGAAAACAGTGCTACAGACACCTGCTGAATCAGATGCAGACGCCGGGAACGTATCGGATTTATAGAAGACTCAAGGTGGTGATGCGGCGCTTTGAAGGCGGGCGTGAAGCACAACATCCACCGTTCCTTTGACCGTCAGTCTCCTATCGAGTTTCAAACAGGTAGTCTGAATTCTAGGTCGGGGTGGCCTGCTACTACTATATGTAAAGGAGACATCAAAGTGGCGGGTTTGGGCCAAAAGGATCTGAATTCCGTTTTCTGCGTAGCGAATGTCTGTTTCTAAGTATAACTATTCTTTGTCCTACGGATCGAGTTCTGAATGGAATCCTTTATGCATGAAACTGCAGCTTCATCTCGCCTTTATGGCCAGAAGTTCGCTTAAATATAGTCGTTTGAATCTACAATGCTGCGTGAATCCGAAACATACATAAAGCCACATCAGCCCCATGACTTCTCCAGGCGGCCCTGACCAGTCTCTTTGATAACTTGACACTTTACAGCAGTTTCCACTCCCATCGAACATACACTTGTCTCGGCTATTCCTCCAATCACCCAACAACCCCCTACCCCGGAGCAATCTGGGATCCCGTCCCTATTAGCCAGAGAACATGAACGACATTCGGATATTCAACTCCGCTACCACCACCACCCTGCTGATATTTGAATATGAGACCGTTTACATGTTTTCCCGCAGTCATCATGTTGCTGACGATGCTCGGACTGAGGTTCGCCAACACGACGCGGAGGCCTGGCTGGAGGACACACCAATGCCCACAAGCGAGGAACCACATGGGCTGAGACCACACGCATATTGTGACTGGGAGGACCTCTTCGTCAACGAGCGCGCGAGCCTGACCGATTTTCGAGGTAACCTCTACAACTCAGATCGTCGACGGGAACGCCCGGTCCTGTGGATGTACGTTGGCGCCCCAAATTTCGACTACGGAGATGAGAATGCTGAAGCCGGTGCATTCCGCATTGTCACAGACCGAGAAAGACGCATCATTGGCATGGCCGCCGACTCGGAACATGACGGTGGCCGTTTTGTACGTGCTAGCGAACGTCAGGAAGTCTATGCCATTCACATAGTCCAAATCCTCGTGCCACATTCCCCCACTGTAATCGACGGTGCGTAAGCCTTTGCCACTGCCAGCTGGTACCCTATGTCGCGGTGGGTTCACCGAGAAGGTGGCCATATCTCACAGTCTTACCCTGCCTTCATCTCCCTTTTCCGCTTCACCTCATGGTTTCCTCGTCCCCGCTGTCCGCTGCCCCCAATGCCCGTCCTTTAATGCACCATACCAGCCCTGGCGCCATAGGAGTACAACATCGCCAGTGGTGTAGATTGACGGTAATATCCCACCCCATCCCATCGAGATACCCAGCCCTATAGATGGCCGTCGTATCGGTCTTGTCGTAATCCTGAGCAAAAAGCACCCCCAGAGACAACGGCCGCCTGCAACTTGCACCCTCTTTCAACTCGTCTATCCTTTCATGCCTGTGACGACAGCGCCTATTACCAGCATTGCGATGATAACGCGGATACACTACTTGTTTCATTTGCGATATACTAAACCATGATTTCACTGTTTGGAACGATGTCCTGGCTTTTGCGACGGATGCACCTAGCAATTTCCCAATTTAGTTTTGTACTTCTCTGTTATTAGTCCTATGTTTTTTAATAGTGGAACCCTTGGGATCGGAGCTTTTGTTTCCTTTTACTGTCTTTTCTTTTTGTTCCGGAGCCAGGCCGGTTATCTGGAAATATCCAGGGGATCCTCTACATGAAGACTCGCCCCAACAGGACAAGGAATAGATAGCTGTCGTGGTAAGGTAATAAATAGCATGCATGGTCCATAACGAGTGACTGTAAACGGAAACGCAACATCGGAGCAAAACAAGTAAGTACAATAGCAGTCGCAACCGCAACTCCGTCCATATCGCCCGGGTAAGCATCCTCTATATAACTCACAAAGAGGTACCTCATTCAACTGTACGCGCAAGACTTGCCATGAGATAGGCTGCCCTGCTTCCCAAATCACGAGCTTCCTCGCTAATATCGGAATTGTCGGAGAGCTCAGCCAACCTCGCTTGCCAAAAGGCCCAACGCTCCAAACCAAAGATAGAACCGTTATAGAGGTCACCCGGTCGATAGGACCTCCAGTTCCCTTCAGTCATCGGCGGTGGGTAGACGACTATGTGGTGGAAGAACAACTGTCCACCATGCAGGATCCAAACCGCAGCCAGCATGACGAAAATGCTACGATGTGCGAGACTGTATCCCTCCGTATAATGCTCCAGGGTGGTTCTCATGCTCAGGATCATGAAGCGCAGGCTACAATCAAGCCCTGCAGTCGAGAGCCGGGCATGGAAAGCGCATAAATTGACAAAGCGAGAGTCGTAGCACACCGGCGATGTTCCTGTGGTTCGTGTAACTCAGTCAGTCAGTCTGTTCTACAACGGACGAGAATCAACATACTCGACCACATCTCGACGAACTCCCGGCGAAACAGTACGAAAGGCGAATAGTATGAGTATTCAACACGCATGAATCCCTCGCTTTTGGGGTCTAGATTGACGCGCCTCTGCTCCAGAACATTGAACCTGTCATAGCTCGACAGTTCTGCCATGAGCGCCGCGAGTTTGTTCTGCGCCGGGTGGTTATGGGGGATTTGCTCTGCCATCTCGATGAAGAGACCGCAAAGGTCTCCCTCTGCCCAGGATTCCGGCGCCCCTGAATCTGGCATCATGTCGTAAAGGGCCTTGCAGGTGTTTGCGTGCGCGTTGATGTCGTCAGACTCAACGAACTCCGTGAGCAGCTTGATTGCATCTTCACGTTCGTATCTCTCACTACCATCGTCTGCCCCTACACAAGACTCGCCTTCAGGACAAGAGCACTCGCTCTCCGAGCCATGAGCATCGTCAGTCTCATCCCCATTCCCAGAGAATTTGAAATGAAGGCGCGCGGTGGACGGTGGCTGCGACATGCTGTAACCTGGAAGTTCAACAACGAAAATCAAAAGAAAAACAAATATGTGAACCGATTGCACTTAGGGACGACTTGGGCAGTTCTCGGTGATTTATAGACGACTCTGCTTGAAGACTCAAACATTGAATGAAATCGGCGCTGCCCATGTTCCCCAGGGCGCGGACCGGAAGCCACAAAGAGCCGGGCGCGAGGCAAAGGATCTCATTTTTTATTGATATTAATATAGACTTCCCCTAAATGGAAACTAAATATAGTCAGTCCTGACTACCTTGGCCCGTGCTGCAAGCGCGACGTGCAATCTGGGGCATTCGTGACACTGCAACAATATGGGCTTGGATATGCCACCTTCACGCAACGCTGCCTGCCCTACGCATAAAGAGTGTCGTTTGCACGCCTACCTCTAGACACCTATACAAACGAATGAAGCGAGAATGGCCTGGGGCCATAAATATGGGAGCAGTGGAGGCGATAGAGACTGTCCCAAAATGGCAACCGTTTCCTACGCCCGCAGGCAATATCAGAACCCAAACAGGGAGGGCTTTCCTACTGCCTGCTCTGATTCGGATTCTGTGAAGTATATTTACCCCTCACCTCATACTGCTTGTGCAATCTTTCCTGTTTTCCATATCCATTTCCATTCCTCGCCAGATATACCACACAATGTCCTCCCTGCACGGAATCCTCGTCGCCCTGATCACCCCCTTCACCGACGACAGAACCAAGATCGATGAAGCCCGTCTAGAATCCCACATCAACCGGCTCCGGGCCGCCGGTGTCCACGGCTTCGTCCCAGGCGGGAGCACCGGCGAATTCACAACCCTCTCGCTCGCCGAGCGCAAGCAGCTCACAGAGCTCTGCGTCAAGTTCGCCGGCGGCCTCCCCGTCGTCGCAGGGACAGGGAGCACCTCAACAGCCGAAGCAGTCGATCTGGCCGTGCACGCTGCCCAAGCCGGCGCCGCAGGGGTCATGGTCGTCCCGCCCTTCTACGACGCCGTCAACCTCGAACAACTCACAGAGATGTTTGCCGAGATCCACAGCGCCTCCAAACTGCCCATCATGTACTACAACATCCCCTCCGCGTCGGGACTGACCCTATCCCCAACCGAGATCGCGGGCCTGTCCAGGGTCGGCGTCAAGTACCTCAAGGATACTTCGGGCAATGCACCGGCCTTCACAGAGCTCGTCTTCAGCCTGTCGGACCAGATCACCGCGTTGAACGGGTGGGATACGCTGACGTTCTACGGTCTCGCAGCTGGATCTCCCGGTGGAGTCTGGGGCGCGGCAAATATCATCCCCGAGCTGGCGGTTGAGCTTTACGAGGCTGTGACTGTGCGGGGGGATCTCAAGCGCGGCCGCGAGCTCTGGACCAAGGCGTTCCCGATCTGCAAGTTTCTGGAGTCGCATAACTATGCAGCCGCTGTGAAGACCGGGGTGGAGCTGAGGGGGCAGTCGACTGGTGGACTGCGCAAGCCGTTTGCGTTGCTGAATGATGAGCTGCAGGCTGAGCTTAAGACGTTGATCCAGAATGCTGGTGTGAAGACTATTTAGTGTTTACAATTAAGCATTACGGAGGCTGTATGTACTAAAGTATGAATATCAAGAACATTGTCACATCGCTAGCAGTCGTTACACATTACATACATAAACAGTAGGGCGTAATACTTCAACAGAATAACGGCCATATCTGCCTCTCCTGAATAAACGTCGTCCATGTAGGCATCGGTTCCCCCCGATTCGTCTCAAGATGCCCATCCTGCCTCCGCCACAAACTGACCATGATCTCCCTGGCCACGCCGAATCCCGCAGGACCACAGCTCGCCATCGCCGCATCAACCCAGGCCAACACCGCCTCTCGTCTCTGCGTCGTCAGAGCCTCACACCCGGCAATGAAAGCAGGCCACGCCGCACCAGGCCCAGTGGGATGTTCATGCGGCAAGGCAGCCGTAAATTCCGACAAGGAGGCAATAACAGCATCGACATGCGCCGCCAGGATAGCAGGGTGGACCCGGCGGATCCGTCTGTAGAAGAAGATGACAAGAGCTGCGTTCAGCGCGCGCAGCATATGGCTATGTGGCTTTGGTGGCTCGGTTCCAGCCCTTGTAGATGTGAGATCGCACGAGCAGATGAGGTTCTCGAGCCGGATACTGCGGCGGTGCAGGGCTTCCCATGCTTCGAGACTGGTGTTCTCGCCTGCGTGCTGTGCGCGCCGGAATGTCTCCATGACGTTTGCGAGACGGGTTGTTTGGGAGAGAAGGCTGAGCCAGGTTTCGGGGATGCCGTAGACCTGTTTGTAGAGGGTGTCGGAGAAGCTGCGCGAGTCTTGGAGGTGGATGTCGTGCAGGCCGGCTTGTTCGTCTTTAGGCTCGTTGATGTTGAGGTCGCTGTCTGCGTCGTGGGCTTCTAGCCGGAGGAAGTCGTCTAGTCGGGGGTTGGATTCGTGTGAGCTTTGTCCTTCTGGGATAGTTGGTTGGCGATGGCGTTGAAAGTTCGAGTCGAGGGCTTCGATGAAGGAGGTGGATGGGTTGTAGTCGTGCAGGACGTAGGTACTCTCTCCGACCAGGCGGAGCCAGGTGTATACATGGTGCAGGAGTCGTGACTTTTGGGATATTCGATGCTTTAACAGCCCTCGTACGCGCAGGATGTATTCGGCGTTTATCATGAGTGTTCTTGCATGTTGTTGCTGCCCTGAGATGACCTGCGACAGTCAGTAGTGCAGGCATAAAGGTCATCCCACTTACTGTGTATTCAATCAGGCAGCAGATGGCCATTAGCTGGTCCTTGTATTTTGCTCTCTTTGGATCTTTGGTTTCATATCGCAGCGACTTTTGCATGTGGTCTCTGGCCTGCTCAAACATCTGGCCGGCAGCCTGCTGCCAGTGACCGGGTGAGCCTACGGAGTTGTTCGCTGATGGGAAATGCGCTGCCGAACATGCCAGCAGACCGTAGAGATTTGCTAGACGCGCATGGCTGATTCTCTGCGAGCCCAAGATAGTCAAATCGTTATATGTCGCCATTGCAGCGGCCAGATTCATGATCCTCCACGGGGACTTGTCGCCCAGCGGCATGATCACCATCTGGGGAACCACTCTCTCGTTAAAGTGTTTAAACAGCAGCGGCGCATCAGTCAATGCAGCTGCGTCAAGGAACGTCGAGGCCATTTCAATTGCACTTGATGGGGGAGTCATGGCTGCCATGTTGTTCTGCACTGGCGCGAAGTCCTCGGGGACAACAAAACCGTTCGACGCATTCTCAGCCACCGCATCAGCACTTAAGTACATATCAAAGTTCAGCATCGAGGGCTGGAAGAATCCCGGCTGCTCCGGACTCAGGCCTAGGATATCCGACCAGTGCAGGAAGTCGTCGATATGTGAAGGCGAGTCGTTGAGCAACGAGGGCAGCGCGACACCAGGATCCTGAGCCACAGCCGTATCAGGGACCGTCTGCGGTGGACTACGAACCGCCCCTTCCGGCTCTGGCGGAGTGTATTTATAAATCTCTGGCTGCTGCTGCTGCTGCCCCTGCATGTTGTTGGCCGCATCAGGCGCAAAGTCCAGCACGGCAAATGGGCCCACGACGATATCGCCCTCGGGGGGCCGGTCGGGATCGCGGGTCTTGACGTCGATTTCCGCGAGGGATGCACTAATGGAGCCTGACACGAGGTTCGAGCCCAAGGACGTGCTCATAGACTGTCTAGACTGTTCTGGGGAGGTGTCAGTGGTCGTATGAGCCGGCGGGACAGTGATACTGACCTGTATAGAGATGGCGGCGGGTGCCAGTGGTGTCGTCGGCCTTGTCGCTCCCGCTGCTGCTGCGCATCCAGCGGACTTCATTGGTAAATCCCTCGCAGGGGACTCCCAGATTCCGACAGGTCCGACAGACAGGCCGTTTCTGGTCGCATTTGACATGGCGGCGACGACAGGTGCGGCATGCGCCCAGGGTGTGCGATCTGCGGGGGCGGGTGGACCTGGAGCCCATGACTATGATTGCAGCTGCAAGAAGAAGTGCATTGGAACGGGAAGTCAAAAGAAGAAGGGAAATACGATCATGAAGTGCAGCAGTCAAAGCCAGCGGGGCTGCTGTCGGAATCTCCTGCCGCTTTGGTCAGTGGAGCATCAGTCTGGTACGTTCTGACTGACATCACTACTTGTCCGTATTAAACGATATTCCTCTCTGTAATCGAATAAATATATACTTACGCTTGCGAGGTATGCTTCTAAAACTGCCGGGTAGATGTTGGTAAATGCTGGTGGTGCTGAACAAGTTTTGCCCTACTTTATATAGTGACCACGTTCAGTGAACACTGTATATTGCCACAACTCAAGACAGTAGGCACGATAACCATTCCGCATAAGTATCCTTTTAAATTGTATGTGTTCCTTAAATTGTATGTATACCCAGAAAAGAGCTGCGCCTAGTCGTCAGCGGCTCAACGGCCCCAGTTACCAGCAGAAGCCCTAACGACAAAGCAGGAAGGCCATCCCGATCCCTCAGTGCCTCCATGATAGGAAGCCATCACCGCAGCCATACCGACGGCGCCTATTACCCCGAGCTCACCATGCGGGCTGCAGATGCTCGTGCTTTGACTGCTTTAAGGCCGGAGCTCTGTCGCTTCGCTGCATCCCACCATCGCAACACCATCCCAGCTGCCACCGATCACACTCACAATGGCCCACCGGGGAGAGAGCTTCGCGCAGGATGTTTCCTGCATTGCAGACCTGAAGAGGCTGGGGAGCAGCAGGCTTCCTGCTATGGTGCGAGGTGCGACCAGACCAAAACAAGCTGGCAGAAATGGACTGAATACTGAGTCAATGAACAGATTATTACAACGAGGGCGCCATGGATCTCATCACACTGCGCGATAACGAAGCAGCATACGATCGCTATAAAATCCTTCCCCGAGTTCTGGTCAACGTCGCCAGCGTAGACACCAGCACCGAAATCCTAGGGACAAAGGTGACTTCCCAGACACAGCTAGATGGATTATACTGACAAGAATGTCAATATAGGTCTCCCTCCCCTTTGGATTCAGCCCGGCGGCGTCGCAGAAACTGGCCCATCCCGACGGTGAAGTCGCAACATCCCGCGCAGCAGCCAAGTTCGGTATCTGCATGGGCTTGTCGTCCTACTCGAACTATTCCCTAGAGGACGTCGGAGAACAAGGGCTAGGCAACCCATACGTGATCCAGATGTGCGTTCTACGGGATCGATCGATCACACTGCAGCTGTTGAAACGGGCGGAGAGTACGTCTTCCCTGAACCACGCTGATTCCTGTCTAACTTTCTCAGAATCCGGATACAAGGCACTCTTTCTATCGGTGGATGTGCCGGTGCTGGGGATGCGCCTGAACGAACTGCGAAACAACTTTTTCCTGCCAGAGGACATGGAGTGGCCGAACATCCTCAGCAACGGGAGCGATAACACCGACAAGACCAACTATGGTACATCCATCCATCTCCTGTAGACAGCCATTCTAACTCTACTTAGATCCAAGTCTCGACTGGGAACAGACAATCCCCTGGCTCCGCGAGAACACATCAATGCAGATCTGGCTCAAAGGGGGTACGCTATACGGTAGCCCTACATAAATCAAACCAATATTAACGTCAAGCAGTATGCTCCCCAGCCGACGTCGAACTCGCAATCCACTACGGCGTCGACGGCATCATCGTCTCCAACCACGGCGGCCGGCAGCTGGACGGTGTCCCAGCCACACTGGACTCGCTGAGACTGTGCGCAGATGTCGCCCGTGGCCGTATCCCCCTGGCAGTCGATGGCGGAATCCGCCGCGGCTCCGATATCTTCAAGGCGCTTGCTCTTGGTGCTAGTTACTGCTTTATGGGTCGGATTCCTATTTGGGGTCTTGCAGTAGGTGTACCTTTCCATTGTCTCTATTCAAAGCTGACTATGGTAGTACGCCGGACAAGAGGGTGTAGAGTTGGCGATAAAGATCCTGCGTCAGGAGTTGCTGGTTACGATGGCGTTAGCTGGGTGAGTACTGGCAACCTTATATTTTGTACAGAAGCTAATATACTGCAGATGTCAAACGGTAGCTGATATCAACGAGAACCATCTGTCGGTGCTGCAGCCGGATGGGAGGCTTTCGAAGCTGTAGACAGGGTTCGTTCTGTGAAGGATTTCATTGCCAGTTTAGCGTGTAGATTTCCCAGGTCGAATTAATCTGAATTATTGATGCTGCAATAAATACTTGTTATACATCATTGTAGAGATTGCACATGTAGTCGATATATTTGAGAAGTGACAGAGAACACCATCCATAAACAAAACATAACCACAATCCTATCTAAGTCCACTATCTAAAAAAGTCCATTCAATACCAAATATCCACATTCCCAGAAAAGGCATCTACGCAGTATTCGCGCACGAAAAGCTCGCACTCCCAGGGTCATCATGGATCGCCTTCCCAGAAGCATAAAGACCCAGCGCACACATAATAACACCAATAACGAAACAAAACACATTCAAACAGGTAAGCGCAGACTTCCTCTTCGACGAAAACCACAGCCCCTTGTTCATGAAGAGCCAGAATGCACCGGGGAGACTGAAGCTGAACCAGCTAGCGAAGAGCGCAGTCTATACAGGATTAGCACGTTAGCCCATATAAGGTAACTTGAGTAAAGATAGTCTGACTACAAAGGGTGGACATACCATCAAACTAAGTAAACTGCTGAAAACAGGAATCGCTGTCGCAATAATCCAAGCAACAACCCAGAGAGCGACGCCGATTCCAATCCAAGACCCAACCGCCATAAAGTCGCGCTTCTGCATGCGATCTGTGCCTGCCCAGACGCGGGTGTAGATTGACTTGCAGGCGATGTGGCCGTTGATTACACCGGCGATGATAATCTGATTCGTAGTGTTAGAAGACAACTTTTATGGGTTCAGAGAGAAACTTACGGTTGGCAATGCAATGCCATAGGCAATCTTAGAGACTAATGGGTTGACAGAGCCAAGGGCTGGTGATTTGACATCTGCCCCAGCGAAGTAATAGATGACAACTCCTGCGACGAGGTATAGCGAGATATCGATGGTCTGGAGGAGGGTAAGCGCTTTGGGGAAGTCCTTGGGGTCTTTCAGTTCGGCGATGACGTTGAAGAAGGCGTTGTGGCTCGCTAGCGATGTCAGAATAGATTTCATGCAAAGGCTTAAATACGCACCATATGACAAGATAATATTCAGGGCGGAGGTGAATCCAGTAACAAGGCTGGTTTCGGTCGTGGCTTTGACAGGGCCACCGGGGTGTTCGATGCCGATGGCGACCATGGCGATCATCACAGCACAGAAAATACTGATGAATGCTGGACGGGATTAGCTATGTACTACGGGGATTGAAAGGAACTAACAGGCAAGCGATAGCCACGACATGTTCTTCATCGTGCGTGGCAGGGAGAGAATCAGAGAGACGATCAAGCCAACCACCCCAAAGACAAGCGAGCAGGTACCATGGTCTGTCAGGGTATTCATGGCCACCGTAAAGGTGAGGATATGGCTCGCCATCAGGAAGATTAGGAAGAGCATTTGACCACTGAACAAGAGTTCACGACCGAAACGGCCCATCAGGACTTCTCCCGCGTCAGCCATACTGACAACATGGGGATACCGCCACTTGAACTGTCCGATCACATAGCCGGTATAAGACGCAACAACACCCATCGAGAGAAGGATAACAATAGCAGGAACAAGCCCGAGGCCAGCCACTGCCGCAGGGATGGAGAGAATGCCGAGCGAGATCGTTTCAGCGACCATCAGCAGGCCACATTGCCTAAGTATCATCAGAGGCAGAATATAAGGGTTGGAATCCTAGACCATACCACCATTTGAGAACTTTGTATTTGACTTCTGCATGAGACTCGTCACCGAACGCATCCTGGCGATACGGCATGCTTTCGGCCTTTTGCTCGTCTATGGTCATTCCGGCGTTTTCTTCGTGTGTTTTCTCGGGGCTGCTTTCAATGTCGTTTGCCGGTTGGGCTTTGTATGACGGATCGGACGACATGGTTAAAAATGAGTGAGAGTGTCATATACAAGAATGTTATTCAAGTGAGGAATGATGTGTGAATGGAAGATGGGGGTACAGGGGATTATGAAAAGCTGCAAGTGGGAAGGCTAGGGCAAACACCGCACCGCGTATCCGCAGACAGCTGCCAACTTATAGAGACAGAGAATATGAGGAGACTCAGTGGACCCGTGCAGGCAGTCGGAGGACAGATTGTCAGCGTGGCTACGACACAGCATCCCCCGTCTTATCTATGGGTCCTACGAGTAGAGATGGTCTCGCCCTGCGCTATATTCAAGATACAGTTTCAGCCATCCATTCGATTATCTATTGGCCACTTCTAGGATTTAGTCTAATTCTTTCCCTCACGGCGCAGTATTGTACCCCGGACATCGTCGTTATTCTCGTTGTATATGCCGCAAACTGGGGACTCCACGATACTCAGTCTGGGGAAGTCAAACACACTCCAGCCACTCCACAGGTGCTTTATTAGGAGGCTTCTCGTATTGGCGAGAGTGTATTTCCATTGCGTAATTTGATCTTCTACCCCGGGGAGGCCACGACGCCCGCTCACCCTTATCAAGGAACGACTTGCCTATTCCGCTGTGGCTAAACGCTCTCCCAATGGAAGCTTGGTTGATCAGTCGATAACCGTCACAAGAACAGTACCATCACGGCTAATGAGGCCAGACCATGCGGGATTTAATTTCGGTCCCGGTGGTTGCGGTGTCAATATCGGACTCCCCTTCCTGTCCGGTCTCCGCAGGTATAGCCGGGCCCGAGTCGGTCTATTTCCGTTTCGAAACGGTTCCGAGATAAGGGTCGAGTGATTACAGGCTGATGATGCCGTGCATACTGCTGCTGAGGATAGAATGAACCTGGTGTGCTGCCATTGGGCGTGGACTCCGAGCTGGACTGCTATCATGACGGCAACAGGATCCGGTAAGTCGGTCTGCCTGTCTAACGTTATATTCCGGATATAGAATGTCTTTACATGTCTCTAATGGACTGCCGGTTCTCCCAGAAGCACGCCGCAGGCTTTTTTGTAGTCATTTTGAACGCTTCCATGAAGCCCGAACATTGGATAGAGATGAAGGCAGAGTTTATAATTCTATAGCGCCATAAGTCTATTCTAGAGTTTGTTTCCCATGTTCACATGCACGGCCTTGACCTGGGTATAAGCCTCCAGACCAGCCTCTCCCAGCTCACGGCCAATTCCACTCTGCTTGACACCCCCAAAGGGCACACGCGGGTCGCAGTCCTGGCTACTGTTCACCCAGACCATGCCTGCCTCTATCTCCGCCGCAACGCGATGGGCGCGCTCCAGGTCGCGTGTGAATACCGCTGCTCCAAGCCCGTATGTTGTATCGTTAGCACGCTTGATGGCGTCCTCTTCGCTGTAAAATGGAAGAATCACAACAACCGGACCAAAGACCTCCTCGCGAACAATAGCGTAGGAATCATTCTCCCCCGTAAAGACAGTCGGCTGGACGAAGTATCCATTCTTGTTCTTTGTATCAGCAGGGGCATGTGCAGCACCTCCAGTGACAACCTTGACGCCCTCCTTCTTCGCGGCTTCAATATACGATAGAATCCGGTCATACTGTGCCCGCGTAACCTGAGGACCCTGGAATGTGTTCTCGTCCCACTGGTCGCCGATCTTCGACGTCGTCTCGACAGCCTCCTTGAACTTGGCCAGGAAGGTCTGGAAGATATCCTGGTGGACATAGACGCGCGAGGTGGCAGTACAGATCTGGCCCTGGTTCGACATGATTCCGAAATGCGACCACTTGACAGCTTGCTCTAGATCTGCATCTGGGAAGACCAGCAGTGGCGATTTCCCACCTGTTTCCAGGGTGATATTCTTCAATGTGCCAGCAGCAAGCTTCATAATCTCCCTTGCTGTCATGGTCGACCCCGTGAACGCGATCTTATCCACCAGGGGATGTCCAGCAAGCGCAGCACCAGCCTCGCGGCCGTAGCCATTTACAAAGTTGACAACTCCAGCCGGGAACCCAGCTTCCTTGAACAGTTTCGCAAAGATCAGAATGCTCAACGGCGTCTGTTCTGCAGGTTTAAGCACCACTGTATTTCCGCAGGCCAGCGCCGGGCCCAACTTCCAGCAAGCCATGGACAGGGGATAGTTCCACGGGATGATCTGGCCGACAACACCAACAGGCTGGCGGATTGTATAGGCGAATTTCTCCGGCGTCGTACTGATAGTCTGTCCGAATGTCTTATCCGCCCAGCCGCTGTAGTATCGAATTGTCCCGATGGCTTCGACGAGGTCTTCGTTGAGGGCGACATGATAGGGTTTGCCTATACGGATTCCGTCAGTTGATCCCCACGAACCCAATTCAAAGCAACATACCGTTATCCCACGCATCAATTGTGGCAAACAACTCCTTATTCTGCTCCATGAGATCCGCAAGACGACCCATGAGCTGCCCGCGCTCGGTGCCAGGGAGTTTCTTCCATGAGGGGTTCACGAGGGCTGCTTTGGCGGCCTTCACTGCGCGGTCGACATCGTCTGCACCGGCGGCATGGACGGTCGCGATCGGCTTATCTGTTCTGTATTACCATTAGTAAGAAATATATAATGCAAGGCAATGAGACGAACGCGGGGTCAATCGAGGTAATGGTCTGTCCGCTTGACGCGACGAATTCATTGTTGATGAACAGACCGGTGGGCTGGGTGTACTTGCGCCCGTTTGGGGCGGTGATTTCAACGAAGAGGTCAGACATGATAAGTAAGATGCTAATGTCAAGATGTCAAGATGTTAGTAGCTGCTGTTATCGCGGGGTCTTATGTGAATAGTTGAATGCGGAACCAACTGCTCTGGTTACACGAGCCCAGAAAGGAATGTCCTTCCGACTGTGGGGATCATATCTGTTTGTCAGTGGGTATTAGTTTGTAATTTTAGTTTGCTCTGCATCAGATACTATGTTTAAAATAGTATTAATAGCTTCGATGTGTTTGCATTTCGTTTGCACGACTTCCTTTGAGCAGACTGGCTGCAAGCCCTACTTCTGCAAGCCTTCATATGCATGCCCTCAACTGCTGTCAGCGCCAGCACTATCCAAGGCTTACTCGACATTATATCGCCCTCGACTTACAGCTAATCACAGCTGCAAACGCTCAGGCGTCCTGCATCTCTGGTCAGACATTCGCAGCCGACAAGCCGCGGGCTCAGCTCGACCGTTTCCCCGCACAGAACCTCCAATGACACCAGAGGCCGCAGCTGTATCAGTCTGAATTCAATATTAATTTATGTTAGGCGTTCCGGATCCAAAGTAGAGAATCCCTCACGCGTCGTCAGACTGGTTCAGGGCGTGCCGTGCCCCCCTCGGTATTAAACTCCAGCCATGACCTCAGGACTGGCTAGAAGGCCGCCTGTCCGCCTTCCCTGACCAGACTCCTCACACATCCATCGCTGAACCAACATCGCCAACATGACCAGTACCGACAGCAACGGCCAAGCCTCCCCCGTCTCCTCCGTCGAGGAATTCACTCAAACCGCCTTCGACTTCATCATCTGCGGCGGCGGTACAGCCGGATGCGCCATCGCAGCACGCCTGAGCGAAGACCCCAGCGTGACCGTCGGAATCGTCGAAGCAGGCAAATACCGCATCGACGATCCAGTCATCGACACGCCCGCGGGCTTTTTCCAGGCGTTCGAGAACCCCGACTACGACTGGTGTCTGTACACGGCGCCGCAGACCGCAAACAATGGCAGAGTCCATAGTATGCCGCGCGGCAAAGTCCTAGGTGGCTCCAGTGCAATCAACTACATGATGTACGTCCGGGGATCACTGCAGGACTACGACGACTGGGCTGAGTTGGCTGGTGATGAGGGATGGTCTGCGGCGTCGATGAAGCAGTACATGCGCAAGCACGAGGTGCCACTCCTGGCTCCCATCTACTTATCGTCCAGCCCTAACAAGACAGACTCTTGAATCCGTCAACACCGCAATCGTCGACGCCCCATCCCCCCTCGTCGCAGAGAACCACGGCACAACCGGCCCAATCCGCACCAGCTTCAACGACGCGTATCTGCCCATCGACACTGAGATCGTCAAAGCCGCCGCTGAAACGACAAGTCTCCCAAACAAGCCCGTTGACGCCTGGAGCGGCGACCACATCGGCTTCTACCACACTCTGGGTGCAATCGCGCGCTCAGGGCCCAACGCTGGTAAACGCAGCTACGCCGGCCGCGAGTACTACGATGCCAACTCGTCACGGCCAAATCTCAAGCTCCTCTGCGAAGCACGAGTCAACCGCGTCCTCCTCGACGGCACCAGAGCCACCGGTGTAAGCATCACCGCAGAGGGGCAGGAATACACCCTCTCTGCAACCCGCGAGGTCATAGTCTGCGGGGGCACCATCCAGTCCCCCCAGATCCTCGAGCTCTCTGGAATCGGCGACCCAGCTATCCTCGCCGCCGCAGGTGTAGAATGCAAAGTCCCCAATCCCGCCGTCGGCGCCAACGTGCAAGACCATAGTCTGAGCCTCATAATCTGGGACCTCCACCCGGGCGTCGTCAGCTTAGACACCCTCTACCAAATTCCCGAAGCCATGCAGGGCGCGGTCAAGCAGTACGCAGAAACAGGGACGGGTCCGCTGAGTGCTGTCTCCGGAACGCAGGGCTTCTTCCCTGCCAAACGCGTCCTGTCTGAGTCTGAGTTGGCAGAGGTGGTTCAGAGTATCCGGGATATCAAACCGACCACCCCGTTCCACGAGAAACAGCTCCAGCAGGTCATTGCGCACCTGGAGAGCGACATTTCCGCGAATATGCAGTTCGTCTTCCTGCCTGCAACGTTCAACACGAAAGACGGACTGGAGCATCAATCCAAGCTCCTTGTGCCGCCGGCACCGGACCAACCAGCCGGTGCTAGTGGTGCGCTTTGTATCCAGTATCCTGTATCTAGAGGGTACATACATATCCAGAGTAATGGTATGTCCCTATCCATCTTGAAAAAAGAAATTAGAATCAAACTAACAAGAACAGATCCCGCCCAACCGCCAACAATCCAACCAAACTACATCACCCAAGAAGCAGACGTAACCCTCATCGCGGCATTCCTGCGCTGGGCAGACAAGGTCGGTCTCGCCCCCTCAGTCTCCTCCTCTATCGCACGACGCACATTCCCGCGCCCGGAACTCGACATGCAAGACCTATCGCAGGCCAAACAAGCCGTACGCGAGGTCGTCGCGGGCGAATACCACATCTGCGGATCCGTGGCGATGGGCGATGCGCTGGACTCGAGCCTCCGAGTTAAGGGGGTACAGGGGCTGCGTGTTGCCGATGCGTCCGTGTTTCCGAATAACGTCAGTGGCAATATTATGTCGAGTGTCTATGCTGTTGCGGAGAGGGCGGCGGACTTGGTGAAGGCTGAATATGGACTTGTTTAGACTCTATGATAGTATACGGTTTATGCTTGCTGGTCTATTATTTTCTTTTGAGCGCGTAGGCTAGTCTAGTTACATGCCATTGATTATCTGGATTAAGATTGAGTCCTGTTCAAAGCATATACCTAAACATAGGCGACCGATCACCCATCTTCGCCATCTCATACGACGCGTAATTCGAGACATCCATCTGCTCCCTCTTCCTATTAACCCGTTTATACGCCTGGCGCAGCACAAGCACCGCGCCGATGCCCACAACACAGAACCCGAGTTCCAGCGCATGTCCGAGCGTGTATTTCGGTGCGTCCTGCTCGCGGTAGAAGTTTGATGCCATTGCTATACGCAATTATTAGCCGGTGCCTCAAATGGAGAGGGGGTGGGGTTGGCTGTTAAAGCATACCGCCAGCAAGATTCCCCAACCCGATATGCATTGCCATCCCGGCAGCGCGTTTATAGTCGCCTGCGAGGTTGACGCTGATCCAGGTGATGTTTCCTGGGAAGGCAGGGTATATACCTAATTCCATCAGCTACATGACACGACGGAGAGAGTTGGAATTTAGACGCACCAACAACAGCAACGAAAACGCCAAAGTACACCACGCCTGGGACGCCGCGACCTGACGAGGCCAGGACGATAATGAACCCGATGGCGATCAGGGACATGAAGAAGAGGATGAACGGCGAGCGTTTCTTATATCGATCCGAAAGCCAGGCGCCGCCAACGGCGACAACAGCCGCTGTGATGTAGATGGGCACGGTCAGGAGCTGTGCCGTGGACGAGGTATAGCCTAGATCTTTAATGATGGAGGGGAGGAAGAAGGAGATTCCGTAGAGGGGGCACGTTATACCCCAGTACACTGACGCCATTAGATTAGGGCTCTTAAGCGCAAGAAGGAGGGGACATACTGAACAGCCCAATATAGATCTGCCAATCTGTCATGGCATCGACCACGTATTTAGTACGGAACTTGGCCTCTTCCTCGACGACTTCTTGCCGGGCCTCTCCAGATGTCTGCGTTCGCAGCGCATGAATCACGTACTCGCGCTCTGCGTCTGTCAGGAACGACGCCGTCTCTGGAAAGTCATACATGGTGAATGGCGCCACAACACCAACCAGGACTGTCAAAATTCCCTCGAGGATGAATATCCAGCGCCATCCGGCATAGTTGCCGACGCCGTCCATTTTCTAACAATGCGTGAGCAGGGGCAGGGTGGGGGTAAAGTGCGAGCGTACCGCAATGGCCCAGGCGAGGATGCCGGAAAATGCACCGGCAACGCTGGCGGCGCTGAAGAAGAAAGCCTGGCGGTACTGGGCGAGGTGACGAGGGTACCAGAGGGTGATGTAGTATGCGATTCCGGGGTATAGGCCGGCCTCTGTAGATGTCCGTTCATGTCAGTTGTGTTCGCAGTAATAGGATACAGATACAGACATACCTGCGACGCCGAGGAAGAGACGAGCGATCAAAAGGCCGTGGTAGTCTTTGACGATTCCCATCAATGTCTAGATATATTAGTATGTTCTGGTGACTTGGATATAGAGGCGCACCATAACAATCCCCCACGCAACCATCAGCAAAGGTAGCAACCTCGACGGCCTCAACTTCTTCAGCAGCAGATTACTCGGCAGTTCAAACGCAACATAAGTAAAGAAAAACACCGTCACTGTTGGTCAGCAAATACCGAACCAGGTTATCCGCTTTGCACATACAGCACCAGTTATACTGCGGCCCCGTCATATGCAAATCATCCAGCATCCCCTCGATCTTCGCATTGCCAATATTCCCCCGATCCAGAAACGCCAGCAGGTACAGCAGCGCCAGCATCGGAATCAGACGCAGGTCCATCTTGCGGAGGACGCGCTTCTGCATCGCCGGCGAGAAAGCCGTCGCAGCATCCCCCACAGAGCCACGCGGGCTGGCAGCGGCATTTTCGTCCTCCAGCGCGGACGCACCGGGTTTTTCGAGGTCAGTATTGTAGAGCGACATCGTGCAAATCCACTGGACAGTCAAGTCAGTCAAGTCAAGGCTTCAGCGCTGTTAAATACCCTAACCCCCTCACTGAAGCCACCCCCCCGCTGGCGCAGTCCCCCGCATTCCGCACGGGCGAGACCCCCAGACTCAGTGTCAGTGTAAGCCATGGAGGGGATACGATACGAGGCAAACCCGCAGGCGCCATTCGCTGTCCAGGTTGCACCGATCCACTGACACGCACGGGACAGTCTTGGCTCACTCTTGATCATCCTTAACTTGAGTCTTGTTTGTTCATCGGATCCGGTCGGTACAAATTCAACTTGCTGCATCGGATCCGCTCCGATGGTCTGATGTAAGTCGGCAGTTGCGCGGTGTATGCCGGTAATTGATAGCAGGGGATGTTTTTATAACTAAATCATTTCATGTCGAACTTGTTTTCAATCAATCACCAGAATGGCGTTGCATACTCCCCAAGGATCTGTCGTGATTATCGGCGCAGGCACCCAGGGTCGCCGCCTGGCCTATATGGTGAGCACAAGTTAACGCTATTTAATATAGGCACTGACAGTCATAGTGGTCCAGTCGCGGGGGTTCCGTATACCTAGTCGACCTGAACCAGCAACAACTCGAAGATGGACTAGAATACGTCCAGCAACTCCGTACCGAAGCCACACAGCATTCCGGGAACTGGGGAGATGTGCAAATATCTACGCCTGACTCGCTCGAGTCTATACTACAGAGCGCATGGCTCGTTGTTGAGGTAGACAAAGCCGGTTCTCTTGGTAAATTTGTGTTAACATCCCCAGTGCGTGCCAGAGAACCTAGCATTGAAGCAGAAGGTTCTCTCGCAACTCGACACCCTCTCGCCCAACCACACCATCATCGCATCAAACTCCAGCAGCTATGGAATTGGAGAGGTTATTGAAGGCATGGGCCTCAAGTGCACTAACAGATTGCTCAGTGCGCACTGCTGTAAGTATGATATCTCATGGATCCTTACCACGCTGACCATTTAGACTGGCCACCAGAGACATCAGGTATTACCCTCGAATCCTTCCCTACCCTACCAGATGAGACTAATTTGTTAGCAATCGAGATAATGGGCCATACCGACACCGATCCCGCCCTGATCGATCTTCTCTTCAACCAATGTGAAAAGCACGGCTTCTCGCCATTCCGCGTCCGACAGAGCTCCATCGGATACATCTACAACCGGTACGACAGCCCCCTCAGACTGGAATAATAAGCTAACATCCTACTTCAGTATCTGGGCGGCTATTAAACGAGAAACACTACTCGCCCTGTCCGAAGGAATCTGCAACCCCGAGGAAATCGATGCTATCTTCAAGGATGTGCTGAAAACACCAAAAGGGCCGTGCGAACAGATGGACGTCGTGGGTCTGGACGTTGTGCTTGATATCGAGAAACACTATGCCGACGCCCGCAGTGGCCTTCCCAGTGAACCTCAGGAATATCTACACAAGATGATACAAGATGGGAAATTGGGCGTCAAGAGTGGGAGCGGATTTTACGACTATGCAGCCGATCGCCACCAAGGCTAAGCTTGTCCAGGTGTATATACATTCTATTATTATAATCGTCAGGTTAAATCGAATACGGAACAGGCGGCTCTCCAGAATAATGAGACGAGTTTGAAAACGATTCCCGCGCCGCCTTGACAGATTTGCTCTGCGGGAGATGATTCAGGGCTCGTTCCAGGACAGACCGCACACTCGCATGGCCGCTGTGGGTGATCTTTCTCTGTGCCAGTTCGCGGTCAATGGCTACCTGGACAAGCTGCACGGCAGCGACGACGTGATGTGGATACGGGTCGATTGAAATTAGAGGAACCGTCACTGACGTCTCGGTGGCGCCGATATTGTCCGGAACCCCGGAGTCCATGTTGATAGCCATTGTCGTGGTATTGTGCAGCCCGAAAGCCAATGTGTTTACCACGACGCTCTCCACGCTCGCGATGGTCTCTTTGATCTCGTTGAATAGGTCTAGCCGGTCTGTCGCCTCGATCGCGTTCGCCATTAGCAGTATGGAGAGGTGGTAGTGCAGCATGAGAGAGTCTACACTGTTAGCAGCCTGTATAAACCAAGAGGCGTAAGTACTCACACCAACGAAACTTTGTGTGCTGCCCCAGGAATGGCATGCGTTGTTCACAAGCCTCCAGTGGCCGCTTGTAAGTACCATTGAACTGTCTCATGGCTTCAACAACAAGGCTAAACGCCCTCTGTACCTCCGACTCATCATGCCCATCCCGCAACGCCTCCTTCAGAATCGCCGCCAGTTTCCACGTCAACAGCTTCCACGCCGTCCCACTGGCAATAATCTGGTTCGCTCTGTCATCTGTCACCACGTAAACACCCTCCGCCTGCCAATTCTGCCACTTGTCCCTAAACATCGTGGCCCCAGCCCTAACTAAGCTCCAGGACATCTCCGCCTCAAACCCAAACAGCCCCGACGCAAGAAGCGACTGACAATTCAGTGTCAGCGAAGCAGACGTATCAAAGGTCAATGCCGCATAATACGCTATATTCTCTGCCGCAATGAAATCCGTCGTCCGCACCGTCTCGGGAATCGGCGGGATCGCTTCTGACTTTGTCGGCTGCGACACTTTTGTCCCGTTGAACCGCAGACTCCGCTGGCGCGCGCGCAGGGTCTGGATCTGTTGCAGGGCAGCGTGGATGCACACCTGCCCGAATATCCCATCTGCCTCTTCCTCCTCCGAGACATCTGCAGGGACCGGGGTCAACGCGAATAGAAAGAGAGAGAGAATGGACCGGTACGAAATGCGATTGATCACGCGGAGCATATCCCGTCGGGCATGTCTCCAAAGACTATGGATAACGCTCTGGTAGTGCGATGATGTATTCGGCTCGCGAGAGACAAGCGGTAACCATCTCGCTGCAAAGGCCGCTATGGTCCCATGGAGAGACTCCTCTGCCTGCCGGTCTCGTGGGCTCTGCCCTCGGTGATGCTCTTTCAACCCCTGAGGTGAATCCGCCTGCGACATCTCTTCCATCCAGCGATCAAGTCGTTCGCACACCTCGGCGATGCTATTCCGGTCTTCACCCGTGCAGCTCCCTGCTCTGGTATATGTCAGTACAGCTCAACAGATCCATACCAAGCACGTACAAAAACGGACACCCATATCGGCTCATCCACGAGCCAAATATCGTATCGAAGCCAGCTAGATAAATAACCCGTGCCATGCGAGCATCGGATGCACTCAGCCCAGCCATCGGCGACGGTGCCAATATCGCAGGGTCAATTAACGTCTCCGGTCGACCCTTCTGGACAAGTCGATCCCCATCGATTCTCTTTGGTGCTAAATCGTGTGGACTACCAAGAGACTCAGCAGGTGCAGACGTCGGCGTACTCGACGTCCTCCCGCCCGCGGCCAGATCAGACAAAGTCCCATTACTCTTACTCGTACTCGCCGTTGAAGACGCAGACTTCTGACGAGCATGAGCATGCGCACGACTCTTGCGCGAATTGCCCTTTTTCGCCTTCTGCGGCTGGATTCGATTCATCCACTGCCAAACCAGTCAGTTAAAATAATCGGAGTCGCACTAGATCCTACCCGGTAGGTAGGTAGGGGGTGGGTCAAACCTCAAAAGTACACCTCTCATTGCGGCGCGTACATCGCGAACAAGAAACCGGGGAAGCGCCCGGGTGGCCACTGCCAGCGCCACGGGCCAAAGCATCACAGCGCACCCTCAACCGCCGACATTCATCGCAGCTGGAGAACTGCTTGCGCCGTGCAACAAGGTCGGTCATGGTGCTGGAATTTGGAGTAAGTACAGGAATGCAAGGGTCCAGGGATTCCCTTCCAGGCATGGTGGTTCGTTGAATCGTTGCTGGGCAGAGTCCAGGGAGTCGCGGACTGCAGAGTCATGTCCGTGCTTCTTTTGTGCTCCACTATTTTATGCATTTTGGATTACGTACGAGGGTTTTGTGCTTGGCATAGTGCGGGGGTGGTGGCAACACGTGATTCATTCTGGGGCCGGTGGGCTCCGATTGGTCAATGCTCAGCTTGCCGTTTGGGGTATCTGGGGTTGACGATCTACGGGGCCTCGAAGTACGTGATTGCCTGGCAAACAATGCAGTAAACGCAACTGTCTGCAATTACAATGAAAGTGTTTGCATGTGTCACGTCACCTGTCTTCTAACAATCACTGTCTATAAGCCTGCTTGAGTCAGTGTTGGTTCTGCAGATTCTCCCTGTTTGGATATCATCTACACTTCAATATGCTTCATCTGTCACAAATGCATTCCTCATGATGTATTAAGGCAGGTGCAATGGCATGGGTCATTCCTGCCTATTTGAAACAGCCCCCATCGCACCTTCCCAAGATACCTACTGTGCTGGCTCCTCCTAAACTGGCAGTTGTGATGGTGCTAATCCAGTATACAAGTTGTGGTCGGGAGGCCTTATAGTATAGATCTACAGAAAGCTGCCTATGCCCAGGTTGTTAATGTATAAGATCAAGTCCGATTAGACATTAATGATAATTGTACAACCTTCAGATCGAAAAGCAAATGGTTCATGCACATGCATAATGTCATTTCGCATTTTAAACTGTACATAGAATATGGAACGCTCATTGCCTTCTCCTAACAATAACATTAGGGCCGGTCTTCGAAGCCACAAAATGATCCACCATCTTAAACTGGCCAGTCTCATCCTCGCCAGTGGAGTCCGCCAGCTCAAAGTCGAATAGGTACATGATCCTGGCTAGGGTGATTCGCATTTCCATCAAAGCCATGCTCTTTCCAATACAACCGCGGGGTCCAATGCTGAATGGGCAGAAGGCCTTGCGGGCAATTTCAACATCGTCCTTGGTCACTGTCCAGGCGTCGCCCACCGTCTTGCAGACTGCCCCTTCGATCCAGCGGTCGGGCAGGTAGCTCAGCGGTTCGCGGTAGTAGTCCGGTCGTCGATGGATGGTGTACGGAGGTGTTCCACATCCAGTGCCTTCAGGGAGAACAAGGCCATCTACAGTGACAACAGGATCTGAGGCCTCTCGCGGGATCGATCCGGCAACAGCTGGGGCGAGGCGCATAGCCTCGTCAATGCAGGCCTTCAAGTACGTCAACTGGTTCAATTCGGGTCCGGTCACGATCTGCTCCACGTCGCTGAAATGGGACCGGACTTCCTCCTTTAGTTTCTGCATGGCGTGGGGGTTTCGGACTAGATGGAACATTGCGGCGGAGAGACTGGTGGATGTGGTGTCGCTACCGGCAATCATCAGGACGTTCGCTTCTCCCCAGAGTTCCTGAGTCGCGAGACCCTTTCCGGTTTCAGGATCACGGGCATTAAGGAGGTAGTAGAAGAAGTCCTTCTTCGCGTCTTTTCCGAGCGATGCTCTCTCCTGGGCGCGCTTATTAGCTTCCTGTCGCGACTCCATGATGAAATTCCACCGGTCATTCGTCAGTCGGCGAATAAAAATCTGGTCAAGATGCCAGCGGTGCAGAGGCATCCAGAGACCGCACTATCCATGTCAGCGATGTCCTACGAGGAAATACCGAGAAACGTACAACGTAGTGCCTGTATGCCGCCCGGTCAACCAAATGGACCATGCGCCTCTTCGCGCCATCAATCAGCATATCGAAGCTCTTCCCAAAGCAGAGTTCTCCCATAACATCATATGTCAAGTACCCAAACCAATTCGCCATGTTAAACGTCGCACCATCTTGCGGGTTACTCGGCTGCAGCCCTTTCGGCTCACGGCCCAGAATCGAGCACAGCTGTCGCACATGCAGGAGCATAACATCCTCCATTCCCTTCAGCGCATTATCCGAGAATGCCTGGCTAAGCACGCGACGCTTCCGGCCATGAATCATCTTGTCAATCGCATTGTGCGTGTTGTAGACTCCCGAAATGGCCGGGAACGAGTTGTAAAAGTCCGCCTTTCGGAACCGATTCCCATGGCCGTAGATCTTATGCAGACCCTCGACAGAATTGACCGAAACAAAGTTCGGCGCCAGTCGCACATGCGGGCCACATTGTTGGTGCAGTTCATAAATCCATAGATGCCGGTCCCCCTTCAAACCATGATAAAGCTGAACAAAGGGCGTAACAGAAGCGAGAAACGGACCGGGAACGCCCGACAGGGGATGCAGGAACTTGGCGTATGCAATCCAGATGAGTGGCTGTAGAAAAGTCCGAGTCAGTTAGCGGCTTAGGGTGCGGTTTGATTCGGGGGTCTATACCAAGACCACGCTCACGGCCAGGAGCCCCGTTGACCAGGATCCCGGCAGGATACAGTGCAGCATAGTTGTCGCGACCATTCTTACTCGGTTGGTAATCGAATCAGCCTTACTGCCGCTCTCTTTTTATTACCAGCATTGTGGGCAGTGTTTAAGTAGGCAGGGGCGCGGCTACCGTCGGTAATACCAAAGTACGTCACTATTCGGCTACCGGCGGTATTCCTGTAAATTTATACGGAATGTCTTTAATCGGCTACCTCCCATTCGCTCGCGTCGTCATCTGTGTTCACCCGCACGGGTATTTCGTTTTCCAACTGCGGATATCTTGGGCTGAATCGCGGGGTCATTCATTGTGCTGGTTAATCTTCGGCGGCGCGAAGTGGTCCCTCCGATATATATCTCCATACATGTCTCCGCCAAGTTGCGCTGTTGTTTCGGCTCATCGCGGAAAATTCAGTAAGACCGGGTGTTTTGCGTCCGGTTTCGGCTTGAATAATATGCTTACGCAAGTGTTGATTTCTAATTCATTACTGTTGTTTGCTGGGCTCGACAGGGCGAGATTCTTAGGGCTTCGGTGCGATTTACAAACAGTTTCCCGTTGAATTGAAATGCTCCAATCGCCTCGCATTCCGCGCTTGAGTGGGACCCGGATTTTGATCAGTAGGGGTATGAGATGATTGGATCTCTTTGGGCATCTGGCACATGGGTTATGCCAGCCCAACTCAGGATACTTCTAAGGTTGATATTACAGCGAATAGTTATACCGACTGAAC
Source organism: Aspergillus sp. S2111Y (assembly GCA_023625095.1). Classification (NCBI taxonomy): domain Eukaryota; kingdom Fungi; phylum Ascomycota; class Eurotiomycetes; order Eurotiales; family Aspergillaceae; genus Aspergillus; species Aspergillus sp. S2111Y. The sequence continues at coordinate 207,039 of JAMABB010000013.1, forward strand.
CCCAGTCACAATGACGAAATTCTGACAAACAAGAGTACATGTACCATTCGAACGGTTGGACATCTAAGAGTGGGTTTCTCAAGTTTAAGACTCTAGGGCTGTGGACTATAAAGTGAAGACCAAGCTACAATAAGCTCGGACAAATCCCAGTATAGTGGGACACCGGACCATGACATTATATTCTCCGTATGTTGCACTATATGTGTGGGAGAGTAGTGTACTGCAATGTTCAATGATATAATGAAAAGCACCGAGGCTTGACGGAAGGAGAAACGGCCGGCCTATCTGAACAAGCAACTGTCAGTTCAACTTCCATAAAACGATGGCAGATATGTATCAGACAACAAAGTGCTCAGTAACCTTGGGTAGTACGCATAATACAACAGACTTAAGCAAAACTGATGTTTCATTTCGGCGAGTGAAAGGTTGTGTTCATCATGGAAGGGTTGGGATTGGAATGAAGGGGATGCTTACCACTGCTAAGCTGCTCCCCTGGCTGTCTATGCGGATATCCAGCAAGAAACAGCCATGGCTCTATCGAAAGACAGTCAAAGAAGCGAAGTCGAGTCGATTTTATATCTGTATACCGGCGGAAGGCGCCGCCAGGGCTCGGCATCGAAGCTAAGGAATATGCAATGTCAACCCGTGAAGGCGTGTCTTGTCGGGCTCTGAAAAAGGAAAAGCGGCTGACTATCATTGATCTTGAATTTATTTTGAACATGCTGATTTGCAGAGACTCATGCCTCGAATCAGTTGAGTCATTCCTTGCAAGGAGCACCTCGTATTCGCGACATGGATCCTCTGTGAGTCAAGCACTAGATGATCCTTCCATTGGGATATACACCAGGCATACTAAGTAAAGCCATAACGCTTGTGAGAACAGGAAGAAATTATTTTATTCATTTCTCCACGCCTACGGTGTACTTAGGTTCCATTGAATACTTTGAATAGCGATTACTGACTGCCATTATTGCCAGTTTTATCAAACCTTACAAGCTTTCCGGACCATTATCAATGCCTTTCTACGTATCATCGAATATCTTCTGAGTAATTTCTCTTGTCAGATCATATAACTACACATTTTTTGGCTCCAATCTCATACTTCACTTGGGGTCAGAGCTGCGGCCTGATTTGCAGTCTTTGCAGATAACATATGTTTGTCGCTGGGAGGTTCTGGAATTATTCCGGACAATAGCAAGAAAATGCTTCTGCAGTATGTTGAAGGACTTCTGCAGCTCCTGCCCTCTCGCTTCGTAATTCGTATAGAACAGTGACCCGCCATATTCGGCTAGTGCACACGTGACTCTGATCTCGATCGGCTTCAACTTGAGCTGCAAGGTTGTTCCAGACTCAAGCTCTAAATCTTACCCAAATTCCGACTCATATTTCAACGCAGCATGCCCCTCCCGCTGCATCCAGCACGGGGAGCGACTATCGAGAGTTCGCTCGATATCGCGCCCCCATCCCTCGCTTCCTCGATGGCTATTCTTTGGTACAACACCGTTGTGTTGTGTGATTGGTGGCACCTTGGACCGACCGTCCCGTGACTTGCACTTCCAAGGCAGAGACATCCATGTCCAACGCCCCTCTTGAGCACACTCTTTTTTCAACATCAATTCGGCGTTGCGTTGGATGTCCCGGACATGTCTTCCTCCGCTGTTTCCCTCACGCCTGTGCCCTCTGTGGCTTGACTCGCCTAAGACTTTTGATAGCCACTGCCCCACTGCGATCGCGAAGCTGCCGGATTTTTTGCCTCGCCCACCCCGCATTGCTGCTTCTACATAGCCTTGTGACTAGGAAACAGCCGCTGTCAGATCCAACCTAATGCACCTAGTTCCCTGAGCGTGCTTGGACTCTGTGACATCCTGCGCCCTCCCGTTGGGGATGTCCGACCATCCCCCTCCCCGCCCGGAGCACCCCTCCCACGAGGGAACGCCCACCCCCGATACCTCAACAACACCAGAACAGGGAGAAGGCTCTGGTACATCGCACGATACATCTATAGGAACGGCTGATCGAGTCTTCCCAATCCGATCACTTGTCTCGCTTGACCCCTCGGCGCGCAGCGATGTCTCTCACGCCACGAACCCAACCCTATCTCCTACCGGAGGCGCTCGGCATTATTCGATTATCGACGATCAAACCTGGACACGAATGCGATCAGAATCGGAGAGCAGGACAAATTCAATCGACCTGAGTGGCGGTACTCGACCTACACCGCAGACCTCCGAGCCCGCGTCGTCTCAGCGGATGTCCGAATCGTCTACCCGACCTCGATCGAAGACTTTAGGATCGCGGAAGGGTGATGATAACACGGTTTTTACTCCTACCTCCCAAGACGAACCCGACCAGGAAGCTTACGAGCTTATGACCTCGCGGTTCCGTCATGTTGTGACTGACGACGGACATGCTGTGATCACCGGGAGGACCGTCGACTCATTCAAAGCCTGTGAAGATGAGCCGATCCATATTCCGGGCGCAATTCAAAGTTTTGGTGCTTTGGTTGCTGTATGTGAGGAGCCCAACGAGCAGATGGTCGTTCGCATCGTGAGCGAGAACTCTAAGGACATTCTCGGCTACTCCCCGAATGATCTCTTTTCTCTTTCTACCTTCTGCGATATTCTCTCAGATGACGAGACAGACACATTTTTGGACCACGTGGATTTTGTCCGGGACGAGGCTTACGACCCGGCAGTGGATGGCCCGGAGGTATTTATCCTCACCGTGAATAAACCCGACGGTAGCACAGTTCGGTTATGGTGCGCCATGCATAACAGTCCAACAACCAATGGCTTGGTTGTTTGCGAGTTCGAATTGGAGGATGACCATGCCAACCCTCTGACCGTGTCGGGCCAGATCTCGCCTGCAGCTCCCGCGAATACCCTCGACGTGACGCCAACGGTGGAACAGATGACTGGTAGTACAACCACGATCAATCAACCATTGCGCGTCCTGCGCCGCGCCCGCCGGCGAAAGGGCGAAGCAGCCGCGATGGAGGTTTTCGGCATTGTCAGCCAGATTCAGGAGCAACTGGTTCGTGCGGATAGCATGGACACGCTTCTGGATACAACTGTGGGTATCGTAAAGGAGTTGACGGGCTTTCACCGTATCTTGGTCTACGAATTCGACTCGGAGTTCAACGGTAAAGTTGTCGCAGAATTAGTCGACCCCACCATGAGTATCGACTTGTTCAAGGGCCTGCACTTCCCAGCTGGTGACATACCAAAACAAGCGCGAGACTTGTACCGGATCAATAAAGTTCGGTTGCTCTATGATCGCGATCATGTAACTGCACGCCTAGTGTGTCGGACGCTCGAGGATCTTGAAACGCCCTTGGACATGACCCATTCCTATCTTCGCGCCATGTCTCCTATCCACATTAAATACCTGGCCAATATGGAAGTTCGATCTTCCATGTCTATTAGCGTGAACGGTCCGAACGATTTATGGGGCCTTATTTCGTGCCATTCATACGGCTCTCGGGGGATGAGAGTATCATTCCCCATTCGAAAAATGTGCCGACTAATTGGAGATACCGTCTCTCGAAACATCGAACGCTTATCCTATGCGTCTCGGCTGCAAGCACGCAAGCTTATCAACACAGTGCCGACAGATGCAAATCCTTCTGGATATATCGTCGCCTCGTCAGATGATCTGCTTCGATTAGTCGATGCCGACTACGGAGCTCTGTGCATTCGCGGGGAGATTAAAATTCTGGCAAAATCGCATCAGTCACAGGAGATGCTCGCATTGTTGGAGTATCTAAGAATGCGAAAGCATAACTCTGTCCTCACTTCTAGCCACATCGTTAAGGACTTCCAGGACCTCCATTATCCCCCAGGCTTCAAAGATATTTCAGGACTGCTTTACGTACCGCTGTCCACGGATGGGCAGGATTTCATTGCCTTCTTCCGCCGCGGTCAGTTAACCGAGGTGAAGTGGGGTGGCAACCCCAACTTGGCCAAGTTCTCTGAGGGCCACCTAGAGCCCCGGAAGAGCTTTCAGACATGGAGTGAGACAGTCTTGGACCGGTGCCGTGACTGGACCGAGTCTGAGGTAGACACTGCCGCTGTTCTTTGCCTAGTATACGGCAAGTTCATCAAGGTCTGGCGACAGCAGGAGGCCGTCCTTGAGAGCTCCAGCCTCACCAAGTTGCTTCTGGCGAACTCTGCCCACGAGGTACGCACGCCGCTGAATGCCATTGTCAACTACTTGGAGATTGCTCTCGAAGGAGCATTGGACGGCGAGACACGGGATCACTTGAGCAAATCCTACTCGGCTTCCAAGTCCTTGATATATGTCATTAATGATCTTCTCGATCTTACCAATGTGGAGAAAGGGCAAAACCTCATTAAGGATGAGCCCTTCGACTTGCCGGCAACGCTCAAAGAGGCAACAGCCATGTTTGAAAGCGAGACGAAAAGAAAGTCTTTGAAATACACCGTGATACAGCATCCTGGGATCCCCGATACCGTGGTCGGAGATCAGCGGCGTGTCCGACAGTCCATTAGTAATCTCGTCTCCAACGCAGTCCAACATACCACCGAGGGTAGTGTGACTGTGGAAATGTGGCATGCTCCTGGCGAAGGTGATCCGGACAAGCCGACGGTGAAAATTGCGGTTTTGGATACAGGGGACGGAATCTCACCGGCTACACTTGAGCGACTATTCCGGGAGCTGGAGCAGGTCACTGGGGAGGACGATTCCGAGGACCGTGGCGACAATGGGGAGAATCCTTCGCTCGAGGACGCTGCTCCACAAGAGAAGACAGTTTTGGGACTCGGTCTGGCACTGGTTGCTCGAATAGTGCGCAACATGCACGGACAACTGACTGTGAGATCCGAAGTGGGCAAAGGCAGCCGATTCCAGATTTCACTGCAACTTCCGGTTCCTGAGGGGTCAGAGACTCAAAGCCCGGGCCTCGCAAGCGGTCCGGTCGCGACCAAAGACTCTGTGGCTGCATTTCCTACTCAGGAAGATATGGTTCTTGTCGATAATACCTCTGCTTTGAAACACAACAGCCCTCCTGGCACTGGCTCAGAGGATAGTACCCCGAAAGCCGAACAGAATACGCCGCGTGGAACTGCACAGCCTCAAGATCAGGTTGAAAAACAACTGAGAGAGTCCGCAGAGGCAGCCTCCCTTCAAACCGGATCAGCTGCGAAGCCTACTTCCAAACCAGACGAGTCCGAGTCGCCACTTCGAGTGCTTGTGGCTGAAGATGATCCTATCAACGCGAAAATATTACAAAAGCGACTGGGGAAGCTCGGGTACACTGTCAAGTGGACAGTGAACGGGGAGGAGTGCGCGAATGCGTACGCCCAGGACCCGACGCAGTGGGATGTGGTGTTGATGGACATTCAGGTAAGTTGCCGCTAGTGTAAAGCAGGAATTTATACTTACGGCGATATAGATGCCCATTCTCGACGGTATGGATTCCACAAAACGGATTCGCGAATTCGAAAAACAGCACGTCTCACCCAAACTCCATGTCCCCGTCTTTGCCGTATCGGCGTCTCTCCTCGAGAAGGACGCGCAGATGTACATAGACCTAGGCTTTGACGGATGGATCATGAAGCCGATCAACTTCCAACGACTCAACACACTTCTCGCCGGCCTCCACCAGGAACACGCACGGAACGGAGCCGTCTACAAACCGGGCCAGTGGGAAAAAGGAGGATGGTTCACGCGGTACACGTCGTGAGCTTATTTTGTTCATTTTGCACGAAGACACTCGGTCATATGCGAGGGTGCCTGGCGCACCTCGCGTTTTTTTTAATTGTTAGATACCATACTGTATATATACATAAATAATATCCGCATGGCTGGGCGAGTTGCACAATAAACAGCATTTCATATCAACATTTTGGGTCAACTCTCAAAGTATTTCAAACGTAAACCGGCTGCTCCATCCCCGGACTCGCTTTATACGAAATCCTGCCAGCCGGCAAAAAGAACAAGGCCACGAGAGCGCCCCCTCTAACCTCCGGATAATGATGCGTCCCGGCAGCAGGCGACGTCCACCCAGCCCCCATCCACCCATTCATCCCCTTCAACTCGGCAGATTCATCAATCTGCACCACGCAATTAATCTCCCCATACGGATGCAGATGGTACTGCCCCCGATACTCGTCCTCACTATCCATATACACCGTCGTGATGCTGAAATAGCGCGTGCGCTCCGAGGGCGAGCACAGCCTGCTCCGCCGGTATTTGGGGCCGTCCAGCTCGTCGGTCGCGATCCAGTCTTCGTTGTTGGCGATGCCGGTGCGGATTAGGCGGCAGAAGTCTTCGTAGAAGGGGTTTCCCGGGCCGTAGTTGGTGTTTAGGTGGGTTTCGAGGTTCTTGCCTGGTGTTCTAAGATTGTTAGACGACTAAGAGTGGTGAGTGAGGGGGGGGAGGGAATACAGATCAGCCACTTCGGCGAAGAATTCCTGTGCTCTCGTGATGAGTTTCTCCGCGTTTGGATGGAGGGTCGCCATTGTTGAGACGTGTAGATTGTAGACTGTAGTCTGTAGTTATTCTTTCAACAGCGACCGCGGGGTGATCTTGATAAAGTCTGGAGAAGAATGCGGAGAAGAAGATCCGAGGCTGCTGGCACGCTCGGACACCAATCACGGCAGTCAGCTTACAGAGCAGTCAGCTCTAATCAAGAGTTCCTCTGCGCGGGGTATTTATTGCTATAAACTCTGGCGAACATGGTAGTGTCTGCCCTTTTACTCCAGGAACACTTGGAATGCTATCATGCCTCCCCATACAGTTGACCTACTAATCATCGGCGCAGGTACAAACCCACAATATACCTAACCTCCACTCAAGAACTAATAATGCAGGCCTCCACGGCCTCATCATGGCCAAGACCTACCTAAAAATCCATCCAGCCGCAACGCTGCTCGTTGTAGACGAAGCCCACTCCGTCGGGGGCACCTGGGCCGCCGAACGGCTGTACCCCGGGTTAAAGACGAACAACGTTTTTGGGTCTTACGAGCTTAGTGATTTCCCCATGGTCGCTGAGAAGTATGGAGTTGACGGGACGGGACATATCCCTGGACATGTAGTGCATGCGTATCTCTGCGATGCTGCTGAGCATTTTGGGATTACGCCGTGTCTTCGACTTGGTACGAGGGTTATTTCGGCTCAGCTAAACGGAAAGGGGGTATGGGAGGTTAAGGTTGAGTCTGCTAATGGACCAGGAAGAATTGATAATGTACTGGCCACCAGACTGGTAGTTGCGACAGGGCTTACATCGAAACCCCATATGCCAGAGATACCTGGCGCCGAGACATTCGGTCGTCTCATCGTCCACTCAAAACAGCTCAAGGAGCACGCCCAACCACTAGCAAATAGCAAGCGAGTAGTCGTGGTCGGCGGAAACAAGTCCGCATGGGACGTTTGCTATACAGCTGCCCAGTCCGGCTCGCAGGTCGACATGATCATTCGGCCCTCAGGAGGTGGCCCAAGCTATCTCTGGCCGCGGAGTTTCTCGCTGGGTCCGTTCAAGACATCCCTGGCGAAGCTTTCTACTACGAGATTCTTTACCTTGTTCGATCCAGCGCCGATCTACCAGAACGGGCACTTCTCGTGGATGAAATGGGTGCTCCACCGAACAGCACTCGGGCAGAGAATCTGTCGATACTTCTGGACGTATCTCGATTCTGTTATTCGACGACTCAATGGGTACAGCACACATCCTGAACTAAAGAAACTGGAACCGTGGACGACGCCATTCTGGATGGGGAACTCGCTTAGCGTGCATAACTACGAGACGAGCTGGTTTGATCTCGTCCGTGAGGGAAAGATACGAGTACATATTAAAGATTTGGCAAGCCTTTCACCTGGGAAGGTCCATCTGGCGAATGGGGAGATCCTCGATGCCGATTCTCTAGTGCTGTGTACCGGGTGGGCTACTGATATCCCTGTACAACTGGGCATTCAGGGAGACGACGATTTGAATGATGGCAAAGAGGCCGTGAAGACAGTCTATCAAAGTGTTCCTTACCTGGCAAACCTGCCTCGACGGACATCCAACGCTCCTATATGTGGACTAGTCTCGTCCAGGAATCTAAAAACCTCCCCATTGCTTTACCGCGATATGATCCCAGCGCAGAACTCATTCATTGAACAAAAGAACCTCGCGTTCATCGGCATGTCCGTCTCCATCCACGCCGTGCTTGTCGCTCAAGTCCAAGCACTCTGGATAGCCGCGTTCTTCGAGGAGAGAATCGAGCATCTCAGCCCTGATAATTCTAACCTAGAGCATGTGAAAAACTGTGCTATTCTCGACAAGACATACGGTGAGATCCGCCGACCCCGAGAAACCGGAGGGTTAGCTGGACGACACGCAGATCTGGTGTTTGATAGCCTAGGGTATGTTGATGAGTTATTGGGTGATCTAGGGTTGTTGGCAAACAGGAAGGGGAATTGGTGGAGGGAGTTGACGGAGGCGTATTCGCCTGGTGATTTCAGGGGACTGGTGCAGGAGTGGGTGGAATTAAGATTGTAAATACAATAATAATAAATTGTCAATGGAATAATCCTCTTTCTGAGTGAGATGCAAGTGTCCGTACCTGAAAGAAGCAACCATATCAGTAATGACGATATCCAATATCCAATATCCAAAGATATAGACGGCACCCATTGAACATAGGGCATGAACAATCCCCCATCAAGTATTGTCTGTCACTTTGCGAAATGAACCAGGGCAGAACCTAACTGCCACTCCAAGGGGGCCATATGCCTGTTCGATGAACAACATCCCGCATATCTATTTGTCGGTATTAGGAAAATGAAATCCTCAGCCTTCAGAGGCAGTCCGGTTTAAATTCTGTCGCGAGAACCAGTTGACAAGTTTCTAAAACACGCGATCGTTTACGCATACTGGAATTATTTCAAAGATGCGAGAGGTCTGCCATTGCCAACTCAGCCTTCTCTTCCCAATCCTCCTGAAAGTACCCGGGAGAGAACTTCGCCTCATCTCGCTCTCAAAGCGATACTTCTCATCATAAGAATTCGCAATCAACCCCTGCGCAACGTATTCAAGCCCGAGCCTCAGAACACCTCAGCCTACGTAAGACAGAGGCGACATACCTGCCTCTACCAGCCTCAAGGGCATTCAGGATCCGAGAGTGGACCTCACCATACGCATCCAGTGCCCGTTGGCTGCCTCCGGAGAGAGCGGGTCAAGTGTACCAAGCTGCTCGCGGGTCGTCGTTGCTGTGACGTGGGTGTCGTAGAGGGTTCGCCACCGGGAGGGCTAGAACCACGCCGCCATTATACTAGTTCATAGAGCTTCCCGCGCCGTCAATGTGGTCTGCTAAAAACTTGAACTAGGCGAGGATGTCGTCGATCTTTTGTGCGGAGATTGTGAGGCTGAGCGTGAGCGCTGAGGATGGTGGTAGATATCTTCATGGTTGGGATTGATGGGAATTGCTACTGGAAAATCAATACAGCAAGTTTAGACGGCTGAGATGGGGCTCTAACTGTCTACCTTGTCTGACATTAATGTCCTCTATGCAGTGTGATTCGACCCGGATTGTCATGTTTGCGCTGCCGTGCAGTGCCCTGCCAACATACCACCAACCCCGGCGCAGTAATTGTAAAGCCTCCTCACCCAGGCCGATAAGACTGTAACACGATCGGTCTGATGTAGACATGGGGCTACCAATATGATTCATATTAAATGTCTTATCCTACACGAACTGGCAAGCCGCGAGTGCCACAGTATCCCTGCAATTTCACACAAACCTACAGAATGCAGAGGCTCGTCTGCCGTCACGCTGCAAATACTGGCTAACTATTCCGCACTTTGGAATATCTCCCACAGTATATTGGCAGTCTAGCACTGAGATATTTTATTGGGCTGGCTATTATCGATTTGTGGGTGCTGAACGAGAACTTCCCGGGGTAATTCGGAAAGCTCACACCAGTAATCCTTTCGACGCAGATATCCAGGACATTCCGGAGATGTTCTAGAAGTCATCCATAGTGGATCAGCTATGGCGACTACTCCAACCCAACTCAGCATGCTGGTGCAGTGCTTCGCCAGTAAACTTACTAGGGACAAAACTGCCTGTTCCGGACAATGACATCCTAACTTCGTGGCGAGACCAGACAAGAAAGACCAACAAATTGTCTGGAACCGATATATCCCTCGCCAAGGCTACACTGACGTATTCAGACAGACGAATTCCCTCGAGATGCAGGAGTGAGAATGGCTCTAAGCATTTATGGGTGAAATATCCAGGTCTATGAAATATCCCAATCAGGGACGGAACCCAACGTAGTCCTTTTATTGCGTTCTTCAAGATTGAACCCCTTGGGCTCGACAAATACCCAGCAACAAAGACATACTCCCTGGGTATGGGGGCGGGCAGCGGGGGAAGCTACCTGGAGGAGGGTCGACTGCCGACGTGGACAACGACGATCACCAGACCTAGACCACAGATAGACCACAGATAGACCGCAGAGCTCTCTATTCTCGAGCATAAGCTGTCATCGGATCCGTAGGGCTGCGCAATTCGCATTCGCCTTACGCCAGGATCTTACGAATGGAATTCGGCCAGTAAAGCAACGTCCGAACAGGGCCTGAGCAACAGCCACCAGCACTCTCCAACTGAAAATTCGATTGCATAGCCCCTTAATCCAGCAGTTCCATGCCCTTGGTAGTCTTCCTGGGGTGCGATCAGAAACTCGCGTGTAGCGCTGCGGTTGCCACAGAAAGATCTCAATTTTTTGATCGAGAAGCCAACGAGATCCCACAGAGTACAAACTCAATTTGATGGCGAGTGACGCAGTCTGGTTCGTTCGGCTGGCCTTCCTGTGCTTGCAGACGCCACCTTATTAAGGTCGCCGGAAATGGTTTCTTGTCGTGGCAATCCGGGGGGGCATAGTATGGTAGAGCCCCCGGGGGGTGCGCAGCAGGTGGAACCCATGGTCGAGACCGGCCCAGAACTTGGTCCACTGCGGCCGTGGAACTCCGGGGGGTATAACTATATCTGATTGGCCAATCTGAAAAGAAACTTCTGCGCACACGTGCATTCCCCATGCTGCAGGCAGTCCACGGTTCTACACTGTTCCTCGATCTTCTCAATGGCGTTCCTGGTAACCACCCTTATTCGCCCAGAGGGACGATAAGCGTGCCTGACATGTGGCGTCTCGATCCGCTTTGCCCCTGCAGGGGTTTGCGTGTTACGATGAAGGAGGTTTCCATTTCCGGCGCACTGACGCCGCGCATTGACGCCGCATCTCTCAGGGCTCTCTGCTCCACCAGCACATATATAAACCCCCAGAAACCTCGCTCATCAATGTTTCTTCCAACTTATCCATTCCTTTTGGAGATTCAGATTCAGTTACTTTCTTTCTCTTTACTTTCACTTTCGAGGTTCATCCTCCCGACTTTCCTTCCTCTTCGATTCTGTTGAGCAGAAAGACATTCTCTTCTCTTCCGAACTCACTCGACTTTCTCTACAAACCAATACATTCACTATGTATTTCTCCAAGGCTCTCCTCGCTTCCACCCTCGCTGTCGCAGCCACTGCTGCCCCTGCTTCCTCGAGCACCACCAGCTCCGCCCCCAGCAGCTCCAGCTCCGGCTCTTCCTCTGGCGGCGGCGGCGGTGGCGGCGTCACCATCATCAACAACCTTTCTGAGGAGGTGCAGGTCCAAAACACTGCCTCCACAACGGGCAACGGCGGTTCGAAGAGCCTCAGCTCGGGCGGTGACAGCACGACTGAGACGATGCAGACCACCTCCGACGGCAGCGGTATCTCCATCAAGATGTCCACCGGCGGCTCCGAGAAGTCCGTCCTCCAGTTCGAGTACACCAGCGAGGGCGACAAGGTCTTCTGGGACTTCTCCAGCATCGACCTCGACGAGAACTCGGCCTTCATCAAGGGCGGCTTCTCTGCCCAGCCTGACGGCGGCGGCTGCTCCGGTATCTCCTGCGAGGCCGGTGACACCAACTGTTCCCAGTCGTACCAGAACCCGGACGACAAGAACACCAAATCTTGCCCCGGTGGCACCTCTTTCACTGTTACCTTGGGTTAAAGGATAGAGCGGGTGTTAGCAATGCTGGCCCGTTGCCTCTATCTTTGTGATGTTTGTTGTTTTGGCTATTGCTGTCTTCTGGGGCCATAGCCCGCAAGGCAGGCCTTGCACTCTTTGCAACTCTTCTTGCAATTTTCTCTGCAACATTCTCTTGTTATGCTTCTTAGACCACTTGAGAGTCTGGATCTCCAAGGTGTTTCTGTTTCTGTTATAGACTAAAAACGATAGAATATGTATATATGGCCATGTTTTCAATCCACCTTCTTTCAGATTAAACGATATCTCTTAACAAATGTCTAAAGTAAATGTCTTGCTACAATCGTAGTCTTGGAGCATTGGCCTCGCCACAGCCTCGTTTTCATGGATGATCATATCCACAAGGGAAATGATAACTCGTATTCAGACCCTCCTTGGCAATTGGGTAGACTCATAAAACCGCCGCAAGACCCTGCACTTCAAAATTGCCCAGCAAGTTAGTCAATTTCTCCAAAATGACAGACACTCAGGAGGCAGACCCTCCGCGGAAGCCTCAAAGCTGGGTAATGGTCCTGCTTCTATGCTTGGAATGCTTTCTGTTCCCGATAGCATCCATCGTCGTCAATTTCATCTTTATTTTCTCGACCAAGCTGTTTCTCGCCGCCGTCAAAAGCAGGCCCGAGGTTCTCCATCCTCCGTACAGCCCCTATATCTGGACAAGCGCCGTGGCACCAATCGCTGTTGTTAGTCTACCACATAGCCCTATCCCAATGTCATACCCTACCTAACACCCTCCAGTCTAGCATCGCCCTCGCCTGGGCAGTCCTACTCTTCTACCCACAATTCAAACTCGCCTCAAAGCTAGAGTCCAACAAATACTGGTGGGCCGCAGTAACAGCCTACCGGCTATGCATCGTCGTAGTCCTCATTGCCATCGCCGTCGCATCCGCCCAGTACATGCCCCTACCGCTCGGCTCCTGCGAGCACGAACACGAATGGCGACCCGGCTCTAACGTACCCCCCAACACACCGACGGTATTCGATGTCCTCCCCCGCGGCTGGAGAAAGGGCTCCGGCAAGGGCCGTCATACTTGGTACTATGAGTCTGGGTGCACGAGGCTAGCGCAGATTTGGAAACTGGATATTGCAATTGCGTGAGATCCCTCGCTCCTCTCCTTCTCGGACGAAACTTGGTATTTCGTTGAATGCTGATTGTGGCTGCAGGATGTTGTATTTTGTTATGGCTTGTGTCTCGGCGTACCTGTGGGCGCGCGCGCAAGGGGTCTCGTGGCGGCTGTGGTCGTTTAAGACCGAGCGTGAGACTCAATATCACCCCGTCAACTAGGATAATTTTCCAAGGACAATGGATTTAATATAATGACATTTAATAAGAGGAAACTACTATGAAACTATTCAGCGAACATTGATAATCTTAGTGGAGGATCGACGTGGCGACTGGAGTAAAGTGTATGGAGGAAGCAGATTCTTCTTGCGACTGCGGAGCGTGTACGCCTAAACTGGTAAATGCGAATGGGAAAAAGTAAGGAAGGATAGATAAATGGATAATCGCGTTCGCAGTGGCAAAATAAAATGTGAGGGGGGAAAAATGCAAGAAAAAAAAGAAGAGGTCCTGCCCGGGATCGAACCGGGATTACCAGATGTGACTCTAATTTGTATCAGAGTCTGATGTCATAACCATTAGACCACAAGACCGATTGTTGTTTTTTTCTCTCCCATGTCGACATTATATCTTGGTCTCTAGTTTCGACACGAAACTCCCTGATGGTCGGTCATACACTGGGTGAGACATGACTTTCTCAAGAAATAATGTGCTTTTTCTGGAATAAGGAAGCCTAGATCTCCAAATGGTTAATCGAGTGATCTTGATTATTGGTGGTTCAAAACAGCCGCATTAGTGGGGGGGTATCATCGGGCTACATTTATATATACTGGAAACTTCTACCCAAACCATCAGGACAAGCAAATAGTCAGACAATAAATTGTGACCACACCGGATGCACATGGAGTCCATAACTCATTATCCAAGCCACAAGACCACCCCGCATTAAACGAGCTGGAACCGGAGGTGGGCTGACGGGGGTACCTTGGTTGCGGTGGCCGGGAATAGTAACCCCCAGAGCAACCCTGGGTTTGTATAGAACGACCCGCGAATCGAGTCCCTGAATCGTAGTCACGCAACGGATTCCCGGAAGCTCTAGATCTATTCTGGTGACTGTCAGAAGACACCTCTCCTGACCTCTGACAGTCTACACGTATCCAGCGTGGCATAAAGACCGGACCTCGAAACTGTGGACGATTTCGTGGATTCTGACTGAACATTATACTGCTTCACATATTGTTTCACATACTGAATCAATCAATAAGCAAAATGGTCAATATATCGCACCCTCGACCCCGCCGCGACTCGAAGAACATCGACGCCTGGCTCGTCGGCAGCGGCGTGGCATCCCTAACCGCCGCAATCCATCTGATGAAAGATGCAAAAGTGCCAGCCGGAAACATCCACATCCTGGACTCCAGCTCCGGGTCCGGCGGCGGACTGAAAACACACGGCAATGCAATGGACGGCTACTTCCTGCCCATGGACGGCAACCCGCATTTCCACGGGGAATGCATCGAGAGACTGCTGGCGTTGATTCCGAGCCAGATGGACGGCAGCGGGTCTGTTATGAAGGATATCCGGGACAGGGAGAAGACGGAGGAGGAGCTGATGCCTGCTCAGGCGAGGGGCATCAAGCAGGGGGAGAAAGGAGCTGAGGTGTTCCATCCGCATGGCCTGCAGGTTGGGATGAAGCACCGCATGACGCTGGTTAGCCTGATGATGGAGAATGAGATGTCGATGGGGATGAAGAAGATTGAGGACATGTTCGACAAGACCTTCTTCGACACCAGCTTCTGGATGCTGTGGTCGACTACGTATGCCTCCTAAGCATGTTAGGCTTCATAGGTTAATAAGTATAGGTTCGCCCTGCAGCCCTGGCACAGCGCCATCGAGTTCAAGAGACACCTCCGCAAGTACCTCGAGGACATCGGTGCGCTGAACAGCGTCAAGACCACGCACCGGACCGAGTTCAACTTCTTCGAGTCCGTCGTGCACCCGCTGTCCGACTATCTCAAGCAAGAGGGCGTGGACTTCCGCTTCAACACCCGCGTCACAGACCTGCAGTGCTATCCCGACGGCGACCCAACCACCATGTGCGCCATCGAGATGGTCCAGGACAACAAGGAAGAGCTCATCACCGTCGACCCAACCGACATCGTCATCATGGGCCTCGGCTCCGTCAACGCCGGCGTATCCCTAGGCACAAACAAATCGCCCCCTCCACCCCTGCAATCCAACTGGCAGGACCTAATGACCACGGACTGGAAGCTCTGGGAGAAACTGTCCAAGAAGTCTCTCAAATTCGGAGACCCAACGACCTTCCTCACGCACATCCAAGAGTCCACCGTCGAAACATTCACCACCACATTCAAGGGCGGCGACTTCCCAAACGCCTACGAGAACATCACCCACGACAAACCAGGCACAGGCTCCCTCCTCTCCCTCACCGGATCCAGCTGGCAAATGACCCTCTGCTTCCCGCACCAGCCCATCTTCCCCGACCAACCCCTCGACACAACCGTCATGATGGGCTACGGCCTCAACCCCACCCAGCCCGGCGAATACGTCAAGAAACCCATGTGCGAGTGCACCGGCGAGGAAATCCTACGCGAGGCCCTCGCCCACCTCGGCATCCCCGAGGACAATATCGTGTCCAAGTCAAAGACCATCCCTTGCGGGATGCCGCTCGGTACGGCGCCACTGCTGACGCGGGGGCCGCATGACCGGCCGACTGTGCTGCCGGGGCATGCGACGAACTTTGGGTGCGTGGGCCAGTTCGTGGAGATTCCGGGGGATACCACGATGGAGGTGGAGTATAGTGTCAGGGGTGCGCAGACGGCTGTTGCGGATCTGATGGGATTGCCTGAGAAACCGCCCAAGCCGCCGCGTAGTTTGTTGATGGAGGTGTTTGATTTGATTATTTAAAACTAATTTGCATCAGTAGTTACTGCAGTCGTGATGTTGCATTGTTAGTTAGTGTGAGTTTGCTGGATACCAAATTGCCACGGACGGAGCCTTAGTATGGCCGATGTAATAGTATTTATATACTTAGCAATATGATACTCATATTATCTCGTGTAACATCAGAGTAGACTGGAGTCCAGCTATTGCCAACTTCTAAAGCTGGTAGACGATCTCGAATCCATACGCCATAATGAGATCACTCTCCACCACGTCCAACGTTGGTTCGCTGCAGAGATCTGGCTCAAACAAGGTTAACGACTGGAATTCATCCACCCAATGACAGAGTGTGACTGCATCGTGATGTGATGCGAATAAATCTTATACAGCTAGCTAGTCGTTCCTTCGAAGCCAACCATTACAACCTAACTATCTATACTATACAAAACCACCACAATGTCGCGCATGGCAAAGGAAGGCCAATTCCAGGCTCCTGGGGCCGCTCAGAGCCAGCAGACACCAGGGTATTCACTCTTCCTTTGGAAACCCGGAAACAACTAACAACGTGCAGCCTGGAAAGCAAAATGCAGCCCGCCAGCGAAGCAACAAAGCTCGAAACACCCGAGGGTATCAAAGAATACGAAGGGTCCGGAAAGCTAAACGGGAAGAAGGCATTGATTACAGGCGGAGAGTGCGTATTTAACCTTGTCCACGACAGAGACATTATTCCATTGTATCCAAGTGCTAAGTGGAGGCAGCTCCGGAATCGGTCGCTCGGTGGCAGCCCTATTCGCGAGAGAAGGCGCAGATGTAACGATCGTCTACCTCCCCATCGAAGATCAAGACGCGCAGGAGACAAAAAAGCTGGTCGAGAAGGAAGGACGGGGGTGTCTTCTGTTTCCTGGAGATCTGAGAGACCGCCAGGTGTGCAAGGGGGCTGTTGATAGACATGTTGAGCGGTATGAAACAGCGTCTCATTTCTTGATGCTTTGCGGAACTAACTAGAGTATGCAGATACGGACACATCAACATCCTCGTCAACAACGCCTCGCAGCAGTACATGTGCAGCGACCTCGCGGAGATCGACCTCGACACAGTGGAAGACGTATTCAAGACGAACATCATCCAGATGTTCGCGATAACAAAGTTCGCACTGCCACATATGGGCAAGGGAGATTCGTACGTGCCTCCAACAGCAAGGGTATACAGGGCCAGGAAAATCTAACGAAGCAGAATCTTAAACAACACCTCCGTAACGACCTTCCGCGGCACGAAGAGCATGGTCGACTACGCCTCGACAAAAGGCGCGATTGTGGGCTTCACGCGCTCGCTGGCGAGTCAGCTCGTTCCAAAGGGGATCCGGGTTAATGCTGTTGCGTACGTCTATCTACCTTGGGCTATTCCCATCGCTGGGTATAAATGGGATAGAAGACTAACGGATATAGACCCGGCTCAACGTACACGCCTATCCAAGTCGACACGCGCGACGCAGAGTCGATGCAGAACTGGGCTTCAGGTAAACCGCTTGGACGGCCAGGCCAGCCGAGTGAAGTTGCGACGAGCTTTGTGTTTTTGGCCAGTTCAGCGGCATCGCTTTACTGTAAGTGTCTTGACTCCATTTGGTTCAAAGCTAATGGCTTGATAGATGGGCAGATACTGCACCCGTACCCGCTGGGTGACTAACTGACAGTTTATAGACAGTTCATGGACAGTTAATTGAATGACATGCTGGATTAAATAACAAAATACAGATGCATATGCTACAAACTCGCTAAATCAACTTAATATAACCGTGCCAATGTCGTCGCTGTAATCAGTACCAAAACCAACAAAAGGGTATATAGATGTCCAAACACCGGACTGCTCGTTTTTATGTTTATAGCCACCGGCCTAGTCGAACCATTGAGCTTGTCATGCCCGAAATGGTCATTCTCCTGCTCAGGTCCAGAATTGCCGTCCGAGTTCTTCTCATCCGTGTCTTGGTTATGAGAAACCTCCTGCTTCGGCGCAAGCTGCAAGATCAGATTCGCCATCTCAAGCTGCCCATTCTCCTTCGCAATCATATACGGCGTCCTGCCCGTCCTGTCCTTACTCCAGACATCCGCACCAGCACTAATCAGCCGCCGAATCGAAGTCTCCCAACCCATCTGCGCCGCACATCCCAGAAAATACCCTAAATCCACACGCCCCTGGTCCAGCCTTGCCCCGTTCTCAATCAGAAGAAGGCAAACAGGGTCATCAGACATAACCAGCGGCGGCACGCCCCAGGAGTCGTCGATATTCGGGTCCGCGCCCGCCTCAAGCAGAACCCTGGTCGTCTCCCAGCTCTCCGCCATAATGGCCAAATGCAGCGGAGTGCGCCCGTACCGATTCTGGAGATCAATATCGGCCCCGTGTTTAATCAGCAGCCTCGCTGTCTCGACATCATTATCACCAATCGCCCAATGCAGCGCCGCCTGCCCCATATCCGGCTCTGTGCTGTTAATCTCATCCTTGGACGCCTCAGGCAGTCTCTCCTTCAACTCATTCATCTGCTTCGATATAACAAGCGACCAGAGCGGTAACGTCCCAGGAATCGAAAGACCCGTATCCGAGCGCTTCACCTCGTCAAGCACAGTCCCGCTATCCGTGCGAAGCGGCTCGCTATCCGACACAATCCCCTCGGCTTTCCGTCTCGCGCGCGCAGCCCGGAACATCTCCAGGATCGCAGGGTGGTGCGACTCATGCGCGACGCGGATCGGAGTCCGGCCGTAGTTATCCTTCACGGTGGGATCGCCTCCATGTTCGAGGAGGACGTCGACGGTTTCGAGGTCGCCCATGCGCGCGATGTCGTGTAGGGTTGTTTTCCCGTGTGCGTCGCGCATGTTTACATCCAACGTTGGATCGTGGGAGAGAAGCAAGCGCAGGATCTCGGCGCGGCGGTTCACGGCTGCTGAGTGGAGCAGGCCGCGGTTGAAGACGTCGACGACGTGGACGTTTGCCCCCCGTGCGATGAGGAGTTGTACGATGGATGTGCGGCCTCCGTCGATGGCGCGCATGATGGCTGTGCCATCGGTGCCGGACTGGCGGGCTTCGGTGTCGGCGCTGTGGTCGAGGAGGGCTTCGACGAGGTCGTAGTACCCGCCTTGTGCAGCGCAGGTGAGGGCTGTGTCGCCGCTGTGGTCTTTGTGGTTGATGTTGGTGGAGGGATGGGTTAGGAGGAGGTTGACGGTGTCGGTTTGGCCGCGATAGGAGGCGAGGGTTAGGGCTGTTCCGCCGGCTGGGCTGGTGCATTCCTTGTTCACGTCGATGGAGTTGGATGCGAGGAGGAGGGCTGTGTATTCGGTGTAGCCGCTGGCTGCGGCGACCATTAACGGGGTGTAGTGGGACCAGCGGGCGTCTGAGATGTTGAGGTCGATGCCCTTTTGCTCCATGAGGAACTTGAAGACGGCGAAGTGGCCTTCATAGATGGACCAGTGTAAGGGAGAACGGCCGGCGTTGTCGACTGGATTGACCGATGCACCGGCCTTGATCAGAGCTGTCACCACCTCGATGTTGGCGCGTCGGGCTGCGAGTGCCAGAGGGGTGGACCCTTTGATATCTGTGAGATTGGGATCTTGCCCCTTCTTGGTGAGCTTCTCTACCAGACTGTCTAGATTAAAGTGCGCGGCGAGATGGATTGCAGAGCCGTCTTTTGCAGACCAACTGACAGACCGTTGCTGGTCCTCGAGATACCACAGGGCCTGCGTTACAGAGGCCAGACATCCAGGGTCGACTAGGAGCTCAAGAGCCCGATTGAACAGGGCATCATTCTGCGTCACTCGAAGATGAGTCCCCCAGTTGATCGACGCATACCGCAGGAAGGGATACTTCACGAGACGGTCCTCAAAGTCATCAGCCTCCGATGCACCAGAGCAGGCGCCGGCGCGGAAGACATCGAACCGGAGATACGTCAAGCAGGTTGAAGTGATCTTTGTATTTCCATCAGGGAACCACGTATCGCGGTTCTGCCTGAAGAAGCCCTCGGCCGAGTAGTGGACCAGGCGTAGACAGTCGGATTCGTCGAACTGGACGAGCCCAGCGCACTTGTTTGCCAGCGTCCTCGCGCGGATGATACTGTCGTCGTCGATGTCTGCCTCGCCCTCGTCCACAGCCAGAGCGTGCTCAATGGCTTTTTCATGCAGCGGCTGCTCTGCGAAGACAACCCAGCAAAGGAACTGCAGGACGGTGTCTTTGGTCGACGGGGGGAGCTCGGTGATGCGCATCATGGCGTCTGCATACGTCCCGTCCAGTTCCTGGGGCAGGGTCTTGAGCGCCGCCATGACCTGTTTGATGTTGAGCTTCGACTCGAGGGTGTCCATGTTGAATTTGGCCAGCAGGAACATCCCGCCGTTGTGCTTGACGACCGTGTCGAGGATGCGATGCATCAGGCCCTCTTTGATTTCCACGCACTGCTGCAGGAAGTCGGACGCGCTTGTTCGCCAGCAGACGTAGGTTGTTAAGTCCTCTTCGACAGCGGCGATGGGGATGACCCGGGCGTTGAACTGGAGGTGGTAGGTGTGCGCTTTATATCCACAGCGTTTGGTGTTGTCGTCGAAGCACGACGGGCACAGGTCGTAGCTTTCCTCGCACTCGGCGCAGTGGTGCTGCATTGGTATCTTCGCTTCACCACAGATATCGCAGCAGATGATACTTTCAGAGTGTTGTAAGGGCCGGAAGTGCCGGACGATGTTGGGCAGAGGGCGCGATGTGACCATCAGGTTGATGGTGGTTGTACTGGGGGACGATGCTGTGCTCCATGGAGAGAGAAACTCCAACAGAGGGAGTCGTTCCTTTTCATCGCGCAGCTCGTCCAGGCCGTCAAGAACGACGAATACCTTTGTGAAGCGCCCGATAAGGAGCTGGAGGGTGGACTGCAGCTGGTCTCGTGAAGGCCTTGTCCCTTCCTTGCTGTCCTTGGTGAACAGGCCCATCATCTCGCTCACCCCGACGTTATATCGCTGGACGAACTGCTTGATGATGCTAGACAGCAGGTTATCAACATCCTGCGAGAGCGGATCATCCCATTTGCAGTACAGCATAACCACAGCAGCACCCTTGAGGCCGCCCTCCTCGCGCACCCGCAGACGCTCCAGCTCGCTGTATACAATCGACGACAGAAACGTCTTACCAGCCCCCGGAATCCCCGGACAGAAGAGACGCGTATTCTCACCCTCCCTCCACTCACGAAAGTCATCTCGGTCAAGGAACCACTTGCAAGTCCCCTTATGATGCTCATTCCAAATCATACTCTGCTTCGCGACAAAATTCAGCGGCGAAATCCAGTCAATTAGCTCCTTCAGCTTCGTCTCATCAACCGCATTCTTCAGACTCTGCGTATCCCGGTAAATGTCCTGCGAAAGCGCATGCGTCGACTGGTTAATCCCATCCTGCAGCGTCGCCTTCAACCGGCCAATACGTTGAATCATACGCTCGGCATCCTTCTGCGTAAACGGCCAAGCGAGCGTCTGCGCGATCTTGCTCCGCGACGAGCGCGTCTTGATCTTCCCCTCCAGATCCTCGAGCTGGATCTTAATATCCTTTAGAATGCCATCGGGTTCGAAGAGCGGGAGTAGGGAGTCGGGGATTTTGTCGTCCTTGACGGCGTCGGAGGAGAGCTGCTCGAGGAGCGAGGTGATGGACATCCAGAGATAGGTGACTTCATTGCACAGGGCCAGCCGGTCCTTCCCACCAGCGCGAACTGTTCCGAGGTATCCGATGATCTGGTAGGCGAGGGTTGCGAGACCGACGACGCCGGTGGTGATGCTCAGGGGATCCATGGCGAATGCCCATACTCAGTGCGGAGTCGGGGAAGAGATGGGGAAGCAATGTAATTTTGACAAATGTGATTTTGGCGAGCATGTGCACGGCGGCAGCAGGCTCCACTAAATATGGACAGATAGATTAACAGGATAAAAATAACAAGGAAGGCTGGCGCGTGCAGACTCAGACTAAAGACGCAGTCAGACGGACCCCAACTTTCAGCGGTAACTAACAGCAGTAACTAGTTAACAGCAGTTACATTATTACAGCAGTTCCAGCAATTACAGGCGGAAGTTCCCGTGCCTAAACCCGTTTGACTGCAGATGTTCAGCTGGCGGAGCAGCCTCGATTAGGCCAATCACCACCAGAGTAGTCTGCATTTCAGCCAATTGAGGAGAAGACTAAGGAACAGACTTCGTCAAGGAGACCATTTTTAGAGGGCAGTCCTAATGATAATCATGTATGAAACCTGTTTATCTGCATGGCTTTGCACAGCCTCACGATATTGATCCATGCAGTCATTCATTGGTATATTATTATAATCGACAGACCCTGCAGAAACTGTAATATTTAAACTTTGATTGGGACTCTCGTAACTGAATCGTACTGCGCCTTGTCTCTCGCCACAGGTATACTTCCTTGCTCATCCAGGTAGAGCCTCCAGGGCTTACTCTGGGATTTCGTGCTTGTCAACACCGGCTCGCCACCGGTACTTCGAAGCTGGGTGATCCTGGGGAGGCCCGCTCTGCCCCGGTTGACTGTACAGGTTCTCACGGTACGTCCCACGAGGGGCAGCGTAGTCGTCGTGGAACAGTCCCCGGCTTCGGAGCACAGGAAGCAGCTGGTCGATGATGTCCTTGAACGAACCGGGCTTGACGGCATATGCCTGCGACAGTTAGCAATGTGCCAGAGCGACCGCAACAACAGCAACTCACCAAGTTGAAGCCATCGACGTCGGCCTCGCGCACCCAGCGCTCCATCTCGTCTGCGATCTGCTCTGGCGTTCCGACCGGCGTTGCGCCCAGTCCGCCGACTGTGATGTGCTCGCCGACGGTCTTCTTGGTCCATCTGGGGACCTCCGGCGTCGCCTTGGACCAGGCCTCGACGGCGGACCTGCACCTGTTAGACTGATACCACCTTTAGTACTGACTGACATACCGAATAGCGTTGCTGGGAACATTCCGCAGCTCCTCGTCCTCACCATAAACATCCAGGTCAATGCCCGTCCAGCCACCAAACAGGGCCAGCGCGCCATCAATCGAGCCCAGGCTGCGATAATACTTGAACTTCTCCCTAGCCTCCTCCTCCGTCTTGCCAATAACAGGACAAAGCAGCGCCAGGAACTTAATCTTCTGCGGATCCCGCCCATACTCCGTCTTCGCGAGCTCGCGGATCTCCGCAATATTCTTCGCCACGACCGACGGACTATGCCCAGCAACAAAGATCGCCTCGGCGTGCTGCGCCGCAAACGTCTTGCCTGCCTTGGACGTCCCCGCCTGTAAGATCACCGGCGTGCGCTGCGGACTCGGCTGGCACAGATGAGGGCCGGGGACGTTGAAGTACTTTCCTTCGTGGTTGATTTCGCGCACGCGTGAGGGCTCCGTGAAGACGCGGCGCTCGCGGTCGAGGACCACGGCGTCGTCGCGCCACGATGACTCCCACAGCTTGTAGGCGACTTTGATGTACTCCTCTGCGACGGCGTAGCGGTCGTCGTGCTGTCTTGTCAGTGTCTAGCCCGTTCTTTTCGGCTTTTCAAGACATACCTGAGGCTGGTCCTTTCCGATCAGATTCCGGGCGGCGGAGTCGAGATACCCGGTGACGATATTCCATCCTATCCTGCTTTACTTAGCATCTTACAGTCTAGAGGGTAATGAAAGAAACATACCGGCCTTTCGTCAAATGATCAACAGTCGACAACCTCCTCGCCAGATGATACGGCTGCTCATACGTCGTCGTCACCGTCACGCCGAATCCAATATTCTTCGTCGCAGCCGCCATCGCAGGGACGACAGCCAGAGGCTCGTTCACGGGCCACTGCGCCCCAGAGACGACAGCCGGTTGGAGGTTCCTGGGACCCTTGTATACATCGTATCCGCCTAGCACGTCGGCGATGAAGATGCCGTGGAATTTGGCGGACTCGAGAAGCTGCGCGAGCTCGATCCAGTGGTCGATGTCGTTGAACCGGTACGACTCGTCTTCGGGGTGTGTCCAGAGGCCGGGCGATTGGTGGCCGCTGCCTATTAATCTAGTTCAGCAAAGACCAATTTAAATAGCAGAAGGCTGGGAGAACATACACATCTCAACAAAGGCATTGAGAATGAGCGACTTGCGCGGTCGGTCGGGTTGTTCGGTGGCCATTTTCTATAAAGCTTCTATACAGTGTAGCAACAACAATTCAATCAAACCTCTAAAAACCCAGCAAATAGCTAGAAAGACACCATATTTATACCCCTCTACCCCTCCCCCACCTCATCCCAATTCAACAGCAAAAGCAAGCAGCGATGCGCTCATACCCCGCGACGATATTTGTACTTCTAGCATCACAGTGGGCCGTGATGGCGTGATATGGCGACCCGCGACTCGGCCGACTCAGCAGAGCACGAATCAATACAGTGCGCCCATGCGGTTCTCAAATAAGAACAGGGGTATTGCAGTTCCAATAATAATCAAAGCATAATGACGAACCCGTGGATTGAATCTCAGGGGACCGGAAATCTGGGTCGGACTGGTTGATCTGCCTGATCGCCGGCCTGTGATTCGCACTGCGTCAGAGCGTCTACTTATCACGCCATCAGCAGGAAGTCAGAATGAGCAGAAGAGGGCTCGGACGAGTCTGGATCTGTGGTATTGGTTTGCTCGGCCGAGAAATCCAGTATTTTGGCTGTTCTTTCGACCTTGGTGGCGAATTACTACTTATATCATGCATTTCAGCTCTATATTGCATACCATTTCCCTTCACTATCCATCACACCAGCCTTTATACGCGAAAGTTACTCCCTTGGTCAGAGTGCACCCATAACCAAGACATAATCTAAAGACAATCTAGAGTGCAATCGGTCAATATAGAACCTCTCCATTAATTTAAACGCCGAAGGTTAATTGTGATAGGAAAGGTCACCGTCTAGGGTCGGAAACATCACGAATGACTTGACTAGCTGTCATCTCTGGAAGTGAGATTTAGAAAGCAGGGTTTGGAGTGATGACCGGAATATCTCCCGCAAGATGTCAGTCAGCAAGGGACTCTAACCTCAGACACCGACTACCCTACCATGTCTAAGAAAGGAGGTCGTAGAGGCTATTTAACGTATACATAATGTCCCTTTAAGTGAGCAGAATGTCCAAACGAGCACCCCTGTTCAGGTAAGAAAGAATGAAGCACGGGGACCCTTGGCCGTAGTATTCTCGCCTAAGACTATATAGTAGATGCAATAGAGCAATGTCAGCCAGGATCCTGGAAAGTCGGGCCCACAAGATCAAGCGACATTCACTACATCGGTGATTCGGTGTAGGCATGTCAATCGTTAAGGGTCTGGACAGTTTCCACAAGCCCACTCTGGGGTAAAACGGACCGGCACGCGATTCCACTGCGCTTACCGGGCTAGAAGTATATCAAGCATTACTATCCTGGGCGGCTCCAGTAGAGTAAGAAGTCCCCGGCTGAGGTATTAGACAATCTCAGAGTGTACCAGTAAAGCTGCAGTTTCAAGATTCAAAAGCCTTGTAGCACACTAAGGACCTTGAGTCATCGATAGGGCTAGGCCTAGGCAACCAGCAATCGTTCATTAGCTCCAGCTCTGTGGGGAAGCCTTCCCTGACGCAGATGTGGCTTGTTAGTCTGTAGGACCCAACTCGTAATGGAGTGGAAGGATCGACCTCGTATCAGGCAGTCAAATTCAAGACCTATCAAGCATCAATGTGAAAACCGTTAGCCACAGTAACTGCATGATCCTGAGCCTTGCGCTAAATTAATTCGAGCTGACAAGAAAGCTGCATCCTGATATGTCGGATATCTGACAGGATCAAACAACCGTGGCGCAGCATCCCCTTCTCCAACCAGCGCTTGGATGTTTCGTTCTAACCAGACTGGGGATAATTCCTGCTGACAGTGGCTGAAGCAGTGTATTGTCACCAGAATCAGGCAGAATAATAAATGGCCTGCGTTGCTGCGTCTGTTGCATTCCGCTAGTATATGACAGGCACGCGCCCCCAGACCCATCTCTGTCTACACCAGCACAAACCCAATATCCAGCAACCAAACTCAACTGCGACGACTAAAGCGACAATAATGGCCTACCCACCAGAGAAAGCAACCATGCACCAACACGAGGAACCCCCCGCCTACACCGAAGCAGCCTCAACCTCAACAGCCATCTTAACCCCCTCCTCCTCCCGAACCTCAACCCTCACCACCACCTCCACCCCAATAACAACCTCCTCCGTCATCCAGAACCCCCTCCGCGGCCAGGACACAAAATTCGCCATGCTCTCCCTCTCCGGCTCCGACCGCCTCCGCTTCATCCGCTTCCCCGAGTCCATAACGGCCCTCGCATCCGAAATCATCCAGGGCCTCTGGCCAAAAGGAATCCAGCGGGTCCAGAACTACGACGAAAGCCTGGAGCTGAAACTGCGCGGGAATCCGCTCGGGTATGGATACGATGAGGAGAAGGTTGCGATTCGGGTTACGCTCATGGGGCTGCTGAATGCGTTTGCGAAGGAGGGGTGGAGGGTTGTTCCTGCTGGGGGGAGGGTGGGCAGGATGGGTGATTATGGGGCTTTTGGGCAGCAGGGTACGTACCTACCTACACTCCCTTTTGTAGGGTACTTTGATTCTATGGCGGAGTACTAACTGCTGTATAGATAGTTTAATCTTTCACCACCAGGAACCGCGCGCGTACTCGTGGCTCTGTATCTCGTTCGACTCGGCGGATCTGCTACACCTGATCAACGCGCCTACAGAACTCGCCACCGCACTGATAGGGTACTTTGGAGACAGACTAGAGCAATGTAACAAGGACCTGGTGTCCGGCAACTTCGAGCTAAAATTCAAAGGGAAGCCGTGGAACAAATCCGCCGCGAAAGGAGGCGTGCAGAGCCGAGTGCTCATTCTGGATCTGATGCAGTGTCTTGAGGAGCAGAGTTATACGATGTGCACGACGTTTGATATTGACGGGGGGAGCGGGGGGAGTACGTATCAGAGTTATGGGGAGCTGTGGTTTTGGTATCGATGATTATTATATTATTCATGTTTGTTCGATGTGATGTTGGAAGCTGCTTTTATGAAACGCCTGATACCAATGCAATCAATCAATCAATACTGACTTCAACCAATGCACTAAAACAACCCCTTCTTATCCCTAAACTTCCTCAGCATAAACCACAATCCCAACAACAGCGCCGCCCCCGAGAACATCAACACCCCACAGAACAGCTGGACGTTAAGAAAAGTCAGATCCTCAGAGCCCGACGAGCCCAATTCCGCCAGCGCACCCGCGATAGGAGCCCCGATCAGCGTCGCGAAACTACTAAAGCTCTGCGCCATCCCAAGCCAAGAGCCGAGTGCTGTCGGGTCAGGACAGACGTGTGGGAAGACACTCGGGGGGAGAGGGACGAGGGCACCGGATATACCGCCTATATGTATTAGCATTGGCACATGAAGTAGGTAGGTAGGAGAGTACCGTAAAATGCAGCAAAAAGGATAAACCTCGCCAGGCTGCTCGCACTAATCCAAGAGATGCAAAGAACACCAGACAAAAACCCGCAACAGATCCAGGGGATCATAGCGCCCCAGTAATGCGCGACTGCAGTCGTAACAACTCTTCCAATAATCGACGACGCCTGCGATATGATCAGGACGTACAGGCCCAGCGAGCGCGACGTACCCAGCTTCGTCTCCGCGTAGATCGGGATATAGTAGAACGGGGTCATATAGCCAAGATACAGGAAGAAGTTCGCGATGGTGAAGTTCCAAAAGGGGAGGTCTTTGAGAGCGCGGACGTCGAAGGCGCGCGACGTTCGAGGCGCAGATGGTTGTCCGGCGTTGTCTTTATCCAAAGGCAGCATGAAGCCTGCAGCGATGAAGAGCGCCAGCATCACGAAGCCGACAGAGCGCACCATCCATGGGAATCCGACTTTCGGGAGCAGCTGCTCGACCATGAGGGTGTAGATGACGCCGCCGAGGGGAGCGCCGGCAGTCGCGACACCAAGTGCGAGAGCGCGCTTTCGTACAAACGAGCGACTGAGCAGTGTCAGGCTGGGGATGTACAATAGTCCAAATCCAAGACCCATGCAGATTCCCTGGCTAAGCAAGATCTGGTAGTATTTACTCGCAAGACTGAGCATCATGATGCCGAAGACGGAGAGGACGCTGCCGGTGATGATCATGGAGCGGTAGTAGCCCAGATCGAACAGAGGGCCGGACACGAGGCCGCCCATGATGAGCAGCCATGATTGAATTGTTCCGACCCATGAGATGGCAGAGGTCGTCACCGAGGGCAGGAAGTCGAGCACGTAGTAGCTCTGGAAGGACCCGAAGGCAAAGGCCAGGCCCCTGGACAGTTAGATTCTGTTACGACGATGTTAAAGAGACATACCAGATATTCAGCAGGATGAGGAGAGTACCAACAACCATCAACCAGCCCTGGACTCCCCCTTCCTTTGGCGCAGGCGCAGGCGCAGGCGATTCATTGACGGTAGCCTTCTCGGGCCTCTCATCCGAAGCCATTGTGACAAGATCGCTACTCCATGGCAGTGCCCGTCGAGAACAGGAGCAGAGGGAATATAAATGAATATAAATGAACGTGCTGTGTGCCGAATTCCGTCTCCAACAGCTCAACCAGTGGCCGATCGCCTGGAGCACGCCAGCCGAGGCCTGAATCGTCCATTGATTTCATTATTAATGACCCCGCAGTGGAAGCATTCCGTCTCAGGTCGATGCTAAGTGCGTATACTGGCAGTACGTATCCAATATCTTGATACTCCCTTGCATCGCCACGTAATGTCGAACATCTACAGTCGAATACAGCAGTATAAAATGCATTATACCTCCCTCCTGCGCCCCACCCCTTCATAAAACTCCCGTTCCTCGTAAACCCTGACATCCTCCCCTGCATACACCCTGCCCTGTTTCTCCTCCTTGATACGCAGCCTGCGCACTCGCAGTACGTCATACTCGACATTCCGGGTCAACAGCCACGTCCAGCCATTCGTCACCCACGAAACCCCAACCACCGCCGCGCAGATCGCAAACGGCGTCTTGTAGCCGTTATACGCGAACCGCGACTGGAAGAGTTGCGGCCCGATGACGCCGCCGACCTGGCCAACGCAGGACTGGAAGGCCAGCGTGAATGCAGACCCGGTTGTGCCTTTTAGCGAGGAGCTTCGCCCTGCAGGTGCAAGTCTGTTAGCAGGGTTCACAGAAACAGAATTTCAGGGACGTACAAGCCCAGAACGGGATGAAGTAGACGGCATGGAACATGGTCCCCAGCACGCAGGCAACATAGATGCCGACTTTATTGTCGAGAACGGCAAGCAGGATAAAGAAAAGCAGCATCGGGCCCATAATGCCGGCCATGATGTATGCCGGCCGCGTCATATACGCGCGCTTGAGGAACCATCCTGAAAAGATAATCGAGAGAACTGACGCTGCTGCGGGCGGAATATTCAGTAACTGATTCCGCGGTAGACCGGCGAAGCCCAGACTCGTTGTGATGGTCGGCAGCTGCCAGCTCAGCGCGTATCCTGCGAAATTGATAAGGACTTGGGAGATCATGAACGAGTATGTCTTTTGGTCTTTGAGTGCGTCAACCACCTCGCCCATGTCGAAGTTGGCGTCCTTTTCCCTAGGCGCATTCTCCGATAGTCGTGCCTCCAGGTACTCCTGCTCTCGCTCGGACAGCCATTTCCTTGACCGCGGTGACTTGGGCCAGTCGGGGAGAACGAAGAAGACGACGCCGGAAAAGAGAACCGTGAACAGCCCTTCGAGGAGATATACCCTGTTCTGTCAGCTCCAACCACGACAGTAACTTAGCTGAATAGAGAGCGAATACACACCATCTCCACGCACTCAACCCCCTGAGCCCATTCATATACGAGATCCCATAAGTAATCAACGACCCTACAATCCCAGACGTATTCTGGAACCCAAACATCCACATAATCGGCAACCCCATCTCATCGCTCCTATACCACCCGCACAACTGCGCCGCAATGCCCGGGAACATCCCGGCCTCACACATCCCCAGTATAAAACGCAGCGCATACAGCCCCTGTTTATTCTGCACCGCCGCATGGCACGCAAGCACAATGCCCCACGTCAGCATAATCCGCGACTGCCACAATCGCGGGGTGAGCCGCTTCTGCAGCAAGTTGCTGGGGACTTCGAAGACGATGTAGCTGATGAAGTAGATACTCTGGACCCAGTTGTATTCGTCGGTCGACATTTTCAGCTCGGTGAGGACGTTGCGCGCTTCGCCGACTTGGAGCACTTTGACTGCCGCGGCGTTTGTGTAATCGATCTGTCCATGTCAGTTTCCTTCAAATATCTATCGGTAGCAAAAATATATCGGTAGAGGAGCTACCGTCTTAATGACATAAATCAGCCCAATCAGCCACAAAAACCGCAGATTCACTTTGCGCATAATCCGCTTATCGTCTTCGGGCGTGAACGACGCAAGAAACTCGCGTCTCCGGTCCTCCTCGCTCGTCTCGCTTGGTGCCTTGACCACATCCTGGACGGGTTCTTTCGAGTCGCTTTCTACCATCTTGACGTCGAATTAAAAAAGCAGCCATCAAAATCTCAGTCTCCGAGACTTTGGCTAGGATAGACGCACTTTATACCCATCCAGCCACATGGCCAAGCGAGCTAAATTGCATCTTGCAGGCTGAGGGCCAGTTGGAGATTCCCTAGAGCATGGCGCAATAAGAAGCTCCAACGATGCAAGAGGCACGGCCGCACGATAAGAGTCGTGAAGAGTCCGCCAGGGGACAGGAGTCAGGGCAGGCAATCGGGCAGCGGGATGGCGTGCGCGCGAGGAACAGCAGCGAATGAACTGCTTATACTGCTTTCCAACTCGCCCGAGAGAAAGTTTGTTTAGCTGTTAAATGCCATTCTCGTATCGCATCATTTGGGGTAGGGATTGTTGATCTGCCTTTATTTCTTGGTGCTATCCTCCTTTTTAACGAGTTACAGGTAGCCCTGGTTTGTATCTTTATAGAGCCTTAATATATAGCTGCTAGCCTTGTAATTCGAATATATTATCAGTAGTCTTTATATCGTATCTGTCGTATCATCATTATTAAAACAATCATCAAGCCACCTATAAAACCACACCACAACCTGACATCTTAAACTAAAGAATATACCTAAACCCCCTCGGCGCCTCCAACCCATCACGATCACCATCAACCTCCTCCTCCCTCCTCACCAACTCCTCATTCATCCTAGCATGCACAACCCGAATCACATACGCCATCCCCGCAACCAGCAGCGCCACCGCCGCCGTCGCACTACCGCCAGGGACATACCGCGGGCCCGACGAGGACGGCCACATATACGAGCCGTAGATACTGGCCGTGTTGCCGATCATGTTTGCCGTGGCGATTGCGGCAGAGCGTTTGACCAGTGGGCGTGGGAAGGAGTTTGCGACCCAGGCGACTATGATTTGGTATGCGGAGACGGCGCCCATGGGCATCCTACAAAACAAACAAATAATGTTAGCTATGGTATAACTTCACTTCACTTGGTTTGGGCTGGGTTGGTTTGGTTGGGGACGCACATGAACATCCCTAAGAACCGGGCACCGATGTTCGTCGATGCAGTGCAGATGATACACCCGACGATACTAACAGCCATCAGACAGATGATATGGATACTGCGATCATTTGTCTTCCCAGACGTCCATGTAACAACAAGCGAGACCAGGAAGGTCGCGATCCAAACAGGCGCCGTGATGAGGAGGGTCTCGATGTTGCCGTATTCCAGCGTCTGCACGATGGACGGGAAGAAGTACTGGAATGTCTGCGAGAGGAGAGACGCATGCTGGAGGAGAATAAAGAGGTAGATGCGCCTGTCGGTGAAGACGGCGTACAGGGCTTCCTTTATCGACGAGGCGCCGGTATCGTCTGCTTCGCCGGCGTCGTTAATGAGGCGCCATTGGGCGTAGGCCTTTTCTTCATCTTCGAGCCAGCTGGTTGTGGCTGGGTAGTTTGGGAGGAGGATTCTATCAACGTTAATCTACATTAACTGAGGGATGCATGCTGCAAGTAAAGGTGGACGCGGACTCACGGGATAAGCAGCGACAAGGCGACGGTGATGCATCCCTCGATGATAAACAGCCATCGCCAGCCAGCGATGCCATGAGACATATGCAGATTCCCCAAGACGCCCGCACCAATGAGTCCACCAAAGGCGTTTGCGAGGGAGCTTCCTGCATAGAACCAGGCGATACGGTAGCTCAGTTCCTGGCGGGTATACCAGCTCGACCTGCGCGAACGACGATATTAGCGACGTTCAATAGATATCTTGTCCGACATACATCAACATGACAGCGCCCGGGAAGAAAGGCGCCTCCACGAAACCCAGGAAGAAGCGCGCGACGACTAGACCGGAAAACGACTGCGAGGCCGCCTGGCAAGCGGAGATGACGCCCCAGATGCCCATCGCGATGCCCAGGAAAAGCGACGGGCGGACACGAGTGAGGAGCAGGTTCGAGGGCAGCTGCATGAGCAGGTATCCGACGAAGAGAATGCTGGTCGCAAGGTTGAAGTCCGTGCCTGACATGCCGAGATCTTGTTCAAGGGTTCCGAGACGGGCCTGCGAGAGGTTGCTGCAGTCATTAGCATGGATCACCGAGTGGTTAGGTAGTTCTTGCAACGTACTTTCGATCCAGGAAGTTGAGCAGGTACATGGCGACCAGCAGGGGCAGCAGGTGCAAATCCACCTTGCGCATCAGGCGGCGGGTCATCTGCTTGTGCCATTCGTCGCTCTTGGCTGTGTAGGCCTGGTACAGCTCATCGTGCTCGAACTGGGCCTTTTGAGGCAGGTCTGCATGGCTGGTGGCAGCCTTCTCGACTTCGCTCATGGTGTGAATAAGTTGAGACTGGAAAACCAGGGGACTTGGGATGGAGAAGCAGAATTGCGGGGGAACGGCCTTTTAAGCGATTCCAGTCCATAAATCCCCATAACTCCATAACTCCATAAGTCTCCATCGTAGTACCCCAAGTGGCCATCGGACATCCTCCGGGCAGAGAAACCTGGAGACTCCGGGGGTGGAGTTGAGTTCGGGGTACGGGGTAATGCCCACCGAGTACACTCTCGATCTGTCTCGTCCATAACTTCTCCAACACTCTGTAACTGTTCCTTTGTGTCTGTATCTCTTCCAGTATACGGCTACAGTCGGTTCGGTCGCATCCCGGTGAGCAAAAAGGAAGCCGACCATTGACCACGCACTAACCATGCCCTGGACTGTGTCTGGGCCAATCAGAAGACGCTATATAAAGGGGAAGCCGAGATCGGGAAATTGCCCTCCGAGTCCAGACTGCAGCAGAATCGAGTCTTTCCTCTTTAGTCTTCTCCAAGGTGGAGTCAGGGTTCTCCAGCTCAGCCATCGGTCAGTGTCACAGAATCCCGAGTCATTGCCCTGCTGCACATCGTATATTTGTGAATCATACGGAGTATCCTCGGTTGGTTTGTTTACTGTTGCGCAGCCCTACTTGACGTCATTTATCAGTTAACATCATGCTATGACTCCGTATACTACAGCCCAAAGTAGAATAGACCTGTAATCTCAACAATGCACTGTATTGGTCTAATATTATGTTTTTATCCAGTCCCAACTCCAACCAATAATCGACTTCTTACTGAGAAGGGCCACCAGCACCCAGCGAGTTTGACGCGGTGCCAGCTCCCTTCACGTTGTCCGCATCAGCGGCGGTAGACTCCTTGGCCGCTTCATCGTCACTGTCGGTCGTCTGCTTAGACGCCTCATCACCACTGAGCCTATTCAGCAGCTTGCCGATGCTGCCGCCAGCCTCCGATTCGGTCTGTTCACTACAACCGCATCGTTAGCGCGCACCCCAGACAACGGAAGCAAGAAAGAAGAAAAAACATACTATGACTCCCCAGAGTCCTTCAGCGTGGTGGAAATTTCCTGCGCAATACCCACGAGCTCCTTCGCCGCCTGATCGAACCTGTTGCCCAAGTCCTGGACAGTCTAGGTGGTGTCAGCACTCAGTACTAATGCAAACCAGTGGCGGCGGCTACGACAGTGATGGTTCTCCTTACCTGTTTGATGCTACCCGCAAGAGTCTGCAGCTGGTATGTCACGTCTGATGCTCCGCTATCGGTGCCAACGGCGAAGTCATCGAAGCCTTGCGCGACGGCCGCGACCTGCTGCAGTTCGATGCTGACATCGGCGGGGACGGGGGCGGCAGTTGCGACGGCAGCGAAGAGGGTGACGGCGATGACCTTGGAGAAGTGCATTTTTCTGACTGACTGAAAGAGACAGGAAGATTAAATGTTGTTTGTTATTGTGATGGCAGCTGTGGTGTTGAGTCGGGTCCAGGAGTCTGAAGGGCTATTTATGCCCTGACCGATGAGAACGAGGCTCTCAGCCCCCAAGTTGTAAACTCGAGAGTCTCGTCTATATTTACACCAGGCTGTGCCTGATTCTCGGCATGCAGCGAGACCCTTGTAACGGGCCCAAGCGGCGGCAGTGACTGGCCACGACCTCGTATTCGCACTGGGGCTGAGCCAACGCCCGCAAAGAACAAGCGCTGAGGCGACGAGAGGGCCCAGTTACAGTCGGCTCTTAACTGGCGTTCAAGCCCAGGATTTAACTATGCAGGATTGGGATTGGGCTGAGCGGAGGATGGTCCGGAAATGGGCATCGCTGGGTGCTGGTGAGATGATGTTTGATCCTTCAGAGGAGATCGTCATTTAGCAGCCTTGCGGTAGCGTTATTTCGGGGAGCTGGAGATGGCTATGTAAACCTTAAAAGCTTAAACTGTTCTATCTTTTGTTTTGTTACCCTCTGCATGAGGGATGTGAATAGCCTGTCCGAAATGCCGACGACCATATACGAATGGCTGCAGCCGTGAATGGAGGCATGGGATATAAGCCTAGTGGGCATCGACTCCCACTTGATAGAAGGAGGGTAATGGGAACTGGAGTGGTTGGGACAACTGTGTTCGGTCCTGTTACTGTTACTGGATTTCTGGGACGTTCTGTGTGTGATATTGCCCTGTTCAGTAAGCTTACTGCACAGTCAAAGCCGTGGGAGAGGGATCCGTTCATCTACCCTCATCCATGGCAGGACATTAACATTCCAGATGTGAAGGAACTGCAGATTGGCGTTTGGTCATCGAATAAGTACAAACATCTGCATCCGCCGGTTGAGCGTGGGTTTCTCGTTGCGCAGGAGAGACTCCGACGTGCTGGTGTTGAACTGGTCGACTTCCAGGGCCCAGATATCAGCGACGTCTGGGAACTGCAGATCTCTCTTACCTCCGCGAGCTCCTGTCTACTGAACCGCATACAGATATTGTCAAAGCGACAGAAATAATCACTAAACAGACTCCTCCGCCGGCGCTATCCATTGAGTACCTGCACACAATGAACGGGCGCATCAGTATACTGGTACGACAGATGCACGAAGCTTGGAATTGTGATGGGACACTTATCGATGCTTTACTTTGGGTTTCTGCCCCACATACGGCGGTGCCTTTTGACAAGTATACCTATCTTGGGTTTACGGGGTTGTTCGATTTGAGCGACTGGCCTGCCATGACTCTTCCACTGGGGGGATGTTTGTGGGCAAAAACATTGATACAAAGGCGAGACTAGCCCCTTTCAATATACTCGACGCTGAGATTCAGGATCTCTATGAACCAGAATTTTTCCACGGGCTTCCACTGTCCGTTCAACTGATCGGCCGGAGGTTCGAGGACGAGAAGCTTCTTGCTCTCTCCCATATGGTGCTTGATATAATTAAAGACGCCAAACCTGTGAGATTTGGATATGTATCTAGGGTATATAGCGGAATCTCGGTAGTGTAGAGACAATATCATATCGCAGACATCTTAATATGCAGATGACCCCAAAATGACTACTTTGTTGCTGGATATATTTAGCTATAAATCAGAATCGTGATTCAGTATCCTAGAATAGTATCTCGACCTATGGAGACTGATTTGCCTCATGTTTTGAGGTATAATGCGTGCAGACAAAGTAGAGTTTCATACACTACAAAGAACAACTCTGGCCGAACAAAGTGGAAGCGTCCCTGACAACACTCATTATACAAAGCCGTCTTCACGAAGGAGTCAAAGAATATTTAATTTGTACCAACAAATCCGATGAGGAGCAGCAAACGAAGGCTAGCTGTAGATATAGCCTACCCAGGATAATATAATTCTGTAAACCACGCCCCCAAGCAAGCTCGTAGAGACATCTGCTATACAACAAGATTATCAATATACTGCAACATGACAGAACGGATCTGGTCAGGCCAAGTGCCACCTGTACAAGCACCAGACCGAGATCCTCCCGATCTCAATAACCTTGACCAGCTCACCTATGACCAGGCAGTCGCCTACATCGAAGACTTCCCAGACTTGTCCGAGCACATATATCGATGGGGTCGAGGCCAGGAGAACTTCTGGAAAGACACACCACGCTTGCTCACTCAGAACGCCGCTATTGAGTGGCACGAAGAGATTAACCCTGCAGCAACCACGTTCACCAAACAAAACATCGCCGACAACAACAACGGAATCAACTTTCCCATCGATCACTTGGTACGGCGCGATAAGATTCACGCTTTGCATGCTCTCCACCAGGCTGGTCTCTGGACACCCACCGAGTACAACGCGTACGGTTTCAGCCACCTCAGACTGGCATATGATAACCGCGCCGAACTGGTCTTCAATTACATCGCCTACCACGCCAGGCACGATCTGGACTTCGCGCGCTCACACCCAGCTATCCCCAGTCTGCATGGAAAAAGCTTCCTCTCCGGAGATCTCGTAAACCACCTCGACTGGCTCCTGGAGATAGACGAGTACAAGCTCTTCACCGTCTGGTGGAAATACCTCGACACTCCTCCGACAACCCTCAACAGCGAGGGCAACGAGGTATGTCTCAACAAAAACAGCCTGATATCCCTATTCCAGACTGCACCCCTCGGAATGGCAAGCTACCTCCGCGAGAACAACAACATCCACCTCGAAACCGTAGACACCTCCAACATCCGCGGCTCAGTCTGGCATTTCGCGCTCAAGAACCCAAACTCCAACTTCATCGAGTACCTAGCCAAGTACGCCAATCGGAATATAATCGACATCCTGGCCAGCCACATGGAAAGTCCCCTAGAGACCGCCAGAACACTCGACCTCTTCAACCACTTCAAGAAGCTGCTCTCCGCCGGCGCAAACCCAGACAACATGGTCCTACTAGACCTCCTCGATCTCCCCCGTCCCTCAGACAAATGGTTCAAAGCCGCTCTAGGCTATTTCCGCAATATCAACCCCAACCCAGGCGGCCAAGTCAGCGGCGGCACCTTAATCCATCAAGTAATAACCAGCCTGCACCACAAAATCAGCGACGTACAATCAAACCCGCACCTGAGCACACCCCAGAAAGCAGGCAAACGCCGCCGACTGAAAACGCGCGCCGCCGACCTGATTCGCCTCGTCCGGGGCGGAAGCTTGCAGGGGCGTCCGGATCTGACGACGCGGGATGAACAGGGGAAGACGGCGATGGCTCTTGCGCGAGAACACGGGTATCATGAGCTCTATGCTGCGCTGGAGCCTAGTCCATTGCCTAATATTGCGATTCCGCAGGTGGCCAGGAGGAATGCACTTACGCCGCAGCTGCAGCAGCTGCAGCCTGGGGCGCTGATTCCGGCGAGGGGGCATCGGTATCCTACGCGGAGTTCGCGGTTACGGGGTGTCTGATTCGAACTGGTTTACTGGGATAGGTATTGTTATACATTTATTCTCGCTTGGATATTCTTATAATGTTGTATATATGGCGATTTGGATTTGGTATATTTGTTTGCGATATGGGAAAGACCGGTGCTGGCCCTAGATAGAACTGTTACTGTTCATAGAATGTACGATTACTTCCAACTGGTCTTTCTGACTTTGAATTCTTGAAGGTGTTGAAATGACGATTTCGCCATCTCAAATTCTGTTCCCTAACAAACGGCCATTGTTGGTTTCGTCTAGCAACGACAAAGACGCTGAGACGCTGCCTTGTGTCTTGTGGTTCAGCATGAATAAAGGCGTATAAAATTATCCCTCCATTATCACTACGCAAACGCCCATTCACTACCCTGGCGCCTAGATGTATCCACAAAGATACGCATAAAGGTGATCTATTTCCAAATATACTCCGTTTGACCAGGCATGCAAACAGCTTCATATACATATAAGCAGAGGTAATGCTTCTGGGGAAATCGTAGGCACATTTCCATCTCTCCATCTCCATACACGATGGCAGGAGCTCGTATCTTGATGCCCTTACTGGGCAGCAAACCAGACATCCATACGCTACATATCTTGGATGGCATATTAAACAACCTTGGCTATGAAAACATTCTTAACTTCATCGATGCCTTCCCAGCTCATCTTCGCAGCATCTATGCATGGGGTCTGGGTCCTACTGGCCTCTGGATGGACGGAATGTGCCAGTGCACCCACCACCAGGAGGTGATCGACTGGCACACCAAGCGTCAAGGAGTAGACTCCCTGACTCTCCCTCTGGATTCCGCACTCCGCCAGATGAACCTCGCCGATTCCGAATTCCCCATCACGTACTGGGTCCATACCGACCGTCTGGACCTCCTACGACGTCTGCACACCGACGGCTGCTGGGAGCCTCTCGGCTGGACCCTCCACGGATACAGCTACTTCAAGATGGCATTCGACCATAACGCTCCCAACGTCCTCGCCTACATAGCCGAGCAAGTCGAAAACAACGCCACATTCTGCACGTCCACAGCCACCATCCCCGACATCACAGGCATCCCGCAGATAATGCGAGTTACCCATCTCGACATCGCCCTTGAAGCCGGCTTCGTCGATAAATTCTGGTCCTGGTGGACATCCATCCAGCCACAACCCAACGCAACCGTCCTCCTCAACCGCACCAGCCGCCGGCTTCTCTGCGAGACAGCGTCCTACCAACAAGCCCAAGACCTCTTCACCAAGCACAACATCGACATCTCCTCATCCGTTCGCCCAATCGGTAACGTCCTGCCCATGGGCTACACATTCCCCGACGGCCGCGGTACACCGTGGCACCTCGCCGTGCGAAATCCGAACGTCGACTTCATCGATTTCCTACTAAGACACATCCCCGCGCAGGTCGACTTGCTTCAAGGCGAGAAGCGCTCTGCACTTGTCGAGGCTCTTGAAGAGGGTAAACACGAGCACTTCGACCGTCTTCTCTCAAGGACCGCGGACCCCGGGGTCGCTACGGTGCGCATCCTATCGACGATTCCGCACTGGAATGATAAGTGGTTTATCTCGCTGAAGCCGTGGATCCGGTACAATCTCGTTTCCCCGGGGGGTGGGTCGGCTCTTCATGCGATTGTGGAGGGGCTTAACGCGGAGCTTGAGAGGATTGGCCAGAGTGAAGAGGAGGGGCTTACGTCGCGGAAGAAGGGGAATTTGAAGAGGCAGAAGATTAGCCGGGCGGAGAGGCTTATTGCGTATGTGAGGCAAGGGAATGTTCATGGGCCGCCGGATTTGGGGTTGAAGGATGGTCAGGGACGGACGGCGCATGAGCTTGCGGAGATGTATGAGTTGCATTGGATTTATAGTGCGTTGAATCCGAGGCCGAGGAGGTCGCGATAGCTTCTTGAGAGGGATCGGGGTACATTGCGTGGAGGCAGGGACTTCAACTGTTTGGCAGTGATTGTGCAACTCATCTGTTCTCAGCCTTGGAGATAAGTAAAATAATCAAATTCAGTATCCTTTTCGGAATGGCCAATCTAGTGAAACAATGATCCAGCATGATCTAAAGTGCCACTGCTTCACACCTCAGCCAAAAGCGTAGCCCTAATCCCGCAATTCAGTGCAGCAGTTCACGGCCATCACAACAACCCAAACAAAACATCAACAAAGAAGGCCATCTCTTTAGATTTCCAGATGCCCATCCCCGTAGGTTCAAACGCAATGAAGGCGTTTGCTGGCTGCTAAGCGAGAGGTGTGGGGGGCGCTTAATCCTGACTTTTTGGGAAAAGAGATGGACAAGTCATCGTCAGATTGCGATAAACCATCAAATTCAGGACATCACTATCATCGTCATCATCATTACCTTCCAAGTCTATCAACTTCCCTACCATATCCCATCGTACGCGCCGATACCTCTATCCCATCCAACCCAGACCGTCTCGACACCGGCATACCATACCTCTACCAGCGATACCCACACAAATCGACAGGATGGTGCTCGACCTAATCTGGAACCAGTTAATCAACGAAAGGGACGACGAAAACAACAACAAGGAAAGACAGAACTACACAGACAGCCTCTACTGCATCCTCGACTTTCTCAACAACGACGACCTGCTGGTACTGATGGAAGCCTTCCCGACAATGGCAGGCCTGATCTACTGGTCGTACGGCGCGAAGTACCTATGGAAAGACGCAATACAACCACGGCGAGACGAGGCTCAGACGATATATTGGCACCAGCTGCACGAGGCGCTGCGGCGGCAGAAGAAGGGTCACGAAACGGCGATCATGTTGCGTCGACAGGCCCGGGGGGTTGAGGCTTGGAGCAAAGTTCCAGAATGGAGGCATACCGAACGGGTGATAAATCGGAGACTGTTGGCTGCGAAGATCTTTGAGCTGGAAGGGCAGTTGGAGTGTGTTGAGGATCTACAAAACCTCCACGCCGGGGCGCTGCGGCCGGTTCCTGGAGAGAGTGCTGCGCGATGGTGGAATCGAAGGTTTGCGGCGCAGATCCAAGCTGATATCAAGACGGGGATTGCTGCTGCGAAAGAAGAAGACGACGAGGAGGCAGCGGAGATTAACCCTAACAGCCCGTCACCTCCACCACAGCTGGCGTCTTTCGTGGATAATGTTGTCCCTTTATCAGACGAAACAGTCAAAGAGAACTGGAAAGAAGTAGGATTCAAACCAATCGAGCGGATGATCGCGCTGGATTACCATCAGGCGCTGCGAGCCCTGAGGCGACTGGGCCTGTTCGACCCCAATGGCTACACCCACGACGGAGCCACATACCTCGCCGATGCCATCACCTGCACAAGCCAAAGCTGCATCATGCTAATAATGAGCGGCTACGCCGCTGACGAAATCCGCAAACTGCCATCAGTTCCCGACGTCTCACCGTCCCAGTTTGGAATCCGTTCCCACATCAGTCTCCTCATTAAAGAACGAGTCAGCCACGGACTCGGCCTCGCCCTGGACATCCTGCTCGAGGATAACCCACAGCTCAACGCGCATACCCTACTATTGCCAAATCAGAAGAGGCGCATCTGCTGCTTCGCAACCGGCCGTTTAGCTGAGCTTCTAGCCAGTATCGGATTGGACCTCGCACAGAGAACCTGGTTGCTGAGAAACAATACACCGTGGCACATGGCAGCACATAATCCGAACAAATCTTTCTATGATTTCCTGCACCAGCGTAGTCCGGACACAATAGACCAGGTCAATGATGAGGGTGAGGTGCCGATTACGATTGCGCAGGGAATATACGAGATGGAGAGGGTGCAGTGGCTTATTGATCGCGGTGCGGCGGTTTATCCTGCTGCTCAAAGGATGTTGTCCAAGCTTTGCTCTCCCGCGGACCCATGGTTCCTGTTTTATTTCCAAGCTGCCGGTGCTGGGTTGTCTAATGATCCGTGGATAAATGATGTTGTCGAGGGATTGCAGACGCAAATACGTGAACAGGGGGCGGGTGAGAAAGGGGAATTGATAGAGCGAGCAAAGACGCTGATTACGAAGTTGAGGGCGGGCAATGGGATTGCTGAAGCGAGTTTGGGTACTTTGAATGAAAGCAATGAGACGCCCCTTGAGGCTGCGACAAGGTATGGGCTGAAAGACATTCTCCGTCTATTACAGCCGCCGGCGTCATCGAGGTATAACTTGAGGAAGCGGGTGAAGAGGGATCATCACAAATAGGATTTGGTTCTTGTACTGCTTGGTTACGAGGAGTTGGTTGGTTCAATATACCTGGTATTTTGATATGCTAAATGCTATGCAGAGTTAGTTATTTACAATGCGGTTGGTAGATCACGCCGGTCCGCAAATCGGCCAGCTCAAGAACTAAATAACCTATCCCTATTCATTAATTAAAGATTCTTCGGCGTCGTTGTTTTGGCCGGGGTATCCGACGGCGTTGACGTGCGGTCAGCCTCGGGGTCGACCGCGTCAGTCGGAGGGCCAACGTAGTTCTTGTGTCCCCAGACCCAGTACCAGACTGCAGACATGGCGACGAAGCCGACGAAGACGACGGAGGCGTAGTTCATGGTGTCGAGA
The DNA here is from genome assembly GCA_023625095.1 of Aspergillus sp. S2111Y. Classification (NCBI taxonomy): domain Eukaryota; kingdom Fungi; phylum Ascomycota; class Eurotiomycetes; order Eurotiales; family Aspergillaceae; genus Aspergillus; species Aspergillus sp. S2111Y. The sequence continues at coordinate 249,373 of JAMABB010000013.1, forward strand.
GTGACTTCCATGAGCGTCGGCATGCTGAAGAGGGGGATGACAATGACGGTCCACACTGGTCTTGTTAGCGGGCTTAAATCAACAAATAAAAAGACAAGGTAACGTACGAAGGGCAACGATGTTGCAGAAGGCGCCGAGGGCGCCGAGATCGAAGTTGCCGTGCTTGATGTCTTCGCGTTTTCGGAGGATCAATGAGACGGCGATCGGGCAGGCGTAGCTGAGTGTGAGGAGGATGACACCAACACCGGAGAAGGCGTTGTACGCAGCGGTGGAGCCGAAGTAGAGCAAGCCAAAGAGCAGCTCGATAATCATACCCAGCGTCATGGCGTTGAGGGGAACGTCGAGCTTCTTGTTCACGGTGCGCCACCATTGGGATCCGGGAATAGCACCGTCACGAGCGAACGCCCATGTGCAGCGGGACGTCGCAGTGACACAGCCAATACCGCAGATAAGACCCAGGATGAGGAGCGGGAGAAGGAGCAGGAACGCTCCGACGGAGTTTCCGATGGCTGAGGCGAAGATAGCCGGGACGGGCTGGCCGGATGCAAGGTTGGCCAGGTAGGCCAAGTCAGGCATGACGAAGACGACGGGGATGAGGAAGACCAGACCGGCGAAGAGGTTGATACAGATGGTTCCGACCATGGCCTTGGGCACTTGGATGGCTGGTTGACGGACCTCCTCGCACATTCTACCCCGTTTAGCATTACGCTTGCATAGATAAAGAAGAAAACTTACGTGATGATCATTCCCGTGGACGAAGTCGCATAGGCAGCTTGCAAGAGACCAATACAGAAGGACCAGCCAGCCGGCCATCCGGTCTGGGGCTCAAAGTGGCCAAACACCCATTTGGCATTGCGTCTGCCCTCTCTGGCAAGAACCAGGAGACAGACGTCGATGGCAATAACACCAGCCAGGGTCCAGAAGATGGCAAAAGACTTGAAGAGCATTAGCAAACGAGCACAAGGGGGGACGGGGGGTTAAGAGATTAATGCAGAAAGGCGCATTGGGAAATCTACCTCCAACCAAGGGAGCCACCTATTTCCAAAAGCCGGGACCGCATGGCAAACAAGAGTAACCGCAAGGAAGATCACGTAGGTCTCCCAGGCGCCCCAGTTGTCGGTCAGGCCCATGCCTTCTTCCTTTCCGGGGAAGACATTCAGGCATGCAATAAACAGTTGGGTTGACCCAAAGTTCACGGCGAGGGTGATCATGATCTGCCCGGCAACGTAGGCCCAACCGCAGACCCAGGACGAGATGCGGCGACACCAGACGGGCGAGAGAACGAAGGTCTGGTAGTAGACACCGCCAGCCGTGGGGAACACCGAGGTGATCTCGGCCAGCGAGGCCGCTACACACAGGATGATCAGGGATACGAGGACCCAGCCCCAGATGATATTCGCGGGACCGCCGCCGGCCAGGGCATAGTAGAAGGTGGTGGAGAGACCGTAGGGGACGGAGGCGAGGATAAAGGACATGAACACGACGTTCCAGGTGGATCGGTTTCGAGACAGCTCGGGGGTGTAGCCCAGGTTCTCCAGGATCGCATCGGCAACATCGTGGTTAGAACCGGACTCTATGGCGCTTTCGTGGAGTGCTGCTGGGGGCCATTGGGAGGCGTCTTTGGGGGCCATGGCTGCGGTGGAAGGTGGAAGTCGCTGTGGTGAGAGTAGTCGCTGTGGTGAGAGTAGTCGCTGTGGTGAGAGTCGCTGTGGTGCTGTGGTGCTGTGGTTGCTGTGCTGCTGCGGGGAAGTGTCGCTAGGGCTCCAGAAAAGACAGACGGGGATGGCGCTATGGGGGCTACCGCAGGGGCATCGTACAGCGTACAGGGTACAGAGGGCGAGTCGATCCGTGGATGAGGAAGACTCAGTGAAGGGCGGGAGGCTGAGGCTTTAAGAGTCGCGGCTGCAAAAAAGACAGAAAATTCCTCGATTTTAGGCCCGTGCTGGCCAGAATATTATGGCATTTAATTTGCATTCACATCCACCCATTAACTGCTTCTTATCTAATCCCGCCCATCCCTGCCTGTTCCGGCATAGCCTCTGCTACGGTGCCATGGGTGGGCTTGCTTTTTCATCTCCCATTGGCTGGACACCACGCGACCCAGATTTTACGGGCTGGGGTGACGTCGCCGCTCACGAGTGGCGCCAGGTCACGTGCGCTGTCGCTCCGCAAAGCTTCCAAGATTCTTCCAAAAATCTTCGCTTCGAGTGTTTCTCTGGCAGTTCTGGCTGCTGTGAAACGCTCGGAGGAACCTCGGTCCCTGTCTCTCCCCACTGGCTGCTGCTAAATCGTCATGTTCCAAACTTCCATCGGTCGGCCTCCCGATGGCCGATGTTTTGTCCTGTTATTCCGACCCTTTCGTAGGCTGGCCGGCCCACTTGCCCCTGGCGGTCACCGTTAGCACTTAGCAGGCGTTGTAGCAGTTTTACAGTCGCTCGAATGCTATCGAATTCTATCGCTTGCAAAATCAAATCTCTCAGTCCACACACATCATGGCCCACCGACGCCCGGTTTCGTTCGGCGGGCCGTGCCTTGCTGTTGCCAGCTCAGTCACTGTAACGTATCTGGTATCTACCCCGGGACACTTTTCCCTGTTTGAGTTAAACCACGCAGATGAAACGATGCTACTTGTCTGGAACTGGTAATGTGCACGAGACTTGTTTCCAATTCAGACCACATTCACTAATAACTATTCATTAATCAAGCATTGGTATGGACATCGACCAACGGTTCGGTTCCGTCCCGGCGATAGATCATCAGGTTGGACGGTGTCGTACTACGTATCAGTGAGCCGCCGCGATCAGACTCTTGATTCACTACTCCTTGGGCGGTAAATGGCAAACCTTTTCATCGTCAGCGACAGCGACAGCGACAGACAGAACCGGCCCGGCGACAATGAACAGCGGAGTCACTTACAATCTCCACATTGTTCCCACGTGGATCCGACACGAACGCCGCATAATAGTTGGCATGGTATTGCGTCCGCAGGCCTGGCTTGCCATTGCACTTCCCTCCCGCCGAGATAGCAGCGTCATGGAAGGCATCGACCGTTTTGCGATCTAGAAATTCAATTCAATCGTCGGATTCAGTTACAAGGGCTGTTTCTAGAGGTAGGTGAGGGATACATACCATCCGCAGTAAATGCAAAGTGAAGATTCTGCGGCGTGTCGCTTTCCGTCTCGGAGATCCAAAAGTCCGGAACCTCGTCGCCCAGTCCAACTGCGCCGGGGAAGCGCATTATCTCTTTGTATTTCATCGGGGCGAGGGCGCTTTTGTAGAAGGCGATCAGGCTCTCGAACTGCTCTGTCGGGGCGCTGATGCCGACGTGGTCGATCTTGCTGGATAAGTCCTTATTGGGATCGAACTCCATTTTGATTTGGTAAATAGTTTATCTCAAATTCAAGAGTAGAATCATCATATTAAATCATCCATCTCGATGTCTCCGTAGTTTATATAGAACGCAACGCGGGGGAAGTCCAGCTGAATACGAGACCCAAGAAACGCAGACCGCGCCACCATTCAGATACGAGCGACGAAGAACATTCAGCTCTCCTGAGTATCTGCATCTGGCATAATCGCGATCCCATGAGGTCAATGACTTTCCCTCCCGTCGAATCAAGGATCCCGTCCAAGACTGGCGCACTGCCGGTGGCGCGTCTGGCTGGAAGGGGTCTTGGCTCTGCGAACAACACCGCTGAAGCGGAGTTATGATTGGGGATATTTTATTCGATTACTGATCGAACGATAATAATTGGATGGTTTTCTGGGTGCATTTTGTGCTGTCGAAGGTGAAAGACCGACGAGACTCCGGTGATGCGGTCTAAAAGATGGCGATTGCCAAAATATATATCCGAGCATATTCAGTACTTCAGCTACTACTATTCCCACTGAGAGATTTTTGGATAAAAATTCATTCGGGTATCATTATCCAGCCATAAAATCATACGAAATAATAAACACCAGTGGAACACCATATCTCAAAAGAAACAGTCCATGATGGTGCCCGTAGCCAACGCCAACCGACCCATCCGTCGCTAGTAATAAAACGATGCGCCCAATACCTAATCGGTCAAAAACCAATGGCAACCACTTAGACGCCATTCACAGTATCTCCGATCGCGTCACCCAGGTACCATTGTGCAAGTGTTTTGAACGCCTCATCATTCCCATGGGTGAAGTCGAGCATCTTGGTGTGACGCACGACCAGGGTGCCGTTTGAGAAATAAATCTCCATGATCCGAGCTTTCAGGCCTAAGAGTGAGATAAACAGAACCTGAAGGGTTGGCAAGCTAAGTTAGCGCACGGGGTCGGCTAGGTGGGCAAGAAAATCAAGGCAAGAAGCATGAAGGCAGGGAAGTACATACTGGAGAGACCGTTTGGTTAACGAACCGCGACCTCCTCAGCTGCGTGAGCATGATTCGAAGAGCCGGGAGCAGTTCGCCGTAAAGAAGGGTGGATTCTGTCTCGAGGGCGATGTTATTGAACACGATCGCCTTGATATGCGGATAGGCAGGATCCTCCAGGTCCGTCAAGCAGAAGCAGCCATGCTCTGGTTTCGAATGTCGGTATAGACCGGTAAATGGGTAGAATGCAACGCTGTAGAAGTAGTCAGGATCTGAGAGAAACAGGCTCAAATGGGAAGACGGGTCTTACGGTTTGCTGGTCCAGGCGAACTCTTTTCCTGTGAAGTAACGACTGTAGCAACAGGATTGAATGTATGAACTTAGTTGGTTATTTATACCAATCGAACGGTCAAGAGGGCGGTGGAAATCCGGACAATAGAATACGGAGTCTGGCTTTGGATCGTCATCGATGCCATTGTAAGGGCGCAAGACAGTGTCTTCATTGAGATCGGGAAGCTGGTTGCCCGGACAGGGAGCAAAGAAAGTCGCCCTATGGGATGATGCCTCGTCCAGCGATAAAAGATCAACACGGATATTGAGAGACTTGAGTTGCTGCAGATCGAGCTCGTTAACTCCAAGACCTTTGATGGCCTTTGCGAGCTTTTTGATTCCGGCTCGCGCCTCGCGGCGGCCGGGAGAGTCGATAGGCAGAGGCATGGTCGACCGAGCCAAGACGAGGAGATGGGTGTTTGATGAAGAGATCCAAACCAGCGAGGCTGCCTGGGCGATGGGTTTATATCTCTGGCGCTGTTGAAAATGACTGAGGAGCAATGAAGCAACAGACCAAAACAAAGCGGGGTCTTGGCGCCAGGTCACGGGACACCAACCAATCAGAGCCCGAAGATTTCTTCACCTGCCGCCGCGATCACGTGCATCATGGCGGCCGAAACACCAAAACTTTATTCATCAACCGCTTTAATTGTCTATATTCCTCCATATCCAGTCAACACGCGCCGGTGGTCCACAATCCCAACATGGAACATGCTAAAATCAAAGCGAATCGCCAAGTGGGTAATCTGGTCAATAATACCTCCAACTGCAGACAATGGGAGTACGAGAGCTTATCACTACTCAGAGTGGAGGTCAAGAGGTCATTCAGGTGAAGGTTGTAGTGTTATACCTATTTTAGAACCAGTGACGCCGGAAGTAAATATAGATATAACCCCCCACTTCCCTGTAGTCACGACCCCTCCAATTCCTCCAATTCGTGCTTTAGTCCTTGCGTTGAGAGTAACCACAACCCCACAATTGTTATTGACTGTGGACGCTTCTCATTATTGCCAGCCTTTCCTGTGTTACTCCTACATAGTATCTTTGCGTTCAGTATCAACTTCCTGCTGTGTCAAAAACAACCATCTCCATTACCAACAATACTCTGTTCACTTTCTTCGAATTCCTTTCTTCAGTCTTATCATATCATTTAACATTCCCATCGTAACTGAGAAACAACAATGTCGACACCACCGAACGAATTGCCCCAGAAAATTTCGGAATGGGAAAAGGAAATGATTACAATGGGCCTCCGAGATCAAACCGTCCACGGAGCAAAGCTCGTCTCGGCTTCAAAAATTGGATATGAGGTGTTCCTCCTTTTCCAGATCTTATGGATAAGGTACAGGAGTACCGACAATCTACACAGCTTGCTTCCTGGAATCGAGAAGTGGATCAGAAAGGCAGATACAATGCTGAAGAGCTACCAGTCGTGGGACGCTTATTGCCGAGGGTTTGACGGTAGGAATCTAAATGAAGGAACATTTGCGATTGCTCGTTACTATCAACTCGAGGTCGTTAAAACAGAAGACAAGGCTGAACCTGAAGCCCTGGTAACGCCCATCGCCCATCGAACCCGAGCGCATACGACCATGGATGAGAGGATAACCAAATCGCACCTGCAAACACCCACAAAATCCACCGGGGATGTCGAAATGATGGACGCAGAGGAGTTCGACTCGGATGAAGATGAGATTGACATCGACGAGACTCCCGAGATTCCTTCATCAAGTCCATTTCGTCCGGTGACCCCGGTTTCAAAAGAACTTGCCAACGCCCTATATCCGCCTTCACTGGATGAACAAATCGTGAATTGCGCCTTAGTAATATTCTTGAACGCGCTCACAGTCCATTTCAACATTGCTAGCAACTGGACTTTACACCGAAAGGCATTCAAAGCAGTGTTTGGTGATGCTAGTTTTGAGGCAAGGACAGACGGATACCTCAACCATGCTGGCCAGCCAAAGGTGATTCTTGAGGTGAAGCCTGCGAGTCGATATGCCAAAGAGTCTCTCATTCAGATGCAAGAGAGTGCCCAGGTGGTGGCATGGATAAAAAGCGACACCGACAAAGAACACCACGGAGGGAGACTGTATGAGCCCCTTCTCTTGCACTGCATTCGCTGGTATATCAATTGTTTGTTGCTAACTCGAATACAGCCGTCTACATCTCGCCCAAGACCGCCATGAAATTTACTTGACAGTTGCCGAGTACAAGAGCGACTACGTCAAGTACTTGAATGATAAGAATTCTCAGAGCGGCACAGCGTTTATGACAATGCACCGCTTCGGCCCCTTTAATATCCTTGACCGCAAGCACATGCAAGAGGTGGGACCTATCCTTCTAGGTATATCTCTTTGGGCGGAGTCAGACGAGAACCAAATTTGAGAAGGTAGTGATTTGTATGATTAGCACTTGAACAGATACGGTGGACTCTTGATAGCATAGCGAATAGCGACATTGCCAGCGAATGCCATAATTCAACCTATTCCGACTTCATTTGTGCAAACCAAGCCTCGATGCCTCAGCGGCGATAACATCAGGAATCTCCTCCTCAAGACTGCGCTCCTTCGGCGTCCACCCAAGCACCCTGTGCCCTCTCAGGGCCTTAGCGCGCGAGTTCAACCCCCAACTCGCTGCCTCAAAGCCAGCAGGTGTCTGCGTGGCCTCATCAAAAGACAGTTCCTTGACCTTCGGCTGCTCCTTAAGATATCCCAGCTTATACGCCTGCTCGCCTATATACGGCGCAAGCTTACCCCAGACATGCTCGCCGTTCTCAGTCAAGAAATACCCCTTTGCGCCCCAGATCTCAGCATCATCCTTCCTCGCCGGATCCAGCGCCGCCTGAACCAAGGCACCAAACAACTCGCTCAAATCGTAAACATGAATATTATTCCACCTCGCCAACCCCTTGCCAATCTGCGGAACATACTTCTCCTTGAGAATAAACGACGAGAGTTCATAAACCTGCCGGCCTCGAAGGGAAACAGGGCCCCTCCCACGCCCGTAGATCGTCGGCGGGCAAACAATGACCGTCTTCACGGAATCAGCGTGCTTAATGCCCGTATTGAGAACAATTTCGTCGACATTGCGATGGAATGCCGCCGATGGTAGATTCACGAGCTCGTCGACGCCATCGTCGTCGTTGAAAACCTTATCATCAGGCTCGCCGTAGACCTTGCGTACTTCGGAGTCAAAGTACGTTAGGATGCCTGTTCCGCCGGTGTGCAGCCAGTATCCTGGGCGCTGCGGTGAATGGCCCTGGATGAGTCCTTTTGCGATGGCATTTGCAGCCCCGACATGGTCAGATGAATCCGCGGTATCTGACAACTTTATTAACAACGCTCATCCGGGGTCTTGCAAGAGTAGAAGACAAAGACATACGGAGTACAATATCCGCCCAAGCAGCCTCCTTCTCTATCGTCTCTGAATCATCCAGCCCCCCAAGTACAATCCGAACATTGGGGTATAATTCCTTTACATACTTCGCTTTCTCCTCTGTGCGAATCAGCGCGGAGAATTCGAAGTCGCGGTGGTGCTGCTCAAGCCAGTGGAAAGCGTCGCCGCCGATGTAGCCGGTGATGCCGGTGATGAAGAGTTTGGTGGGCATTTTTGTATGATCAATATGGGGATATTCCGTGAGATTGTAGTTAATGATTGCAGGATCAAAAGGAGTGCGAGGACGTCGATGTTGGTGTTATCGATGGTGGGGCTGGCAATGACTTCATCCGATGCTGTTCTTACAAATCAACATTCTGCCCCTCTATCACTACTCATCAATGGCTTCACAGATGTTGTGGTGGGTTGCCTGGACAACAAACACATTACTTGTTAATATGGATAAAGGCCTGTGTAATTGACAATGGCCAATGTATTCCGGACATTCCTGACGAATTCTGCTGGTACTGCAGAGTATTCATCTTCCATGTACTGTTCATGCCAATACTATCCTGCTCATGACTGCATTCATTACCGAAATGAGCTGCCTTATCAACCTGGGGGGATGATGGTTAGATAGAGCTATCAGCTGAGAGAGACGACATCGACGGACTTGATTGAATATCTCTGGTTGTAGGTAGGTGGTGCCTCAGGCACCACTTATCATGAACTAACTAACCAGAAAGGAGAAACGACCGTAATTGAATTATCGAGTTAAAAGAAGAATCCCGTTAATGAGTCCAAAGCCAACAGCTCATCAAAGTGATATCATTTCCATCCCTCCACGCCTAATAGGAACCGGCGACGGCTACGAACCTCGCAGGGCATTCACCAACTCCGTGCTGGACCGGCCGACCCACCCCCACATAACCTGGGGTTTACCCCATGTAACACAGCAGCATTGATCTCCGGGCCCCGGGACCGTTCCTTGTGTCGATGCTCCTGCATGATGCAAGGCGACCCAGACACGGAGTCCGGGACCGACTCCGACGGACGGTGACACAGTCCGGCCCGGATGCCGACCTTTCTATAAATACAACGCCACCTGCTGAACCGGCCGTCATCCGGACCTTGCATTCCATGGGAATGAAGTAATGCTTGGGAGCTTGTTTTCTTGATGACGGTATTCAATAAACATGAGTTAAGTTATCTGGCTTTGTGGACGGCTGTGATTCTAAATATAGCGGTAGCAGTATTCATCTATACTTCATTTGAAATGTTGCCCGTAGAGATATGCTAGCAACGTATGATGCTGTTTGTATATAATAATAAGCGATTTGTCTCAATTGAAGCCTTTTAATTGGCCACTCTTTCTCGAATCTGCATTCTGCAAGTGAACGTAGGGCCAAATTTAATTCTTGTGTGCGCCGATAATGACGAAGCATTTTACAAAATCGACAAACAGAACGCCTTCCATTATTTACTTCAGTGGTTTAAGTTCAAGATATGTTTTGGCCATTGGATCTTGATAGCTCAATTGCGGATTTACAGCCTGCCTTCCGATTTTAAGAGTAAAACAGGCATATAAGGATCGTGGACGGCTTGAGGACAACGCATGGGATTAGAAAGATAAGGGTCTGATTATGTCAAACTAAGGCGATTGAAAGACTGTATGATATTTATGTTTTGTTTCTAATGTGGGTGTTTTGGATAAACCATGAAGCCAAGATGGAGTGGAATAGTAAATGTATTAATGCCATGTTCACCATAAAAGATCGATATGCAAATAAAATAAAACATACATGCGAATAATGTAAAAAAAAACAATGCTATCTTAGTGTATGAACCAAACAAATCCCGCTAGTAATTCATATCCCATTAAGCTGTTCATGACCAGACCAGATGCGCCTAAACCTGCAACTCGGTCACCTGTACCTGAGCCACGTTCATCTTCAGGTCACTAAGCTCCGCACCGCCGGCATCAAAGCCCGCCGACACGGTAGTGTTATCCTGGCTAACAGGCCCCCGGTGGGCAGGAGATATCTGATGGCCGGCAACGATCTCCTTCTTGTGGTGCGCGGTGACAATGTCACGGACGGTGCTCTGGAAGTGGATGGGCCCCTTCTCCATCTCCGGGTGCAGCTCGCCGTTGACGAAGATTCCCGCGTTGAGATTCTTCTGCGAGTGCGTGCAGAGGTATTTGTCTTCGGTCATGATGCGCTTGTACATGTCGCTGATTGTGGTGAACTGCTCGTCGTTGGAGTTCTTGTTGCGGTAGACTTCGTAGCGCATGACACACTTGCCTGGGCTGATTGGGGTGAAGCGCTGCATGAAGAAGAAGTGCGGGCTGGGACTGTTAGTACTGGCTCTAGTTTAAATGGTAATATTGACAGGTATACTTACGAGACGTTGCAAGAGGCGTTGGGCCAGAAGTAGGTGGTTGCAATTCGGAATCCCTTCTCGATCTGGTCCTGTCGCTGGGCACCGTAGTGCAGGATCTGGTTGTCTTTCGTCTTGACGTAGTACGAGTTCAGATCGGCGATTGTGGGGATATCCGGGTGCGCGACTTGACAGTGGTAGCACTCGTTGTAGTTGTCGGCGAGGATCTTCCAGTTGAAATCGCCCTCCATGTCCCAGGTGTGGTCAAAGGAATACTCCTCGAAGTTGTAGAACTGGTAGCGGGGCTGCGAGTCAACGCCTTCAAAGTCGTCTTCCCAGGAGATCTCGGGCTTCTCGCCAGCGTCCAAGTTGATCCAGATGAAGCCGTTGCAGTCAAGGTGGACGTGGATGGGCTTGAGGCTGTTACTCTCGTAGCCACTGATGTTTTCGTCCTGGTCCTTCATGATGACGTATTCATAGCCAGCGGTGGTGTAGCGAACCATGTCGCCAGCGTTGGGGACGCGGTGCTTGTGCGTCGTGAGGAGCCATTTCCGTGAGAAGATGGCGCGTCGCTCAAGCTCGTACATGTCTTCAGAGGTGTACCAGGAAGCAGGAAGAGCACGGACGGGCCTCTTGCTCTCCTTCTCCTCCTTTGGTGCCGGGGCAGGCTTCGAGGTGCCAAAGTAATTTCTTAGGAATGACATTGCGAATGTGTAGAGTAAACAAAAGACGTTGGTAGTCTATGATAAAGAACAGGAATTGGAATGTAGAAGACTTTTGGATCTGAATGAAAGTCGAATACTCGCTGGCATCTTGCCCTTCTATATAGGTATCCCCGCCAGCCACCCCATGGTAGAGCACGGATGAGATCACCAGCACCCGCCTGACCCATCCCACCCCAGACGGTCGTCAGCCTTCCAAGCCCGGACCGTTTACCTGGCAATTCTTCACACAGATAGCAATCTAATTGGCGATCCGACGGTGGTGATACGTAGGAACCGTCCACGTGATCGGTGATAGTCAGGGACCGGTTGGCTTAGGGTTTCGCGAACCCTCCTTATCGGGCGCCGTGAAGAGTCCAGACCGAGACGGCTTGTGTCGATAGCGGATTCTAGATCTGCATGACACTGCCTGAATGTTTAGACTTACCATAAGCGGAAGTGTTTCCCCTAACTTTCTTCACGCTGGCGGCCAGGCTAACCGTTACACGTGCGGCCAACGAGCCGCAAGGAGTGCTCGATCGCGGCACATGGTCAGCTGTGAACTGCTACTGGGGTGATAGAACCAGACAGCAACGGCCCCGTGGGCGAGCCGGAGGACTGGTCGGGCCCAGGGCGCCGGCCTGACGACCGATGCATCCCCGGGGTGCCGGGTGCAGTAAAAGGGAACATCACAACATCGTCTCTATAGTTGCTCTACTGGTGAATTTCAGAAATAATGAAGGACTTTGAAGACTATTTCCGTTTATAGAAAACGTCAATTAAACAGTAAATTCAAAATAGAATTCCGTATTCCTATCGAATTGTTGGACGGCAGACACGGAAACGAACCGACCACGTGAGCGCCTCCGGAGAGATGAAAGTGGTAGTATGTGTATGATTTAACAATGACCACCCCTTGACATCCCTTCCATGGTCACACTCCTGGAGTGTCCGTGTCCCGGCTTACATATTGTCATTGAAAACATGGTCAGTCCAGGGCTGCGCTTCTGGACCTGGAGGGAGGATATCCGGGTGACCCACTGGCTATGTCATTGAACTGGGTAAATAGTAGGCATAATCGGACAATGATGTGATTTATTAATGTTGATTTCAATCAATAAAGCAAGATAACAGTTCATTTCATTCAAGAATTGAAGTTTTATCGACCAGTGTTTCCTAAACCACCTTGGTCCCGTGAGCGTAGAAGCGGAGTATAGGATAGATAAGCCTCAATCGGCAAAACAAATTCCAAGCATTCAGCTGTCAGGACATGACATCTCTATCTATGGGAACCTTATCCCCCAAAGGGCCATCAAGGCGTAGTGACCTTCCAAAGAAGTAATATGGAGGGACTAACGCAAACGGAAAAAAAAAGGGTCAATGAGATATGCAATACCAGTGACCGAAGCATGGGAAATAATAACATACCGAAAGTACTCAAGGCCTAAAATCACTTATATCAAGTCCCCCAACGGAACAGCCCATAGAACGAAATATATGGCTGAAGGAAGAGTGCGCGCACTCATGCCCTTGGGAAAGAAGACGATACTTAGGCCTGCATAGCATCCAAGCTGGACATTTGATAGACTGGAACCACGCCACCAGCTCACTCAGAACAATTCCGGAATATGGAGCCTGTATAGACAGAATTTGGCGTTTCTCAAGAAAGATCAACAGTGTGCCCAATGTCATGGCCCGACAGGCAACTGTGCAGCGAGACTCATCGGTCAAAATAGCATGACGCTCGAGCTCGATGAGGGCCTTTGCCTTCTCAATGGCCGTCTCTCTGCGTTTGTTAAGGGAGTCTAGTATAATGTCAGAAACCTTTGGAGCCAACAATTAACCGATCTCACCTATGATATTAACGGGAATCGGAAGCCCGAAGGAAGAGATAGATCCCCGAGAATTCTGTACTAGTATTTCACAGGAAGTTTCGAATGCATTGGGTAGATCAAAAGTCCAGGAAATCCAGACGCGAAGTACGAGGTCTCGTATATAAGCGTCATCCACTGTGGGCGGTGCTGGTGGCATAATGTCGCCCGCAATCCACTTAATCGCATAGTAACCAGCCACAGGAATGCACTCGTAGTAGTCCGCTAGAACACCGAGCTTCGCAATCAGTTCCACTGATGCCTGAGCAGGAAGCTCGTGGGGCTTGCAGTGGATCATCTTCATGAGAACCAACAAGGCTTCGATATCCCATCCTTCCGCATGGATCTCGACGGCCCCATCTCTTTTGAAATCCAAAGATTCCTTCCAATTTCCCGTAAGCGCTCTTTCAAATACAGGTGAGACCATTATCAAGTGTTTTCCCGATACTTCAATGCATACTTCGGAGTTTGTCTTCTGTTCGGTGGTGAACTGGCTTGCATATGCGGGAGCCTGAGGGGGTGCGGTGGTGGTCTCAGGCAAGGGAGCAAAAGGGGCGTTTGGATTGTTGACAACGAGAGTGAGATCTCCAGAGGGATCGATTGTGTAGGTGGTCATCGTTGCGGTGTTGAAGGAGGTGAGGTGCTTTCTGATCGGAGAGTGGATGGTGAGTTGGCCTGTGATGAATCAAGGTCCGTTCGACGTTGGTCAATATGGATGTCTTGGGCAGAGAATGGAAACAGAAGAAGGATTCGGAGCCAGGCGAGTGGTAAAGTATCAGGAAGGAGTATGTTGGAGAGGACAAGGAGAGACGAAGAGGCCAGAGATTGGAAATACGAGGTCGTGTAGATAGATTTGATATCCTTCAGCGAGTGAGTCTCAAGTAAAGATAAAGTGAGTAAAGTGTTGCTCTAACAGTGGAAGGAGAGTCCTACTGGGATACTATGATCAATTAGAATAGCGGTATACATGATACTAGATAGATAGTATGTTCTATTGATAAATATCAGAAAATCTGATATCAAGGCATAGCCCAACAACTCTGTCGAGACACCAACAATCTATACAGGACATGCAGCTATGCCCACCATCCAAACTTCAACCAAGGCCGAGCACAAGCGTTCAAACAATACCATCTAAGATTCAAAATCCGGCAAATATCTTATCAGAGCAAATCCAGAAATAAACCACCACTCGGGATGAAGATAGTTGTCGAATGTAGGTGGTTGTATTCCTCTGAAGTGAGAGCTGACCTTCTTGAAATGACGGTTGAAGCGACGCGCAGGCCTTTTCGACAAGCCATAATGTATAGTATGCTCTACATCCAATCCCTCCGGACACCAGAAATTGCCGACGTCTTCCACCAATTTGCTATGACGAAGCCCAACGAATGGTTCCTGGGGCTTTGGAGATAAGACGCCAAGGGTGTCCATTTGCATCATCAGCGCACCCAGCATTGCCGAGTCGCACTGCATTGAGCATTTAAACGGAGGCGTGAGAAATGCCTCCTTTGCAGAATGTAGGGCGTCAATTATTATCTTGATTCCTTTCACTCTTTCGCGGTTCAGGTCGTCCATGATTGCCCTAGGTATGGGCAGGCCCAGCGAAGTAATAGTCCCACCAGCTTCCCTAACTGCAGTAGTGGTGAGTTCGTCGAATAGATAGGGTATCCGAAAGAAATAGGCTACCCAAATCCAGAGCACCAAAGTCCGGGTGTAGCGCTTGGGCTGGGTGTTGCAGTGATTGTCGAGGATAACCCGCTTGACATAGTAGGCCACCAGGTCCCGGCATTCGTAGTAGTCGGCGACGACCGCGAGCCTAGCCATGAGCTCTAGGCTCATCGTCTCTGGGAGCTCAGTTACCTGGCAGTGAATGATGCGGAGGAAGACAAGGAGGGCTTCGGTACCAAAGTCGTACGTGTTGATATCAACAGACCCATGTTCCTTTAACTGGATGCCCTCTTTCCACCCGTCCTTGCCCAGCATGTGTTGGAATACCGGGGACGCAAGCATCAGATGCTTCGCTGAGACTCGAAAGCGAACTGGGGCTGGCTCGGGGGTGGTTGATTCTTCGTCTGATGCCTTTTTCTCGTTATCCTCGGGGGCTTCCACCCCGGGCTGTTGTTCATGTCCATCTTCCGTTTCGTTTTCGAATAGGTTTATCTCTGACGATACCTGCGCTGCTGCCTCGGATGGTTCGGCTATCCTCTGAGCTAGAGCCATAACATGAACCAGGCCTGGGTTCTTGGTTACATTCCGAGCTGCTGCGGATGTCCAATCGACCACCTTGCTGTTGCAAGGGCCGTGATGCGTGGACGCTGCCGTCATGCCCCAAACAGCAAACGGGGCGTCGGGGTCATGAAGTATGATTGTTACCTCACCCTCGGGGTCAAGTATGAACTCTGAGATCTCGTTCGTGATGTCTGACATGGTGGAGTAGAGGACAGGAAATGATATGGTAAGGATATGGATGTTGTACTAGTCAATGCAGTCTTCTTCCAGGTAATGATATAGTGGCTAACCAGACAGCTGGTATGTAGGTAATGATAGAACAACTGGTAGTTGGAAGAAGAGAGAAAAAATGACAGAATTTATATATTTGTGGCTGCACCTAGAAAGTAGACGGATTTGGGATATCGGTGACAACCATCGCGGATAGAGTCGGACCACTTCACGAGACAGTCGCTATTCACACCCAGTATGAGCGAACTCCTTCATTGAAAAGCTTGGTAAGAGATACAAACCTGATACCTAACTGCTACCCTTCCTGCTATTGGCTTCCGTGGTAGTACAGGACTTGTGAACTACATGACATGAGTAACTATAAGAAGACTACAGCTAGCTACTCACAGGGGCCTGTCCCTGATTTCCAAGAACCTGCTAGATGTGGAGAGACCGCGATATCCTCGTTTCAGCCTGTGAAGAGAAATTCATAGACAACACTGATCCTTTTTACAGATGTCAATATTTTGGCAGAGTTATGTATTGGGTGTATCTACAACTCCTAATTGCAAAACGCAAATGAAGCCTGAACGGCGGTAACATTCAAGTAAAAAAGAATACCACTATCATAGAGAAGGCCCGATGCAAGTTTAACAGCCTTTCAGGAGTACACACGGTCTAAGTGACATATCTGGACAGCTGGAGACCGTGGATTTTCTTGTAAAGAAACCGGAAAGATCCGCCAAAGTCAGAATGGATGCAGTTATTTTCTCCAAAGCTATTGCCCTGGTCACGGCAATCGCATGGCGCTTCCAAAATTGGAGGGTCAAGCCCGTAGATATGGCGGAATGAACTGTATTTCACCCGAGAGAATGGACTTGCAGCCGCGGGAGACAACAGTCCCAGATTATCCAAGTGGCGAGATACATAGCCGAGCATCATGGACGTGCATTGTAGGTCATATTCCGCATCCAAGTCCGAGTCATTCTCTTTCGTGAGCTGAAGGATGTCATTTTTGCGAGATCGGTAGGCGTCTAGTATTCGCTGTATTGCGCCGGTCCTCTTGTCGTTCATATCGCCTAAGAGACAGTCAGAGTGCGGAAAGATCCAAATGTAATGGCCTTACAGATGATTGTGGCCGGGATTGGGTAGCCACAAGAATCTATCTCATCTTCGCTCTCGTTCATGAGAATAAAAGTGCAAGTCTCAAATAAATCTGCGTCTTGGAAGAAGTACGAAATCCAAAGCCAAGAAACAATATTGTCCGAGCATTTACTCGCATAGTGCGTCACCTCGTCATCCCAGGAGTCTATCCATATATCGGCGAAGAATCTGACTTCCGGGACACCGTAATAATCGGCAATTATAGCAACGTTCCCGAGTTTCCCCAAGTTCAAAGCTCGAGGAACCTTCAACAGGTCACCGTGGATAATATGCAGGACGACCAGAAAAGCATCAATATCCCAGCTTTCGACGGTGACCTCAATAGTGCCATTCTGCTTGAATTCCCTGCCTTCCTTCCAGTTTCCGTTGAGCAATTTGTCGAAATAGGACGATCCGCGCATTAGGTGTTTAGCGGATACCTGGATTCGGATATTCTTGCGTTGTTTGGTCTCGATGACGGACGTAGCTGGAGATTGTTCAACGGTGTCTGGATCAAGGCCGCCATCGAGGACAGCGGGGTCTTTGGCGTTTTCGATGCCTGGGACGATGAGGATAACTTCCCCTCGGGGGTCAATGCCATGGGCAACAGACATATCGGCGGCGAAGATAGATATCAACAATTGATACCCCGGGATTGCGGGGAGGATAAAAAGGTGAGGATGACAGCAGGTTGGGAAATAGAAGATGTGAGTGAATGAACACAACAGCCTGCTGTGAAAACTCTTCAGCTCACAAGAGGCTCACTGCTTTGCTTCCCCACCTGTGCTCTTCTATTGAATCAGTCTGGCGAATTTTATTCATTCAAACGGTAGGGCCGCGGCTCAGTGAATAGTATTTATGCATTCGAGAGCAGGTCGAGTATATGAGATATGATCATTATACAGGGTATCACCATGAGCTTGATATTGACAGCGAGTTTTCTAAAATCTAACTATCGACAATAGAACGTCTCGATTGTGACATAACATGAGAAGCTTTATCCTTTAAATCCCCAACTCATGCTATAAGCTCCAGAATGAGGACGCAACGTTTGGAAAGAGCCCTTCGATAAAGGAAATCCATCCATGCCCATAGCAGGTGACACGACATGCCTCCTTGTAGCCTGGAGACTCGATTACACCTTGGTTATGTAGTCGGATAATGAAAGCGGCTCGACTTTGTGGTATATACCATCGAACATCGCGGAGTAGTTTGACGAGGTACTGCACTTATGCGGCTTGAACTTTTTGGTATAAGGACCACGACGCTCTCCCCAATATCCACAGCCAAGTTCACTGAGCACACGGAATGAATCATTATTTACACCGGTGAACGGGGGGTCTGGCCGGGATGGCAGCATTCCAAACGCACGCATGCCCTTGGACATCTGGCCGTAAGTCATAGCGGCGCATTCAACAGTACAGCCTGATCCGTCCTCTTCATTTGTGCCGTTAATAATATCCAGAAGGGAGACTCGGCGTGAGTACAAAAGGTCCAGGCCTGACTGGATTGCTTCTGTCCTGCGCCTATTAATCTCGTCTGGGAAGAGCGTTAGACAAACGTCATTCAGTTCACGGATAAACTTACCAATAATCCGTGCTGGAATTGGGAGGCCAAGGGACGATATAGGCGACTTGAGCTGCTCCATTGCCTTGGAACAGGATGTGGCAAAGATATCTGGACGCCGCGCAAAGTAAGAGACCCAAATCCATAGGACAACATCTCGCGGGGGTGCGTCACGTTTGCTGGGCCGATAGTCTCTCAACACCCAAATCCACAGATCGCAACAGAGCTTGACTTCCTTGACATCATAGTAGTCTGCGACGAAAGTAACCTTTGCCAAGTCCTCTAAGCTTAGCAATCGGGGCACTTTACTGGTTTGTGCGTGCATGATATGCAGGACTAGGAGAAGAGCCTCAACGTCCCAATTGGGAACCACAAGTTGAACGGAACCATTCTCTTTGAATTCTGCAGCTTCCGTACAGTCACCATTGAGCATACTGTTGAATACAGGGGAGCCGAAAGTGAGATGCTTCGCGGAAACCTGGATGTGCACTCCTTTTTCGGTCCCATCGGTATTTGCATCAGTGGCACTGGGCTCAGCAGTCATAGTATCAGATGGCTCAACAGAAGGCTCACGAGATGGCCCAGTGCTTGTATCATTGGCGTCGTTCGAGCCGTTTGCAGGAGTGACTTTCGCCTTGTCCTCGGTCCAAACAGCAAATGGAGGATTCGGGTTTCGGACTATGAGGATAACTTCCCCTTGGGGATCAATGACATGGTCAACCGTCATGTTCGCAGCGAAAAGGATGCCAACAATAGAAAGGCGAGGTTGTTGGGAGATAAAGAGGGGAGCATGACAGAAATTTGGGAGTTGGAAGAAGACAACCACCCCTTGTGAAAACTCTTTACCTCACAATAACACTCTGCTTCACCTGGCCGGACTTCCCATGAAGTGAATGAAGCTGTCACTTGCTCTACGGTGTGTCTCTGCGGCCAACACCATGCACGGCGTCTGTAGAACAAGTGGCTGAGGGCTGATATCGAAACAGTCGTGATGACTGCTGCCTGCAGAACCATTGAAGATGCCCGGACAGAGCATGAAGTGTCAATACTTGGAGTATTCAGCGAGGAGAATGTACGAGGAAAAGCTCGCAAGTGAACCAGCTGCTAACAGCATTCCGGGCTCGTAACGGTCAAACAGTGGCCCAACCTGCACACCAAAGAAGAGATTCAAGAAGAGCAGCATCGCTGTGATCCAGCCGATCTGGTTGACGCTGTAGTGGGCGAGCTGGTGCTGACTGAGATAGTCCTGTACTGTCCCAAATATGACTACATATAGATTATACAGAGTATCACAACCTGGAATCCAAACGATGGAACACTATCAGGGCTGAGCCGAAGAGGCTCATCCACGCCTCGCGGCCTCCTTCAGGGTACGCATGATTGACACCTTGGGAAGGCTCTCTCGCCGATGATTCGTCGAGCTCAATGTTGTCGTGAACAAGGAAAGTCAGTTGGGGCGTGCTTGCCATTGTTGCGATGTTGATGAATGAAGGAAGAATTCCCCCTCGGCCTCTTCAAAACTCCAACACCGAAGACTGGCTGGCTCAACATTCATACAAAGGCCTATGGGCGCTAAAATATCCTTCTGAATAATTTTTACAGGTTGTATGAAACCTGATCTGAATAGTAAGTGGCACAGAGTCATTCATGTTACAAAGGACGAAGAAAGTAGATGAGCGTACTTTGCATATAAGATAGTGACCCAACACGATACCCCTGATCTACCAGAATTACCACAAACGGCTGAAATTTACGACAAACATGGATACCCCGAAAGATTTCGTTCATCTCCCACCGGAGTTGAGAATTCAGATTGTGGCATATCTATCAGGTGAAAACCTCATAGCATTCGCGAAAACATCGAAAGACGCCTACGAAATCGCCTGCCCGCTGCTCAAAAAAGACAAGAAAGCAGAAGAAGAGAGATCTAGGGCGGATTTGACATTCATATGGGACTGCGACGAACCTTCCACACGACCCCAAGGCATATTGTTCCGCCAATGGTGTCCTTATCTGCCTGATATAGGAGTAGTAGAAGCTGCCATAACCAAGCTTAGGATCTTAATAATGGCCTGCGAGGCAGGTGATATCCAAAAGGTCCAAGCTCTGTTGAACGAGGGCGTTTCACCTAACCTGCCGAGCCAGTTGACAGCCCCTCCATTCCAGGTGAGCGTGCCATCGGGGTTTCGAGTACGTTCTCATTACTACAACCCTCTCCAGGCCGCCACGCACTTCAACCGGACGGAGGTTGTCAGGGCTCTTCTTGCTGCTGGGGCAGAAAAAACCTCGGACTTTGAGAGTCTTGCCTTTCTATTCTGCATGGGGCACCCAGACCAAGATACCCTGGACCTTCTACTTAATCACGGTTTCAATATCCACGCGACAGCGCGGGGCGCGTATAAAAAGGACAACCTACTGTACTGGGCATGCAGGAATGGCTGCCCTACAGTTGCAATTGCGAATCTGATCAAGAACGGAATAAGCATACGTGCGCCTGACAGTTCTTTGCATACTCCCATAGTCATTGCCATTGCGTGGCCAGGTGACCGTGACTCTCGTCGGTATTGCCAAGTCATTCAAGAGCTCCTCAGCCGCGCATCACACAAGGAGTTACGGGACTCGCATGGTAGCTATCCACTTCACCTCGCTGTCAGGAGTCAATATACGGAACTTGTACGCATCATGCTGCAAGAGTATAGAGCGGACCCGAACGTCAGAGATGCCGGGGGGCAGACGCCTCTGAGGTTGGCACTGGGGAGCAAAGATCTGAATTCGGATATAATAAGATTCCTTCTCGAGGCCGGTGCCTCACTGGATATTCTCCTTGGGAAAGAGTGGGATTTTGAGAACTTCTGGCCGTCTTGGGGACAATTCCCAATCAGTATGGAAACACTTCACATATTCCTGGACGCAGCGGCCAGCCAAGCTATTTTATCACGTCTTCCGCATCCTTTCATTTGTCTAGCAGCCATTGTGGGAGACGCCGAGATACTGAAGTCAACCCTGTCCCTGTGCAATATGGATGACGACACGAACCAGCAGAAGAATAAGGACACCGTATTCTCGGCCCTTTCATATGCCCTGGACTTTAAAAATGACACCTGCATCAAAGTGTTAATGCCTTTTGTGCTGTCATACGATGAAGTAGCCGCACACATTCCAAATATCCTCCATTACTATCTGGAGAATGGCACCGACGAGAGAGTCCGGGGCTGGCTGGGCCGCAGTGAATGTGTATTCTTTGATGTCCTTAGATGGAAAGAATTTCTATGTGCTTCCATGCGCCATCAACCTCCAGAAATTCTATCAATGCTCCTATCCCGCAGCAAGACACCACCCAACATCTCATTAAGACTACTTCTGCTGAAAGAGGCTATGGAGATCGGATCAATCTAGTGTCTATCTATCCTCTTTGAATACCCTCCCTTCAACGAACTCTTCCCTGCCCAAGAGTCTATAATAGTTCATGCAGCCGGACACAGTCGCCCAGAAGTCCTCGAATTCCTCTAGAACTTGAGCACTAGACCCGATGGCACAGACAACCCTACATACTTCCCTAAAGGCCCATTAATCCAAATGGCTTGCAGAACCGGCAACCGGGACAACGTGCGTTGGCTTCTGGAGTCTGAAGTGGTTGTAGACGTTTACAAAGGTTTACGGCCAGGCTCGCGCAATATCCTCTTAGAGGCTGTTACTGGCGGCCATACAGAGATCGTGGAGTTGCTTCTAGCACAAAATATCGACGTAAATGAGATGAATAGCTTTACTGGCAAAACCGCTCTACACTTCGCAGCGTCCGGTGGACATGCAGATATAACGCGTCTCCTTCTAGAAGCAGGCGCGGATGTGCACAAGCCCGACAACGAAATGAAAACCCCGCTCTGTCAGGCCGTTAAGGAGGTAAATAATTTAACTTCAAGGCAAATCATTGACCGCTGCAGAAGCGGAGAGGCAGAGATAACAGCTGAGTGGTTTCGACGGCTCTTCGAGCCCCGAATCCAGGCTATCTGGACACTGGTGGAATACGGTGGTGAGTTGAGCGAGGAATGGTTTGTGCCGCGCACGCTGTTTGCTGGGGACGATACTCCCGCGCGGCTGGAGTATATGGAACAAAACAGTGCAGATGATAGCAGAGCTCGCACGCGTTTAAGCCGTTTGGCGGAAAATACGGCTCCAGAGATATGGCTGCAGTATCTTGGGAGAGGCGCTGCAGGTCGGGATATAGTGGATGATTGGGGTCGCACGCTTTTCCTGCGCACTGTGGAACGGAAACAGATGGAATGGTCGATGCCGGAAAAGAGGGAATTGCGGGCAGTTCTGACTATCTTGATGCTTGCTGGGTGTGATATCTCCAAGGCTGATAGTCGGGGGAGGACTCCGCTGCACATTGTGAACTCTGCAGGAGACGATGAAATGGTGAAGCTTTTGTATGCTGCGAGGTGATTCACCCTGTTTAGTCTGTGACCTGTATGTGTTGTGGTCTATGCCATTCTCTATAAATTGTATTGTTATTATATTAATGTTATCCTTGTAGAAGCCACTTAGGGCTGATATTCCGCCTCACTCTTCCGAACTGCCTCCTCCCACGACTCCTGGATGGCCTTCCAATACTCAACTGGACTCTTGCGCATATGCTCAACATGCCCACTCCCTTCAAAGAGGCGACAATCAGACTTCCACCCCTCCCTCCTGGCCTCCGCCACATGGCGCTCGATATCCGTCCACAGGATAATCCGGTCCCCCTTCCCATACAGATACAGCCTCCTTGCCTCCTTTGTAGACAGCTCAGCGTTCCCAATCGCCTTGACACTCTCAACCCCCGCACTCTTCCGTCCCAGGATCCTCTCAATAACATTCATCACACACAGGAAAACTCCCCACAGTCCCTGCGTCAGTGCAAACGGCCACGGGAACCACGACGCCGTCCCCAGCGCCATAGCCAGCGACAAGCGGCGCATATTCGCGAGCGTCAGATCCGTGCTTCCGGGCGTAGAATCCAGCGTGACCAGCTGATGCGGGAATGGCCGGCCATATGTATTCCTATACGCATGCAACGTCGCCGCATACGCAATACCGCCAGTATTAGACATAACATGAACAAGCACAGATCCGGTATGTTCAGCCGGATTTTTCGACGGAAACACAGCGTCCAGAACGGGCTTCATGGCCTCGGCGCGCTGCGGCATGCTCCGCCATAGCGCTTTGTAGATTGGAGACAGGACAGCAATCTGTTTCGATTGCGGGTAGAGGGCGCGGAACCCGTCGGCGTACTTTGTGACATTTTTGGGCTGTGCGTCGCCCCAGGCGAAGATTATGAGCACTTCTGGCTGGTTTGGGCGCGTTGTTTCTGCTTGTAGGCCTTCGCGGACGAAGATCTGGTCTGAGATGGCGGTGAAGCCGGGGAAGTATGGTGTTGTTGCCATTTCCTCTCTCTCTCGATGCTTTTTTTTTATGATTATCTTATTTCAGGTTGGACTTCTGGAGTCTTTAAATTGAGTATCTTTGTCTCTTTGTCATGCTGGCCAGCAGATCCTTTCAAGTCCCAACGGATCCGCGGTCGGTGTCAGCGTCGAGATGGGAAATAAGCCCGTATCGCTGACCCACCTGGCCAGAGATCCAACTGAATGGGCAGATATTATTGGCCAGTCTCTCAGGGCCAGGGGCTGTCAGATCAGAAATATTTTGCATGTGAACGAGAGGCTATACAAATCATGAATGTGGCCGAGGTCGAGCCCTAACAGCCCCAACGGTTATTTCTATACAGAAACATCAACAATGAAAAACTATACTCCAGTAAAATACAATAAAAAAACAGGTCATCAGCAGCAGCTCTCATTATCATCATCATCACAGCAATTGAAACAGCTGAAACAATCGCAACCATCGCACCCACAATCATCACAGCAATTACAGTCACCACAGAAATCACAACCATCGTCGCAGCAATTACAACAATCGTCGTCATCTCCCCCCTGTGATGGCATTGCAGGGGAAACATAGGGCTCCGGCTCTGGCTCCGGACTGTGATACCCCCTGCTAGGCTCCGACTCATCCTCACTTGAGACCTCCTCAAGCTGCTGCTGCTCCTCCTCCTCCTCCTCCTCCTGGCGCCATCTCTCCCACGCAAGACCAGCACCAGCACCCAACGCCGCCCCGGCCGCAGCACCAGCCGCAACACCAGCCAGATCCTTCCTATGGTCTTCCCTCTCCCCTTGCTGCTGCTGCTGCTGAGCCATCATCATCTGCTGATGCTGTTGCTGCTGCTGCCAGATATAATTCTGATACTCCTGCCTCTGCACCTCATTCATATACCTCATCTCCTCCATCTCAACCCCGATCTGGCGCTCACGCATATCCTCGCGTCTCTCCATCGCAGACCGATCGCGCTCGTACTGCTTCTGCATCGCGGCATTATGTTTCGCTGCGTTTTTCGCTGCGTTTTTCGCTGCATCTTGTCGGGCCTTCTCGGTCTGCTTGGCCATGTTTTTCTGCTGCGCTGCAGACTGTTTGGCGATTTCCTTGCGTGTCTTTTCGGTTTGCTGCGCGAGGTGCTTTTGTTGCGCCGCGGATTGCGCGTTTAGTTGCTTCTGCGTGGATCGCGCTATTTGTGCGGAGCTGTTTGCCTGTTGCTGCTGCTGTCGCTGTGGTTGGGGTTTGGGTTGAGGCTTCGGTTGAGGCTGCATGGCTCGGGTCTGGGGTGGTGGTGCTCGCTGCGGAGCTGGGGGCGCGCGTTGTTGTTGTTGTTGTTGTTGCGGCGGAGTCTGGTGATGGTGGTGGTGATGATGCTGAACTTGGGCATTCAGACTTTGCACCCGATTATGCTGAACCTGGTTCAGTTGGGTTTGGCTGACTTGCGTGTGGTACATTGGCTGTGCCGGTCCCGGATAGGGCTGCACGCCGTGAGGCTGAACCGGGAGGGAGACGGGTCGAGGGGCTGGGTGAGGCTGCGGGTGATGGAGAGGGACGTGGGCATTATGCTGCACGGGCTGGTATTGCATTGGTGGTGGTGCTCGGGGTTGGACTGCGCGGGTGTGTGCTGCTGCTGGTGGTTGTGGCTGGGAGTGCGAGCGGATGTGGGCGTTGGCGTTAACTGGTTTGCGCTGAGGTGGAGGAGGCATCTTGAAGTTGTGCTGCGAATGTATGGTGTAAATCGTAGTTCGTATCTCGTAGTTGTATAAGAAGTAGACCGGAAGAAATTGGTCAAACGATGCCAAACAGCCCGGGCAGGTCCAAATACAAGCCTTATAAGTAAATCTCTGCCACGACTACGAAACGCTGAACATATACCAGAAGTCCAAAACACAGCCCGGCTTAGCTACTACCAACCTGCATATGTTTTGTCCTTGCAGATAGGAAGAAAAATTAAGTGCGATCCTTCAAACCGCCCGCGTGGCCCAGCGCTGCCCTAATCGGGAAATCCACGAGGCTGTCATGCAGGGCCGAAAGGCTGGCCCTTGGCGACTTTCCCACAAACATTCCCTAGCTTCATGAGTTCGTCCGGACCACTCTTTTGCCAGGAGCATGCAGAAGCACCGGTCCAATTGAGTTTTGCTCTGCAAAGCCTTGTTTATATTTAGGTAGTCTAGACGGGCCTGGGGCTAATGCCGCAGCCAGAGACTAAGGACGCAACCCAAAGGCTGAAGAGATGCACCGAACCCTGAACGGCGTCCAAAGCAAATAGAACCCGACAAGTTCCCGGCTTTGCGAAGTGGCAATTTTTGGCATCTGCTCCGTTGCTTTGCAAGGTCTTGACCCTCATCCAGCACGGCCCTCAACACCCCCCTCTACCTTTAACGACAAGCCAAGGAAGGCTTGCATAAGACTGGTCAAGTATGGAAATCCGCCAATAGCCTGCCGGCACTTTTCTCAAATATCTTCTGCCGCAATGGGACACAGCCTCTCTGCTAACTAGACGTGGTAGAATTCCTGTGGCCTGCGGTGCTTTTCTGAAGAAATTAGAACCCTGATGATATTTATAGGAAGGACAAACGCGCTGCTGTCTCCAAGAACCGCCATCTTAGCATACTGCGCCTCAATTGCAAAATATTAGTATACTTCTTGCGAAAATCGCCACAGCCAGGCAAGTAGCGGAAGAAGCAACCATTGCTACCGTATCTTGACGATGATTTCATTCGCCATTGTATGCCTCCTGACTATTTGCGCCTTCAGTGGGGTACTAGTGTAGGTAGAGTCGCGGATTGACTTAGAGATAGCTTCATCTTGGTTATGTTGGAAACGGTACTCGTAAAGTCGCTCTCTATTCTTCTTAGTCGATCTGGGAGGGTTTTAAGCAGTATATAAACGTAGAATTCTCAACAAGCAGTAACAGGGTATGTACATCAACATAACCTTAATCGAACAGAAAGAAATATATTTTCTATAGATAAAGTGGAGATCTAGCATCACATAATATATACATTCATACCCAGAAGCTACCGTAAGCCAGAAGCTAAGTCCCATGCTCATACGCACTCCTAGCCCTCAACTTCGGCCCCTTATAAAAGAACAACCACGGAATCGGCGCCATAACCACCGCAACAAACCCCAACAGACTCGTCGCCCAGCCCACGCCCAGGGCATCATACATCTGGGGCACAAAGAGCGGAAAGGCAGTTGAAAGCGCATACCGTGTTAACGAGGAAGCGCCGCTGGCGGACGCGCCGTATTTCGAGCCGTACACGTCGAGCATGTAGAAGTTACACGGGATGTAAATCAGCATACTGCCCAGAAAGGTGGCGCCTTGTGCGAGGATAGGCACGATCCAGTGGATGGATGGTGTTGAAGTCCAAGCGAAGACGAATAGGCCGGTTGGCAGGACGAGGGAGCCGAACATTGAAGTGTAGAGTCTTAGTTCTGGGGAAAAAGGGGAGGAGCCTTCGGTGTTGTTGTTCCTGATACGCAGAGATGGGTTTCGCTGGACGAGGCGGTCGACGATGAACAGGATGCAAGGGGCGAAGATACAGCCGACGACCATGCCCAGGAAGGAGAGGCCCTGGGCGCCTGGGGAGAAGTTGTAGACGGAGGCGAAGACGCGGGGACTGGCGACGACGAAGGTGTAGAGGAGGGCGAACTGGAAGCCGCAGTAGAGGCAGATGAAGCCGACGAGGGGCTCGGTGAAGAGCATGTGCAGGGGGCGAACGATGGTTGATGTGATGAATTCTTTGAAGAGCTGCATGGCTGTGCGTGTTTGGACGGGGAGGACGCCTTCGCCGCCGAGTTTCTCTGCTCGCTTACGCAGGAGGATGGGCTTGTATGATTCCCGGATGAAGAGCGCTGGAGGGTGTACGACGGCGGCCATGATGAGCGGTGTCCATGCTGTCCAGCGCCAGCCCCGAGCTTCGACGACGAAAGATCCGATCAGGGGACCCATTGAACTGCCGATTGTAGGCACGGCGTAGTATATTCCCAGGGGGATGACCCTTTGTGACGGGTGTGTATAGTCGGTGATTGTGGCCGCCGCGACGGAAACCCCAGGGGCAGCAAACACCCCAGCGAGGAAGCGACATATAATCAGAGACGCAATACCGTGGGATGAGCCCACGCCTATCGTAAAGAGATCAACCAGCGGCAGGGTAAGCAGGTAGACGAATTTGCGACCGAACGTTTCAGACAGCGGCGACGAGATCATAGGCCCAAAAGCCAGCCCCAGCGAGTACGCGGAGAGAGGCAGCAGCGAGACGGTCGTCGAGACATTGAACTGCTTCTGGACCTGTTCATGGCCCGACGAGTAGATAGAGGCATTGACGGTCGTTGCGAAGCCAATCAGGCCGATGACAGTGGTGGTCAGGGTCTTCCTGAGGGTAGACCAGTTGCGAGGATTGCCCGGGTCATCGTCGCTGTCCCATTCCTGCAGCCGTGCTCGAGCCTGGTCGTAGCCATCTGGAGTCTCGAGTTCCATCATCGTGAGAATTGCTGCGCCGACACGCAGTGCATATGCGGGACAGCTGCAATAAAAGCGTTCACTCGGCGATTGGGTGCAGGGGAGGGACTCATCACTCAACCAAGATTCCGACAGACACGGAGTCAGGACTGAGTAACATCGTTGGTAAACTCCACCGACTGGCCAGATGAACAAGCAGGATTGTCAAGCCTTCGCACGTCCTGGTCGGACTCGGAATGCCGGTCTATCGGTCCAGCCCGACTTGCTTTCGTGTTGCAAAGAAATGTGTGGACCGGAATCTTCCGAATAGAAGAGACTGCGGGGAACCAAGCCTGGTCTTGCGTGGGGAGCGGAAAAATATCCGTTCAGACTAATATGACCACAGTGTATGATAGGCTTGAAACTCACCGGGTTGAAAGTGGCTCCGTGGATTAAGATGGAGAAACGGTTGAAATCGGTGGAAACGTAAACACATTCGTCTGGTTCATTCAAGTCAGGGATTCAAGTCTGGTCATCGGTTCAACCTGAGGCAGAACAATCAGCCGATACGATCAACCGGTTCCACCATACGGATGTACTAGGAACTGATATCGAGAACCAGGTTGCAACCATGATAATGTCATTTAACTGAGCTAACTGTCTATTCAATTCTACCTACTAGCGCAAGACAAAGTCACACGTCAATCACTTTCGGTGCGATCAAACACCCCGCACAATAATGGTACGTCCGCCTCACGCCCTTTGATCGTAAACACAAATGGGCAATTGAAACTTAGAGAGTCCATGCGTGGTAGATCGGAATGGAGTGTCGGAGGCGATGGAGGCTGGGGGTCATGAACGCTCCACGGATCGAAGACAACGGAAACGCCCTGCAGCATTTGGTCTACCGCGGTGTCCCCATCCAGGGTGACGTGCGCATATTTCTGGGGGAGAGACAATCCTAATAGTGGGAGGATGTCTTTCAAGTTATATCTCGCCTTGGTGTGGAATTTCGGGATAACGAATGTGCCGACGAAGGTCTTGGTAAAGCCCTCAGTGCTGGAGGCTTGGACAGAGGAAAACCTGAGGAGATGTTCCACCGAATGGCCCTTCCGAGGCAGGAATGCAATCAAGGAGCACTTTGGGTGGGCCTGCGGTCCAAAGGGAAGGCGGACTGCTGTGTATGCCGCATGATGCTTCACAAGCAACTGTTGGTTGGTGCAGTGCATCATGTCAATCAGAGCAGTTGTACCATCCAAGAGATTGAACGTAGATTTCGCGATCTTGCTGGGTGAGAACAAATGGTGGAAT
Organism: Aspergillus sp. S2111Y; assembly: GCA_023625095.1. NCBI lineage: Eukaryota > Fungi > Ascomycota > Eurotiomycetes > Eurotiales > Aspergillaceae > Aspergillus > Aspergillus sp. S2111Y. Next base: position 278,693 of record JAMABB010000013.1, read on the forward strand.
GGCAGCGAAATCATCAGGGCACTGGCCAGAACGATGTGCGAACTGGCGGAAGTCGCGTCGTGGCTCGCGGTGAGGCTCTCAGGAGAAAGCTTCATGTCAATTGATCGGTTGGGATCCTCTGTCATGAAATATTGATCAATCTCGTGGATGAGGTTTTCCAAAGTCGACTCCCGAAGGACCATCATAGGGCCATATCTGCTCACGGAACTGGCAAAGCTGGGGGAGAAGGTGGGCCTTTTGCCGGCGAATACACCCTTCTTCCAGGTAATCGTGGACGACGATGGAATCGATTGCAGAATCGAGTCGATACTGGCCGGCACTTCCCCATCCGCAAAGCCCCCAAGTATGCAGACGGCGGTCGCGATGGATACTGGCGACACAGCAGTGCCTCCTGAAGGGGGGTTGTGAGACCACAGGAATTGCAGCAGTCGCCATGAAAGCTCGTTGACTTGGGCGACTGTATCAGCCTCGTGAAATGCGGTATCCATGATGATGAGACGGTTGGTAAGTAAAAATGGTTATGTTGGATTTGATATTGCTTTAATAAAGAGTGATTCAAGCGATGTAGTCTTTGGGATGGTCGCAAGACGAAGGCTTCTACTATTTAAATGAAGAAAGTCGCTCCTGCCACGAAATGGGCAGAGGGAGCGCCTGCCGGTTGGCGAATACTATACAAGGGCAGGATCAAGTTCGATAAATCTAGAAGGTCAGCAGTGTAAACACCACAGCCAAAGCACTCTAATCTGTCTCAACGCCATCTGCTTTCTTTCCTGATTTCCACCACCGCATCACGGCCTGGTAATAGAAGTATGTCTCGACCGTCCCCCAGAGCCCAAGCATCGTGAATAGCACTATTCTCATATTCTTGCTTATCCCGAGATTCTCCAACGTGACCCGTGGGAGCTCTGGATTTCCTGTCTGGTCGGTCTTTTGGGTTGTGTTAGGCGTGGACTGTTTGTCGAGATAGACGGACGTTGAGAATGCGGGGTTCCGCTCGTGGAAACACGTCCGGGCGAGAGAAGGCACGCGATGAGGGAGACGGAGGGAGCGAGGTATTCTTGCCAGGGAAGCCATGTTGGGATAATTTCAACAATGTGTGGGTGCCAGGATATATGTATCAAGGACAAAATAAATATACGAACAGAGAGCAAACCTGAGTCACATTCGAGTCCCCGCTGACTGGAGATTTGCTAAGTAATCAAGGTAACTAAGGTAACTATATCACGAGAACATTAATAGCCTAAGAATACTACTGGAGGAATACAAACCTGGTCAATTCAAGAGGATTAGCGGCTGCAATTCGAGCGCAGCATGCGGCCGTTTCCGGTGCCCTGTACAGGTAGCATTCACAACGGCTATCCGAATATTGGAAATAACAAGATCTGAGGCTACCAAGTTATATATCCGTGAGTTGTTATGAATTTAGCTCTATATTACTACCACTGATAAGAAGTTTGTTGTTTCTGTTGTAACTGAGTGATCGTCCTACACGAGGCGGCCGCGTGTGTGTGGAACCAACCAGTCAGCGGGCTCTTTGTCGTCGCCCTGTTCGCGTATCCGAAACACCGCCTGGATACAGGATCACCATTGTTTGGCCCCATGGTGGACCATGCACCCATGGTTGATGGCTGTGAATCGCAGCGTTTCATTCATCAGGTGACGTTGCTGTGAAGATCATCGAGTCCTCTCACTCCTGACAGCTGTGTTGTCTGCTGCCATCATGGACAACCTCGTTGGCTAGGCTGGTTGACGCCTACGGGGCAAAATGTTCAAACCACGCACACAAAAGCCCCTCTTTCCCTTTACTGTGCGGCGGCGGCTCTCGATTCTGGCTCTGGTTATTTTTCTGGTCATCCTATTCCACTCGCTGCCGTCGAAGAACGACCGCGTTGTCGCGGGGAAATGGCTGCCCGATTATGATGTCGAGGATGTCCCGCGTTACCTCCATCGCTCTCCTTTTCGAGTTTCTCCCAATTACGACTACGAGCGCAGGGTGTCCGAGGCGCTGCAGAGGATCGAGGAGGGCTTTCTAGAAAGCCACAGCGGCGATCGCTCAGCAGAAGACCGCATCTGGCAGATCCGACTGGGAAACAGCCCGGAAGAAGAGCGCAGTAAAGATTCGATCAGATTCAGTGACAGGAATAATGAATGGGAATACACAGTGAGTCTCCTTAACACAGATTGTCGACAGTACTAACAGGACCAGCTCGTCGCAGATTCTCAGGCCGACCACTTCCTCACCACCGTGCTCTCCTCCGTCCCTGACCTCAAGAAGCTCTACGATTCCTACCCCCACCACGTTATCCGATCAGACTTGCTTCGCTATCTCCTGCTCTGGTACCACGGCGGCTACTACGCAGATACAGACGTCTACCCTGCGAAATCCATCAAGGAATGCCCGTCCCTGCAGCCCATATTCAGCGACCTCGACTCCGGAAACGGAAATATCTCGCTCGCGGTCGGGATTGAAATTGATGAACCGCACGCCTCGCCGCAGCTAATGCGCGACTGGCATTGGATCAGAACATACGGCCTGATCCAGTATACCTTCTATGCGCCGCAGCGGTTCAGCCCGCTCCTTCGCGAAGTTATTGTCCGAGTCCTGTCGCATACGCGCCAGCACAACCAGCACAGTTTCCCACTCATTGGACCCCGGTATAACGAGAAGACGATTCTCGAAGTCACCGGGCCTGGGGTATTCACGGACGCGATCATCGACACCCTGTCCGATGCGCTGCCCAAGACGCACCCGTTAATCTCGCAATCGGTTCGCGCGGACGAGAAAATTGGCGACCTCGTCTCACGATCGTCGGGCGAGCTCTCGAGGCGTGTAACGTGGGCTCCGTTCCACAAGATTAGTGAACCGGTCTGCGTGGATGCCCAGGAGGCTGCGATCGGAAAGTCGATGGGGGGAGTCTGCGTTCTCCCGATAAATGCGTGGGGGAATGGCCAGCGGCATAGCGGCGCAGAGAGCTTTCGCAGTCAGCATGCTTGTATCAACCATCGGTTTGGAGGGACGTGGAAGAAGGACTGGTGGCATCGCCATATCGGATAGACTGTATATTAGCTGTACATAGAAATGGACGCATATCGTCTGTAAATCCCAAAGCAACAACAATGACCATGACAACATAAATCATGACGTTCATCTCCATCTCCGCCAGTCCATGTGGAAACCCCATGCTCGGCAGAGACCACGGGCCGCGGCGACAGTCGGCTGTCCGGTGCGGAGAATGGAGATCCTGCACCACACAATCTCCCTTGCAGAGAGCCATTCAGCCATCAGCCACTCACGGGAATGGGCGCTCACTCCGCAAGATCAGCCAAGCCAGACAAGTTTACTGCTCAAATGGGAAGCCTGATGCCGACCGGGGGGTTCCATTCCCCCGTCCTGCAGATCCTGGCCGCTCTTGCCTCGCACCCCTCAGCTTCTAGCGCAACTCGCATGTGCTTCTTGGGCAGGCCGGGCTAGATAAAAGCTGGGGCTGTCACTGTCGCCGGTGTGCCCCTTTCCCCACAGTGATTCCCAGCATACTGCAGTGTCCCACCATGGCCGAATACACATCCGAAGCAGACGTCGAGCTCGCCTACACCACTCTCCAGGCAACCTTTGCCTCCGGCAAAACCAAAGAAGTTGCCTGGCGAAAATGGCAGCTCAAGCAGATCTGGTGGCTGCTTGAGGACAACGAGGCCCTGATCCAGGAGGCCCTGAAGAAGGACATGAACCGGCACCCGTTCGAGACGACCTTTACGGAAATCGGGAACGTGAAAACCGACCTGCTCGAGCACCTGAAGAGCATCGACAAGTGGACTGCTGACCAGACGCCTAATGCGGGGGCTCTGGGGTTCCTGCTGAGACCGACTGTGCGTCCTGAGCCGTTGGGCGTGGCGCTGATTATTGGGCCTTGGAATTTCCCTTTCTCGCTTCTACTTCAGCCGTTGATTGCGGCACTTACAGCGGGTTGTGCGGTCTTGCTTAAGCCTTCTGAGGTCACGGCGAATACGCAGCAGTTGTTTGTGGACCTGATTCCGAAGTACCTTGATACCAGCGCTGTGCGGGTTGTTACTGGGGGAGCTGCCGAGACTGGCGCGTTGCTGCAGCGCAAGTATGATCATATCTTCTTTACTGGGTCGGTGCCTGTTGCGCGTCATATTGCTGCCGCGGCGGCGAAGCACCTCACCCCGACTGTGCTGGAGTTGGGAGGCCAGTGTCCGGCTATCGTGACCAGCACGGCGGATGTTGAGGCTGCAGCGAGAGATATCGCCTGGGTCAAGTACCTCAATGCTGGACAGATCTGTCTCTCTGTTAACCATGTCTTTGCTCACCCGTCTGTTGAGAAGCAGCTGATTGAGCGGATGACGTTCTGGCTCAATAAATACAACAAGGGCTCCGACATGACGCATATCGTGAACGACAAGAACTATGCACGCCTTACAGGGCTTGCCGACAAGACCGAAGGCACCGTTCAACACAGCGGGGAGTCTGATGCCAAAACGAGAAATCTGCCTCCTCAGATTGTCAGCAACGTCAAGCTGACGGACTCTCTTCTCTCGGAGGAGCTGTTTGGCACTATCTGCCCTGTTGTTACGGGTTCAACCCAAGACGCCATCGACTCGATCAACAGGTAGGCTCCCATTCCAGCTTGTAGACTATCAATACTGACTGGTTAGCCTCCCTCGTCCTCTCGCGCTCTACGTTTTCGGCAGCAATCAGAACGAAATCGATCATGGTAAGCTACCATCCCTTTTCATCTAACCATGCTAACCCCCCAGTGATCAACTCGACACTCTCTGGCGGTGTCTGCGTCAACGGCGTCCTCGTGCACATGATGGTCCCCAACGCCCCCTTCGGTGGTGTCGGCGACTCCGGCCACGGCGCATACCACGGCGACTACGGCTTCAAGTCCTTCACGCACTACCGTACCATCGCCCGCCCACGCCCGCTATTCTTCAAGGCAACAAACTTCCTGCGCCCGCCGTACTCATTGGATAAGATCAAGAAGCTCGGCGTACGTAACAGCGCCGGAATCCAGCGCAACTGGAGTCTGGAAAAGGAGCGGGCTGCAACTAAACGAGGTCTGGTCATCGCAAAGTCCTTCCGTCTCATCAAGTTTCTGGCGTACTTTGTTGTTTTGCTTGGGTTGGCTGATGTTGGCTTAGATCGGCGTCTAGGGATCTTCAAGGGCGTGCGGGACCTTTTTGTTCAGGCGAAGTCGTTCTTTTAGTTGCTAGATATGAAGTGCTATAGTACGGTTGTATGGTTATGCACTGCTCCTTTGGTGCCGAGCGGTTGTTCCTATATAAATGTTGAGGCCGGAGATGTTTAATCGAAGATATCCACGAGTCTTTAGTACTAAATATGTGCGGTATTTCTTATTATATTCCTCCACCCTATTTAAGAAATTGATATAGTATCCATGGCCGTTTGCCTGAGCAGTAGTTGTTCAACCTGTGTCCTCTGCTCCTTCCTAAATTGTACTTCTTCAGCCATGGAAAAAACTGCCCGTCGCAACTTCCTCAATTGCATGTCCATGGTCGTTCCTTCCGTAGTGATGGGCTATGAATACCGTATAGGGAAGGTGTTACCAATGCAAGTAGTTTCCTAATACAGATATCTTCCATCAACATTGTAAGTAGACCCCCATTACTAAGAAGAAAGGCAGTGACATTTGCCGTCTCCTCCGCCGTGCCGAATCTGCGTTGCGCCGATATCTATCAACGGCTCTCGTTAAGGGCGGTGCTAGGATTGCTCCTCTAGTAGTGATATAGATCAGTTCACTATTTATTCTTGAATAAAGCCAGGAAATGTACGGTTGATACGTACGGCGCAACACAGTTCACCCGGATATTCGTCTCCGCCCAGACCTGTGCCATTTTCCGGCTCAGCCCAGCGGCTCCGTGTTTACTCGCTGTGTATGCGATGCCGGCCATAGGTACCCCGGTTAAGCCGGCCATGCTTGTCGCGTTGACAATCGATCCTCCGGAAGAGCGTTATACACCCGTGCTCAACTATAAGATAGCCCTATATTGACCGTCGTCCGACAATCCGGCCGCAATTCGCCCTCTAAAAAAGACTAGATCTTCTCTTGCTTTCCCTTGCCATTTCAACCATCCCAGCCACCCCAGCCATCCCACAATGACTGTCTTTCAGACCCTCGCCTTCGACCCGCAACTAGAGGTATTGTCGCTGCAGTCACGCTCCTTTGTAAGGATAGGAACAGCCCACATCTGCTTGACAAACTCTTGTCGTGTCCGACGCTGGATGAACGGAATGACTCCATCTCGGCGCTGCAGCTTCAGGGGCTAGGGATCTGAGATCGCCAGTGTAATCGGGCTGGCTGGGCAGCGTTACTGGGTGACCAGGCGGGCAAGGACAATGCCAGTATTTATACAGCGCCGAATCGTGTGTGTGATCTTTCGGGCCGCCGCCCGCGTTTATTGGTTTGGGTTCGGCGGAGACGTTTCGGGATGAGGATGTTGAGTATGCTGGGAAGTTGTGACGAGGTGTTGTTCGGTGTGAGCTGCATCTTTGGCCTGGCGGGTTACATGGGTTTGAATTTGATTTTTCTGGATGCAGAGGTGTCTGTTGCTGCGAGGAGGGCGAGGCTGGATTTAGCAGAACTGGAATGGTGTTGGCGGTTGCCGTTGATGAGTGGGTAGACACAGCTGCAGTAGTAGGGAAATCCAGGTCGGCTCTGTTATGATTCTAGAAGTAAACTAGATCAGAATTGACAGGACGCAGTGCTTGTCCAATTCTTGAATACGCCGGAGCCTAAATATTTGATTTAATTTGAATAGCCTTAATCCAACAGTCTCCACCTTGTGAGGTTTAATTTGATCGCAGAATTCTGTTATACCCTGCTGTTTATATACTTCAAACCAAACGATGGTTCCCAGGAGTTTGAGGAAAGGAATCCCAGGAAGGATTTGCATAAAGATAAGAGTGTAAACAGAAGTAGCGAAATACTATATTTTGTTCCTGGATAGGCCAGGTCTGTCATCCAGTATATATAACAAAGCCCCATCATAATTGATACTTGGTGAACACGGACAGACGACAAAAACCTGGACGGACGGCTGAGGGCCTATCATTTTTCGGAGGCATGCTTGTGTTTCATATGGGCCTTCAGGTTATCTGAACGATTGCAGGTCTTGTCACACCCGACAACGTGACATTTGTGCGACTGGGATACCATATGCTTCGTGTCGAGGTGCCGCTTAAGATTCTGCGTACGCGCGAAGGTGCCGTGGTAGTTACAGCCTTTCCACCCGCATCTGGATACCACAGGGCTAGGTCTGCTGGGATGGACAATGCAATATTTGTGCGACTGGGGTTCGATGTGTTCTATATTGACGTGCCGCTTAAGATCCGCCGTACACGCGAAGGTTCCTTGGTAAGTACAGTCTTCCCATTCGCATCTGGATGTCGCAGGATTAGATCTGTTAGGACGGACGGGGATTAGATGGTGTTTATTGTTGGGTCAAGACACTTAATTAGGGCACTCACTTCGCTTGATGAGCTTGGGGCCCCTCAGTAGGTGTATCCACCACAGCGGGAGAGCTTCCAATACCTGATGCCAACTCTTCATTCTGGTGCATGATAATTGGGACAGTTGGTGGGGTAATATATGTTGTAACTCCATGTGGTTGAAAGCCAGCGGTCTGTGTCGGTTGGTGTTCCGCTATAGCATTGGCATACCAAGGCATGTCACGGAAGGCATTGAGCCACGAATGGGGCGCTTCTGGAACAGAGCTAAGCTGCATAATGGAACCATCAACCACGGGATTGGAATATGGAGAGCTTTCAGTTGCATTCAGCGGCACAGGAAGTGGAGGTATGATTGAGTCTGGAGTGTAATGAACCAGGGTGCTCATGCACCCTTGATGGCAGCGAGCTAGGCCATGCCGAACGCATTCGCATAGAAACTGCGACATGTTGCTCAACAAAAAGTCCCCAGAGGTGGAAATAGGAAGGGACTAGCTGAGAAAGTAGAAGCATTCTGCCGAAGACGAGGTTCTCCACGGGGACCACTGAATTTATAACCCCGGAATAATGGGCAAGGGAACAGAGGATCTTAGAATTGAATCTGAGCCCGCAAGCATTCCCATCCGGAACTGCTCTACAAGGAACCTGGGGACTTTGGGCTATTTCAAGGCCTCCGAACTGCCCCCCAGGCTACCAATCGCAGGACCAATGTTCCGGTTGAGTGGGTACAGATTCACAACTTTAGGCACGATCGACGCATTCTTCTGATATCGCCGCAAAACTGTCCGTTGTTGCTTCCGATTCGTTGAGGCCAAGGACGGCAGCAGTGAGGATCCCCGACTCAGGCTCAGGCGACAGTGCCTTGAGGGGGAGAACTCCGAAGCAGTGCAGCCGGCATCAGGAACTGGCAGGGAGAAACTTCTCGCTTATCTGACTTACCTGTTGCGTGGGGTGGAAGACGGTTCGGACTCTTTGACACAACAAACATCTCGGAAATGAAATCTGAGCGAGGGCTCATTTCAGGATCCACAGATGCAAATCAGGGTGGCTTTGGCGGAGAGCCCGTTCTGGTTCCCACGTGGCTGGCAGTGTCCACTGTTCACAGTCGAACCCATCTCCGTCGCGGGCTTGAAAGCCGGCAAGGGGCCTCGCCGCAGGCTGGAGCACCCCCCATCCACAGGCGCCTTTCGGGCTTCTTCTCTGCTCATCACCCCGTTTCGCCCGATGTCTTTTCCAGAAAAGAGGGGACTCTTTGGCCACCAATCCACCACCAATTGTTCGCAGAGCTCACGCACTGCGCTTGATCGATTGCTGCCCGGCTGTGTGCGATATTCCATGGTATCGTAGAAAATAATATCCCACTCTAAATTCTCGGACAATGCATATGAAGCCCTTTATGGCAATGAAATCTCAGCTAACGAGAAATGTACTGCTTTACCAGTCAGTACCTTGTAGCTCGGTGCCTGAAGGATACTTGTATATAAGGCTATATTATCTCCGTTGACGGAATAGTCAAATCATGGTCAGACGATCTGACCCGTCAATCTAACCCGTTCTCTCTTTTACACGCGGAGCCACCACACGACTCTTGACGGGTACTGGTGAGGAGCGCACGAAAAATGGATCCTGAAATAAGTACAAACAGTGTACCTGAAATCGAGCCTAAAGGGGTTAGAACAGTGACATGAAGCGGAGCCTTTAGAGGCAGGATCCGCATCCTTGAAGAGACTCTTCTTCGACAGGGCAAAAGGGTCCTAACTAAAAGTAAAATCTCCTCGTTAGGAAGGAAGCAGGTATCTTGGTCAACAGGGCTAATTACATAATAATTATCAGCCTAACTTTGTATAGCCTCGCTGCTTTAATTACATGGTTCTTAGAAATATAGTTAGATCTCTTTAAGGAGTAGAGTAAGCAGGGCTTTAGTTATCTAGTTAGTATTAACTAGTTGGTTATTATTAAATTTACCAGTGATTTTAGAGAAGTTATCTAATGAAGTTAGCCTGTAGCTGCCTATAGTTAGTTAACTAGTACGGAGGACTTAGCTAAAATTATCATATATTTTACTCTATACTTAAGTATTATATAGTTAACTAGTGAGCCCTGTTGACCAAGACACCCCTTCCTTTCTAAACGAACAATGCTACTCTAGGAAGGTGCCGTGTCGACCAAGCGTTTTGCCCTGTCGAAGAAGACACTCTCGCGGCAAGGGACCCGATCTCCAATAGGAAAGGAATGCACACGGGTACTGACCATGTGCAGAAAATTACAGGCCCGGCCCCCGACGAGCAACGCCCGACGAGCAACGCCCGGCGAGGTGGCGGCACCACTTCTGCATTGGGAACTGCAAGGGGTTCCTAACAGATCTCCAATGAAGTACGATTACGCTTTTGCTCCGATTTCTTGTTCTTTCGTCACGACCTCTAGGAACGAGGCCAGCCCACCGAAACAATCTTAGCTCCGTATAAGCTGCAACGTCACCCCTGCGTTGCGATTTCGGGCCACGGCAATCTTACCCAACCGGACGGAAGGCTTGGTCTCACGAATCTCGGGGCGTCTTTCTTCTGTTCCTTTCATGGCAATGGCTGGATTGCAGACAACGCCCCTACTGCTATAGTAAGGTCTCTATCTCTGCTTCTGTTCCCATATACCCATACTAAATTACACTCCTATCAAAGTTTGTTCCTTGCCTAATTAAACGAGTCCATATCTCCAGGTACTGTGAATGAGAGATCCGAATGGGGTGAGAAAAGAGTGGCGCCGGGGGAGAAGGGGTGGTGGGGAAATGAGTAACCAGTGATGAACGTTTGGTATGCGAGGGATGAGTTAGCGTTTGTCTGCGGTTTCCATGCGTTAAGTACTTGTGCATGAGTACATCATCGGCTTGCCGCCAAATGCCGCCCTCGGCCATTCGGAACAGAATAATACGTACGTGACGGCACTCTTGATATCGCTGTATCTTCCAATCGATTTGCTTGTAACCCCATTCGATGGCGATATGATCAGCTGGTCAAAGCAGCGCACCAAGTGCATACGGTTTATATTGTATTAGAGGTATTTCAGCCGCAACAATCAATTAGCCTTAGCTTTCCGCGGCACCAGAACCTCCGCGCAAGACCCCTTCGGTATCATCTTGCGCTGTTCTGTCAAAAAAGCCTCCTGTGGCTAGGATATATAATTGATTAATACTAAACGACATCCTATGCTGTGTAAATTTCGTTCATCACACATTTAACAGCGTCCACATAAAGCCAAGTCCCCAAGCAGATGGCATCATAACTTGAGAATATCCCCCCGAACGCTGCTATCCAGGGTAACTCTCCACAGCCGATACTCATTCAAGGCAAACATCTCCCCGGGGCGACCGAAGCAGAGATTCGCCGAAACTCCGGGAAGGAGGATCTTGCCGAGCAGCACACCAGCCGGAGACCAGACGTGCACCCCGTCGCCGCAGCCGCTGTACACATTCCCGTCCGTATCGCATTTTATTCCATCTGGAATACCGTTATCGGCGAATGCGAAGACTCGCCGGTTTACTAGGAACGGGGCGCCGGAGTAGTATTTTATATCGAATGCGTAGCTGTACCATATTAGGAATCAAAGCGTTTCACTTACATGGAGAGAGAAAGAAAGGAACAGGGGTAAACGTACATAGTCGCCGCCCTAGCAAGACTCTTATTCCCATTCCCCCACTGTGCATCAGTATCAGTAACATAGACTATACTCTCATCAGGCGAAAGCGCAATCCCATTCGGTTGCCCGATCCCATCCGCCACAGCGCGCACATCACCAGTGTCGGGATCAAACCGGTAAACCTGGTTGGGGAGTTCCGGGCTCGCCGCGAAACCCTGGTCATATCCGTACGTAGGGTCCGTGAACCAAATGCTCCCGTCCGAGTGGATGACGACGTCGTTTAATGAGTTGAAGCGGCGGCCGTGGAAGTTATCGAGTAGAGTTGTTGTTTTGTAGGGCGCTGTCGTGTTCATCCAGATGAGCGCCGAGGGACGCTGTTCTGTCCCCTGGGCGCAAAACAGTATTCCGTCCTTGTAGTTGATGCCGCCGTTGGCCATGGGGATGTCTGGGTTTATGAGCTCGCGCGTATACGTGCCGTCCCCGTTGCGCTTGATCTTTGAGACCTGGATCGGTTGGCCACCGGACTCTGTTTGGTAGTTTCCTGCTAGGAACAAGTCGCCCGTGGACGGGATATAGACGGGAGCTTCATGCGCGAATGGGTATGTGGCATTCTCGACGATGAGGTCGATTTTGGGGCGTTGGGAGATGATGTTTGTGAATGCGGGCTGGGTGGTTTGGAAGCTGGCGTTGGCCGCCAATGCGCCCAGTGCGAGGGGTATAAAGGCCGCTGTGTATCTGAGAGCCATGTTGCGATGTTTTTGAAAGGGAGTGGGACAGGAGACGTTCTGGAAGGGGAATACCAGCTTTAAGACTATTGATCAAGCAGCCAATGTGGCTGGTCCGTGTTGGCCGGCTATTGGGCTACCCATCGCTGTGAAACCTTGGCTTGCCAAGCCGTCGTACAAGAAGAAAGGGGCGCATTAATTGGCAAGGCGATCAGGGCTCTATCAGTAATTCAGTATCCGGAGACCTGGGGAGTCGGACCAAGCCCGATAGTGTGGAGAACTGGAGATGCTGGTAGTGACGTCGACGAGCCCCCGAGTCGCGGCATCTCCACAATCGATCTGCGCATGGGTAGCAGGTAGTTCATGCTACAAAGCTCCGACGAGACATTATCTAGCTCGTCCATATACTTCATGGAGTCGTCTTGGCCCGCACCTCCAAGACAGAGGGGGATCGAACACCGTGCTCAACAAAAACACCCAAGTGCAGCCCTCTGCTCTTCAATATCCAGCGGACGCGATGACTTATCAGTATTCATACCCTTCGCCTCAAACATCAGAGGCAGTCCAGAGGAAGGATCAATTGCAGATTCCAGTAGCATGACGAGGCCGCCGATCCTTTCTTTTAGATCCTGTACTTGGTTCTTGTCATAGGGTCGTTTCAGTGCGCGACGCTTGCGGACTGGCTTACTCATTCGTGTACATCTACTCAATTAGTATCGAGAGATGAAGAACTGGAGATGAAGTCCGGGTGGACGTTTACCTTGCGCACTTGTTCCCTGGCAACCTGGGGTGCAGACCGCAGTTTATGCAAGTGTGTACTGGTGTCCTCTGGACGAAGTCAGACATAGGAAACGATTTGAGACAATAATGAGATGAAAAATGATGCAGAAAGGAGCAAGAGCCGGAGTTTTGGTCCGTCCTTTCATAAGACTACAAGGCATAACATGGTTGGAATATGAGTGCTATTAATTAGAGGAATTCTGCTGGGATATAAATACAATGGTTGTCAGTATTTTGACCAGTGAAGCTGCGGGGAGCCACTACATTCACAACATCGTTGGTCACACAATAAGCTGTGAACCCTGATAACGCAACACCTCTGGCCCATTCGTGCTACTCTGTGCGATATAAATATCCAGGCTACCCCAGGCAATTAATAAAATAGGAATCTAGCAACATGGATTATTCGCGCTCACGCACAGGCCCCGAGTCCGGGATCAAGACGCCAGCAGTTACTATTATATCGCCAGAAAATGGACAACACACGATTTCGGTTGACGAGAAGGCTGATGAGCCGGAATACATCACCGGTCTGGCCCTGGTCGCTTCGTTATCATCTCTCACCCTGGCTATCTTTTTAATGCTTCTGGACACCTCGATTGTATCTACAGTAAGTATTGTCTCTGCTGTCCTGAATCAATGATTAACCGTCCAAGGCAATTCCCCAAATCACGACGAATTTCCATTCCCTCAACGATGTCGGCTGGTATGGAACAGCGTACTTGATGGCTGTGTAAGTATTCGCTCCATATTATGGAACCTGTCTAACAGAACCAGGTGCTCTGTCCAGCCTCTTAGTGGAAAGATGTATACGTACTTCAACAGCAAGGTCTGTTCATTACTTATCCTGACTTACGAAGACATAACTGACTGATGCAGTGGACATTCCTCTCCTTCTTCACTATTTTCGAGCTTGGGTCAGCTCTATGCGGTGCGGCAAGTTCGTCATACATGCTGATTGTGGGACGTGCTATTGCCGGCATTGGATCGTCTGGTCTTCTCAATGGCGCTTTTACAATTCTGCATGCGAGTTTCCCAGCACGACGCCGGCCTGGTATGCAACTTCATGTTTTTTTTTTTTTTTTTTTTTTTTTTTTAATTTATCATGGCTAACTGATGCAGCCTTAACCGGAATTCTCATGGGCATCACCCAGCTGGGTTCTCTTTCCGGTCCGTTAATAGGAGGAGCCCTCACGGAGCATGCATCATGGCGCTGGTGTAAGTCTGCCCCCTATCCTATAATATTACATTCTAACAAGGCTCAGGTTTCTATATCAATCTCCCCTGTGCAGCCGCGATATACCCAGCCCTATTCCTCATCCACATCCCAGACGGCCGAACCGCAACCTCCAAATCCCAACCCATCACCACCTCCCTGCGCTATCTCGACATACCCGGCTTCATCGTATTCGCAGGAACAATGATCCAACTCCTCTGCGCTCTGAACTGGGGCGGTACCTCCTACCCCTGGCACAGCTTTACAATAATCGGCCTCTTCTGTGGCAGCGGCGGGACATTCCTCATCTTCCTCCTGTGGGAGCTCCACACAGGCACTCACGCACTGATCCCGCTCGACCTCGTCAAGAAGCGCGCTATCTGGGCAAGCTGTCTGAACTACGCCTTCATGATCGGCTCCGCAATGTGCTTCACATACTACCTCCCAATGTACTTCCAGGCCGTCCGCGACGCATCGCCTACCAAGAGCGGCGTGGATCTCCTCCCGGCGATCGTGACGACTATCGTCTTCGCTATGCTCTCCGGTGTTCTAGGTACGCCCCCCTCCTTCACTTCACATCTTTAAACCAGACAAAGAACTAACGGGATTTAGTGGGCAAACTCGGCTACTACCTCCCCTTCGCAATCGCCAGCGGCGCAATGACCACCATCGGCGCCGCCCTCTTCACAACCCTAACGCCCACAACCGCAACCCGGAACTGGGTCGGGTTCCAGCTGCTCCAAGGAACAGGCCGCGGCCTAGGTGTGCAGATGCCGCTGATAGCCGTGCAGACCGCCGCGCCGCGGGAGCTGCACTCCGTCGCGACGGGGCTGGTTGTGCTGGCGCAGAATGTCGGGCCTGCGATCTTTCTAGGGATTTGTCAGGTTGTTTTTAGTGGGGGGTGGAAGAGGGCGCTGGAGAGGTATGCGCCTGGTGTTGATAGTAGGGTTGTTGAGGCGGCTGGGGCGAGGGGGTTGCGGGATGTTGCTGGGTCGCGGTTGGAGGGGGTTTTGGAGGCGTATAATGCGGCGGTTGTGGATGTTTTTTACGTTTCTGTTGCGGCGGCGGCGGCGGCGTTGGCTTTTGCGTGTGGGATGGGGTGGGTTAGTGTTAGGGGCAAGAATGAGGGGGGTGAGAAGGGTGAGCTGTAGAAGGTGTAGATAAGTTGTTGTTTTGTCTGGCGGCGGGTATGATATGTATTGGATGTACAGTGAGATTTGAAAACACAGTTCCCTAGTACACCAACTCCCCCCTCTCCTTGACTCAATAGGACTCATATCAAAATAATAACAGCAATTATTGTGAAATTGGACATTGTTGTTGGCAGTCAGGCTATGTCGCTGGGTATGACCTGTTATGGACCGAGCTGCAGCGATCGAAAGCATAAGGTGATACGATTATGCCAATTAATTAGCTATATGTGTGGAAATATACATGGAATCAGGCACTTTGTATACAAGAGTAAGCACTACTGCCACGACTACGTAATCCCACCAAACCCCGCCAGAAGCCACATTTCAATCTCGACCACGCCCCTTCCTCATCTACATATACCACTGCCTGAAAAAGGAACCAAAATGGGAACCATCCCAATCCTCGAAGAATGGCTCTACCCAATAGCCCCCGCCCCAGCCCGCCCACGCACAAAACCCATGCAGGTCCTGGCCCTGGGCATGTCCCGCTCAGGAACCGAATCACTCCGCCGCGCCCTAATCATGCTCGGGTACGACCACGTCTACCACGGCTTCGATATGAGCGAGTCGCGCCCAATGCAATGGAAACAGTGGGCGCTGCTGGGTCGTCGCAAATTCGGGCTCACGGGCACATCGCATAAGGGCGACCCGGGGATCTCGCGCGAGGACTTTGACGAGATCCTAGGGCATGCAGAGGCCGTGACGGATCAGCCGTGTTCGATCTTTGCGTCGGAGTTGATAAAGGCGTACCCAGAGGCGCAAGTTATCCTGAATCATCGCGATGTGGACTCGTGGTATGAGAGTATTACGGCGCTGATTTTGCCTCATGCGCGGGGGTTCTGGTACCATGTTCTTCCGTGGTTTCAGCCGGATATGTACTGGGCTGTGCAGTATACGGTGCATTGCTTCAATATGCATTTCTATGGATCGCTGGAGCGGAATGGGAAGTGGGTGTATGAGCAGCATTCGGCGACGATTAGGGGGGCTGTTGAGCCGGGGAGGTTGCTTGTTTGGAGGGTTCAGGATGGGTGGGAGCCACTTTGCAGGTAAATTCTATGCACGGAGATTCTCCTCTTATTTGATTACAGTATTGACTAGGGCTTGTCTTGTGCAGGTTTCTTGATAAACCCATTCCGGCGGAGGAATTCCCCGCGGGAAACACGCTTGACACGACAAACCAACGGTACGACAAGAATATGGTTCAGGTTGCCATTGTTGCTGTTAGGAACTTTGCCATCTTTGCGGTCTTGACGGGAATAGCTATTGCCTATGTTGCTGGATTACTTCAGCGTTCTCCGTGACAAGCATATGGGTTTGTTGCTGTTGATATGATTACGCTATAGTATATACGGTGTGAGTAGCATGATTGCACCCTACTGAAGGAATATACAGTTGGACGTCGGTCGATGTAACAGATAGGATTATCATTGCAAACAATAGTAGGTATAACAAAATCACCCGCAGTCCCCCATGCAAGACGCATCAAAACTCCCCAGCAACAACAACCCGCAATTCAAAAACAACCAACAAATGTAAACAACAGTCTAGTTACGGGGGTATTCGCGCTGCAGCCACAGCTCATACTCAGTGCCCGCACAACCCTCATCACTCGCACAAGCAGCAGAATCAAAACCAGCGTAGGTGTAGAACGCATTCTTCTTCTTCTGCAAATCCTCAGCACTGAGGTTACCCTCAAGCGTCTTGCTGTCGTATCCAATGTAACCGATCACATCCCCAGGGAAGTTCTCCGCGTTGATAGCACCCTCATTAGCGAAGAGCGCGCTGGAGGTGTGGTCACTGTGGTCACCGACAGCGCCAAAGTCATCAATGTAGTTCAGCGCATTGACGCGGTCGGGGGTGTAGTCATTGATGATCCACGCAAGGGAGTCAACGAGTTCATCGTAGGTGTAGCTGCTGCCAGACTCATCGACAGTGCCGATAGAGTCAATAGCTCCCTTCCATAACTTCTCCATACTCTCGTTGCCTGTAGCGGGGAAACCACCGCCGTCGTTGCTCCCGTCGGGAAGGTGCATGAAGGCAACAGAGATATCGGTGTTGCGCAGGTTATACAAGGGGACGACCTTGTCGGGGACACCGAGGTCGCTCTCGTCCCAGTCGTTGCCGACGCCTGCCATCTGGGCGTAGGCGGCCAATGTGCCGGCCTGACGGCTGGTCCAGTAGTCCGGGCCATTACCGGCGTCGCCGGCAGTTACGAAGACCGTGCGGACTTCATTCTGCAGGTCGATGTCGTGGATGATTTGGGCATTGATGAAGAGGAGGTCATCGTCCTGGTGGGCGGCGAAGTTGAGGGCACGCTCGGCGGCAGCGAGAGAGTCTGTGAGGGCTAGAAGCCCGAGGAAAGTGATGAAGGGGCGGAAGTGCATGATGCCAGCAGTGGATATGGGTATCAAGAATAAGGTGGGACTTATGCAGTGATTGAGTTTGATGGGCCTTGTGTATAAAACGCCGTGGTATTGCTTTCTACTTTATATCTTTGATGCCTTCTGGAAACGGACTATTGACGCTGGACATGCATAATTTTACTCTTGGAAAATTGGGCATTCTTCCGTCAATGGTGATACCTTTATCAGACATGGATGTCTTCAGTCTCATATCAGTGTCAAATCAAGGAAGGTGGAATTTAGGCCCCTATGGCACCATCTGTAGGCGCTGTTACCGGATATACCCCTGGTTTAATTATTTCCTCTCTGTTCTCATCATGCGATTGCAGGTGAGGAACATGCTTGACCGTTGAAGTGCCAGCCGCCTTGAGGTATGTGGCATTGCTGAGGATGCCAAACGGCTGCGGACATAACACAACACATAGCGGGTTGACAATGAATACACTCGTGTTCCATTCATTAATTGAGCATTTCATTTAGATATTTCGGTAATGGCATTGGTGCGTGTGGCTCTAACTCGTCAGGGGACGCTGTTTGGTAGGTAAGTGTCCAGGGGCTGAGGAATGCAGCAAGAAAGGCCGCCAGGGCATGGAAAAGACAAGAACACGTTAACCTTCCAGTAATATGGTCAAACATAATAGGCTCCGTAGACCTAGCAAGTACGAAACTCACAGCGAGATTCGGCTTGGATAGCCGGTGGCTTGACCGCAGAGATATCGTCGTGGCTGGGGTGGGTACCATTATCCGCAAGCTATCGCTTTACAAGGAAAAGCTCTAATAATGTATGAAAAATATTAAAACAATTACCGTTTCCGGAGGTAAAACGTGTGAACAGTGGTGGTGGGCAAATGGACACCAATCCCGTGAGACAGCAACAGCATGACCGCTCACGACCTGCTTTCCAGAAAAGTGGGAAATGATCATTAACTGCCGACAGCATTTTAATGGAAGCAATTTCCGTTTCCTCAGGGCCTGAAAGTTCGGATCCGGGGTTCCAAATGCCCCAGCAGCCGCCAGGAATGCGGCCAGCCCCAGACATTCCAAACACCCAAAACATCAACCCGTCGAGAACCCATGTCCTACTCCCACAAACTCATGCCAATTACACAGAATTCAATCTAAACCAGGCACCATTAATGGTTAGAAAGATTGCTGTCGGTGTATACGCGGGAATATGAGCGGTATGCCGCCTGGTATTAGGGCACTGTATGGCAATGATAGGAAACTCAACTTATTCAAGAAACAACCGTCAAGTCTTATCTTCAACCACTACAGCCGATGCTTGAATGTCTTCCTCCTTTCCGCGGCCACTCGATCCACCAAGGACCGCTGCGAAGAATGCACGAATCTGCCGCCTACTCTGCCAAAGAGGTAAAGAAGTAATAGTGATAGCACCAAAGAATGCCCAGATAAAGGTAACCACAATCCAACCAGTGAAGAAACGCTCTGAGAAGATATACCCAGTTCCATACATGGGGATTGGCCAAAGAATTGTCATAGAGATGGCGATGAATAGCGCAGCACCGAGGGCGATGTTTCGTGCCCTGAGGAGCTCAACGCGCTCTTCTTGGGCTGTGACTGTTATCTCACTCACCCCGTGCCCTGGAGATGCTTTCTCAGAGCCCGAGATCGCGCTATCATCAACCAGCTCGATTTCTTGAAACCTTTTGAAATCGTAGTTCTCAGGGCGCAAGTACGTGATGAGCGGAGTAAGCACGATGGGCGCAGTAAGCGCGAGCATATTGCCCGCCACGCATGGATAAAAGTCCGAAAGCGTTGCGACACTGACGACGCCTTCGCGGCGGTACGCAACGCCGATCCAAGTCCCAATGCTTGCGATGGAGCTGAGGATGGGGACGAGCGTTACGGCGTACTTGCTCTGCTTGCGCCAGAAGAGTGTGCAGGCGCTGGGTATGACGGCGCCTTGTGAGGTTAGTATATCCCGGCCATAGAAATCCTGAATACGAATAGAGAATTCTCACCATCAATTATAATGCCAATGGCAGTTACGATGAAGCTAACTGAGAAATTCGCATAGCAGAGGCCGACTGCCACACAAGCAACCACGACACTGTATACGACAACAGCGATATGCGAAACAAAGATGAGTTCTTTGCCGGTAGCTGCTGGCTTTATGTACGCCCTGTAAAAGTCGTATGTGATTAGACTCGTCACGGCCACGGTCTCTGTTTCATTGTCAGCGCATGGTCAGTAAAGGCGCGTCTTATCTCACCGGAGCTTAATGCACTAGTGATGGCCTGGAACAGCATGAGAAGCACTGCAATAACGCCTCCCTTGCCGAGGATAACATATGCCACATATGGCATTTGGAGGGCGTTTGCCACAACATCTGCTGCCATTGGATCGGGATATGTTGGCCTGCTAGACATTAGAATTCATCATTAACTCGCATTTGATAGCAAGACCTACCAGGAAGGGGTATGCTCAAGCGCTGCAGCACCGAGACCAAAGGTAGTCGAGATACAAAATGGAATAGTGAACTGCATAATCTAGCATAAGCAACGGGATGCAGTGCCAAGGAGATTACTTACCCAGCATAAAGCACCCAATAGGTATCCAGCAACGGTGGACTTTGGATCAGCAGCAATCGCCTTCTGAAATAATCTATCCATGATGTTAGGCTAAGAAAAGACGAGAATGGAGACATCTTATGCACGTACTGGGAATCGACAGTCGCCGAAAACCCGCCACCCAAAAACGTAAGCCCAACAAGCCCACCGTAGACACTTTTCATAGTGAGAAGATGACCCTCAGCATTCCCCGCGACGGGTCGAAAGTCAGAGGCAGCCATCAAAAGCTCCCACATCTTACCGGGCGAACCCACGTGGGATGAGCTTGCATACATGACGAACATAGAAACGAGCATTATCGCGAAGAGAATAACTGTGTGAACTAGAAAGCACATTAACCACTATATCATTGCACTCAGGGATATTGCTTACCCCATTCTGTGAGAAAGGTAGCCTTGATCCCACCGAAGAATGTATATATGCAGACACCCAAGGGAAACAAGAAGCAAACTGCAACCTGGTGCATTCCAGTCGTTAGGTGAAAGACGCTCGCACCGCCAACAAGTAAGTTAACCGAGATAAAGATCTGATATATTAAAGAATACACAGCGAGGACAACATGCCCCGGCGCACCGTATCGATGCTTCACCAGCTCCAGGAAGGTGTGCGCACTGGGAGCCTTGCGTTTGAGTTCGATCGCCAGGACCGCGAATGTAAGGATAGGAACTGAACATCCGGCACCAAACCAGAATGTCGCGGAAATACCGTAAAGATAGCCAAAATTGGTCGAGGAGAGGAGGGTCGCGCTCAGAGTCCACGAGGAGACCACGGACGAAGCGATGAGTCCTGATCGTACAGAGCGTTTGGCCGTCAAGTACATCTCCGAGTCTTGTACTTCGGACATATACTTTTTCAGGGCGTACGAGGTTAGACTCATGAGAATCGCGAAGAGGCCGCCTGGGTCATCGTCAGTTCTGAGAGGTACGGGTCACTTGGCTCCTTACCTAGCCCTATCACGATGCCGTAACCAACACCCTGGTCGAAGATGGGGAAGAGCGCTTCCGTTGCCATGTTGATCTGCAAAAATGTCTATCTACGAGAGAAAACCTTCACTCTGCTTGACATTTAGGATTGTATCCGATCTCAATGGAGACCAGAGCTGCCGTTTAAGCGATGCACGTATATTAGGAGCAGTGGCACAAGCAGAACTAAACTGACGCGATCCTTGAAACGACTCCAACTCATCAGCAACTGCGCCAACTGACTCGCCGCGGCTCCGGAATATCAGATATTTTCTTTTGTTATTGGTGAGCCCCCCGGTTCTGACTCGGTTGTTCCCTGCAGGATCAAGCTCATTTTACTGGCGTTGTCAATTGCCTGATTCGCCCTTTGAAACCATTGACCAAGCTCAGTACACCTGCAAGCTTAAATTCATTCTCAAATCAGCACTTGAATCAGCACCAGGATTACTCACTCATACCTCACCCTGGCCCTTCGTTGTTTTTCACAATGCAAAACTTCCAAGCCGAGCAAGCACGAGCCGCCGCATCTCAGCGATGGAAAGCAGCCCAAAAGCCAACCGGGCCTGACGAATGGATAAAACGCGCCCAGGAAGCATCTTCGATCCTCAAGATCGATGCAGTTGAGCGTGATTCTGCAGGGAAATCACCTTTCGCTGAAGTCCAGTTACTCAAGGACGCCGGGTTAGTGAACCTGCTTGGTCCGCGCAATTATGGAGGTGCTGGCGAGACCTGGCAGACTTCGTACAAGGTCACTACGGAAATATCAAAAGCTGATGCAAGTATTGGGCATTTGCTTGGGAATCATTATTCTTGGTATGTCGACCGTTCCAACCACTGGCATTTTGACTTACATCTCAACTACGATTTAGGTTCTGGAGCAGCCAGATTCTAGGAACACCCAAACAGGCCGAGAGATGGCTACGGGAGTTCACGGAAGGGAATTATTACCTGGGAGGTGCGGTGAATCCACGCAACGCCGATATGGTGGTCGAGGACGCCGGCCTGGAACTCGTCTTCAATGGAGAAAAGTTCTTCTCCACAGGTAAAGCCACAATTTACCCCGATGACGGATTGTATTTGATCATGGCACTGATAATGCCGTAGGAGGCGTGATTAGCGACATAACGGTTCTAGAAGGCGTGCTCAAGGACGGCACGCATGTCTTTGCTTACGTCCCTACCAAGCAGCCCGGTATTAGTTTCAAGGGCGATTGGGACGTCATTGGACAGCGGCTTACTGTGAGTTAAGCTATCCGTACACATGGTTCAGAGGCCCACTAATATACCGCGTCCCAGGAATCCGGAGGCTGCGTAATCCAGAACGTCAGGATCCCCTGGTCGGAGGCTGCAGGCTTCGTTGATAAGCAGTTGACACCGAGGGATGCGTACCACGACTTTATCCTTCCTCCAGTGCAACTGCAATTTGCCGCTGTTCATCTTGGTGCTGCCATTGGGGCGTTAGAGTCGGCAGCAGAGTACACCAGGACAAGAACCCGGGCGTGGCCCTACGGCGGAGACAACAAGGCCAAGGCAACTGAAGAATGGGTAAGCCGCCATCCAATATGTGTATTCAGCAGGAGCATGAATCTAATTTGGTAAAGTACATTCTGGAAGGATATGGCAGGCTCCAGGCTAAGGTCTGGGCCGCTGAAGCCCTGATTGATCGCACCGCCGAGAGGCTTTCGGAGGCCATCCATGCACCCCGGCATGAGCTAACGCAGGCTAAACGTGGCGAGATTGCCGTTCGTAAGTTAACAAGTTACCCACTGCAGAAAGCTTAGGAAATATCGCTTACTTGACTCTAGAGGTCGCGGCTTCCAAGGCGCAAGTTATTGAGACAGCACTGGAGACGGCAACCAAGGTCTTCGAGTACGTTGGCGCCAGTGGAAGTTTGAGCCGTTATGGTTTTGATAGATTCTGGAGAAATACTCGAGTTCATAGTCTCCACGATCCTATTGTTTACAAGTTCCGCGAGGTGGGCTCGTGGACGTTGCTGAAGGAGGCGCCGGAGCCGAGTTGGTATACGTGAAGAAACGGACCTTGAGAGATTCAATCAGGACGCTTCTATTTCGGTTTTAAAATTTCTACCATCATTACGAGTGAGTTTAGTATATTCTATGGGATGAGCTGAAACAATAGTACAAAAGAGTAAGGTACTATTCGAAGAATTAGACGCGCTGCACCTTGGTGACCTTCCCTGTCTTGATGTCGTAGATATAACCAGTGATCGGCACATCAAGAATCAAAGAATGGCTCTCAAGCAGCTTGACATCGTCCAGAACGCTGGCCTCCAGATCCGTAAATGGCAGAAATGCAATATGGTCCGCGTCCTGTCCTAGCTCAGACCGAACCTTTTGGCGGATTAAGTCGTCAGAGAAAGTTAACATGCCGCAGTCAGTCTACGACATTCATTAGCATGGCCAATTCATTTCCTTTGGATAGGTCCCATACATGGTGGGCGAGCACAATCTCTCGTGTCCCAAGAAGCTGCTGCGAGATGACTAGGCTGCGAATAGCATCGATGGCACGCCCTCCTGCATTTCGAATAACATGCGCATCGCCTTCTTCTAATCCTAGAGCTTTGGCAGGGTCTTCCAACCTGATCAGTATCATTGGCCTCAGCAATAACAGATTCAGGTCTTCTGAAATCACCAACCTAGTCTGGCATCCATGCAAGCAACAACTGCTACCTTGCTAAGCAAGCAAATTAGCATAAATCAGAGAGAATATAGTCTAAGAATAATTTACCGAGCAGGAGGCAGCGCAAGGTCGCCCTTAGTAAAGGTCGCCGCATATTTTTCATTCGCGGCCTCAATCTCACGAGTTTGTGAAAAGACAAAAGACATCATGGGACAGATTTTGGAGTTTAATCGATAGTAAAAATACCTGTAGGCAGGAATTTATGATCTATTTGTGAAGGATCGAGCCATGTTGCGTGATTGGAGTCGAGAATGAGCATAGCAAGACAACGGAGTTCTGATGGAGCCACCACTTCACACTTATCACTCTAGCCCAGAACGTACAAGATAATAAATTGTAGCTTGACAAACACTGGTATTACCAGGAATAGTGCGGCTGCCCACAGTGGGGGGAAGTGTTCCCCAGGAAGCATTATCTTTTTGAACTACACTGATAGACATCTTATCGATAACATAGACCGCAAACGACGGGAAAAAACAAGGGGATCACTGTTAGAAACTAGATTCACAGAGTACCAGTCAGAAAGAGGTGTTATCTTTTTGTCCAAACTTGGCCCTAGTTCTAGCACTGGGAGTGGATGAGGTGGCCAGGACTACAGGGGAAAGGACGACAGTCCGTTCTTGGAACTATACATATGGAAAATGGTATTTTGTCTATCAAGTTCGCCAGCCCGGAGCTAGTATATGAAGAATGAATAAAGATTACACATGAGACCGTCGAAATATCCCACCAGAAATCCAACTTCTCTAGTATTTCTTGTCAAACTAGCTCTCTCTATGCCGTTTGGGAACCCCAGCCACCCAGTAACATCGGTTGTTATTCTAGAGATGCACGGTGGTATAACAACACTAATTGTGGTAAACTGAAAGCGGGTGAGGCCGGCTTTTCGCTCCTATCATCCTCCCCAGAGGATGATTATGTATAACCGACACTATGTTCAAGGATCGTCCAAGTCACCGCGCTTTGAAAGAGTTGAATCAGGGGTACGAACTAGGTGAAGTCCCTGGGTTGTATATCTCCGATTCAAGAAATGCATTCGGATCACCAGTGTAGGAAAAGGTAACGTTTCGAGAGAATGAAGACAGGAAGAATGTGTTGGATATAGTAGCTTGACAGAGCATGAAGTTAGAGCACGCGGACAAGTGGACTATTTATGAAAGCCTTACCTGGGCGATTAGGGACCAGCACAAAGCGCCCACGTAGCCTCCTCTTGAGGTATGTCCATACCACAAGGGCGGACGGAGGCAAGGTGACGAGCAAAGTAATAAAGGCGACAATAACTTCAGTAGACCAGGACATTGAAAAGTTCGGTTAGAATGGTGATTTCAATTATGAATGTCGAAATCAACTGCCACTGTGCGTGTTGAGGCTAACTATATATACCCAGCCCTCGAGAAAGGTCATATCGACAAGGGCCAAGACGGCATGACGATGATTATGCGTGCGAGGTGCCGATATTTACCAAACTTCGGCCTCGACAAGTCGCGGTCTCTAGATTGTTTCATTTCAGAGGCATATCTCACTATCGGGCTGGATCGATGTGCAGTCCAAGAATGCGACCTGCTGGATATCTCGGACGCAGCGCAGTCCAGGCGGATTCGGCCCAGGCTGAGCCGCAACGGGGCGAAAGCACAGAATGGAAGGAGCCAACAAGCATCTTTCTAGTGGGCCTGGGTTCCTGATTTCACTGGTGTGGAAACTGGAAAGCAACTGGGGAGAAAATCCCAGACTGGACTGGACTAATCAGGTCCCAGCGCAGCTGCAGCTCTTGGTCCGGGACGAAGCCCTTTGGGTGGGACCAGTTTGCGCATTTTGGCATCGCCCAATAAGCACACAGCACTGCCAGGTGTTGACAGCCTTGCTGATCTGGCGGTGGGAGAAACCACATTTCGTCGTTGGCCAATGAATGCCAAACTTGCAGGGATTGCGCTGTGCCCTCCTCCGTGTGACAAGGCAGACAAAACCACCAGGAGCCCACAAGGGATGGAAACATACTCTTTATCATTCACACCGACGCCGCAGGGACGGGACGAAGGTCTTCCTGATTATATTGAGAACGCTTAAGCCGTTCTACCATTTCATTGCTCCAACGGTCTATATTATCGTCCAGTTTGCATTGCTGTTGGCTCGCAACATGTCTGGGAAAGCGCCGCGGGTGGATGCCGCGACATGGGACAGGCACAAGGAGGAGATCATCTCGCTGTATCGCACGTCGAGCTTGAAGGAGACCATGACCATCATGAAAGACAGACATGGATTTGAGCCCAGGTAAGCATCCTCTGTGTGACAATTCAGCTTCCAGTTCTAATAGCGTAGACAGTGAAAGCCAATACAGAGCAAGGCTCAAGGCCTGGAATATTGGCAAGCATGCTACTGCCGATATTTGGGTATTCATTGATGGGAGAATGAAGAAACGCAGGCAAATGGGGAAGGATACCGATGTTGTTCTATACGGAGAACTGCAACCCCCCCGGAAAGTGGCCAAGGAGGTCGCAAGGAATGTCACCCTCGTTGACACCCTTCAAGACCTCAGCGATGTTCCTACTCCTGATGGTGTTGAGATCCTAACGCCCCGCTGCCAGCCCCATTGGTAGTCGTGCTGCTGAAGCAGCCGAGGCAAAAGCCATGTCATATGCGGAGTTTGTGGCATTGATGACGCCTTGGATAGGTACGAACTTGATATCAGTACGCTTGACAGCATGTACTGACACATTCAGTGGAAGTAGTGGCTTCCCATGCACCTTTACATTCTCCGGACCCCCCAACTCAGATTTACGAGACGTTTCGTTGGTATAATATCAGTCCATGCTCAGAGCTCTTGCTGCAGTCGTTGTCGTCGGACGTTACCAAGTACCTCACGGACAAACGGTTCGGTGATTTGCTCGAATATTGGAGCAAAGACTATACTAGCATTCAGGCTCTGGCGGGCGTTCAAAATATGGAACTGGCTCGAGTTGCACAGGCTGTTCTTCTGATGGTGCACATGTTATTGTATGAATCAAACAACGTTCACGACCGATTGGAACCTAGTAATGCAGTATTCATCCTCCAGGAGCATTTCCCTTCAGCCGTCAAAGATATATGTGACTTGAAGACCTCGTCCTGGCAAATCCTCAGCAAAACGTTCCTTGATGCGGCTGTCTCAAAGGGTGATATAGCACGAACAAAAACCTTGCTTGAGCACGGAGTAACGCCTTACTCGAATGCTCATCTCCTCGGCATCGCGTTGTCTACGAAGGATTCCACAATGATTGACCTACTTTGGCAAGCCGGATTCGCACATCACGTGTCGTTTCGAGATATTGATAACATGGACGCAGATGTACGCTTCGTTGTTCTATGTAACTTGTTGAGATCCAAGTTCACTCGGCCGATCCAGACAGATATGGCTGAGGAAGAATACTTCAGTCTGGCAGGACTTCACTGTGGCATCGGGCTGGCTGAAGCAGCTTCAAAGGGCAGAACGATCGAGGTCACGGTGTTGATGGATCTCTGTATAAGTGCAATAGATCGGAGATGGCTAGGTGTTGCTTTGCGAGCAGCAGCTAGATTCCGACATTTCTTGGTGGCGGAACACTTAATTAGCTTTAGTGCTGATATACGTTCCTCGGGTTCCTTTGGACTATCTACATTGTTAAAGCTGGACCCAGGGTCCCTTTGGCAAGCAATGACACCGATCCAGATTGCTGCGGAGAAAAATGACATCGACCTCGTAAGGTTGCTACTCTATCATGGAGCGGAGGCAGACTCATTTCGAGCGGGACCCCCCACAGCCCTGGATGACTTGACGCCCCTCCAATATGCAGCCCAGAATTCCAACTTTGATATGGCTCGGGCCTTGCTAGATTCCGGAAGCCACCCGGACGCGGGTGAGCGCGGAACCGAAGCGGGCACCCCATTGCAGATATCGATCAGACGGGATGACCAGAGGTTTTGTGATCTCTTGTTGTCGTCAGGGGCAGACGTCAACAGCCGCCCCGCGTGGGTCAATGGCCGCAGTGCTCTTCAGGCTGCAGCAGGCACTGGAAACATACCAATTGCACAGATGCTCATTCAAAAAGGTGCGATTCTCAATGCACCTCCTGGGGTAAAGGGGGGCATGACTGCACTGCAGGCAGCTGCATTTGGCGGGCACTGCACAATGATAGAATTTCTGTTTGCAAATGGCGCGGATATCAATGTTCTTCCAGCACTATGGGAAGGCACGACAGCTCTCCAGGCAGCGGCAGCTGGTGGAAACCACGAAACTGTGAAGACTTTGATCAAACTTGGGGCAGATGTAAATGGTCCTATACATCATGACGGGAAAACTGCCTTAGAGGCAGCAATGCCGCACCGAGACCTCGCAATGCTCGAGACATTAATTACCCATGGTGCTGAATTTGACACTGCGCGTTCCTTCTTATCCTTCTTACGTCCCACTGCCCTGGAAATTGCGTCTCAAATTGGCTGGCTGGAGGGAGCAAAATATATTTTGCTCCGTGGTGCCAAGCTCGATCTCCATATCAAGGGAGACGGCAGATGTATAGGTAGCTGTATGACAGCTTTGAATTGGGGCATTAAGAATAACGACTACCCCATGGTGCAATTGTTACTTGAGAACAGTGCGGTCGCCACTATCACGTCCACATCCTTCACTCAACGCGTGCTCCATCACTCATTACGGAACGGAAATGACGCCGCTATTGTTAAGCTTCTGCTGCAATATCGTCCTGAGCCGGAGAAGAGCATGAGAGAAGGACACCTTCTACAGACCGCTATATATAGTGCGTACCCACACTTGGAAGTATATAAACTTCTATTGGAACAAATGGCGGTCCTCCCGAAACCGAACCAGGTGGCCCACGCTCAGTTAGGGTGGAGATGTATATCGACTGGTCACCTTCTTCGTAGAATGGATCGTGCCCTTCTTATTAGCATTGCTGATCTGCTCTTGGACGCCGGTGCCAATATAGAAGAGTGTCTAGAATCGATCGGAACGTGTCTTCAACTGGCCCTTGGACAAGGTGATGAAGACCTTGCAGACTACCTATTGTCCCGTGGTGCCCATTCAGCCGCCCCTGCAACGCAACGTTTCGGAGCACCCCTGCAGGAAGCCGTTGCGAACGGATGCTACAATATCATACCCAAGCTGCTTCAAAATGGGGCTGATGTTAACGCTGCTCCCTGCCTGGACCCCTCACGAGCTGTATCCGCTCTTCAAGCTGCTGCAGATAAAGGTCTGATGAACGTGGCTCGGATTCTATTGGAGGCCGGTGCAGATGTGGCCGCATGCCATAACGGCGCAACCGCAATAGACCTCGGCGCAAGGAAAGGTCGAATTGACATGGTGGCATTGTTACTGAAATGGTTGCCAATTGACAGGACCCTGCGTGCTACCTGCAGGGCAGCGGCATCTAGGGCGGAGTTTAGGAATTATGTAGAGCTTGCTGGGTGGCTGAGAGAGTATCCTGCGTCCAGAAGCGGACTTATCGAGGTGTAATAACAGTTTGGACTATCTCATATCAATGGATCAGAGCCGTGACGGACGTGGTATTAGGTCTTGACGATGCATCGGATACACAATCTGGGGGAGATCATGGAGTACATTCGCTGGCTGATGGTTCCTGTATATACAATATTTACGTGAAACCGACGAAAGCTCAGAATGTA
The DNA here is from genome assembly GCA_023625095.1 of Aspergillus sp. S2111Y. Lineage (NCBI taxonomy): Eukaryota > Fungi > Ascomycota > Eurotiomycetes > Eurotiales > Aspergillaceae > Aspergillus > Aspergillus sp. S2111Y. The sequence goes on from JAMABB010000013.1 coordinate 308,029, forward strand.
TTAGGATGCGGAATAGAAGAGTACTGTCTGACTTTATAAGGCAGCCTGCACACCCTGGGGGTTATGGAAGGTGTCCTTGGGATCCAAATCTGCTTTCAGCCCTTCCAACCTAGGCAGGTTACTACGCCAATATGCGCGCTGGGCATTGGGCATTTCAGGGTCCGGACAACCGAGATACGCACGACCCGAGCTCTCTGGCACTGCCTCAGCAAGGACACCATAGAGGCCGTTTGTGAAATCGTATTGAGTCTGCGAGACTGGGCCCAGCGGATTCACCGAGAAAAATTGGATCAAGAAAAGCAGGTCTCGGTGCCCATATGCAGTGGCATCGTCGGGAACAGAATTGATGGCGCCGCCCTCGAGACTGATAGTCACGAACCAAGCCAAGGAGCCAGCATTGTTAGTGTGTATGTATTCGAAGAAGTCGTCGATAGCGGAGTCAGGAATCAGAGTGCTGGGCGTGAACCCGAGCGACTTTGCATAGAACCATGTCGCGGTATCGCCAACGAGTTGAAGGATCGTATCCTGCAGAGTATTTCCGATCATGCCCAGCCAGTCTGTCAAGACCAGAATTGTACCCGGCTCACTATTAGGGAATCTGTTCTCCAGCTCCAACGAGTCGAACTCCTCCTTTGAGCCGAAGAAGATCCCTTCGAGGATGATCTGACCGTCAGCGATAACTAAATCGGTCTCGAATTTCCACGACAGATCCTCTTGCGCTACAAACGCCTGCCAATCCTTGAACACATTTGCCTTATGTGCCGCAGTTTCAATATTAAATGAGTACGAGAACTGAACAGCCAACCCCGGTGCCGGTTGCGTGCGGACCTTAAACTCAGTAACAATCCCAAAACTCGCTGCCGCACCCTTGACGGCCCAGAAGACATCCTGATTCTGGGCCTCGGACGCCCGCACGATGCTTGAGTTCGCCAGCACCACTTCGACCTCTTGGACGTGGTCTAGCGCCATCCCCCACTGGCGCATCATCGGCCCCTGCCCGCCTACTGTGAGGTGGCCTCCAGCTTTGATAGTTGGGCAGATTCCGTGCGCCATAGCCCTCTTGCCTGCACTGTAGAGCTTTGTGTCTATGTCGCCTAGGGTCGTTCCCGGACCAATTGTAGCGGTGTACGTCGAGCCGTCCATAGAGAATTGCGAGAAGTGCTTCATATCGACTACTATCGCCCCGTCATCTCCTCCAAGGCCTACCAAACTGTCAACCATCGTCTCTCCCATCAAAGAAATAGAAAGGGCGAAGCAAAGAAAGAAAATATACCATAGTTACCAAAACTATGACCCCCACTTCGCGCCTGCACCTTGTAGTCATAATCAGAGGCACATTTCACAATCGCCGCAATCTGCTCCGCGGACTGCGGGAATGTCACTGCCGCCGGCGTAACGGGGATATTCAGATTATACGCGTGAACTGCGGTGGATTGGTAAAGCAGCTGGTCGGAGAAAGCAACATGTGCTGAATTCCCATCGACCGCAGAGACCAGACAGTCGCGAGCATCAGCGATACTGGTCGTATTGCCCATGACAAAGGACGAAAAAAATGTCACCAGGGGAGCTAGATGGATCACTCCATGGAGAAAGGAATCCGCGCGCGCGACTGGAATGGGGACCCCTTTTATGTTTTGGTCTCCGAATTATAAGACATCGGCGTTATCCTGCAAGGGTCCAGGAGCCAAGGGATGGCCGGCCATTTTGGGACGGGGATTGGAGGTGGCTGCGACTTCTGGCTGGCCAATCCACAGCGAGAATTCAGATTGCTTGTCCTTCTTGAGGAGAAATGGGGCGGCGTTAAATAATGAGCAAAACGGTTCTGCAGCTGCAGCATTCCGATGCCCACCTCAATGGGGCTACCCTGGTGCACTTTACAGCAAGGCATTGGTATAATCGACATTTGACCAGGACACGGGGTATGAACCCCGCACGTAGTAATACTTTGTTTAATGTAGTATTGATTTATTCCACTAAACCTGCCAAAATGAGCCGTTGAGAGTTGAAACGCCGGCGCCGCTAGCTGCATACAGCCATGAGAGCTGTACAATCCGCAACACGGGGCTGATGGTGAATAATTGAAATGCAGGAGAAGCTAGAAGGAGTGTGTTGTTTTCTGTTACTCGTGCCTGGAAAGACCACAAAAACAAGGTCTCACCACTCGGCTCAACAGCACCATCGGCTCTCAGAAGAACCCCTAATACTCATGCAAGCCAGACATCCAGCGTCGAAGAAAGCTAACGCGCTCCTTAGTCTGGGCAATCGGACCAGCCCCAAACCATGCGCCCATCCACATCGCCGACTGGTTCCTGTCTGTGGAGGGAGCAAAGTGTGGCAAACCACCACCGTTCGGATTGCCCGAGCGGATGAAGTTCGCCCAGTACTCTGAAATCACTTCCTCAATCTCATAGTCCGTTTCGTTCCATGTGACGGCGGAGTAATCACTGTACGGGATGTTATTGAAAGCATACCACAACTCGGCACCATGATACGCGCCCCCAGCTTCGTCTTCCGCCGGGGCTTTGGTGAAGTAGTAGGCAAATACGTTGCTCTTCGCACCACCAGCGGCCCAGTCTGCTGCCCACTCCCATGTTCCTACGCGGGCCATGTCGCGGAGAACTTCGTTGCTGTTTGCTTCAGCGGCGGTATCATTGGAGGCTGGATAGAGGGAGAAAAACTCAGAGGAGTATTTACGGAACACCTCTGTCCAGAGGGACTTGTAGTCCGATAGTGTTGAGGCGCCGCCGCCAAATTCGTCCTTGTTGTTTCCGGTTAAAATGGGCACGTCGGCGTGGGCGTTTAGTCGTAGAGATGTGCCGTATCCGTGTGGGAAGACGTATCCATCGATTACTGGGCGCCATCGGGGCGGACCCGACCACAGATTAGTAAAAGGAGTGCCCTCAAAGAAGTCGTCTTGCATCAACTGTCCGTACCCGATGAGCGTGGCCATTGGGATTTGGCGCAGGTCGGCAATAGATGAGACATTCAGCGTCCTCAGGAACTCGACACCAAAGTCCTCCGCCACGTCCTTGGTGTTATAGCTCGTTGCAACACTGCCCGTAGCGGGATCGCGTGGCCCTCTTGCACCACTCTCCGAGATGACTCCGTGGACTAACCCACTGCTCAGCGGACTCCACATCATGTCCAATGCGCTGGCCGAACCAGCGGACTGCCCACCAACAGTGACCTGGCTACGATTGCCACCAAAGTAACCAATGTTGTCCTGCACCCATTTCAGGGCAAACTGCTGATCCAAGATACCGTAATTACCAGAGCTATTATGTCTAGACTCCCGCGACAGCCCAGGGTGAGCCAGGAACCCAAACGCTCCAAGACGGTAGTTGATAGTGACCACAACAATATCCTTCGAAGCGAGACCAGTTCCGTCGTACGTGAGGACATCGCCGGAACCGCCTTCAAATCGGCCGCCGAAGATCCAGACGTAGACTGGGAGCTTCTTGGATTCGACTTTGCTTGCGTCCGCGGTGCTGTAGGTCGGAGTCCAGATGTTCAGGTATAGACAGTCCTCGCTGGTGGAATTCTTGCCAGTCGAGAAGATACCGGCTTCGGAGTACGGCTGTGCGCATTGCGGGCCGAACTTCGTCGCGTGCAGCGTGGCTTTCCAGGGCTCAGGCTTCGTGGGAGCAGTCCATCGCTTGGACCCGGTGGGAGGTGCTGCGAACGGGATGCCTTTGTATACGGTCACGCCCTCGCGGAAAGGCGACGCTGCACCCTGCACTGGGCCGTAGTTGGTTTGAATCACTGGATATACAGCGGCCGCGGCAAGTACCGGGGATAGGATAAGAAGGGGGAGCAATTGCAGCATCCTGGAAGGCAGTGGAAGAATTGTCTTCTAGATGCAAGATTCGGGCCAAGCTGCCACATCATATAGTTGTTGCGTAGGGGCGAGCTCGGGACCCCGTATGATTACGTGGTAGGTGACGTTGTCCCATGGCTTTCCTGAGACCTCCGTACTGAGACTAAATATCTGCATCGACATAAGAACTAAGAGTCACCATTGGTTGTCCTGCAAATCCTAGTGACACCCTCGGTGTTGCCATATCAGGGGGGCATCTCCGACATCCACCCATAGGCCCGAGCCCAATCCGTTTCCAGTCCCTTCCTCCGAGGTGATCTCCAGATCAGAACCACCGCAGTCCGAGGCATGGCCGCGCCAGCAATCCCAGGCCATATTATTGGTAGGGTACCTCTGTCGGATTGTGCGCAACTGAGTCGTCTTAGGGTAAACTCTGGCACAATGGTCTACTATCTACATCTCCTGAGACACGCAGAGGGCGTCCACAACCCCACCCATGAGACATCCCCACCCATGAGACATCTATACCTGATCCCCCATGAACAGCAAAGGGAGTTGAGCAGTGTGTGTCATTAAGTCAGGATTTCGCATTCAACGACGGCGTAGCCCTTGTCCTCACATCGCCACTCCAACAAACCCCCCAAATGGCCGTTATCGGCGTCCAAAGATGCCTAGACGGGAGGTATCACAGTACCAAGCCAGACCCACAAATCGGGGATTCCGATCGTGCACAACTCTCAATAGAACCAGACCTTCAGGCACATTCAGCTCGGCCTTGTGATACAGGGTCGAATATCTCGGAATTACGTTCCAAGTTTGACTACTTGCCTTGGGAAGTACTTCCGTTCGACCCGATGTTTCCATCAAGGGGGGAACCTCTACGCGACTGATGCTCACGCATTGGAACTTGAACCAAATCCTAGAGCCCAAGTATATATTGTCTTTGTTTTTAAGCACAATCCTCAGAACAGTCCTCAACACCCCATTACGCTGCCATACGTGGGTCCATAGTTCGATTACCAACACTGCAAGTTGAATTTGTTTCCCACTCGTGCCCTAGCTAAGGATTGTGGCGTTTGTTTGAGGGTCCTTTGGTGGAACAATTCCGAGGCTCCGCGCTCATTACAACTGTATGGTAGTAAGCGGCTTTCCCAGGTCCCGGATAGTGCCGGATCATGGGTTTTGGAGTAGGGCAACTTGTAATACGGGACCGGATATCCAACCGGATACTGAATTGGATAGTACCCATCAATCAATGAAGCTGACCTCAAACTATGCTACTTGAAACTTCTAATCAGTTCCGGTGCTGTGATGACTAAATACCAGAACCGCGCTATAGAAATTTACAGATATCGAACCGTATATATATATATATATATATTGACCAGTAGAATTAAATAGACCGCTGATGATCTTGAAAGCGTACAAAAGTCTTAAACCTTCTTTCAAACAACGTATTTCACTCTCAATAACAATTACACTTGCCTGGTTTCTCCTCAACAGCCCACCACAATGCCGAACCATGTCCCTCTGGGTCATTATTTATGGACAAGGTACGTGGCTGTCCTCGTATAGGAAAACACACAGTCAAACTGACATACGGCACACCTGAAGACTCCGCCAGCAAGGTACCCAGAGCATCATGGGCGTGCCGGGTGACATGAACCTCGAACTGCTCGATTATATCAAAGAGGTGGAGGGATTGGATTGGGGTAAGTAGAGTCCTTAGCGGAAGAAAGCACGTACTGCTTCAGAAAAAGACTGGCGAAGAAAGCTGATCGTACCGTCCAGTTGGAAACACAAACGAACTAAACGCTGCGTATGCTGCAGACGGGTATGCCCGAGTCAAGGGCTGTCCTGGTGTCAGTGAGTACGCCCTTTTTCCACGTAGATTTAATTTGACGGACGTTATTCTGATTTGGTGAATGACAGTCGTAACGACCATGGGCGTCGGCGAATTGAGTGCCCTGAATGGCGTGGCCGGGGCATACACCGAGCAAGTCAAGCTCATCCACATCGTCGGAACGACGTCGACCGAAGTCCAAAAGAAGCGGCTGATGATTCACCACTGTCTTGGACCGAGCCCGGATCATAGGGTGAGCTCAAAATAACGCTTGTTCGATGGGCAGGATTTCAGGTGATTACTGACCCGGGTATGTGCAGGTATATGAGAAGATCTGTGAGAATGTCCGGTGCGCACACGCTTGGCTGGAAAATGCAGAGACGGCGGCGGCTGAGATTGATGTGAGTATCTGCATTGCTTATATAGAAGAGAGACCTTGCTGGTATCCCGGTAGACATCCACTGACCCGACGTCCGCAGAGAGTCATCTCCGCATGCTGGACCAGGTCTCTGCCTGCGTATATCTTCGTTCCGATGGATTTCGTCCACATTCCGCTTTCGCTGGATCGCCTGAAAGCACCAATAGACATTTCCCTACCGGTGAATGCATTGAACGAGCAACGCGCGGTGGAGAAGATCGTGCAGGGGATAGCGACGGCCAAGAGCCCGGCGGTGCTGGTGGATTGCCTCGCGGCCCGGCATGAGGCTACAGCCGAGACAAGGCACTTGGTGGATGCGCTGAATTTCCCGACCTTTGCAACTTCGATGGGGAAGTCGATTATCAACGAGATAGAGCCGAATTTCTACGGCATCTATAACGGGGAAGTATCGTATCCGGGGGTCAAGTCGGCGGTGGAAAGAAGCGACTGCATTATCAACATTGGACCGCTCCTGGCGGACAGTAATACTGGTGGCCATACAAGGCAGATTTTACCAGAACAGGCGGTTCAGATCGAGCCGGATAGCTGCACTGTAAGTACCACGACCTAGAAACATGGGGACAACCAGGACCTGACATATCCTAGGTATTCGGAGAGACTTATACCGACGTATATATTCTACCCTGTGAGTTCGCACTAACCAAACCAAATCCAGCTGGCAAACTTCGTCATACTAAACCAGTACCTATAGTGCTGCAGAAGCTCCTGGTCGCCATCCGCGAAATCCAACTCCCTGTGTCCCCCACCCCAACGCTACCACCTCAGCCAGAAGCTGCCGACGCAGCCTCTCAAGCTATCACCCAGTCATGGATATGGAAGCGTCTCGGGATGTTTACCCGGTCCGGCGACATTCTGATTGCAGAGTCAGGGACAGCGCAATTCGGGTTCCCCGACGCAAACCTTCCCGCAGATGTCCGATACCTTACGCAGGTCTACTACGGCAGCATTGGCTACACAGTCGGCGCATGCCTGGGAGCAGCGCTAGCACAGAGAGAGATCCAGGCCAAAGGGGGTATGACAGGCGGACGAACGATTCTCGTTGTCGGCGACGGCAGCTTGCAATTGACTGTCCAGGAAATCAGCACGATGATCCGAATGGGCTTGAATCCTCTTATGTGAGTTGATATAGCTATCTGCATGCATAGCGTTGGAAATTCGCACTGATTTGATATCTGCAACAGCTTCGTCATCAACAACAACGGCTACACCATCGAGCGAGCCATCCACGGGCCCGAAGAAGAATACAATGGGATTGACTCCTGGCGCTTTCAGAAACTACTAGAGTTTTTCGGCGCAAAGAATAGCGAAGCATCCAGTCATCGCGTGACGACGAAAGAGGAACTAGACCGTGTTCTGTCAGCGTCAGAATACAAAACCCCGGGCAATATCGAGCTGCTGGAGATCTGCATGGACCAGATGGATGTCCCATGGCGACTGAAACACCAGATTGCGATCGTGAATGCCCGGATTCAAGCGAAAAGGACAGCGCGGGCAAAGCTTGCTACGATAAATGGACATGGACATGGAAATGGAGAAGTGGTTTCAGGCCGGAATGGGAATGTCACGAATAGGGCCAGTGAGAATGAAGACTGGCAGCTTCACTTGAATCCGGCTTTATGTTAGGGACAGGGCTTTTTATTTTGTACTTATTTTGTGTATCTGGTTCTAGAAGGGAGCGAATAGAAGATATTGACGATGATAAGAATGATAGAGCATTGATATAGATCCGTTAAAACTTCCTATCACTATCGAACGTTTACAGCCTTGGATAAACCGAGCGAGCGTACTGTAATTTTGTCTCAAGCTGTCCAGGTTCCGTTGAAAATAGGCATAGACAACAGTAGACCTAAAGTCCGACTTCAGCACCGCCTTAGGCGATAGTTAGGGCAGCTGTTGAGACTTTCACATGCGATGCTGGTTACAAAAGTTCGAGTTTCTGATTTGGATTCTTCTTTGCGCACAATGATTACCCCGATCCAGCTGTCCACCTCACTCTGATTCTTTTACTATCTCACGGTGCTACTAGCTACGGAGGAAAAAAAAAAGAATTACCCAAAAAAAGCCCATTCTTTGGTTACCATCGAAAGCTATGAGCATGTCTGCAGCCCATGGACTCCATCGGATGAAATCGTTCGGGTCAAAATCCCATTTCAGACGGCAGAGGAAGGTCACTACCGGCACCGGATTAAATCAGATTTGGGAATACGCGCCCCGGATTTTTGTTCTATGGTTTACAACGGATGATCGAATGAGAGACATCTCCATACTTCCTGTCCTTGCCCCCAGTCGAAGCACACCGACCGGGGTATCTCCGGATACGTAATGTGGAGGCAAGGAACTCGTACAGAGTTTGGGGTAGAGAATGGTGTCGATATCCGGGGGTATCCGACAGTCCGTGGGAGTTGGAGATAATACCGGGTAGTCTGTACGGAATGATCTGATTGGAATGTCGTAACTGAATATAGCGGGGTTATAGTTTAGATTTATTACTTATAACTTACGTTCTGGTTAAACCACTCGACAACTTGGATTGCATCCACAACCCTAATTACCTCGACCCGCCACTCTTGAATCAACATGTCAGCCGACCACAATTTCGACGTCGTCGTCGTCGGCGGCGGCAACGCAGCCCTCTGCGCTGCGCTCTCCGCATACGAAGCCGGCGCAGCCGTCGCCATCCTCGAAGCAGCGCCGAAAGAAGAGCGCGGGGGCAATTCGAGATTCGCAACCGCCGTCTTCCGCGTCGTCCACGGCGGACGAGCGGACATCGAGCCCCTCCTCACGCCTTCCGCAAAGGCCACCCTGCAGCGCGAGTGCCGGCTCGGCCCGTACACGAAGGAAATGTACAAGGCGGATATGATGAAGACGTCGCGGGGGTTCAGCGACTGGGCGCAAGTCGACGTCGTGCTGGACCGGTCGCTCGACACAGCGAAGTGGATGCACGGGCTCGGCGTGGAGTGGCAGCTCAGCATCAGCAAGTTCTTTGACGAGGAGCGCATCAAGGATCAGACGGTCGATCTACCGGCCGGATCGGCGATGATGGCCGCGCACGAGGGCGTGGGGCTGACGGACAAGCTGTGGGCGGCCGTGGAGCGTACCTCAATCCGGGTGCTCTATGCCTGTCCCGCGTTTGACTTGCTCGCGGACGGGGACACGGTGCGGGGCGTGCGGACGCGGCAAAAGGACCATTTTGCCGACTTCCGCGGGCAGGTCGTCCTCGCGTGCGGCGGGTTTGAGGCCTCGTCGCGGCTGCGCAGGCAGTTTCTCGGGGAGGGGTGGGACCTAGTCCTGGTCCGCGGCACGCGATTCAACACCGGCACGATGATGGAGAAGGCCCTCGCCGCGGGGGCGGTGGATACGGGGCACTGGGGGGGATGCCATGCCTCGCCGCAGGACTTTGACGCGCCGCGGGTGGGCGATCTGAAGGTGAAGGATTCGATGAGCCGGTACTCATGGGTGTACGGGATCATGGTCAACCAGGAGGGGAGGCGGTTCCTGGACGAGGGGGAGAATATGGTCGCGGTTACGTACGCGAAGACCGGGGCGTTGATCGGGAAACAGCCTAATGCGACGGCGTTCCAGGTCTTTGATCAGAAGACACTGCATCTGCTGGAGCCCCGGTACAAGACGGGCACCCCGATTGTGGCGGATACGTTTGAGGAGCTCGCAGAGAAGATGGGAATCGAGAAGCGGCAGTTCCTCAACACGGTGGAGCAGTATAATGTGGCGACGCCGAAGGGCGAGTTCAGTCCGTTTATCCTCGATGGCCTGTCAACGGGAGACAAGCTGGAGTTACCAAAGAGCAACTGGGCGCAGCCGCTGGACCAGCCACCGTTTGTTGCGTACAAGGTAACTTGTGGTGCGTTTTCCCTTGTCGATCCTGGAGTAAACGAAAGCGAGCTAATGAGACGTCGGATAGGTATTACTTTTACATATGCTGGGTTGAAGACCGACACATCAGCCCAAGCACTGAACAAAGAAGGCAAGGTGATGCCTGGGCTGTTTGCAGTGGGAGAGATCAGCGGAGGCTTCTTCTCCTTCAATTACCCTGGAGGCGCTGGCTTGGTCAAGGGGGCTGTCTTTGGCCGGATTGCTGGTGAATTGGCTGCGAAGGAGGCTCGAGAGGCACCGGCGAAGAGTGTTCTATAGTGGGAGAGTACGGTTTGCACTTGGGTACATGCGTCTATAGAGTTACCTCATTTTACTTCAGCCGTGATAGATATTCATACGCATTATTCCAACGATATAGTAAAGAGATCGGACCCAGTCGACGTGTCGAACAATTCCAAGGTTTTGATGGGCTTAGGTATAATCTCGCTTAGCGAAAAAGGCGATACCATGGTCACGAACCATGATTGAAGCCATGGCCAGTTGGGGCTGTGGAGCGAATTGGGGTACGTGGATACCTACTGTATGGAGCCAGCAAGGCGTGGAGACTTCCATATTCCCCATCCCAAGGCTCTAGTTACCCCGTATTTACCCCGCATGCAAGGTCGTTGTCTATCCTGCACTTTCCGGTATAAAACCCGGGCGCAAGCCGAGTGCTTGGACTGCAGAGCGCCCACTTCACGTTGCAGGACCAGAATGAGCCAGATCGACCGGCGCGGCACCCGGCGACAGGGCCGTCAGCTGAGAGACTACACCAGAGCATACAAAGCGTGCATTCCTTGTCGGAGGACCAAGGCCAGATGCGAGCTTGACGCGGAGTCGGAGTCGTGCATCAAATGCAGGAGGGAATTGAAGGAATGCGTGTTCACGGCGGAACGGTCTGCGAAACGAAGCGCGACGGCCGATGTTCGAGAGAAGGTACGGCCAGTTCGATCGTGTTCTCTATCTTAAACCCTACTAATCGTGCACTTCCAGCGATCCCAGGCTGCACTAGCTTTAACGGATAATGCCGGACATCTCGACGCCAGGCCGAGTCTTGTGCATTCCCCGGAGCCCACCCACAACGGGGAGCCGCAGAGAGTTGACATCCAGTCGGCGTCGGGACCGCCGCGCTTCATAGAGAAGCGCAGCAACGCAGCACTCGATAATGAGGTGATGGAAACGGTGGTTTCCTGCTCCAAGGATGCGCTGGGCCTGTTGTTCAAGGCCGCTGAGCAGCAGGATCCCGACGGGCTGGAGGCAGACCAGCAAGGCCACAGTCCTGTCACTTCATTGACGAGCCATTCCACGGCGAGCTTCAATCCACCGCCACCGGTCGGGCTGTCAGAGCCCTCTCAAGAGACCCTTGAGCTGTGGAGTCGGCATCGATTCGTGAGGCAAGGATGGTTCAGTGCCCGGGAGGCCGTGACGTATATCGACCTGTAAGTCAAGCCGACAGTGTGGCGATGAACAAGATCTAATCTGGCTTGAGATTCTACCGCAATCACTCCTTCCTATCCCCGGCGGCAGACTCATTCTACGCTCGCCATGAAAACCACAAGGCGCTCATTCTGGAGGAGCCCCTCCTGTGCTGCTCACTGCTCATGATATCGTCTCGCTACCATGTGCTCCCCGGTCAAGGAGGTGTATCGCGCGCAGGATTCATCCACTCACGGCTGTGGAAGCACTGCGAACATCTGATCCAGCGCATCACCTTTGGTGCGGAAAAGTACAGCCTTGCCCGGACGCGGACGCTGGGCAGTATCCGGGCCTTCCTCCTGATCACCGAGTGGCATCCCCGAGCCCTACATTTCCCCCCGGAGAACGACGGATGGGACCACAGTCTCGCTCCCAGCATCGACGACACCTTTGGGAACCACGAACGCGACGAGGACGTCTACCTGATGCGATGGCGGGAGGAGGTCTTCGAGCCCGCGAAACGGTCGGACCGGATGAGCTGGACAATGCTGGGCTTTGCGACGGCACTGGCCCACGAGCTCGGAGTCTTCGAGGACGGCGACGTTGACGAGGACCATCGGAACCTCCAGCGCGGCCGTCACGACATCCGCATGTTGCTGTATCTGTACGGGAACCAGCTGGCGCTCCGCCTCGGCTGCACCAGCTTCATCCCGCGGAGCTACTGCCACCTTTCTGGGTATACAGTATCTGCAGATGAACCCTCCGAGCAAGCGAGCAGAGACCGCGACCGGATGATCGCCAAGTGGATCGATATCACCAAGATCCTCGAGACGGCCAAGGATATGCTCTTCCCGAACAGAGCAACGACCCGCCAGATCCTGAAGAACGGCAACTACATCGCCCTGGCCGAGCACTTCCAGCCCGTGCTGGCGCAGTGGCATCGAGAGTTCACCGCACTGGATCTTCCAAGTAAGACTTTACAAGTTACCTTGACAATACAAAAAAAAAAAAAAAAAAAGAGCAGCACTAACATGCCACCACAGCCATCCACGATGCAGCCAAGCAAGCCCTCCTGCTAGACTACTTCTACACCCGCGTGTACATCAGCTCCCTCTCCCTGCAAGCCCTCATCTCGCGCCTGAACCGGCGCAGTAGCAGCGACATCTGGCTCGAGCAAGTCTTCCAGCGCACGGAGTACGCCGACGAGCTCAAGTCGATCCACGCGGTGCGCGAGGCCAGCCGTGACGCGCTCTCCATCGCCATCAAACTCGGCGAGAGCGGCTGTCTGCGGTACTGCCCGGTCCGTGTGCTCCTACGGATCGTCTCGGCCTCGATCTTCCTCCTCAAGTCGATCAGCGTCGGGTCGCGGAATGAAGACTTCCACTACGACCTGGATATCCTCAGCCGCTGCAATCAGGTCCTCAAGGCTAACCAGCACGATGATATCGACCTGTCCGCGCGGTATGGCACGCTGATCGGCCGGCATGTCCAGCGGCTGATCAAGAAATTCGGACTGCAGTCGCTTGGCCGCGCGGGGGTGTTGGATTCGACGCGGGCGCAGTGTGGGCAGCAGGTGGATCAGACGCAGGGGTGGCGCGGAGAGAATACACCGTCCCAGGGGAGGTTGTCTGCCGGTCAGGATGAGCCTCTTCCAGAGTTCAATCTAGGCCCCGGGGTGAATATGGATGGCTGGTACAGACCGAATGAGCCGGCGTTTGCCGGGCTGGACGCTGGACAGTCTACCGCGCGGTTGGCGTTTGACTCTGTGGACTTTCTCTGGGATTTGCCTGTGTGATATGTAGAAACCTACTGTAGGAATATATTCATAGAGGAAGATAACAATATGTCTAGACGCCATCTCACCACTCCAACCCCATCTCGCCCGTCTTTTCCTTCTCCAGCGCCCCAATCGGCATCTGATGGGCAGCAGTGCCGGACTCGACACCTCTGCCTGACTTGGATTTTGTAAGCTGTTCCCACAGATCCCTCCCAAGAAGCTTGTATCCTTCTACCGCTCCCCTTCGCGCAATAAGCTCCCTCTCGATATCACTCAGCTCAAAGCGAAACACTTTCCCAGCAACAACCACCCTCTGCGACGCAACATCTACTTCAATCTCCTCTCCGTCCGCGATGTTCTCGTAGAACGCCTCTTCCGTGACCGTGAACCCTAGCAGCCCCAGGGTGCGCATGTTGCGGTTGAAGATGAACGAGTAGGAGCGCGCTAGGACAACTTCGACGCCGATCCCTGATAGAGCAGCACCAGACATTAGCCTATTCTCCATATGTAGAGGGTTTGTGCCGTCGGCCGGGCAGCTCACCTTTCAACGCAGAGACCGCGACTTCTCTGCTGGATCCGCAGCCGAATGCGTGGTCTGCGACGACGATGCGCTGACCTGCGCAGACTTTGGCTCGGAATTCGGGATGCGTGTATTCGAGGCAGTGCTCCCCGAAGTCTTCGTCCGTGATGCAGCTGGTTAAAGCCGGGCCTGGTGCGAGCTACCGTTGGCATGTTAGTGGACATTCTCGGCCTCAGAAGAGTACTCACCGCGTCTGTGTCAATGAATGCCCCGAGTCTTATGACCCTACTTTTGATGTGCGGGAGATAAGGGCTAGGCATGCCTAGTGATTGTTTTCCTGGTCCCGGCGTGGCCGTTTGCGTGCTCGGTGCAGGATCTGGAAAGGTTGGCTCCGTGTATGGAATGTCAGAGATCATCTTCGATATCCGGCCTCGATACTGGTCGAGGAACTCGTGGTCGATTTCCTCGAGGAATGGCCGTGGGTCTACGACCGACATGCCGAAGCTGGACGCCGCACACACGACGGCCGAGGAAAGGTGTCCAAAGGATCCTAAAATAACCCTGCGTTAGCCACAGGAGACGGAAGAAAGCAACTGCTAGTTGACCAACCCTTCCCCATGCGGTTCTGGAAATTGCGATTCTGCGAACTGAGCCAGGTTTCCCCCTCCGCGGCACGGTCAACCGACAGTCCAAGGCAATACGAGCATCCAGGCGGGCCTCTTGTAAACCCAGCGGCGGAGTAGACCCCAAGCAGACCCATAGTCTCGAGCTTCGCGACGATAGGCAGGGAGCCTGGGACATAATGGCGCTTCCCGGGGGCCAGCTTCAGGCCCTTGTTCAGTCCAATTTTCAGGACCAGAGCAGCAAGGACTAGCTCTTCCTCGGTCGTCGTGCAGGCGCCGATGAACACGCCGTTAAGACGCATCCCGGCCTTGTGCGTGACTGGGACGACGCTGTCGGGACTGGGGTAGAGGGCGATTGTAGGCTCCACCATGCCAAGGTCCACGGTATACTTCCCCATATAGGACGCGTCCGGGTCCGGCCTGAAGTAGACAGAGTGTCGCTTATTGCGCCTCGACCGTCTGCACTCGATAAACCGCCTCGTCACCTCATCCGGCACAAAGATGCCCGAGATGGCCCCAAACTCCGTCGCCATGTTGCAGATCGTGAACCGCGCATCACAGGACAAGAACCGCGCGCCCTCCCCTCCAAACTCGACAATCCGCTCCGCAGCGACAGTGTTCCTCTTGAGCTCCTTCAGAATGTGCAAGATCACATCCTTCCCGCTGATCCCCGGCGCCGGACGCCCCCGGAACTCCACAAAGATCGACTCGGGGATCTTGAACCAGGTCTCCCCCAGCATCAGCCCCATCAGGACGTCCACGCCTCCGAGTCCGATGGCGAGACAGCCGACCGCGCCGCCGGAGCAGGTGTGCGAGTCGGCCCCGATGGCCAGCATGCCGGGCTCTGCGCGCTCGCGCACAAACTCCGTGTGCATGATCGTGTAGTTCAGCCCCTGGTACTCGGTCATCTTGAAGTCTGTCTTGGCCTTTTCGGCTCGCGCGATCAGGTCCAGCATGCTGGGGGTTGGGGCCGCGTCGGGGTGCACGACGTGGTCGGCCGCCAGCCAGAACCGATCGTTGCGCCAGATGCCGGGCGAGTTGAGGTCTTCTTCGTAGACTCGGGACATTGTCTGTGAGCATTTGAATGATCAGCTGTGTTGTACGGGACGGATGTGGCGGTTCGAAGGTATCTATCTACACACCTGCCATGATAGCTCGGATGAAAGAACCCAGTCGAGGCCTACGCGGACGACAGTGCCGGCCTGTAACTGTCCCTGCGATGCATTGCCGCCGACGAGATGCTGCGCAAAGATCTTCTGCGCTAGGGTCATCGGTCCGGCCGCGTGTCTTGTTCCTGACGAGGGGAGAAACCTGCGCGACGAGAGTTCTGCATTCAGGGAGAGCAGCATAGCTTCGACAATGAACGCGGCGTTCTCATAATCTCCGTCCGAGACTAATGCATCGTGGCCATCGCATATCCCGAGGCCCCCGAAGTTGTTGCTCGCAGTGATTCGTTCCACAGCGTCGATCAGCGCGGTGGCCTCGGCAGTATACCGATTGCTCTCCAGCGTGGCAGCGATAGCAGATATGAGAGACGGAATTGAACACCGGGCTTTCTCATCGGTGAGTCCACGCTGGATAGATGCAGGCTTAATGCCGCGCTCGCGGTCCAGCAGACTCAGAATCCGCGCCTCGAAGGCTTGTGACTGGGGTGATTGCGCTGTGAACATGGTGTAGCTGGTTTAGAAACCAAAAAGATTGTGCATTCAAAGCCTCTTGATATTGGTGGACGAATTTGCATTATCGCGCATGATATGTAACACTCATCTCTGCCAGTTCCGCTATGCCGGTATCTCCAATTATCGATCATCGGTGGACCGGATATCTACGGAAAATGCCGTGGACGAAAGGACGGATCAGGGTAGGAACTCTCCTAGCTGCTCTCGGTTTGTATCTACAGCTATCCGAGGTTGTTTTTTTTTTTTTTTTTTTTTTTCCTTGGATTTCCGTCCCTTGGCTTCGCAAGATGGCTGGTGTGACTAGGTTGGCCGTGATGTTCAGTGCCACCACGCCGGAAACCCATTAGATGTTCTGTAAATCTTTCTACTCCAAAATTGTAGATGATGAGTACGGTATTTTTGCGCAAGAATACTTCATAAACGGTTCTCAGAGAAGCACCCCATCTGACCCGATGAGCAACTCCTTTATTCGGTCTCCAGCCATTGGGGAATTGTAATAGAAAATAAGCAAAAGCCAAGCGCAGAACATGTAATTTCTGCATCCAAAATGGAATTCCCTGGAATTAAATAAAAAGAGCAGCACCAGACCCTGCCCTAACCCTAGGTTCCCTGTGGTGGTCAGCTTCCCTACAGCAAATACCTAAACCTAGGATTGCTATCCGCCCCCTCCGTCACATCCACCCTCTCATTCTCATCCACAACCCCATACACACTGTCCCTCCGCCTATTCTCCAGCGCTAGGAAAATACGGAGTCCCAGCGCCAGCACCGCAATCATCCCCGTCATCGCACACCCGATCGCACACCCCTTCGTGTAAGCCGGCGCATCCGCGTTCGGAAACACGGTGCTGCTCACAAAGCTCGAGCACTGGCCGAAGACACCCAGGATCGCCATGCCAGTGCCCTTCTTGCTCTCCCCACCCTGGTTGTTCAGCAACCAGGTGATGTTCAGCGCGAGGGCTGGGAAGACGCCGCACGTGGCGAGCCAGATTCCCGCGTAACGCGCGGCAGTGCTCTGCGTCAGCGTGAGGAGGATATACCCCGCCGTCGCGAGGGAAGAGAAGAAGATGATGCCGGAGCTGCGGCTGCTCCATTTGTCCGAGACAATGGCGGCGCCCATGCAGCAGAGGAAGGAGGCGAGGTAGGGCGGGGCGGCGAGCCCCTGCGCCTTGATGGAGGTATATCCCATCGCTTCGAGGATCGAGGGGAGGAAGTTGGAGAGCGCGGCGAAGGAGAAGTTGCAGCAGAAGTGCATCAGCATGTGTACATAACTCTTGTAGTCGGAGAGGCCGCTGAGGACTTGCGTCCAGCGGATTCTGTTCTTCTGCGTCTGGTCGACGATCTGCAGACGCTCGACGGCGTAGGTTTGTTCGAGCTCATCGAGGAATTTTGCGGTGCCGGGAGAGTCGGGGAGGTAGAAGTATACGATGACAGCGAATAGGATGGTCGGGGCGCCCTCTACACTCGTCTTGTTAGAATATGCTGGATAAGAGGAGATCGGAATGGGGGTTCTGACCTATGATGAAGAGATAGCGCCATGGCGCTAGGGAGCCTTGGATGTGCGTAATGCCGTACGCCAGGACGGAGGCAATGCAGTTGGCGATCGGGGACATTCCGAGCAAAAGGGACACCCGGAAGCCGAGCTCCTGACGCCTGTAGAAGAGGGAGAGGAAGTACGGTGCGCCGCAGCCGAAGACAGCCTCGAAGATGCCGAGCAGGGCCCGGCAGACGATGAGTTCCGCGAGGTTGTTGACTGCACCTGCGCACGTTGCAGATGCCCCCCAGCTGTATTTGAACAGTTACTATGGTACCCAGTATGGGACGACCCGTTCTAACGTACCAGATGCAGAGAACGGCTATGTAGATGTGCGCCGGAAAGACCTTCCACAGAACGGTGGTCCACTCGAACAGGATGTAGCAGATGTAGAATGCGCTCAGGACCCAGGACCACTGGTAATCGCTCAGCCCTAGGTCGTCTTCGAGGCCGGCTGTCTTTGCGTTGCCGATGTTTCCTGGTGAACGTAAGACGGAGCTCTGGAGTGCATGACAATGGATATTCCACAAACCTCGATCCAGGTAAGATAGGATGTACAGGATACAGATAATTGGCATCATCCGGCGATCAAACTGGAGGTAACAATGTCAGGAGAGGCCAGCAACCTGGAGTCACCGATTCAGCGAGATACCTTTCTGCGAATCACGACCTGGCGCTCTTCGGGGACCACGATCTGGTTGTCCATCTTGTCTGGGGCCGAGCCCTCGACATGCTGGGTAGTATGATTCTCGATGTCATTTGACTCCTTCATATTGGCTGTTTTGAGAAGATCAAACAAAAAAGATATGGTAGCTCTGTTCCAAGTGATGTGAATCCGTGGTGGTGCTGATATGTCCCTTGTAGTCCCTCTACCCCGGCCCCTTTCCCCGGAGTCTCCCCGTGTTTCTAGTATGCGGAATCCTGAAAGGGTCTGATATCCACCTTGGGGTAGGAATGGCTCGGTAGCGCCAGGGTTCTCCGGCAGTTGCTGGGTCTCCGGAGAGGAGCGGATATTGCAAGACTGGGGGTCGGATGGAGACGTCTGTCCCGGAATCAGGTCGAGATCCTCCCTTTTCCGATGGTGAGCCATTTCCTTCCGGAGAATAGATCGGACAGGAGCGTCTCGGATACTCGGGATATGCTGTGACCGAGGGAATCTTCCTGGAGGACATGGTTGTAGAAACTACAATGTAATTTTCAAACACATATAAGCGATTCGGAGAACTTGGAGGTTTACTTCTCCTAATCAAACAAAGGCTCTACAATCAAACCATTCAGCCCAGCATGTCTACCGAAAACGTCCCCTACCCTTTTCACTTCGGCTCCCTCGTGGATACAACAAACGGTGCCGAAAATGGCAACCTCAGCGACATCACCCTGAACCTGAAGAACGTCCGCGGCAAGATCCCCTCCATCCAGACATCCCGACTGCGCACAATGATGCTCGAGGCCCACCACGATCCGACAAAGATCATGGCGCACGCCTCTACCTATGACGGTCTGTCCTCTCGGATGGTCCAGGAAGCCGGATTCCCGATGGTCTTCCTGGCTGGCTATGCGGTCTCGAGCTCATACGGCTTACCCGACGCCGGGTATATCGCAATGGCTGAGATGTGTGAGAAGATCCGCGACGTCTCTCGACTCGTCTCGGTGCCTATCATGGCCGACGGAGACACCGGCTATGGCAGCCCGATGAACGTGAAACGGACTGTGGAGAGTTTTGCCGCTGCGGGTGCGGCTGGTGTTATGATTGAAGACCAACAATGGCCGAAGCGTAAGATCTCATCGCGTTGATTTTATTGTTATGACACTGATAACTGTGTCTTAGGATGCGGACACACCAAAGGGAAGAGCGTTGTCTCCCGCGAGGAAGCCTGCGCCCGGGTCCAAGCCGCATGCGACGCGCGAAACGAAGCACGCGACATGTTCATTCTAGCCCGGACCGACGCTCTGATCCTTGGCTGGGACGAAGCGATGGCCCGCGTTCGAGAATTCAAGCGCATCGGCGCGGATGCGGTGTTTGTCGAGGCGCTGCCCGATCGACAGGCAATGAAGGTCTGTGCGGAGGAAGCCGACATGCCTATATTTGCGAATATCATTGAAGGCGGCAAGACGGAGAATCTATCCGCAAAGGAACTGGCGGAGCTGGGGTACAGCTCTGTGGCGTATCCATGGTCGCTGGTCGCGTCTCATATCAAGAGTATCCGGGAGACACTGAATAACTTGAAGAGGAGCATGCTTGTGGGAGCGCCGCCGATGCTCTTGACGTATGACGAGGTCTGCGAGGGCGTGGGATTCAATATATATTGGGTGAGCTGACCGCAGTCTAGGTCTGGTTTGCATTGCTAATGGGTCTATAGGAACGAGAGGAGAAGTATAAATTTTAGCGTGTGGTGGTTGATAGTTATTGAGATTCGAAGTAGATATAGAATATAAGTTAACTCTTGAAAATTGCTTTGTATTAGGGTGGGGGATTAAAATGCATTATCATGAGGCAGCCCGATTCTCGGTAAACGATAGAAAAATCAAAATCATAATAAAATAAAAACCATCCTATATATAATTAAACTAAGATATTAGGTAGTAGTAGGCCTAAGTAATAGTAGAATCCTCAGGATATTAATATCCCTGATAACCACTGAGATTGTTACTCAATATCCAACCATTAATTTAATATGCTGGGTTGTCGCTGTGAGATCAACTAAAAGAAATACTAATCGGGTTAGAATATACCCACATTAAAAAGTTGACTATTTAGTATATCTTAGTTTGGTCTGCTCCAGACGCGGCCACCATGGAAAGTATATGATTATGGCATCAATCATCTCTAATGCCTGACTGTTAGGATGGGTAAGCGAGGAAGGAGGTTTGAAAGGGCATCTGTTCAAAAGTAATATGTTGAACAAGCCGTGCTGAATATGTTCTTCCCTACGCAAGCATACAAGACGACCCGTGTAAAACGAGACTATGATTTGAGGGGGAAAGCGTGCGCTAGCGAGAACACAAGCAAGATGAATATACAGTACACAAGGTACAGTTGCCCTTGTGTAATGTACATTTTTTGCTCTATTGCCTGTTTAGCGCAGTTCAGCATGCTGAGGAAACAATTGCAGCCTGGCCACATTATTAGTCGCCCCAGCCCAAACATCCCTTGTCTTAAAAACCACCCACTCAAGCTGACCACATTGACCACCAGTAGCCGCAAATTCAACGGGACAATGGCTAAGTTGGCCCCTGTACCACCGGCCAGACCAACAGGTCGGCTTTGTAGCTATATCAGAAGGCACTGTGCTTCCATGACCGCCATAGATGACAAGAAGCAGGTGAGATGGACAGGAGCAAACAGCAACTGGTCGGCGGCAACGCGGGCCATAGTAGTCGCAATGGTGCCCTCTAGGACAACATGACGTTGGAGTATTCCAAGCCAGATCGTAGCTGCGGGACCGAATATAGCTAGAGGGAGACATAGTAAATATTAGCAATTGCGGCCGTCGAGCGGGCTACAGGCATCGACCGCGACATACCTCCCCCATAAAGAGCCCTGCGGCCGGAGCGGGCATAGTCATGCTTATCTAGTCCCTTGCGATGGACGGCTTCCTTACTATTACTAGCTATAGTCCAGGAAAGAGTTCAAGATATATACTGACCGTGATACAACCTGAGAAAAACTAGAGAACTATAGTACTTACAGCTGCCGCCCTAAGAGCCCGTTGATATTTAGAGGGTTGATTCTAGAAGGGATCCGGATTTCAAGAAGATATTATGTACGGAGTATTTACCAAATTATAAATTCACTAAAGCGAAATATACTAGATTGTGAAGAAGAGTATCTCAGCAGTCATGAGTGAAAGAATTAATGCATACAGAATATAATGTATTTAGCTCTGTATTTAGTCGAGAAAGAAACTATTCAACTATAATAAAAGTACGAGTTAAGTAGCTAGTACCTCTAAATTCCTACAGATTATGGCGCCTGCTGGACAGGATCCTTGGTTATAACAGCCCTCAGATGGTAGGTGCTAGAGCAAGCGATAACGCGACCAACTGCTGGAAGAAACTAAACAAGCTGCGGCTTCCAGGAACATGCTATGGTTTACCTGATATTGGAAGTTTACTGGTCTAATGTATGACTAACTATGTCAGAGTCTGAGATTCTGTTCGGGGGAGCTGCTAGAGAGACCCTGGCTAGAGAGGGAAGCCTAGCTGATTCTCCTGATTATAATAATTACTAGACCTTGTCTAATTAAGAATAGGTTCTCTACCCAGTGCTGGCCGGCAAGCCTGCTGTGAATCTCTACACTAAAACTGCGCTGAATGGGCTTTACAGAAACTTGTTCTTAATATAGGAGGCTATAGGGCTTCTACTCTGGGGCCACTGGAGGGCGCAAGCGTTTAACGAGCAAATATCTGTATGCGGAGAAAAAGTCTTGTGTTTGATGATTTATATTGTCCCTATAGCATCCTCTTACTACCATGAGCAATTGCTCGCTGGCAAGCCGGAAGTGGAGGATTTCTAATTAACGTGCGATAGCATCACCTTTGTAGATTCACGTCGGGTTAGTCTCCTCTGAATACCAATAAGCATAAGACTGAAGCCACGTCAGAGCCGATTCGATTCGGGATTCAAAAGAATATAAGTAACCCAGGCGAGTTCACGAACGGCCAAAGTACAGTAGTACTGACCCTGATACTAATAAGCACAATAAACATACTGTTTACCAGGCCCAGGAAAGTATCTATACTAAGTCCTATCCCAGTACAGCAGCGACTTGGCTGGACAGGCCGACTGAGCACAATAAAATTCTAGGCTGTGGAAAAAGTGTTTGCTTTGCATTAATGGGAAGTCTTCACATTGCACGTGTGATACAGCACATCCGCGACCTGCCGGTGCCTTGAGGAAGTACGACGCAGGAAGAATAACTTCCCATGCCGCTGCTCCGAGGATCTTTAGAGAAGTTTCTAGCCCGGCCTTTTCAATCAGGCTCTCCAGAATCAGGGCAATGACGGCAGAGCCGACACCAGCACCGCGGTACCACAATTCCCGTGGCCAATCCACGCCGTTTCTTGAACTACAACGATGGGACTGTAGCCGCTGGCTATCGAGAATATTAGCATGAGATTAGGATGAGTGTTCATAGCAACTCTATTAGGGATATCATCGCTGATGCAAGACCAAAAATAAAACCTTGGGTGACGACCATCCCCGTCAAGGGCGCCATTGCTGCACGCAGGGAGCCAATGAAGGACAGAGTCGAGACGCTGGCGAGAAGTGCCTCGGCGAGGTGAGGCTGCAAAATCCCATATGAATAAGTCAACCCGAAATACACGAAGAATATTGGCGATCCAGAATACGAGCGACGAAATAGCAGTAGAGGGGTTAGGGTTAAGAGGGGCGAGTGGCGCACAATTGAGCAATCAGGTTTAACCAGCCATTGACTGAAGAAAGTTGTATTCAAACTTTAAATTCGCTGTTTACACGTGTCATTGGGAACTTGATGAGGATCTGACGGGGTTTTTCAGTCTTCAAGCTACTATTCCAAAGCCACCAAGACCAGAGCGATCTCGGTTATTCACCAGACCTGAATGGACCAAACGCAGATACGAAGATCTTTGCACAATCTATTTAGCACTTGGAAGATCGCACGGGTCCCAGATAACCACGGGGAAAAGACCCGTATTTCCATGAACCCACTCGACGTCGGCCTGCATTGCTTCTCGTGTAGGCATATCACCTGCTTGGCGCAGCGTTACAATGTCTTTCGAAGCCTGCGTTATCGCTTCATTGTGAGGATGCTCGGGCCCGTAAATAAGTGCCTCGGGCTAGTTACGTGTAGTCTAATCTATAATGCGATTGTCTACATGCAGCACGTCAGTTCGTAAGACAAGTTGGTCATCATATGCGGCTGTTGTGCATAAGGCCCCCCTCAGCAGCGGAGATTTCGAGCCAATCTCTGGAACATTAAGCATGGATGGGTGGCCCAAGATTGGATGTGACTCTCTCGGGTGGCTGTCGCAAGCCTTGAGCTGTGCTCTTGCAGGATTGAGGTTAGTATCTCCTCGGACTGGGGTGAAGGCACGGCCCCCACGATTCTAAATGAAATGCAACCGAGGGATAATACGAGCAAATGAAGGGGAAAGTAACATAACAAGCCATTTCTCACCATGCAGTAGCCCACTTCCCCGCTCCTGGCTCGTACTCTGGCTCCCTGTTAGTCCCTGCAACGCTTGGTCCGGATGGCTGAGCAGTATAGTCCCATCAGTCGCTTGCCACACAGATGAAACCACATGCAGGGGTTATTTTCCGTGCCTACACCCGTATTGCTCACCTTCCCGGGTTAATTTACGTCAGCCTATATCTTTGATGTCTTATCTGCCTGCGGGTGGCGCCGAGCTAATATGGCGTGCGAGCGAGGTGTGAAAATGGACGAGATAAAGCTAGGCCCCCAGCGCTCGAAGTTGTTTTCACCCCAGCTGAGGAGAACGTAGCTTCTCGACACTCTCTGCTCCAATGCCGGGCATCGCAATGGACGGACTGAGCAAGCTCGAAGCCGAGAGCGAACGACTGACTGCCACGATAAAGAGTTATGTCAGGCATCGGCGGGATGTGGAATCGTCAGACCAGCTTCGGGCAAGTCCTGACGCCAATATGGAAGCCAGCAGAACCAAGTCAGTCATACTCGCCAGTATAGCCAACATAAAAGCGCTTCTCGGTGGGCCGGTGGAATTACTACAGGATCTTGCTCGCCAGGTGTGTGGTTCCTCTCTCACACCCCATCGGCTCCAGTTTGTCTGATATCCGTGGTTCCTCCAGGTTGAGATCGTGGCTTGTCTGAGGTGGCTCGCTGAGTATCAGATCCTGGCCTGTATCCCCGCTGAGGGGGGCATGTCCATCCAAGACCTCGCGGACTTGGCTGGGGTTCCAGACATCCAGCTGCGCCGGGTAATCCGTCTGGTGGGGACGTCTGGGTTCCTCCAGGAGCCCATGCCAAATTATGTATCTCATACGCCGCTCTCGGCACAGTTCGTTACCAATCAGTCATGGCTGGACGCCGCGGTCTTCATGGCAGAGCTAGCTGCGCCAACGGCATTGCATATGCCCGCAGCGACACATCGGTTTGGAGGCTCGCGGCATCCAACGGAGACAGCGTACAACCTGGCCCTAAATAGTCTACAGCCGTTCGGTGCAGCCATCCAGGAGCGGCCTAAGCTGGGCCGTCAATGGTCGGCGTATCTTCACCATGCAGTGGGATTGCACCAAGAAAAGAAAATCGCGGACATGCTATCACAACTTAAATGGTCCAGCCTTGGTAACTCATTCGTAGTAGAGGTAAGAACGGGCCAAAATATATATGACTGTCAAGTCTGCAAACGTTACCAGTTGCCCTAACCCGTGTGCAGGTTGGCGCCCAGTCCACGTCGATGGCGCATCATCTAGCAAACAAGTTCCCTACCCTCCACCTGATTGTTCAAATCGACCGCTCGAGGGCCTCCAGACTGAACCCGGACTACCTCTGGCCCGGTGAGATGATGAACGGGCTAACCCGTGATTTTACGCCTCAACCAGAGTCAAGCCCTAGACCGGGCTCTGCTAGCAGCCGCGTCACCGTCACATACCGCTCTGCGAGCATGCCTCAACCGGTGGTCGATGCGGCGGTTTACATCCTCCACGTGCCTGTGCTCTCGACAAACTCCCCAGCGGGGGCGGACGCAATGGAGACTGTCAAGACCGAGCTGCAAGACTATCTCGGCATACTTCGGGCCACCGCGGGGATCCTACTTATTCCAACGGCAAACCTGCTCCCAGAACCTGGAAGCCTCTCTGACCCCAATTTCGAGGCTGTAGCGCGCACACGGGACCTTAATTATCTGCAGTTGGCGAATGAGGGTGAAATGGAAATGACGGATCTATTCAGTGCAATCGAAACAACGAGGGATGGGCTTGGGAGACTCGTCATCACTAACCAGCTTCGTTCACATATCGGCCTTACGGTGTGTCTGACCTTGAAGCATGAAACTTATTGCTAGGTTACTAGACTGGACTGGAATGAGAGGACGTGACCAGGATAATGACATGTACCATATATGCGGCTTTATATAAACTAGGAATCTTTGAAACCTTCAACAACCTCTCCATCCCTCACAAACTCCTCGATCCACCCAATTGTCATCCTGTAGAAATTAACGAATGTCCCAATCTCGGAGTAAGAATAGTTGACACGTACATGCTTCTCCTGGTATCGGCGAACTTCTCATGGTCACCGATGAGATGCTCCTGGTACCACGGATCCTGTTTCATCCGCTTGTAGTGTTCAATGTCCTTGAAGACCACCTGGCTGAAGCAGTCAAAGTCTGCGACAATGGCCATCTGGCTGTCGAACAGATGGGACATCAAGGCACGCGTGGAAGATTGGTTGTGTATCTGGGTAGAGCGTTAGTCGATGTAAAAGAGGGCCATGCCATGGCATTTTGCTTTGCTCACTTGAGTCCATCGCTTTACACCATATTTGACCATGAGCCCTTTGGTCATTGGAGCGGAGATATTGACCATATGATGGCGGTAGTCTTCTTCGCTCATTCCAGGCTTGCGGTAACCACAGATGGTCAGACAGAGATACTTGCCCTTTGTTGAGCCATTCAGCTCGGGGACCTCGGGCTCAGTGAATGCCATCAGGGAGATAATAATCAACTGTTACTGTTTCTATCCTACACAAATATTGAGGTGAGACGGAGCCCCGGCGTTATACCTCAGCATGGGCCACTCCATTACTCCGAGAGGATGCAACTGTGGCAGCCTTAGACCGAAACGGCCCAGTCTAAACCTATAACTTTCCTGCTACAGATCCATCTAGTTTCTCCCTTAACAAGTCTTGCTTTACTTTCCATCTGAACCACCGGAGATCATGGCGCCGCCCGAGAAGCCGAAGATTGGGGTTCAGGGGACTGCTGTTGTGACAGGCTCAGCTCTATCAGGAAAGTAGTCGACTATCTTTACCACAGCGAAGCCACAACTAACAAGGTCTCTCCTTGCAGGGGCCATGTTCTGCCTCTCCGCAATCGCAGTGCCCGTCTCTCTGGACACCAACACCGACTCGGACCAACTCGTCCGCCAATGGTCTCGGACATATCACTACGGCCATATCATCCTCCCGGCATTCTGCATCGCCACGTGCAGTCTCTACGCATATGCCAGCTTCAGCAGACACGCAACGGGCCGCAAGGATTGGAGGATCTACGCGGCAGCCGGCATTGCCACAATTGCTATGGTGCCGTTTACCTGGGTGGTCATGACGCCGACTAACAATACGCTGTTTGGCTTGGAGGAGGCAGCTCTGGCGGCAGATGAGGCGCCGGCGGACTTGGATGCGGTGCGCGAGCTCGTGGTTCGGTGGTCCTGGCTGCATGCGACTCGGTCGTTCTTCCCTCTGATCGGGGCAATTGTGGGGTTCAGAGGGCTACTTCGTGATAGACTGGGCGTCCTGTAGATTAGAAATCAACCGATTGCCACGCTCTATACCATGTAGCAACTACTAGCAACCATAGAGATATCAGGGCTATCGATATCTGACACCGGACTGATCAGTCAGCACCACCGGGTTGATGAGTCAGCGTCAATCGGCCCAATGAGTCAGCATGCTGTCTGACGCGTCAGTCTTTGTCAGCGTCTTGCATGAATCCAAGTTACTCTGTAGATAATTAAACAGGGCTTCTATTGTACCAACGTGGTAGTGACAAACTTGTGTATCTATTATTTAGGCGTCAGGTGCAAACCACTTCTTTACTCTCCCCCGAACCTCAAATGCAACGGCGCCATCTTCAGCCAGTTTCCTAAGGACCTCGTCCATGAAGGGTTCTAGTGCCAGCTCTCTGATCCCTGCGCCCACCCCATTCCCGTACATCGTAGCCACCAGCTCCTTGACCGTCACGCTGCCCTTGGCTCGCTCCATACGCGCTCTCTCCGCCTGTTTGGCCTGAACCAACGCTTTCAAGACCTGTCGTTCGCGCTGCAGCTTCTGAGCCAGCTCGCCCTTGATCTTAGTGCGTAGGTTGCTAATGACGATTCCGTGGGCAGGATACCCCGTAGTACAGTCCTGGGCTTGCATCTTGTACAGTGTGTGCATCCAAGTGCTGAGATGCTCCACGGCTGAGGTGCCGTGTCCAAGTATATTGTCGCCCGTAAACATACCATGTTCCTCCTCGAGGACAAAGCACATGTGGTCGCTGGAGTGGCCTGGCGTATGCACTGCTCGCACGGTGGCCCCTTCAACCCTAAAGATCTGGCCGTCCGTAATCGGCTGCTGTGTTTTGCTTGGTTCGTGTTTGTAAATTGCCGATGAGAGATGCGGGTACATGCGAATCAGATCAGGGACGCCACCCGTGTGATCGCCATGCCAGTGCGTGAGAAGGACATGGGAGAGCGTGATTCCTCGTCGAGCGAGTGTCTCATGGATGAGATCCGCCCATTCTGGGATGCCCTGGCCTGTATCAACGATGAGACGCTCGGGGCCCGTCCCTACGACGAACGTGTTGGTCCCCTGCAGGGTGAACTTGCAGTGGCTGATGTTAGTTTACCTGTGTGGCCAGGCAAACAGGAAGGCTTTTGGACATACCTTGCCCGGGTTTTGACCGAGGACCCTGAGGACACGGGGGCTGATCTGCTCGACATCAGGCAGTGAAGGTAGGGCTTTCTGCTGCCCTTCGAGGTAGTCTTCAAAGGCGCAGATGTTGAGAGCCTTATTGATTTGGCGGTACCCTCCCTCACCTGGCGCCATGATGGAAGTCTCTGTGGGGTCAAAGCTAATTCCAGAAGAAAGGAAGCATGCGAGGCGATGTGTAATGGCTCCATATATGCAGGGAGACCCTGAACCCGACTAGGATCGTCGGGGATCGGAGGAAAGCTGTTTGTCTTATCAATTACGCCGTGCAATATGCACCGTCTCACTCACCTGACAGGCTGGCATAAAGAGTCTGCCCATTGGGCTGGAGCGGTCCATTTCTCTGTCACCCTCTCTCGACTTTATTCCTCAATATGGTATCTCTACAAGCGGTACAGCAAGCCAATGTCGGCATTGGGAGCCTTCCCGCAGGTCTCGTCGCACTGTTTATGGGAGCTACATCAGGAATTGGACAAAGTGCACTCCACCACTTCGCGCAGCATGCCTCCTCCCCACGTATTTACTCCATCGCTCGCCCGTCCGCGGTTCGGTCCCATGAGACCTTCCTAGACTCGCTACGCAGTTCTAACCCGTCAGGCACATACAACCTGATTGAAGCCGACGTCTCCCTTATCTCGGAAATCGACCGGATCGTCGCAGACATCAAGGAGAACGAGCCTAAGATCGACATCCTCTTCATGTCGGCCGGCTTCATGGCGTTCGAGGGACGCAAAGACACACGCGAGGGCCTGGACCCGTCCATGTCGACGCGGTACTACTCGCGCCTTCGCCTGGTCCAGCAACTCGTCCCACTGCTCAACAACGCTCCCAGCCCGCGCGTCGTCTCAGTTCTGGGCGGCGGGCTGGAGTCCCCCCTGAACGAACAGGACCTGGACCTGCGCGATCCCAAGAACTGGACCTTCTGGAGCTCGTCGATGCACTCCGGCACCATGGGCACGCTGACTCTGGAGAGGATCGCGCGCGCGAACCCAAATCTGAGCATCGTCCACTGGTTCCCCGGAACCGTGGCGACGCCAGGCCTGGTTCGGGCTAATCAGTTTGGCATGTCGCCGCCAAACCCGACGAGTGCGGATGAGGCTGGGCAGCGCTGGGCCTTCATCGCCACGAACGACCGGTATGCCGTTCGGGGAGGCCTTGTACCTGTGCCCATCGGGCTCTCTCCTGTGCAGAAGTCCGGCGGTGGTATCTTCCTGGTTGATCCGGCGGGCGAGGGCTCCAACAATGAGCGTGTGCTGGCTGGACTACGGAAACGGGGGGTGGATGACGCCGTATGGCGCTTTACAGAAGGGATTTTTGCTTCGGCTGCTAAAGCTGGGCGCTCCAGTCAGGCCAAGGATGAGCTGTAGAAGAAGTATTTTAGCAATACATTATAACATAAGTTAGCTGCTTTGTTATCACGTTACTGGAGACCTAAACCCCCCAGTTATTCGTGGCTTAAACAAAGAATAGTGTATTAATAATTAACCCGAGACAAGCAATAGCTATATCTGAACCACTCCCCACACCCTAATTCCCCATTTTCTGCAGACAGTCCTGCACATGAATCGAGCATGTCTCTACCACAAACCTACAAACGCGCTGTCTTCAAAGAACTGGGCCATCCCCTGACGGTGGAGGATGCGCCGCTGAAGCTCCCCGGTCCCAATGAGCTGCTGATCAAGGTCGAAGCTTGCGGGGTGTGCTACTCGGACATGTACTCCCAGTATAATGGCCTCGGTGGGGGATTTCCCATTGTACCAGGCCATGAGATTATCGGCAAGGTCGCCGTGGTTGGGAGCGAGGTCCGAGACTGGAATGTTGGGCAGCGTATTGGGGCTGGTTGGCACGGCGGCCACGACGGGACTTGCAAGGCATGCAAACAGGGCTATTTCCAGATGTGCGACAGTACCGCTGTCAATGGCGCGACAAAGGAGGGTGGATGTAAGTTGCCGGTTTCTTTCTTTCGTTTTTGCTATCTAACTTTCTGGTGTAGATGCCGAGTATACCCTTATTCGCTCCGAGTCGGCTGTCCACATTCCGGCAAACGTTGATGCCGCGAGTTATGCGCCCATTCTCTGTGCCGGCCTGACCGTCTTCAACTCCATCCGCAACGTGAACATCAGGGCTGGCGAAACCGTTGCCGTTCAGGGCTTGGGAGGCCTCGGCCATTTAGCCATCCAGTATGCGAAGCGCATGGGATACCGTGTCGTCGCGATCTCACGCGGCCCAGAGAAGGAGGCCGCAGCGCGCGAGCTCGGAGCTGACGAGTATATCGACTCGAATGAAGGTGATTCTGGCGAGCAGCTCGCGGCACTCGGTGGCGCTGCTCTCGCTGTTACGACGGCCTCGACGGGAGAAGCCATCACTCCGTTACTGAAGGGGTTGGGGATTCTGGGGAAGCTGCTTGTTCTCAGCTTTCCGAGCAATTTGACCTTGGAGCCCACGGACTTGCTCAAATACGGTCTTTCCGTGCACTTCTGGCCCAGTGGTCATCCTAGTGACGCTGAGGATGCCGTTCGATTTGCTGAAAACACGAACATTGCCAGTGTCGTCGAGAAGTTCCCCCTCGAGCAAGCGCAGCAAGCCTTTGGTAAGTTTGCAGTTTGAACCTCCAGTATCTCCTACTACTAACAGTCTGTGCTAGAATCCATGCTCAGCGGGAAGGTGCGTTTTAGGGCTGTCATCACTATGGACTAGCTACATCACTATGGAATAGAGCTACTAGTCAGACACTTTGTGTAGTTCTTTTATAATAAAATCTTGCACCTGACGCATGAATTCCAAACTAGCCTTACTAGGCCTACAGGCCTACTGAGAGTCCGGTACCTTCATCCAGGCAAGGTCGAATCCAGCCCCCCAGACCCATTTGTCACTATTATCATGGCCATCCTTGGTCGTGTCGTAGCCCATCTGCGCGATCCGAAGCCACAGATCGCCCTTGATGGGAAAGGCATCGGCCCCGTCTCCCTGCTCGAAAGGCGCCGAGACAGTCTCGCCGTTCTTCAGAGCCCGCACAAACTTGGCGATATGTCCGTCGTCGTGGACCTCGTTGACGGCCTTGTATAACGCGTGCCATTCCATCCCCTTGCTTGCTGTTGGTTCGTACCCGGAGATATCCTCCAGGCGTAGCTCCGCTGCTCCATTTGCCGCGTACCACGCCAGGTCCAGCCGTGCCTTCCATTCCACCAACCGGATTCTGTCCTCGAGCTTGATCCACGACTGCTTGACTAGCACACTCAGGAAAATGGAACAGGTCACATCGTGCATGATGAAGAAATCCACCTTGGGCACCTTGCCGGCCCGCTGCGCCGCCCCGGCGCTGTAAGCCGCACAGTTGATCATCTCCGCCGTGCCGCGCTCCAGGTCCTCCGGCTTGATCTGGAACTGCGCTGCGATGTGCACGATCTCATCCATGGAGCGAGCGAGCGGGCCGTCGCGCAGCCGGAACGGTCCATCCTGCATGCGGCCCGCGGTGCGTGTCTTCTCGTTGCGGCGAACCTCCTCGTACAGCTCGACGAGTGGCTTTGCGGGCACGGAGCCAGACCGCGCAAGCTCCTCACTGCGGAGGAAGAAGGTATCGATGTTGCCCGGGTCGTGGGAGGCGGCGTGTGCGAGGCCCTCGGCGATGATGCTGGGCTGTTCAAACTCGATGCCGAAGCCCAGGTGGATGATGGGATGCAGCAGGCCCTCGTACAGCTGGGAGAACATGGCCTCTGCAAGTGGCGTGCGGCTGAAGCAGTACTCCTGCAGGACGGCCTGCCAGCCCTTGGCGTCGATTTCGCTTTCGAAGAAGTGCAGGAAATTAAGGGCAGGCAGCGGACGCTGGTATCCATAGCCATCGTCGTATGCGCGGTTTAGCTCCTTGGGGCCGCCTCCCATGGCTAGCACGCTGAGCACCGAGTGGGCGATGTGGTTGTGGCCACCGACATCACGGAAATACATGTGATAGCTATCATGGTTCCTCTGCAGCAGCTCGTTCGCTAACTCGAGGGTACCGGTGGGACTGGGGTCGAGGCGAGCGAGCCCCGTGCGCCGGGCGGTCAGTTTCACCTGTGATGCTTTTAGGATTGTCATGTTGCTACTCGGACGAAGGATCGGGGCCCCTAGTACGATATTGATGGTAAATCATCGTGCAGGGTGGCGGCATATAAAAGCTCCTCGGCAGGTTCGGTGGGTTTGAGGCAGCCTCATGCATCGGATGGATGACTCGCGGACGCATATTCTTAAGCCAAACGCCCCGATTGGGTGGCTCGGGGATGTTCGTCAGGAGTCTGGGAGTTCCCCAGGCCCCCAGTCCGGAAAGGTCAAATGGGTTTATTTGAAACGCAGGGAGATGCATTGGCACCCAGTGCTCGTGGGAGGTGCAGGAACCCCCGCGTAGACCTGCGTAACTCCTGCGGGCTCGTAGTAATTAAGTCCGTTGCACAGGTCTACTGTAGGTCCACTCGCCTATTGCATTTACTTGCTACTCTGATGGGTCAGATTATGCTGCTTCAAGAAATGATGTCCAGGGATGACTATATACACCGTCTACTGGGCTTGGCCTTTACCAACACAAATAGCATTGAACGCCTGGGACAAAGGCACAAACATCGAAGGAAAGAAAGGGAGAAAACAATTTACTTCTGCCAAGTCTAATCATATATTTAATCTTGTCTCAATCTGTTGATGATATTCGCCGACAACGAACTGAGGCTCTTCCTCATGTCGCCCTCCATCTGAGCCAGCGTATCCGGAGAAAGCAGGGTGGAAAGGGCTTTGTCGTTTTCATTTGATACCGTGTGACGGCCCCAAGCTACGTGCGCGAAGGCTCGAGTATCGGCTTCCTGGCGCTTTTTGAGCTTGGGAGACAGCAGGTTCACTAATTTCTGCACTCGGTGCAGTTCGCTGAGAACAGACCTAGCAGAATCGCGACCACCGGTACTGTATATACGGCCCAGCGGTCTCATCTGGTCCTTGCCATTTGGTATCATGCTGGTAGCGGGCCTCTGTCCCGTATCAGACTCACCCCCGCCGACCTGGGCTCGCGCAGCAGAGGCGTATCGCTCGAGGATCTTGAGCACGATCATAGACACAATGGCAAGCAGAAACGTGTCCTCGGTGCATGAGGAGCACGAAAGCAGGTTGCTAACGTTGTCAATGTATTGTTGGTTCTCTCCCATTAGAGCCTGCACCGAGCTCATCGTCGTCATGCTTGCTGCGCCCGGCCCAGAGAACGGGGAGACGGGAGCTGACTTGGCCGAGAGCGCCTTTAACAGATCGAGGGCCTGGGATACACAGCGACACGAGATGCTGGCTGAAAGACCGCGCATCATCGTTACAGAGTGTGCGGTTGACGGGGTGGGAACACTGGAGGCAAGCGAAGGCACGGCAGATGCACTCAGAGGGTCGCTCTCCAACGCACCCAGGTCGAAGCTGATTGTCTCCGGTATGAGAAGCGATCCGATATCGCTCAGTGCCCGCGTGAAGTTGTCACCGTCCATGACGGGTTGTTCAAAGTAGTCCATCGTGCTAAAGTCCACGTCGGTCATATTGGAGTCAAAATCGGGTAATGGCGCAAAGACACTCGGGTCCTCCAGTACGGAAAAGAGGTCTGATGAATAGGGTCCGAGAACATTATCGGTTGGGGTGATGTCGAGTACGCTGTTGTTGGCCGGGGGGAGGATGGAGGGTTCTGTGCTATTCGCAGCCGCGCCGTCACCAGATCGAGGACGGGGGAGATCTTTGTCTGAAGTGGGCTCTGGATTCGATGACAAGGAGGAGGAGGAGGACGGGGGTGATGTGGAGGAGGACGATGAAGAGTTGCTACTGCGGGAGGATGATGAAGATGAGTTGGCGGTGGTGCTGGTGCTGGTGCAGCTGGTCGGGTGCCCGGTGCTGTTCTCGCGTCGACGACCCGGGCGCCTCGCAAAGAAGTACTGGCATTCGATGCCTCTGGCCTGGCATTTGGAGCAGGAGGTCTTTTCTTTCGGACATTTGATCTTCGAAGTGGCACAGGACTGGCAGCTGTCGCGTACCTTGGTGCAGCCCAGCGCGCTGCGGCGGACGACGGGCGCACGTGGAGGAGACGCGGTGTCGCTGGCAGTGTCCAGGGTGGCCATGTTTACTGGGGGACAAGTGGAAGGAGTCCTCTTGATGGATGATTTATTTTAATTTCTGCTTCGACGCTCGAAGGGGATCGTCGGTCGCACAAACATGTAACAGAGAGAAAGGATGCGGCGGCCAAAGCAACTGATAAATGGTGGCTTGTCAGCACAGAACCAACAAGGAAAGGCGGGAGCCAAAGGAATTAATGTCTGTGTTGACTAGGCAGATCGCCTCGTATCATCGTTGCCTCCCTCGTGAACAAGTTCAGCTGCTCTAGAGCGGACGGAATCCGTCGATTTCCTCACCAGTTCAAGTTAGAGACCAAAGATGTGCAGGGGATGGACGGCGCACTCGTATCCAGAACCATTCATGTCATCCAGTGGCTGGCAGACGGAGACTCCAGACGCAACGTTTCGTGCAAAGTACTGCCGCAGTTATCTGGATCGAGAAGCCATGGATCTGTTTTGGCCCCCCCTTCTGAAAGGGTGGCGTCCAGGTTCGTGTTCCTTTGCGCGAAGCGGACGGGAATGCAGCTCAGGATCAACTTCTTCACGGGCAGGCGTTCCATTCCGTATCTTATTGGGAGGAGGATGAAGGAACATGTGGGAGTGATCCATTATTGGATGTTGGAGGCCGAGATGGTGCCACTTGGAGGGGCCATGAGACGCATATATCTTTTCAGAGCGGTATTTCCAGGGTATCTCCTGATAATTGCAGAGTATTTCCAGGGTATCCAGGATCTTTCTTGAAGCGGCAGCACCGACCTCCCAGCGAGATGGCGCAATGGGGCCGAGTATTTGCTCAGGCCACAGACAAATGAAGACCAGATAAAGAACCCTCGAGGTCCACCTGTCACAACAAACGATTCACTCCTTGCCTGACGACAGGGACACCTGCTATTGGCCACTTCCCTGGTGGAGAACTGGAGATGACTAATTGCCCCGGACGATCGACGATCTTGACGGGTCGGGTCGGTTGGTCAGCAAAGTGTGATTTGTGATTTGTCAGAGCTGGTGCCCACATGCGGTTAGATGCCACTGCAATGACCAATTAAATCGAGCGCTCTGACTAAACAGCCCGAAACACCAAGAGTATAATAACACAGTATCACAACATTGTGGCACGGCTGCTGCAGAAGCCAGCAACACTCTTCGCCTTCAGAAATTGACTATCGCTAACAATGACCAAGGATGAAGACAGCGGCACCACCGATGGCGGCTACTCCACCCCGGATATCGCTGTTCAAGAGAAGCAGGATCAACCCCCGGCGCCTGAGCCCGAGTACGCCACGGGCTTTCGCCTGGCCGCCATCATGAGCACAATCTTTCTGAGCACCCTTCTAGCCGCCTTGGATATCGTGGGTCCCCTCTTCCCTAAAGTGAAATGGCAGCGGAATAACGAAATGTGAGTAGGGCATCGTCGCGACGGCAATCCCCGGAATCACGGACGACTTCCACCGTCTGGACGACGTCGGTTGGTATGGTGGCGCCTGTTTCCTCCTCGTGGGGAGCTCTGCGCCCATGTGGGGGAAGCTTTACAAATATTTCTCCGCCCAGCTCGTATATCTGGTCTCGGTCGTGATCTTCCTGGTGGGCAGCATCGTGGCCGCTGCCGCTCCCAACAGCGCTGCCCTGATTGTCGGCCGCGCTCTGCAGGGCTGGGGATGCTCTGGCACGCTGGGTGGCTCCGTGCTTATGATCAGCTATGTTGCAGAACCCCAGAAGCGGGCCATGTTGATCGGGATGTGGATGTCTGTCTTCATGTTCTCCACCATCATCGGCCCTCTGCTTGGTGGCGCCTTCACCAGCGAGGTGACCTGGCGATGGTGCTTCTGGATCAACCTGCCCGTTGGAGGTCCGGTTATTGCGCTGGTCGTGCTCTTCTTCGAGGTGCCAAAGCACATCAAGCCCGCCCCGGCCACATGGGTCGAAATCTTGCGCCAGCTCGACCTCCCGGGTTTTGCCTTGCTCCTCACATCGCTTGTTTGCTTGACTGTGGCCCTGCAATGGGGTGGCCAGACAAAGTCATGGAGTTATGGCTCTGTTATTGCCACATTGGTGATGTGGGTGGTCCTGACCATTGCCTTCTTCGTCGTCGAGTGGATTCAGGGCGACTACGCCATGGTGCCTCTGGCCCTGCTGAAGCCGCGTCTTGTCTGGACCAATGCACTGTACGGTTGGATGTGAGTATAAATCCCCGGCCTCTCCCACAGCCGTTTACTAATGTGTACAGTGCGAATCTCGCCAATTTCCAGGTGCTTTTCTATCTTCCTATCTACTTCCAGTCCATCCACGGCCAGTCCGCCATCGCGAGTGGAGTCAACAGTCTTCCCTTCATGGCCTTCTTCGCTGCTGGCTCGATGCTGAGTGGGTTCCTCATTGGAAAGACACGCCTCCTCCAGCCCTACGAATTTGCCAGCGGCGTTCTCGCCACCGTAGGAGCCGCCCTCCTGTACACCCTCGATATCGACTCCTCCAAGGCCCGGTATATTGGTCCCCAGGTTATTTTCGGTATCGGCATCGGCCTTGGTAACCAAGTGCCAATGACTGCGCTAGAAAGCTTTTCAAAGCCGGAGCACATCGCACCCACCACTGGTGTTATGCTCAGTAAGTTATCTTTCTCTCGAATACGGAAAACCTATAGGTTCTAACTGTGGCCAGTGTGTAACTCGATTAGCGGCGCCTACTTTGTCACCGCAGCACAGTCCATCTTTGCCAACTACATGCTCAAAGAACTTGCCAGCATCGCGCCCGACATGGACCCCATCCAGGTCTTGACCACGGGTGCATCGGAAGTTTCCCACGTCTTCCAGGGTGCCGAGCTTGAAGCCGTGCTGGCCGCTTATCTGGCGGGTATTAAGGACGTCTTCGCGTTCTCGCTTGCGGGTGCAGCATTCACCGTTGTCCTGTCGCTCGCAATTCCCTTCAAGAAGCTCCCTAACATGTTTGCGGGCCCTTCGAATGGACAGGAGGAGGAGGAGGGAAAGAAGGATGGGCCGGCCGAGAAGAAGGAGGATGAGGTTGCTGTTTAGAATTCTTCCGCTGAACCAAAATTGCAAAGTTGCGTCGGATGTGATACAAATTGAGATAGATGGGGGATACTCATGGAAATTGGCTTTACTTTCCATTTCCTTTCAAAACATATTGTAGGGGTGAGCTTGCTTGCACTGCATTATTTAGGTGGTGATTAAAATAATACATTTAATTGTTGATTATATTGCTATACCATTGCTATACCAACCATCAATGCAATTCGTATCATACCCAGATCCCATTGAGAAAGGGGATCATACACGTTAGACGCCATCAATTAGCAAGGCTGGTGAACAAGCACTTTGGACAAGAAGTGGTGGGTTATCGGATGGATGGACACCGCGCGATGAAGTCATGAATCCAACAGCGTCCAACAGCGCTCGGACTGTCTGACTCGCGTTGATTGGTAAGAAACGGAAGCATTTGGTCCCGGTCGGAATTGTGAGCTCCGAGCACCGGCCCCAGAACGATCTAATGTTGTTAGTGTGGTGTTCGTATTGATATGTATATATCCATGCGTGTATCATTTGAGACCACACCTCAACATATTCTCAACTTACGCAACCCCAATCTGTCCATATCGCAGAATGCCCCCCATTTCTGGCCAGTCCCTCCTCGTTATCGGCGGCTCATCAGGAATCGGTGCTGCCGTCGCCAGATTAGCTGCTGAGCAAGGCGCCCGCGTGTCCATCGCTTCGTCCAACTCAAAAAAGGTGACCAACGCCGTCGAAAAAATAAAAACGCAGGCCTCAATCCGCGACAGGCACATCCGGGGGTTTACTATCGACCTCTCCCAGCCCGACGTCGAGCAGGGCCTGGAGAGACTCCTCACCAAACTGATCATTCCGAGTTAGCTTCCTAGATTTTACGAAATGTTTATATCTATATCTTACCAGTCTACTAGAACCTCCTCTTCCACTATATCGGGCTGTCATTGGAGGAAGATTTACAGCTAAAGATGTGTAAGGTGCCCCGGGGCACAGATCGATGCGAGATGATTATGTCCAGCTTGTTTGTTTTGTGGTTTTGTGCTGTTGTGGGTTTGTGGTTTAACAATCCGGGACTTTCCGAATGCAACACCATCCTACATTCAAAGCCGATCACGGAAGTACAGCGTGATTGTTACTTCCCGACCCAACCAACGCTTGCGGAAGAACATGAATTGGAGGGCACGGCCCATGCCCACTCACCAGAATAAAAGAGGCCCAAGTAGAACTCCTATCCTTGTTCCATTGTCGCTGTCGAATCCTCTAAACTGTCGACTCAGATGAGAATCATGAGCATAATGCTTCACTTACTGGCTACCATCCTTCTTAGCTCTGCCGTTTCCGCTCAGAATGCAAATGCGGCTTCCACTCGCCGTCTCATAGGCGAAGACCGTGAGAGTGGTCGTCGCTGGGGGGTCGCAGCCACCGATTTAGGCATTCCGTACGACCAGCACAATGGCGAGATCGGATTCCTTTTTGGAGACACGGTGAGCACGAAGTGGGTGCAAGAAGCCAAGGACCTGCGCTCGCCAGTTATGCTGCGCTCTGGGATACACCCTGGCGAAGATGGCGGGATTGTGTTTGAGAGTGCGGCAGGGGTAGACGGCGATGGTCTCGCACCCAGACTCTTTTACAACGGAGACCGAGGCGATGATGGCACAGGCACAGGCACCTGGGAGTTCACTGTCCTGCCGAACGACGGTATCAGCTTCCCTGAGACCGGCGAACATATCATCTCGTATTTGAGCATAATGAACTTCACAACGCCGTGGACTCCCAACTACTCGGGGCTAGCATACTCGACAGACGGCAATACCTTCACGCGGCTCCCAACCAAGTGGCTGAACAACGACAATAACACCGACCCATTCCAGATGTGGACAATGCAGCGCGATGGCGACTGGGTGTACGTGTTTACAGTGCGCTCGGCTCCACAGTACGGCCCACTGATGCTGCAGCGCGTACCATGGGACAAGATGACGAATAAGACCGAATACCAGGGCTGGGGATGGAATGGAGAGGACTGGGGCTGGCAAAGACCCTGCTCACCTATTCTGGATGGATATTTCGGAGAGCCGTCGGTGCGCAGGCTCCATGATGGTACTTGGGCCATGGTCTATCTGAATGCGAGCACCTCAACGCCGCATATCGTCTCACGCAGTGCAAAGGACCCTACTGGGCCCTGGTCGGAAGAAAAGGTGCAAGTTAATCAGGAGGGGGACGGGTCGCTTCTGTACGGTGGATTTATCCATCCTTGGTCGACCAGCAAGGGAAATCAACTGTACCTCATGGTGTCAAATTGGACGAGCACGAGCAACCTGTCCCAGACAACAGAGGCTGTCGCAGACTACGAGGGGACGGTGTCTGTCAGTCAATTTACAGGGACACTGTAGAGGGCCTATGAAAATTACTGGGCAAAGACTGTAGACCCTGCACTGCCGTGGCCACTGCTTCTGAAGACTTGGTATTCCTTATAAAAAAAATAAAAATGAAAAATAAAAATAGTTAGATTAAGTGCTTAGTTATCTGACATGTCAACAGTTCGTGGATATAGCACTCAACCAACCGGTATACCTCCAAAGGTATGTTCATGGCCCTTGGTAACAGCATCAGCAGCTTTGTCGAATTCCTCATAAACCTGTTTAATACAGTCGTGGTCATGGAGCCAAGCTGGATGCAGAGTGAGCTTCTTGCTAAAACCACCATTCCCCCAGTCAACGTTTAATGACTGATCCCTGGCCTCAACACCCCGTTGTTGGATTGCAGCAACCCTTTGGTACCTGGTAGATTAAAGTGTTAGGACGCAGAATTAAGCTTGGTACAGATACAAAGAGGATAAAAACCTTAGTTTCTCTGTCACTCGCAGCGCTAGGGGCACGTCTTTCTTGCTGGTGATCTCAAGGCACAGGGCCAGGACAGCGCCATCTTCAATCCCTTGGTTTGCACCCTGACCGGCGTGTGGAAGGAAAGGATGAGCTGCATCTCCCAGAACTATCATTCTGCCATTACTCGACACCCATTTCTTTAACGGTGGTCTTGTGTATAGGGTTTGATTCAGGCAGTTGTCACCTGGGGTTTTGGATATGAGCGGAGCAAGCCTCGTCGATACAGGCCAGTCCCTTATGAGATCGAGAACCGTGGCTACGGAAGAAGGATGTGCCATGACATTTTCCTTGTGGCCACAACTCCAGAAGACGTATTCGTGGTTCTCCGCCGTCCCAACCATCATGACAAGGCCTTTTCCGTAAAAAGTCTTGAAACAGTCCTTTTCGCCTGCATCCCGCAGGATCCACGACGCTTCTGGGTCCTGCGATATTTCGCTGGCGTTGAAGAATGCCCTGAATGCAATTCCATCGGTAGCCTCGAGCGCAAAGGGCTCTCCAGAAACCTGCGGCCTGCCTTTACTGTGCACACCGTCCGCAACAACGACACAATCACCAACAATTTTCTCGCCACCAACGGTAACCCCAGCGCTACTCTCAGTCTCCCAATAGTCGGCCACCTGGATGCCCAAGTGAATTTCGACGCCAAGGCTCTTCAGATGCTGCAGAAAGATGTCGAGGAGCCTTGACCGCCGCAGCATGTACTCGTCTTTCGCTTGGGTTGCATTATACGGCGCGGAGAGCTTGAGGTCGCCAGTCTCATTGTAGACTTCGAGGGTGTCCAGGTTGCACTGGAATGCCTGCAACTCTTTAATGACAGAGCCGTTGCCCCATTCCTGCAATACTCGAACGGCATTTCCAGTGACACTGATCAAGTCTCCTTTAATACCCCCCCATCAGCCGTCGAGGTTTCAACCGAAGTGCGGCAGCTCACTCACCCAAGCGGTAGCTTTTCGGGTTTTTCTCGAAACATATCACCTTATGGCCCCTTCGGTGGCATTCGATAGCAGCGGCCAGCCCAGTGGGTCCGAGGCCGACAATGATCACAGTGATACCAGATGGAGCTGGGGTAGCAACACCAGATCCGTCTATAGCCATTGGCGAGGATGCGAAGGCGAGTTGACGAAAGCGTTCTAAACAAAGGGCAGACACCCCTACAAAGTGCGACCAGGTTTGGAATCTGATGTTGAAGGCGCAAGAGTAGCATCAAAAAAAGCTGGCCTCCACCGTTGCACACCCCATGTGCGCACGGGATCACCTTTTATTCAGTACAGTGCTCTGCTGTGCAGAAACAACAAAAATGTTACGCAGCATGCTTGTACACCAGTGAAGGATCGCGATGTATGCAAGGGGCAATAGGACCAAACCTGGAGTGATTGGGAGCTGGTGAGGGATGTATTCGCGGGAGGAGTAGAAGAGGAGAAGCTTGTTCACCCAAATACAGCAAGGGAGAGGAATGGAGTATGATTCTGGCGCCTCCTTGCTGCCAAAATAGTTCATGCACGACATTCTCATTTTTGGAAGATACATTCACGCAAAGCCACATACATTACTGTACAGACTCAACCAAGCTACAGCTCCCCGGTGCAGTCTGAGACAATTATATCTTGCACATGCTGCGAGGGACGCACGATACAGCCCACCTAGAGAGAGACCTCTTCCTGGCGTCGTCTTACTCGGATCTTTGCGCCTGGGTTCCTAACTGTAAGGAGCCCGGACCGTATCAGTTGCGAGGGGCATTCTTCCACCAGCTCAACATCATACTTCAGCAATATATGGCAGAGAGCAATTTTGATCTGGTTAACGGCGATAAACCGCCCCGGACAGGCCTGTTTTCCATGGCCGAAATTCAAGTTTGTTGGGTTGGTCTTGGTAAAAGGGGCCAGGTGTGCGTTCTCGGGGTCTTCGCGCATTCGGACAAAGCGATAGCCATCAAACTTCTCAGGATCCGGGTAGATAGCAGGATCAAGTCTGCTTGGGTTTGCAACGGTCAGAAGTGTGCCCTGGGGGATGGCTGTGCCGCCTGGAAGAATGACCGTTTCCGTTGCGTAGCGAAACATGGACACTAGACAGCAGCACCACAAATGTGAATATCAACTTCAGTTATATATCGGGTAAAGCCTGGGCAAACCTACGTAAAAAAAATGGCTCTAGGCGCTGGCTTTCCTTCATCACACTTTCCATGAGAAACATCTTCTGCAGGGCAGCAACACGCAAGCGCCCTCCTCGGACTGCCTCAATGGCCTCGTCGCGGAGTGGCTGTATCAATTCCGGGTTTTCACAAATTCTAATCAGGATCTTGGTCACCATATCGGAAGTGGTGTGGTTAGCCACGGCTGTGAGTCGCAGCTGCGCCAGGCCAGCATCATATATATAGCCCTGAGCAAAGCCGTGGATCCACGCCAGGCTGGTGAAAGTCTCATCCTCTAATGGATTCTCCTTGATCCGGTCCAGCTCTGGCTGAATCAGCTCTCGCGCCCTCTGGATATGCGCACGAAGCCTGCGACAAGAAGGAAGAAACCAGTGGACAATGGGTTGAAGCACAGTTCCCCACTTCTGGACGGCCACAGCGGCAGTCATCCTGTGCGAGACGTATGTTGTGGCAATATCTAGCCAGCGCGCATCACGGCAGAGCTTTGGCC
This sequence comes from Aspergillus sp. S2111Y, assembly GCA_023625095.1. Taxonomy (NCBI): domain Eukaryota; kingdom Fungi; phylum Ascomycota; class Eurotiomycetes; order Eurotiales; family Aspergillaceae; genus Aspergillus; species Aspergillus sp. S2111Y. The sequence goes on from JAMABB010000013.1 coordinate 350,828, forward strand.
CAACGAATGCTCGGCTTAGTACCTGCGCGGTCAGCCTAGACATCACTGGGTAAACCACGATCTCATGCCAATCTGGAGGCCCTTGTTAGTCTGAAAGAATCGACAGAAACCAATTGCGAGTATCCATTACCGGGAGATTCCGTCCATTCTCTCTGCAGAAAGTCGGTCGTTTCTTCGGAAAAGGGCTGGGTTAGGTGCACTTTGTACCCCGTATCATAAGCCGTGGAGTCTCTATTGACTGATGGATGAAATTACTTCTTACCGAGTCTTTTTGACGTGGCGCTCGTAGCAGGACGTGGAACCGAGTCGTGCAGTGCAGCCGAAAACATGGACTCAAATCCCCTTAATTCAACCAGGTTTACCTATATAGAGTGGGAGGTGGTCAGTTGTGCGGCGTCAAAGAAGGCCCCGGATGGAGGGGATAGAAGACTTATACAGGCGCAATTCCTTTGTTCTGGTCAAACCGATTATCCATTCCCACTGCATCCGCCAGTTTATCTGACAGGACCAGCCTAGGACCAAAGCCTGTTACCATTTCAAACGCAAAAGGCGACTGTAGCTGTTAGCGAGGACTGCCCAGTATCATCGACGCCTCTCCGTGTTTTTGGCCCTTGCCTTGGAAAGCCCGAGCTTGATCAAGTCCTCCGCCCGGGCATCGAAATCACGCTTTGCCTTGATCTGAAAGAAATCCCACCAATATTTATTTACCACTGGAGGCCGGGGGATCTGGGACCTGGGCGACAGGAAGAGGTAGAGTATGCTGGTTGTCAGGAGCCCAAGAACCCACCCTACCGACTCCAGCCCCAGCGGCAAGTGCAGCGCAGTGTCTTTGGCCATTTCGAAGACGTGGAATCTCACCCAGTGGTTTTGTTCTTCTGTCTCTGCTGTTGGCTGTTGATGCAATCAGGTAGACGAGGTCGAAAGAAACAATGTATGGTAGAGTTTTGCAGAATGACACCGCGCGGGGGAGTAAGAAACTTACTGACACGATATATGCGTAGATGAACGCGCAGTCCTCATCCCTGTATGTTTATCAATGCTTCATACAAGGGGCTTACCAACTGGGAATACCATGCGCGGTGACGGCGGTCCTTGGAGGCCCAAGGCATGTTCCCATGAACAACCCAGGCGCTCAATGTCGTTATCCTTCTGGTGACTGCCATGCAAGGAGTCCAACATACTGAGGAACAATGGTTGGTTCATGTGGTTGGGTGTGGGAGCACCTGGGGGGTTACACTACATTATACTCCTCGCTTCGGATATCCACTTGAATATCCTCGCCGTATGTACGGATTGGGATTACGCGCTGTCTACCGGATCCCCAAAGCATAGGTGGCCCGGTATATCCGTGGCCTTGAATAATCAGACAGAACAGTTCTGCCGGGCTTGCTATTGCGTCCACCTCTCGTCGCCGCTTCCCCTCACTCGCCAACAAGATATACTTCTGTCCATTTACGCGATGGGATTGTCCTTCTCCATGGGCCTGCTGCATGTGCTGGGAGCGATTGCTGGCGTTGTATCTCATCAGTGCTATTTTCGACGCGGGGAACACCACCTGTACCCTTTTACGTATGTGCGATGGTACGCATTCATCATTACCTCGACCACGGTGGTTGTGAGTTTCGTCGGGGGTGTCTCTCTCTACGACTCGGCGAAGGCCACGGGAGGATGGACCGTTACCTACTTTGTGGGCCTCTACATCTCGCTGCTTCTCTATCGCGTCCATTTCCACCCGCTTCATGGGTTTCCTGGTCCGTACGGCGCAAGGATCTCGGGCCTGTGGTTCTCAATGGGCCTGCGAGATCGACCGGCGTTTCAGAAACTCCAGGAGCTTCACAACCAATACGGACCTATTGTGCGTGTTGGACCCTCGGAGCTCTCCATCGTCTATCCAGAGGCAGTCGGAATCATCTACGGACACCAATCGCGCTGTTCTAAGAGCACCTTCTATGACAATGGCCATCCGATGGGATCGCTGCACTCGTATCGACACCGAGCAGACCACGACCAACGCCGCCGCACCTGGAGCACTGGGTTTGGCGATCGGGCCCTCAGAGGGTACGAGACCCGCGTCCGTGAGTATCGCCAGAAGCTGTTTACGCGGCTGAACGATGCCGTTGGCCTGACGGTCAATATCAGCGACTGGTTCAATTTCTACAGCTACGATGTCATGGGCGATTTAGCCTTTGGCCGCAGCTTTAACATGCTCGACACCCATAGTAACCATTGGGCTATCCAGGTCCTCCTGGACGGCATTGTGCTCTATAAATACTACGTGCCGTCCTGGATCCTCCGGTGTTTCGTCACTCTGCCTTCTCTCTCCAAGAACTGGCATAGGTTCGTTGAATTTACAACACAGAAGTTGGTACATCGAATGAATGTAGGTTCTCTTTTACCCTTCCAGGAATCCCTAGCATTATCCGTGTAGTGCCTATTAACGCCACCCAGGATAAGGTGGAGATACCGGACATTTGCGCATCGTTACTGGCCCCGTTGAATGGCCGCAGCCCTACTACCGACGAGCTCAACCTATTGATGGGCGACTCCATGTTAGTCGTTACAGCTGGCAGGTTTGTGATTCCACACCGGGAGCCACTGCGCTGTGCTACTAACATCGAAACAGTGATACCACGGCAACAGCCCTCACGAGTGTCGTCTACGAGCTGGCCCGGCATCCAGAAGAAGTGGACGTGCTCCGGGCTGAGCTTCTGGCAATCGACGCCGATGCGAATGGCGAGTATCTGCACGACCAAATTTCCAAGCTGCCTCACCTGAACGGGTTCATCAACGAGACCCTTCGGCTGCATCCGCCGGTTCCATCGATCATCCCACGTAAAACCCCCGCGGACGGAATCCATGTCAACGGCAAGCATATTCCGGGTGGCATGACCGTATTCTGCCCCCAGTGGGTCATTGGACGCTGTAGGCATACCTCTCCTAAGGCTATTCCCTGATTGAGTCAATTCTGACGTTTGCGTATCTCCAGCGGAAGCAGCATTCATGGCGCCACTGTCCTTCAACCCCGAACGCTGGTACAAGTACCCAGACTTGATAAAAGATCGATCGGCGTATGCCCCCTTCTTGACCGGTAAGCCATATCTATTTGATTTTGATGTTATCCGTGTGGAATTGGGCTGACCATTGCTGTGTTCCTTTCCGTTCTGTTGCCCAGGCCCATACAGCTGCATTGGAAAGCCACTTGCCCTGATGAATATCCGCACGACCATGGCTCGCCTTATTGCGACCTTTGATATCCGGTTCCCATCGGGCGAGGATGGCACACGTTTGATGGAGAATGCAGAGGACCACTTCTCGATGGGAATCGAGAGGATGCCCGTCGTGCTCACCAAGCGCCGGTAGCATTCATTGCCTTCACTCTGCGCAGATCTTGGCTACATGTCAATAAGCATAGTTGTATTTCCTTACATACCAAGGCGGGTTGATCATTCGTCGGTATGGGAATTCTTTGGCATAGTAGCCGGGAATGGAGGTTACATAGTCCACGTGGAGGGTTTCACAAGGGGAAATATCAAGAATGGAGGATAGTTACAACTGGCTGGAAACAGCATGATGTTGCATTAATTCAACCCTTTGGCGTGCTCATTTCATGTTACGTGTAATCCGGGAACGAAAGGGCCAGGCTGAGCTCCTTACATGTGGCTGGTGGCTGGCCATTGCAGAAGGCGAGGGCTGGTCCGGTCAGCCGGTGGGAGACCACGGCACACGCAAGGAATTGGCGAGACACACGGTTAGGTACTATGCAAGGTCTAGCAAGGAAGTCTGGCCAGTGTCCGGTCTGACGGTGAGGCATGAAGCCTCAGGGTTGGTCCATACTTATCTTCGTGGTCTTGTCCTGTCAGCCTCCTGTCAGTCTCCTGTCTGCCTGCTTGAATACTCCCACAATATGACGGCCCCAGAGCTCCGTGTAGATACTTTCAGGGCTCCTGAGGACGCCCCGAAGGAGCCCTCTGCCCAGCAGCCTAGGCTACCCTCCAGTCCGAGCCCTGCACAAGCCCTCGCCTCCTATCACCACTTCCCTACCAATGACCAGGAACGCTGGTGGGAGGAGACGGGCTCGCTGTTCAGCCGGTTCCTCGAAGCCGGGCAGTACGGGCTCCCCCAACAGTACCAGTTTATGTTCTTCTTCATCCATCATCTCATTCCCGCCCTCGGGCCTTATCCGCAGAAATGGCGCAGCACAATTTCGCGTAGCGGACTGCCGATCGAATTCAGTCTCAACTTCCAGAAAGGCTCGCACCGACTGTTGCGCATCGGGTTTGAACCCGTCAGCTTCCTATCTGGATCGTCGCAAGATCCGTTCAATCGGATCCCCATCACGGATCTTCTGAACCGACTCTCGAAGCTCCAACTGAGTAACTTCGATACGCCGTTCTTCCAGCACCTGCTCAGCAAGTTCCAACTGTCGCTGAGCGAGGTCCGCCAGCTCCAGAAGCAGGGCTCTGGCCCGGATGCCCACCCGCTCAAGTCGCAGGCCGCCTTTGGCTTTGACTTTAACCCAGACGGCGCCATTCTCGTCAAGGGCTATGTATTCCCGTATCTGAAAGCAAAGGCAGCGGACGTGCCAGTCGGGACACTGATCGCGGAGGCGGTGCGCACCATCGACGTGGAGAGGAATCAGTTTACCCACGCATTCGGCCTGATCAACGATTATATGCAGGAAAGCACGGGATACAACGAGTACACATTTCTGTCCTGTGACTTTGTTGAAACGTCGGAGCAGCGCCTCAAGATCTACGGTGCCCACACGGAGGTGACCTGGGCGAAGATTGCAGAGATGTGGACTCTAGGCGGGCGACTGATCGAAGAGCCCGAAATCATCGCAGGGCTGGCCCGATTGAAGCAGATCTGGTCTTTGCTGCAGATTGGCGAAGGCAGCCGTGCCTTCAAGGGGGGGTTTGATTACGACAAGTCCAGTGCCACCGACCAGATCGCATCGCCCATCATCTGGAACTACGAGATCCACCCAGGAAGCCGGTTCCCCGTGCCCAAGTTCTACCTCCCCGTGCATGGCGAGAATGATCTGCACGTCGCTCGGGCGTTGGCCCAGTTTTGGGACTCGCTGGGTTGGCCAGAGCATGCCTGCGCTTATCCGGATACCTTGCAGCAGCTGTAGTATGTTTCCCTCATGCTTACTCTTCTTGCCTTGCGCAATGGTAACTTTTCCTGCTAACATGAGGTGAACAGCCCCGACCAGGACATTTCCCAGACAACCCGTTTGCAATCTTGGATATCGTATTCCTATACTGCGAAAAGGGGTGTCTACATGAGCGTCTATTACCATTCACAAAGCACCTATCTGTGGGAAGAAGATTGAACTTGGATTCAACTATTGTCTGGCGAACTGATAGAGGTATAGGTGGTTCGTGAAGAGATCGTACTTATCACCACTCCCTATTAGAAGCAGGCAATGAAACACGGAATTTATATAGCATGAACTGTACCTCCTTTTCCCCATTAAGTTCACCGCGCCATTTCCATGGTGACAAGGACTTATCTTGGATTGAGGGATCTCGATATATCAGTAGTAGCTGTATGAAAACTATTCTTCGGAAAGAAAGAACGAAACAAATAGTAACAAAAACAGACGGACGAAGTTTAAGCTATGGTGGAGAGGTTCCAATATAATCCCAATTACTTTAGCACAGCTTTCTCAAGACAACAACAATCATAATAATAGTAATAATAATAATAATAATGAGAAAAAGACAGACCCCCAACACTTATCAGCCTAGTCAAACTCCACGACATCTCGCAGAGGGGTTTCCAGATTATACAGCAGAGTTTGAATCATATCAGCAATATCGTCCACCAGATTCTTAGCAGCATCCGCTGTTAGAGTCTGGCTGGACGCGACTACATCCAAGTCAACACCGGATGGAGACGGCGTGGAACAAATCCAAACCTCGTTCGACGGACGCAGGCGGCCGGAAGAAGCACAGGAGGCGCACCGATTTCCGTCCAGGGTGAGGCTCAAGTCCATGTCAATGTTCTGATGCTGAAGAATGAAGCCAAACTCCGTGCTCGGGTCCCAGGTGGTGCAGTTCTTGATGATTGTATCCAGCTCGGCGCCGTCGTAGTGGATACAGCGATTATGCTGGCTTTGCATGTGGACTAGGTAGTCCTGGATCGACATTGACTCGGACAGCGTTGCTCGGAATGGGATGTAATTAACACAGGGCCCTACGACTTCGCTCACCCATGGCTGAGGCAGGCTCCGACCATTAACGGTCTGGCCGACGGTGATGTCGGTGCGACCTGTAAGACGAGCTAGGACCAGACACGCTGCGGCTTTGACCACCGTTGCTAGTGTCACCTGAAATGGAATGGCAGTGCATCGCACGGTCTGAGACGCTGAGATGACTGAACGCGCAGCCGAAGGCCTACTATCATCAGAGTCCGTTGGTGGCGTCGCTTTTACAGGCATCGTGCAAGGGGGCGATGACCCGGCAAGGTACTCTTTCCAGAACGCACGAGCACGCTCACCGCTGTACCATCGGCGTTCGTCGAGGTATCGCTCAAATCTTGTTGGGGCGATTGGTTCTGTGCCATTATAGAGGGCCTCGAGGTCCGCGAAGATCTTTGGAACGCAAATACCATCGTACTGGGCATGGGACAGACGGAGAATGAAGATATGCGAGGTTTGAAGGGCGTCAGAAATCAGAGTCAGACGCGTGGGCAGCACGGCCTCGAGGACGTCCATCTCTTGCTCGGCATCACATATTGATTGACAGTAGTCCACCAGGTTCTTGTGCGTGGTGCCAGTGTGCAAAGGGATATCCAGCTCCTTCATTACAACATGGCGGACACGCTCTCCCCCGGCACCCGCCACGAAGAGTGTGCGCATGATGCTGTGAGCAGCCACGAGGCGTGCGCATGCGGTGCGCAATCGTTCTACGCTGACCTCCCCGTGGAACGAAAACCGCCAGTGGGTCCAGGGATATCGCTTGATCAGGAAGGACTGGGCCTGCGTGGTGGGATAGACCGCGATGGCGTCATTTTCCATTTCCAATTCGGTCCCTATCATTCCTGTATGATAGTCCGCAGACACAGGACTATCCACCATTTTGTGGCCAGACTCGAATTCGTGAGTGGTGGGCAGTGTCCCATCCCCATCAGTCAAGCAAGGCTCTTCACCCGTACAGCGGGCTAGCTCGGAGAGAGTGCAGTTGCTGAGCACGTCGGTAACCCTAAACGTGAAGTCGGCGCGGCGGGCCAGGGCAACCATCCGCATGGCCGCCACGGAGTCGCCACCGTGGAGGAGAAACGTGTCGTCCGACCCGATATCGTCACAGGGGATGCGGAGGAGGTCTGCCCAGATGGATTGCAGACGCAACTCAGGCCCGCGAGAAACAGGGATCCTAGCCTTCTGTCGACCGGCCACCCGATAGCGTTGTAGTTCGTGCGGCGGCAGAGCTAGCACAGCCTGGCGGAGGTAGCGGCGATCCGTCTTGCCCGTGAGAGTCTTGGGGCAGTGAGCAAGAGGGAAGAAGACCGATGGCAGCATATATGGTGGGAGGATAGCCTGGAGGCGGGTTTGCGCCAGTGAGACAGTGTGTTGAAAGCTTTCATCGACGGCAGACAGGACTTGTTCCCCTACGGCGGATTCTGTCACTTGCGCCTCCTGGCAGCCGATAAATGCCACCAGAGCAGCTCTATCCTGCAGTATTGGCAGCTGGATTGCTTCGGCAACCACGTCGTGCACCCCGGGAAAACTCCGGCGGAGCTGTGTCTCTATCTCCCCGAGGTCGATGCGCTGGCCCCGTAACTTTAACTGTGTGTCGCGCCGCCCGATGTATCGGATTGATCCGTCTTCCTCGTACTGCACCAGATCGCCCGTGCGGTAGAGCCGGGTCGTCTCGGCATCACAGTCAGGCAGCAGCGTGCGGTGCCAGGGGGGCGGACTGATAAACGAGGCAGCGGTAGCCTCGTGCTGGTTCAGATACCCTCGAGCAAGGAACGGCCCTTCCAGCAGCAGCTCGCCGATGGCTCCAATTGCAGCTAACCGGCTCGGATCGGAGGGAACCGTGACCCATCCCACTCCGCCGACGACGTGGCCGATGTTACCGGGGACCCATCCATGCTCTGGCATTGGGCCTACGGCACATATAGTTGCCTCCGCTGGGCCGTATCCATTGATGAGTGACCGGCCAGGTGCCCAGGCTGTAACATGGCCCGGCGTCACTGCTTCGCCGCCCAGGACCAGCGTAGCGAGGCCAGGCACCTCCGACGGATGCAGGGATTGCGCCGTCGATGGAGTCAGAAAGGCCCAATTAATAGCCCTCTGCTGGATGAAGTCCGCTAGCTCGTTCGTCCGCTGGAACTCGGACGGCACGCAGACACACCCACCGGAAGCCAGAGTGGTGAAGATCTCGTAAATGCTGACGTCGAAGGCGTATGAGGAAAAGTGCAGGGCGCGGGTATCGGCGTCCATCATCATCGGGGTACTGTTATGGTAGATGCTTGAACTGACGGTGCAATGTGGCATAGCAATGCCCTTGGGGACCCCTGTGCTGCCGGAGGTAAAGATCAGGAAAGCAAGGTCGTCCGGGTCTACGTGTGTCTGGAACCGACTGCCATAGGCATTCGTCCACAGCTGATCCGTGAACTTTGCTGACACGCAGAGCTCAATCGCACTTAGACCTCTTGTCACTGGGGCAGTCGACGGCGCGTTTACCAAAACCGGAACAGACAAACCGGATATGGTGTCCTGCATGCGCTGCCGTGGATGTTGGGGATCCAGGAGGACGCAGGTGGCCCCGGCCTGCAGAACTGCGAGGATGGAGACAATTGTCCACCGGCTCTTGTCCATGCAGATAGGCACAAACGACCCGCGTCCCACTGCGAAGATATTCAGGAGCCGGGCAAAATTAGAAGACAGTTCAACCAGCTCTCGGTACGTGAAGTCCCCGTCCCAGGCGGACACAGCCTGTCGTGAAGGCTGCCGCGTCTCCTGGGCCAGCACGATGTCGTGGAGGCAGCGCCAGTCCACGGTTGGTGTCTCCGAGTTCCGCAGCCTAAGCAGATCTCCATCTTTTGGGCTGGCGAAGTCGAGCTCCTGGAGAGATCCAGACGGCTCTCGGCAGATCTGGCGCAGGATATGCTCCCACTGGTGGATCATCCGGTCGACCTCCCACGCACTCAACACTTGGGGATCGTACGCGATGTCCACGATGACACTCGTATTGTCGGGGCTTAGCTGTAGCATCAAGTTGAGGGCGTAGCTAGAGAACCGTGTCAGCTCCATGCCCGTGCTGGCGATTCCACGTCTGGCAGGGAGCAGGCGATGCTCCTGCTCCACTACTTGGATGTTAAGGTGGCTCTGAAAGCTGCACGCCCTGGCGGCATCCGGGCTCGTCTTTGCAATGCGTAGGAGCCCAGCCTGCTCATGCGGGACCATGCGCACCATGCAAGTCTGGATCTGCTCCAGCGCAGCCGAGACGGTGTCCTCGGGACTGACACGGACGCGTACCGGCACCGTAGCAATGGTAGGCCCTGCCAGCTCATTGATAGCTGCCACAGGGGAATTCCGACCGCTCACTATAGCGCCGTAGACAGCCTCTGTCGAATCTGTATAGTGCGCCACCAGGAGCGACCAGGCTAGGTGGATGTAGCTGGCCATTGTGTGAATGCGTGGCACAACCTCGATCTTCTCCACGGTGTGCCGCAACATCGCCGTGGGTGACGGCCGGTGCTGGGTCGATGGCAGGGCTGGGAATGAGGGCGCCTCTAGGTCGGCCAGTTCGGTGCGCCAAAAGTCGTCCATCGTTGCGCCATCCACTTGCTGCAGATATTGGATGAAGGGGTGGAACGGGTGTTTCTTTGTCGGTTCACCCTGGAAGGACCGCTCGAGAGCATCGTGGATCAGCCGCATCGTCCATGCATCCCATACTGCATGATGGACTGTGAGGGTGAATTCACCCCGATGGTCCCCATCCCCCAGAGCAAAGCGTATCAGCGGTGCACCGGGGGAGCCGATCTGGGAGCCCACATCAGCTGCGCACGCCTCTGGGTGCTCGTTGTAATTTTCCCAGGCCAGCTTTCCTCGAAGCACCACTTGCAAGAGTCCCTGCGGTGTGTGGATGATGCGCGTGCGGAGGATGGGAGTCGCATCCGCCGTTGACTGCCACGCAGCCTTGAATTGGGAGACGTCGACATCCTCCGGCATTCCAAACACGATCTGACCAACGTACATCTGGGGCTGGCTCGATGACAAGGCCAGCATTCCTTCCTGCAAAGGCGTACATGGATATATGTCTTCAATCTCGGATGGAGAGGCCCCGCATTGCTCTGCCGCCACACGCAGCACTTCATCGCGGTCCGTCCACCGGCTTCCCAGCAAAGAAAAGGGCACGTAGACCTCGCAGGTTGTTTCTTCTGACACAGGGGTAGCCTTTCGCGCTTGCTCCTCCAGCCGCGCCGTTCCAAGCACGTCGCGGATATCTAGCACAAGCCCTGCCTGTCGAGCGGCTCCCACCAGTCGCACAGCCATAATAGAGTCCCCACCAAGACGCACAAAGGAGTCCTCCATGCTGATTCTCATTATAGGCAATTCTAGCACATCGGCATACAGTTGCTGCAACGCGTGTTCAGTCGCGGTGGTCGGAGGGCGACTGTGAACAGGTGAGCCGGCGAACGCCTGTAGCTCTTCTCTCGACAGGCGCGCGGCTGTCATTCGCAGCAGCCGGCGATCCGCCTTGCCGGAGGGGGTTCGCGGGATGCAGCTAACACCGATTAAGATGGCAGGGATCATGTAACTGGGGAGCTGCTCCCGCAGCTGGCTCTGGGCGGCGCTGAATTCCTGGATGGACGCAGGCCGGGGAGGTAAAAAAAAGGGCGAGCCCTCAGTCCAACCCTGTGCGGCCCTTCCAGTTTGGACGAAAGCCATTAGAACGTCTCGCTGGTCGCACTCAGGGGTCACCTTCTCAACAACTACCTCCGTCGCTGCGGTGAGGACCTGATCGATATGCTGTTCGACTTCGGCCACCTCGACCCGCTGGCCTCGGATCTTCACCTGGCCCTCCTTGCGGCCAAGGAGCGTCAAGGCCCCAGTGCTGTCTTGCACCGCGAGGTCCCCCGTTCGATACAGTTGATGCTGGTAGTCCATCATCCGGAGCTGCCGCAGCCACGTTGGTGGGTCTATAAATACCCTGTCTGTCATGTCCGGACTGTTCAAGTACCCACGGCCCACAATCGGTCCTTCTAAGAGCAGCTCGCCAGCTGTCCCGGGCCCCATCTGTCTCTCTGGGTCGTCCGGGTCAATAATCCAGGCTATCGCCCCCGTGCCGTGCCCGATAGTGCTGAGATTATCTCCAGGTTGGACTCCTGGCCGCGCTGTGGCATTCACCGAGCACTCGGCTGCACCATAGGCATTGATCAGTCTGACTCCTCGTTCGGCGCATATTGCTGCGTCCGACTCTCGCATTTCCTCCCCGCCGAGTATCAATACCCGGAGGTGCCTCACATTCTCCCACGGCACTGTTCTCGCAAACGAGGGCGTCAGCATGGCATGGCTAACCTGCAACTCGTCCACGGCCTCAGCAAACAAGGAGACATCCGATCGTTGGGCCTCCCCCACCACGCAGAGGCAGCCACCCGCCATCAACGTGCTCAGCGTCTCCATGATGTTGACGTCAAATGCGTACGAGGAGAATTGCAAGACCCGAGAAGCCTGATCAATTTGGAAGACCTTGAGATGCTCTCGGGCGCCTGAGCTGTATGCCCGATGTTCAATCAGAACCCCCTTTGGCTTACCAGTCGAGCCGGAGGTAAATGCCACATATAAGACATTCGACGGACAGACAGTGGGCGGCGACTGAGCGATGTAAGCCCCGGGGTGCCACGCTCGGCACAGGTGCTCTACAACCATCACATTCGCCAGCTGCGTGCAGCGTTCAGATTGAGTAGAGGAAGAGAGGACCACGAGACTTGACAGCTCCTGGCAAATGGTCTTTAACCGGGGAAGTGGGTATGATGGATCGAGCAGGGTGAACGCTCCCCCGGCCTTCATCACTCCCAAGATCGCAACTGTTGCCCACCGCGACTTTTCCATGCATATCGGAACGAAGGTTTCAGCCTTGACGCCCAGCAATATGAGGGTAGATGCCAGTCGATTGGAAAGTTCGTCCAATTCCCCGTACGTAAACGATCCGTCCCAAGCCGCCACTGCCGGTGATTGCGGCGCTTCCTTACACCTCTGCTTGATAACTTCATGCACGCATGTCTCCCAGAATTCGGGCACTCGGGCGTTAAATAACAGCGTCGATTCCGAGACTCCGGCTTGCATCTCTCCCAATGCCGGGGGTTCAGAGGCAGAAGAGAGAGGAGAGGTGGTGGAAGGCAACGGCGAGGGAGAGGACGAGGAAGAGCGTGTTTCCCTCATTGTCTCGGTGGCCAGCTTCACATGGAGTACACTGAGGCCCTGGTGTGATTCCGTCAATTTTGTTGAATCCATGTCTTATGCTTGGTTTGGCCCGCATGTGGCCTCCCACCTCTCGGGACTTAGGGCTTTTTATCCTCTGGCCCCATCGAGAACGTCCCCCCGGTTACGCAAGGGATCCAAGGTCCAAGGACTGCTCAGCACGAGGACTGTAGATTCTTTCACCAACTGCGCCCCTTACATGCTTACTGGGTCTCGGCCAAGGACGTTGTAGTCTCGCCATTCATCGTATGTAGCACAACAATCTCAATGCTTGTCCTGGGGATGACAAAGAATTCCAAAGTGGCTGGCGACATTGGGAAACAAGGCAAGGGCCTCCTCTCCTTTCGCCATCAGCAGAGGTCATAGCAGAGGTCATATCGCGTAGTTACATCTACGCATAGACATGAAGACTTCGATCTCTCGCGCTTGTTCGGCCCTGTAGCATGCACGGAAAGTCCGAGGTCAATTATCCAAGTAGGCTCATATCAGTATGGGCCTGTCTCCCTCCGGAATACTATCTGCATTCATCTTGGGTCTCGTCCTTCAACCACGAGGATGGCTTCATAGCGGCAGTAGATAGAACCTTGACATGTAGTCTGCAGGATGATATTTATATATGAAATATTCCTAAGCCCATCAACTATCTTCTGAAACCGACGGCCCAGATCATCATTAGACAAGCCAATGGACGAGTAAAAAACAACATGACACAGCGCTCTTATGTGAAATACCAAACTACCAGCCCGTCTACTGAGAACCTCAGACAAGCTATCCATTGACTCACTACAGCAACCCAGGTACATGGCGCATTGGGCATCCGAACGATGGACAAGTGCACTGTGAGGGTTCTCTCACCGGGCATTCTTCAATCGACATTTGTATCCAACACATACCTTCCTCATCCCAGTCCTCACTTCCTACCCCGTGTCTCACGAGAAACAAATCATCAGGATCCCATTTGCGTTTGATATCTCTGAGACGGTTGTACTTCTCGCCCCAAAACCACTCCTGCCAGTTCTCGAGGTCTGCGTCTGCCTCGTTCAAGTATATGGCCACAGGACCCGGCGGTCCGAGGGAATGTAAAAGGGGCCCTTCAACAGCAGTCATGCGCTCCTGAACAGCGCGCTGTGCCTCCAGCACTGGTTCGAATATCCGATTTCCTACCAGCAGAACAGCCGCCGTCCGCCAGCCAGGGTGCATGGCGTTATCCACCGAGTCCTTGTTGGCCATGACCTTTCCGCCCAGCGCATTAGCGACCCACATATCGCCTGGATTCAGTTTGACTTCAGCGAGGCGGTTGACCAGCTGTGCCGGGCCTTCGGGTGAGTCGTAAAACCCCCGGGGAATGAGGATGTTTTCCTGGTGGAATGCGATCCCACCAACGAACTCGCCTTGGGGGATCGCAAGAAAAGAACTCAGCCGGTCGTATGCCGTTGAATTGAGGTGAAAGCCAATCTCTTGATCCTGGAGTGCACTAAGGAGACTTCCCACCTTGCTTCCCATCTTTCCTGTGTCCATCTCACCTATAAAGAACAGTGTTAGTCGGACAAAATAGCTCCCCGTGGGACCGCGGCCGATCCAGTATTGACCCGAGTTACCACCAGTGCTTAAATCGCGTGTGGCATAGATCACTTCCTTTACGGCTCTCCAGAAGGGTTCACCAGGTTCCTGACTTTCAAACGTCAATTCTGATATAACTGCCGGCATCGCGCCAAAGACCGGCATTGTGACGCTTGTCACTAGTCCAAATGTCCCTCCGCCGCCTCCGCGGAGAGCCCAGAAGAGATCTTGGTTTTGAAATTCGTTTGCGATGACATGCCTGCCCTATGAAGAGATGATTGGCGTTAGCAGCTGGAAGTTGGATGGAAACGTCAAGGCCCTCAGTATCATACCTCCGCAGTGATCAACTCAAACTCTTGCACCAGATCCACGGCCAGCCCCAGCATTGGTGTCAGCGCGGTCGACACGCCTCCTCCTTGAATGTATCCTCCGGCGATGCCAACTGTTGCGCATTCGCCGCCCATAACCGTATAGCCGTGCTCATCCGCGGCAGCATAGAGCTCTTTAGTGAGGACTCCTGCTCCGATCCTAACACTCGGCCCCTTTGATTTGTACGTCCCCTCGGCAGGGCCGAGAGTAGGCGTGAATTCTGGGATAAAAGTAATATCTTTTAGCCGCTGCGTAAGGATCTGGAATGAATCCACCGCACTGGAGCGCCCCCCTGAATCATGGCCCGTGTTCTTGATGACCAGACGAAGCTGTCTCTCCCTGGCGAACATGATTGCTTTCTGCGCCTGCTCGGTGGTTTCTACCATGGCCGAATATCGCGGGATACGGCCCTGGCTGCACGGCTCGGTAGGGTTATCCGGGCCAACATAGCAGCTCTCATTTCGTGACAGAGAAACTTCCCATGCATACTCCTGTTGAGCACCTGGGATGGGATTTCTTCATCAGCTCAGCTAAGGACATTTTTTTCAGGCCTGTCGGGTATGGATCTGAGCCCCTTACGCGTGCGGCTTACCTACCTGGCTGGTTTGCTCTCCACGTTCCATTTGACGACAACTTGGATACCCGCTCACAGGCGGCCTTGTTATATGTAGGCTCATGACAGACGTGTCCAATTGGTCTGACCTCGACAAGGTTACCCTGTATTGAGCTGTTCAGGGCCTGCCAATCTGCCAGAGACGGCCAACAAGCTTCTCCTGGTTGACAACGACAATACCGACTGCCATCCAGGCTGGAACGAGCGTAGCTCAGCGCGGGGCAAGATGTGAAAAGGAGAAGGAAAAGTTTTCGAATGTAATGCATTGTGGCAGTGTCTCATCGAGTGAAATACGGAAAAGACTTCCTGGGCGCAAGCATTCCTTGTGTGGTCGTGGATGCAACTACTCTCCTAGCCACAGGACCCTCAGAAAAGGGATAAAAGAGAATAAAATACAAAAAAACAAAGCAGATTCCCAAAGCCCCTTATCAATTCGCAAACCTGGTCATAATTCCGCGGAAGCTCCGAAGAAATTTGTCGTACAAGGTACACTTGTCTGGCTGGGAGGGTCTGAAATGCCCGCTATATGCAAGGAGTCGAGCCCCTAGAGAGCACCTCAGATGTCCAAGTGGTGACTACGATATTAGAAGGGAGGATAGGTTGACAAAAGAATACCGGTCACGTTGTCTAGAAGCCTGCAATGTAGGAGAGACGTGATTCCGGTATAACATTCGTATTTCATCCACAGTAGTATGATAAGAATTATGTATCTTGAATGGCTAGGCCCATTCCTGATGGTGGCATAATCCAAATTTAGTAAAGTGCGGCAGGGTTAACCTCTACTAAAGACCAGCTTTTGACAGGGTTACCGGTGGTTTCGGGTTTGCATTATTATACTTGGTATCAAATTATCCATTCAAGATCACAACTTTGACTAGATCTCCTGAAAACTAGCTATTTCAACCCTAACCTAAGGCAGTGGCACACGCTCGGTATGGAGCTCTCATATACCGCCGTCTTTATAACGTAACCATTCATGGGCCAGCAGAAACTTCATACATACCCAAGAATACTGTATTGGTTCACATAATAGCCAACGTTTCTCCCTGCACCATGATTCTT
The DNA here is from genome assembly GCA_023625095.1 of Aspergillus sp. S2111Y. Taxonomy (NCBI): domain Eukaryota; kingdom Fungi; phylum Ascomycota; class Eurotiomycetes; order Eurotiales; family Aspergillaceae; genus Aspergillus; species Aspergillus sp. S2111Y. The sequence goes on from JAMABB010000013.1 coordinate 366,871, forward strand.
GCCAGTGTGTTCGCCGCTCAGAAAGGAGAATAGTACACGCTCAGGTATGGCTTTGAATTCCGACACGAAAAAGAAACGGCTTCGTGGACCCAGTTTGTCTGATTGAGATCCAGATTGGGACTATAGAACAGGACTGGTAAGTTTTACTCCGTGTAAAACCGGATATCTTCGGGTAAGAGGCCAACTTACTAGTACGACTGGACGTTCTTTTTATACGACTTGGCCATGTCGGTAAAGCCAACACGCTCATAGAAAGCCGTCAAAGCATCCATGATTGCCATATCGTTCAGTCCAAACGTGGTCAAGTACACCTGCGGCTCTGGGAAACGGCTCGCTGGCGATAGCGTATAGTTCGCAATCGTGGTCATCAGATGCGTCGGGGGTTGCCCAAGGGATAAATTAGGCCAAATATCTCCACGGTCGCCTTCCGGGATTGCCAGAAGATCCCAGAGTTCCTTGAGCAGGGCCAGGCCTTTAGCACAGTAGGGGTCTTCGAGGCGTCGGCCCCCGATCGTCCAGAGGTTGGCGATTCGCTCCCATTTCACCCATTTATCGATCACATAGTACTTGATGCGACTCTTGCTGGGGTCACAGAGGTCGCAGGCGAGCAGACTAGGAAACACTTTTTCATCAACAGAAGGCTTGCCGTCGTCAAACTTCGGGCTAAGGAAGCATCTCAGCATCTCAACAGCCTCGTCGATATCCGCGATGCCTAGTTTCTCGATTGCACTGAAAAAGAGCTCCTCGATCGGGATTCCAGTCGCGAGGAATTTCATGTAGGGATAGAAGTAGACTTTTAGCGTTATGCCTCCGTCCTGGAAATCCACGGCCAAGTTATGTTGTCCTCTGCCGGATTTTGGTAGGGCATCGCGGCGAAGAAGTTCCTGTTCTTCTTCGTCTGTAATGACCAGGTCCTTGTGAAGAAGTCTGTACCTGTCGAGAATAATGGTGCTATCCAGCTTAGCGAGTTGACGAGTACAGTCGTGGATCGCCTTCTTATTAAAAGCATCTGTCTCGGTCCCCGACGCATCACAGACCGGATCCCACGATATTCTGACCACTTTGTGTGAAACATTCCAGCTCAACTCATAGGGGACCTTGTACGGGGTCAGATTGCTCTGCCAACGATGGTCGTCTTGACCCCTGGTGGGGAATTTCCCCAGGTATGAAATGAGATGTTGTTGTACAAAGTACAGATATATGTACTGGCTTCGGAGCGCATATCCTGAGTCTCTCATCACCTTCTCCAGTACGGGGCCTGTGTGTTCCCACCATTTTCGGTGCTCCTCGCCAGTAAGCGACGAGAACCTACTCAGGGCTTCGTATGGTCCCGGCTCGGCGGATGTTGAGTTTTCTTCAATGGCCATAATGCTGTATAACTGGCAGCGTCAGCTTGATCAAGCAGGAATAGAGGCTATCGGAAACGTCTTCCAGGCGAGGCCATACCGAGTGTGATCATCCGATATATGAGCAGCATAGGCATCAAGGCAGGAGGACCACGAAAGTTGGCAATCTAAATGGCCCTTGCTGTGGGCATTCTACTTGTACTACCTCTGGGATCCTCTCCTTTACTGATTCGTTCGAGTCGGATTCATGCTTGATCCACGTCATACATGCCCCTTACTGGTCAACAATGTCTGACAGTCTCAACCTTTTTTTATCTTTTTCTCTGGTGGCTTGATATATAATCGCATGACTCTGGATGGAATTGGCCAACGGGGAGAATTCGTGCTCACTGAGCGATCTTGTATTGGACATACACCAGCAAGGACGGTGGCTCTAGACCCTAAGCAGTGGCAGCAGCTCACCCCCATGTCTCACTCGCCCTTGCCTTCGAGTTAGTATGGGTCATGACCGGCCCTCCAACTCATTTGGCAGTCATAGCTTGTGGGTTGTTCTGTCATATCAATCTTCGGCTATCCGGATCCCTCCGTCATAAAGCTTCCTTGGCCGATTTTCTAAATCTTGTCAGGGCCATCCATTCCACTATATGCCGTTTCCGCAGTGGATTTACGAGCGCCCTTTATCACATCCTATCATAACCAACATTGGTGCTTAATTTGGATATATCATGTCATAGCAGACGGCGACTCCGTACGTCCATAAGATCTGCGACCCCTTGAAGGGGAGTGCTGTTTCACAGCATTCTTCACATACATGCCTCTTCAGTGGTAGCCAGTCTTTCTCTCTATTATCCCTACTTTCCACATATCCTGGCCGGTTCTACTCCTGACATACCGCGCGACGATCTTCCAGTATAGCGTTGCATTCAATAAGCAAGCATAATAATCGTATTCGTTTCAGCATAGACCTACTGGCAACTACCTAGCGGTAATTGCCCGCTACATACATCTGCCGTCTTCCTGACGGAACTTGCCATCTGCTGGGACATTCGTTGGTGTATATTCCCGGCCATTCAGGACTGCTTCAGCAGCAGCATGGAACTGTTCATACGCGTGTTCCACGCAGTTATGCGTGTAAACCCAGGCCTGATGGGTGAATGCCGTTGGTCTTTCTGCTGTGTTGTCACTCTCCCAGGCCGCATCGAGGAAACAGTCTCCTGCCTCCACCGACCCTTTCTGGATGAGCGATACTCTCCTGTGTCTATTCCAATCACCAAGTCAGCATACAGTCGGATTATGAGCGAGTACGATTAACAAAGTAAGATGATAGGAGTGACCAACCGGAGCTTCTCCACAACACGCAGGGCTAATGGCACATTTGGCGTGCCCGCGAGCTCCAGACAGATACCCAAAACGGCTGCATCTTCAATTGCTTGGTTGCCCCCTTGGCCTGCGTAGGGGAGAAATGAATGCGCTGCGTCGCCAATGACAATCATCCTCCCTCCACTTGATACCCATCTCTTCAAAGGCGGAATTGCACGGAGGGGTTGCTGGAAACATTTCCCTGGTGGAGTTCTCGCGATAGCGGCTGCCAGCTGTCCCCCCACCGGCCAGCTCTCCAAACATTTCAAGACGGGATCGGGGGCAGCAGGCTGCATCCAGGATTCAGATCTATCCTCCAAAGCGCCCTGCCAGTGACTCATTGTTAGAACCGTTCATATTCTGGTAGGGGTCATGACATACACGAACCGCACAGCCCCAGTGCACGTAGCGGCCCCTGGCTGCCGTCCCAATCGCTACCATGGTGTCCTTAGCGTAGTAGGTGTGCCAAATATCTGCTGTTTGTGCTTTCTTCAGTATCCACTGCGCCTCTGGCACATCTGCAATCGCATCGGCGTCGAAAATCGACCGGTAGGCGACAACCCCAATGTCTTCCGGCGCAGGGGTTTCTCCGGTAATGATTGCCCTGGCCTTGCTATGAAATCCGTCGGCTGCAACCACGCAGTCGCCTGTGATCTTCTCGTTGTTGGCATATACGCCGGCACTGCTGTCTGTCTCCCAGTAGCCGTCCACGTTAACTCCGAAGCGGAGATCAATGCCCAGCTGGCTAGCGTAGTGACACAACTTGGTAAGAAGCCCTGTTCGCCGGAACAGATATCCCTGGTTGGGGTCATTAGCATTGTACGGCATTGCAAGTCTCTGGTGCCCCTCGGCGTCGAAAAGTTCCAGTGCTGTCACATCGCAGGTGATGTCGTCGTCTATCAAGTGTGCGAGAGAGCCATTGTTCCACTCCGCCAGAATCCTCATGCTATTGCCGCTTAGCCCGATGATATCACCTAGCATAAGGGGATTATTAGCAGCAGGCCTTGATTTAGTAGGCGACGGAGTAGCCCACCTAGTTGGTTAGCATCTGGCTTCTTTTCGAGGCCAATAACCGTGTATCCCTTTCGGTGACATTCAATGGCAGCAGTGAGCCCGGCGATTCCTAGACCGACAATAATCACAGTCAACTCTGCCGGGGACGATATGGCTGGTCCCCATGTGTTAACCTGGCTTTTTGTCATGGTGGGGGGGTGAAGTTAAAGACAAGCTCAACGGTAGACATAAATAGGCAGTGATTTATTAAAATGGGGACTTCTTCAAAGGCCGTGTCACTTCTGTATATTGTAACGAGAGGGCAGTCTTCGTTCCTCCCTATCGCCGGGCCTGTCCACTGCGGATGAGCTACCTGTATTCTCGCTGAGAGGTGTCTGAATGGGTTGCATATGCATCTGCAGTGGACGACAACTAACTATCCTATGGCGACTCTGGATTTCCGCGCAATCCTCGTGAAGACCCCCTTCGACACCAAAAGGTGCATACTCGCTCTGCATATTTTCCTTCAGCCGAGGCGTCCGGGCGCCGTTCATTCCGCTGATGCAGCAGGTAATCCTCGTCATAGAAGCGGTGTCGAGACCCTGTTCAGAGTGCATTCGACCCTTGGTCCCTTGCTCATACTTGCTCATGCTTGTGAGTCCGGTGTCCGGAAAGGGTGAAGGAGAGGCAGTCTTACTCGCTTACCACATACCCAGCCTGCACTCGAGAATGTTGCAGTAGCTTCATCTTTGTCGGACAAGAAATCAGTCAGCTTGCCCCTCAAGGCAAGCCATGTGATACACCTGGTACATGGCTCTGGCGTGTCTCTGGCGTGTCTCTGACTACCAATGGCGGATGCAGTGGTGCCCAACCAAGCATGACACGTCCCCAGGCACTTCCCTTCTTCATCATCACGATCCTATATATTGGAGCACCCTCACCTTAGATCCAGTGGATGAATGTTCCCCCATTATATTCACGATGGCCAATGACAACCGCCGAACGGTAACAGTGTATGGCGCGACCGGTGCCCAGGGCGGCGCCGTCGCCCGATCCTTGCTGAAGAATCATGCATTCAAAGTCCGAGCCATTACCCGAAAGCCTGACTCTGAGGCGGCAAAGGCCCTGAGGGCACTGGGCGCTGAGATTGTCCAGGGAGATGGGTGGAGCAAAGAGCAGATGGTGGCAGCGTTTTCTGGATCGTGGGCGGCCTTCGTCAACACCAACTCGGACGATCCGGTAAGAGAAAGGTGCGAGGCAAGCCAATTCGACCTAGCTGTCTAACACAGACAGTGCTTTATGGATGGCCATCCTCCAACCGAAGTCGACCTTGGGAAGATCATTATAGATGGGATCATTGAGGCTGGCACTGTCAAACACCTCGTGTACTCTTCGTTTGTTGACACGTCAAGCTTCACCAATGGTCAGGCTAGTATCAAGGCAGCTGATAGTATGTTCCCCCCTGAGTTGCCCTTCTAGCTGTATCCCTAATATTGCCCAGTGAAGGCGAAAGTCCAACGGTATGCTGCGGATTCAGGCCACTTTGATACGGTCTGTCCCCTATACCAAGGTTGGTATATGGGTATCTTTCTACGACAGGATTACGCGCGTGCTCTTGGGGGTTTTCCTTATTTCCAGGATGAAGATGGATTTCGCACCCTCCGCCTTCCGCGATGGGGCACCCATACCGATATGCCCATTCCTTGGATATCGCTAGAAGACGATTTTGGCGACATTGTCCATGGCATCTTCCTAGAGCCGGAGAATTATAATCGACGAGTCGTTCCAACCGTCAGTGATGTCTGCACGTACCCAGAGGTGATGGATGCTTTCCAATCAGGTATGCCATGCTATCCCTTTCCCAGTGCCTGATCGGTCATCCCAATTTCGAATAACTAACATCGCTCCATGCATTAGCCACTGGCGAAAAGGCACGATACATACCAGTTACAGACTGGGAAGCTCACTTTGGCGATTCTCATCACGGTCGAGAAAGCCTTACAATATTCAAGTTCGGCCACTTTACCAATGGCAAGTACTTTGGTCATGAACCCATTTCAACGGACATCTCGGCCTATCTGAAGGCAAAGGCTGCTGAGGCGCAGGGTAAAGACCCAAGCGACCGTAAGCTCATAACTCTGAGCGAGTGGTTTGAGAAACATGTGGCCCCGCTTATCTAGGGTTATGAGTCCTGAAATGTGCACCATTTCAACCTTGCATCTTTCACTGCATAAAATATTCTAATTAGTTAGTAACAAACGAGTTGTCGAGTGAACATAAGCTTGGATAATTTCCTACCTACCAGAACTAATTGGATAGCTCCATTTCGCCCTGCTGTGGGCGTAAGTAGACAACCTATGTATTGTTTCGATACGGCGCCGGTGAAAAGACTGACGTGGGGTGGAATGAAGCTACACTACACTCCTATCATATTTACCGGAAAAAATAACCCTTTTTTTAGCAGAAAGAATTCGAGTCTGTGCTGACAGCGGCCAACTCTGGAGCTGGAATCTAAGCTTTTTTCGAATTTCTCTTTCTTTTTTTTTTGAAAAATCCCTTGCATTTCACCAGTGTATCCGTCGACCATGTGAGCCTTGCTGGCAACCCCCTGTCAAGGAGCTTTTGGTATTTGTGATACCCCCTCCCATGCTGTCACACCTCAATGTACGACCTCATCCTGGCGGTGTATTGCCTGGCATACTTCTAAGTGTAAAACCAGAGAACGAACAACAATCTCGATTGAAGCTCCTTCCCCAACTCGCTACCCAACTGACCCGAGCAAATTCACCATGGCCATAGACTCTATCCTTCATCAACATGGACTCACTGCCCATACTCCGCCTTTGGCGGACCTTTCAGACGAATCCGTTACCGCAAAGCTAAAGGCACCGGCGCCAGTAACATCGGAGCGCAATCTGTGGGCGTTCTGGGATAGCGGCTTCGAGGCGATGGCCCCATGGAAGCAGCGCAATGTGATCAACTGGGTTCGGCGATGCGGACACCGCTGGAGTGTGCGTCTGCTAGACACAGTACCTGGGTCCCGCTCACACATCCGGCACTTCCTACCGCGCGAGGCCCTGCCCGAGGCTGTCTGGGATGGACTAATGGACGGTGAGCATTCAGGACAGCATACGTCGGAACTTGTGCGTTTAGCACTGCTATATTACCACGGTGGTGTATTTATGGACGTGTCGATCCTATTGCTCCGGGACCTAGAGGATCTGTGTTGGACGCCACTGGAGGACGAGAACTCCTCGTACCGTCTTAGTGCTTGGTACCATATCAATATGGAACAGGTATTTCATTCTTCGCTGGCTGCACGGAAGCACGACCCATTCCTCTACCGCTGTAGGTTCTCTCAATGAGTTTCCCTTTTTTTTTTTTCGCGGCTAACGAGACTCATTAGGGATGCAGGTCTTCCTGCAGATGTGGAAGGGCCGTCGGGATGCCGCGGGTCTACACAAGCATCCCTTGGTGCGGCATCTTGATCTCTTCCAAATAAAGGTATTCAATATCCCTGCTGACAAGGACTGGGAGGGATTCAATGACTACACGGCCATTCTGCTGGCGTTCCAGCGCGTGGCGCGCAATCGCGAACCCGACGGAGGGCTGGACGGCCCTGCATACGTACAACAACATGTGCACCTTCTATCAGTATCGGATGAGATGGAGACGGGATTTGTGCTGGGCGAGCAGCTGACTCGGCTTCTGACACTACCCGTCGAAGCAGATGGTGAGGAGGCCGAAACGGCGCGGCGATATGTATACAACACGCTGGGCTATAGTTCGGTAGCCAACTACCACCAGGGAATCAAATACATCGGAGTCGCGAATCCGGTCGCAACGCAGTGGAATCTGGCCCCAGCGGAGGGCCATGACTCTTTACAGGGCTCGTGGGGCGAGCAGCTGCGGTATGGCAGTGTGCATTACCAACAAACCCGGACAGTTGAACCTGTCAAGATGAAGGAAGCTGAAGCGACAACACTTGGTCTTTTCCAGGTAGCGGACTGACTCAACCACTTTCCTTTCTGCTTGCGTGTCTGACTGGCTGTGGATTTTTCCCGCGCTAAATTTAAGGGTTCTTAGAGCCCTCCCGATATTAGTGTAACTTTGCTTGATGTTTTCTAGACTGGTGCGTGGAATCCAGAAGATTCGGTATTTGTTGCCTTGCTCTTGAATGAGATAAGTGGGCTCAAGAGCTACCTGGCCTTCCCAATGGGAGCGATAGTAGGACTTCCTGCTATAGACTCTTAGAAACTAGCTATATACGGTTCATCTTTTATCTCAAGTTATTTTTATAGTTAAGAAAGCTAGGAGACTCAGCTTTATGATACCACGCTAGGCGAGGGCAATATTTTATATTTTGCAGAATTATGGGTACATTTCCCCCTTTCCTGCTCAAGCATCGCCATCTACTGCTATGTGTTACTGGGAACACATTGTGTAATGATGTTCGGGTTTCAGATGTAAATGAATTATGAAATTTAAAGAAAGAAAACAGGCGCCATCAAGTTTACTGGCTAGTTCTGCTGACCCGGTACCAAACTAGGTCCTAATTCCTCTGATAGAATCTCTGCGTAATGGAGCTAAACAGTTGGAAGTGCCATATAATTCTGATGCACTGGGCCAAAATGAATGTTCACAGCACCCTTTTGCTTTTCCTCATGCCTGTAGTTGGCAACTGTCAGGACAGACAAGCCACTAACCGGTCCTGGCCCATATCTCGACTTTCGAGCAGCTATCTCAGTAACAAACACTCTTGAGACTGCTGGGCAGTCCTACCTTTTAAGGGACTAAACTATTATAGTTTAGTACAGTCCTGCTATAGAAAACCGCATAATATATATTTTTCATATAGAAGTTACCTGTATGTTTAGATATTTTATATTAAGCCTATGTTATGGGAACTCCGCTGGAGCCCTATCATCAACACTACCTCAGCGAGCTGAGGTCCTTCTATAATTCTACTTCCTGGGCGATTATAAGTATTACCTTATTCAATAAGCTCTCAAAAGATATCTTAAGTAGGCTCTAACCTAGGCAGAAGATAAAAGAAACATAATCTTAAGCTAGATAGCTATATTAATAACTATAAACCCTCTTACCCGAACAATCTTCGGCTTAGGGCAAAGAATATATAGTTATATAAAAAAGTATTCACCGTCTGGTGGCACTTTCCTACACACGCTGTTCATTGTATGGAGGATTTGGTTTCAATTTGTTTATTTAGTGATGTTGATTTGACATTGATTACATATAAACTCGCATGTCCGTTTCCAGCAAACACGCACAATGCATTGCGTCTATTCTCACAAGGATTTGTCCTCTTAGAGATGTGCAGTAGTCAACCTTGCAGCATTGATACTTCATAGTTTCCCTGGACAGCCCATACAGGCTGTGCGCATTCGATGTACTTGTTTCCGCTTCTGTCAAGTGTTCACGGCATACTCGACGCAAAAGAGCTGGCGACTCGACCAGCAGCTTAAGGCCTAAGTGTTATGTACGCATTGAGTAGCATTTAGTACTGCTCGCAGCCACCAGGGACCAGGACAATCTATATTTAACGGTTCTGGGCTGCCGCAAACAAGCACGACATGTACATTCGCGGCCAAACAAAAGCCAGTAATGTGCTTGCGACAGGCCAATTCCAAATGCATAATCCAGGGGGCTTATTTTCTGCTCGAACGCGGTATCTTCAAGCTTCCTGGTAACGGATTGTGGTCAATGACCTCTGCGTAGTGTCTGTTCGTACCGCGTTCAGCCCTCGTTCGTGTCCGTCCTTCTCGTTGCTGCTTTCGATATCTGCTCTATCTGGTATCGTAGTATATATAAGTCCTCCGGGCACTCTCTGTTGGCAACCGACCAAGCACTCTTCACCAGCTTTTCTTTTACTTTCCAGTTACCGAGTTCTAAAAACAGCCCAAGTAAAGCGTTACCCTGATAACCGAACAAACAATGAGACACTCTACCATCTCCATCCTGGGCGTCATCGGCTGCGCGGCCGCCTTCCCCGTATCATTACTTGAGGAAGGCAAGTGACCTCCATACTGAGCTGGTTCCATACATACAGCCAACTGACATCCGTCTGTAGACCCCCAAGCGGGCGCGAACCCCGTTGCCTACAGCGTTGATGCCCCAGCGCAACCTTCTTCCCCCCAGGCAACCTCGGGTTTCGGTACCGGTGCCAACCCCTTCCAGGGCAACGCCGGCGCGTTCCCTGGCTTTGGCGCTGGCTCTGGTGGCAATACCGGTGCGGCAGCTCCCTCTTCGCAGGGGGGGTTTGGCGCCTTCCCAGGCTTCTCAGGCTCCCCAGGGTTTGGCAGTGCCCCTGCCTCGAGCGGTTCAGGATTCCCCGGCTTCGGTGGGTTCCCGGGCTTTGGTACTCCTGGGGCTGCTTCAACATCCCTAGGCGACGGTGCTCCAGCCCCAGCAACTCCCGCCCAGGCAACCGCTGCATCTGGCGTCGCGGGGCCAGCCCCGACGGGAGCAGCGGGAGCAGCGGGCGCTACGGACCTGGATGTGGACGCCGCTGCCGCTGCTGGCAATGGGAATGTCGTACCTGGTTTCGGCACGGTCACCCCTCAAAGCGAGAATGATGGCGAGGAGGACGAGGAGGAGGAGGAGGAGGAGCAGCAGCAGGAGGAGGACTAGAGGGGGTTTCGATTTGTCTCAATTGGTGCCTGAGACCCTACCGGTCTCAGTGTTGGAAGGACGTGAGAATGCCATAATGCTGCGGCTGTGGCAGCGGACGGGGCGGATGCGGATACCTACTGCTACTGGAACCTTGGAAAGGATTCCTGCTACCAACCACCTATCTACATGCCGCTTTTGATTGCTTGTTTTCAGTATCTGCTTTCTTGTGTTGTCTCCTGCTTTGACTTAACTTGGGTAGTGTCTGCGAGGCAAGGGCGTGTTCATGTTACACAGTATTATTAATACAAACGGCCGGTGAAGTGAAGACCGCCTATAATGCTAAGACCGGCTTTGGAGTGACACAGAATTCTTGAACGGGAATGCCGCGTAGTTCCTGGCCCAGTATGTTGGTGGTTGGTCTCTGGGTGGTGCATCTCCAAGCGTGGGAGGCCAGACCACATCACACAACCTAGCCCTATCCCTGGCCAGGACAATAACCCTCTTGATTCTCAGGTATCCCCTCCGCTCGATGTGCTGGAGGAGTTTATGTAAGCGACGTGCGAGGTTTATTCCGGCCTGAAGACGGGATCGGCAAACCCTGGCTTCTAGCCTATATTGTACCATGCTGTCGTGGTGTTACTGAAACCTAAAAACACATGATAGTGATGGTCTTATTCAAGCGATGGCCTGGGCAGGCGTGAATATAGGAGATATATTTCTTCCTTCCTCAAAGTAACCCTAAGTCAACACCTTCCCAGCGTATCCCGTCCTCTGTCTATTCAATACATACAGGCCTTCAACACTCAATTCTCCACGCAATATACGCAGGTTTCACATATGTGCTTTCTGCATGTTTTTCCCTTTCACAGAAAGCCACTGGATGGGGATCGCCCCCAACGCCGCAAGCGCCGCAAGCCCAACACCAACATAGAACGTCCGGATGATCGCCTGGTTATACGCCTCTAGCACGAACGGCAAAGTTTCCGCCGTCGCAACATCACGAATCCCCAGCGGGCCAACGCTAGTAAGCCTCGCTATCGTTGCACCATCCAACCCCAGCGCCAGCGGCGCCCTTCCCAACTCACTCGCCAGCTCCTTCTGAAATACATTCTGCGCGACAAAGTTAAACAGCGTGCCCGCGAGGGTCTGCGTGAAGGTAATCAGGGCAGTCCCCGTAGGGACGTCCGCGGCCGGAAGCGCCGTCTGCACGACGACAATGGGCAGTGTCATTCCCATCCCGAGGCCGATTCCGAATATTAGCTGATAGGTGATCCAGGCGGCGGGGCCTGTGTGTGTTGCGGTGAATGTTGTGAGCAGGCCTGCGCCCGTCGCTGCGACTATGGGTGTCGTGTACATGAACGGCGCGTAGTAGCCTATGCGGCCGATTGCCCAGCCCGTGAGTAGGGAGGAGATGACGGCGCCGACGATGAAGGGAAGGTTCATTATCCCGGACTGTGTGGCGGATGCAACTTTGATGGATTGGAACCAGATGGGGAGCTTTTTGTTTGGTTGGGGTGGGTTAGCATATACGTATATGTATTTCTTGCGTTTTCGGTGGGCTTGGGGTTCGAAAAGGGGTGGGGACAGGGTAGTCTCACGTAGTAGGTGAAGACCATTTGAGAGCCAGATATACACATGATGAACAGCAAGGCGCACAGGATATTGCGGTTGCTGATGAGGCGGCCGGGGATAGTTGCACGGTCGCCCTGCCACGTTTGCACGGCGACGAAGCATGCTGTCAGAGCACCAACGAGGACAAGCAGGAGGATGATACGCCAGTTGCTCCAGGGGTACTCTGCGCCGCCCCACTGCAGGACGAGAAGCAAGGAGATAATTGCAGGTATAAGCACGGCTACACCTAGCGGATCGAGCTGAAGGAAGCGCTCGACGACCGTCGACCCAGCCTGGCTCTTGCGCGGGCGCAGGTGCACGAAGAAAATCACAAAGAGCGCAGTGACGCCTCCCAGTGGCAAGTTGATGTAAAAGCACCAGCGCCAGCTGAGATGGTCTGTAAAGGCGCCGCCGAGCAGGGGCCCAGCCACGCCCGCAATGCCGTACAGCCCGCTTAGTAGCCCAATACATAGCGGGATCTTGTCAAGGGGCATAATCTCGCTGATGATGAGCATGGAGCCGAGGAGGAGGCCTGCGCCGCCGAGACCTGCTATGGCGCGGCCGATGATCAGAACGACGGAGCTGGGTGCCGCGCCGCAGATTAGCGAGCCGGCTTCGAAGACAGCCAGGGCGAAGAGATAGACCCATTGAACGGGGTAGAATGTGTAGATCTTGCCGTAGACGAGACTGAAGCTGCATAGAGCGAGCGAGTATGCGCTCACGTACCAGCCCATTTCGTGCAGGGAGCTGAACTCTGCGGTGATCTTTGGGATCGCGGTGGAGAGGATCGTGCCATCCTAGCCGCGTGTTAATGGGTATGTATGTGTCTTGGGGGACAACGCGTTTCTGCGTACCAGCGCCAGGCAGAAGACGGCGAGTGAGAGACCCGCTATCACAGCAGCAGTCGCCCACCCAGAGAGCTTCGAAGCCTCGGGGGGCGGAGTATCGGGCTCGATAGCGTTTTGAAGCTTGGAGACGGTCGACGCACCAGAATCCTTGGGGGCTCCTGCACTGGACTCATTTGTCAGTTCAATAGCTACCTCTTGGCTGTCGCGTCCCACGCCATCGTCCTCGAGTGAATTGGCGTTGGGGGTCTCGGAGGTGGGAAGCAATTGGGCTGTTGACACGGAGGCCGAGCCCTTCAGTCGTTGAGGGCGGAACATATCACGGAGCCGTTTACTCGCCATCGTGCTTTCTTGTAGTAAAGCCGTTAACTAGGGGAGGAAGCTGAGGTTATACGACTGTTAGGACGGATTTCCGATAGAGTTGAAATGCACGAATTGCTCTGGAGCTGTTCCTCGTGCACCCTGGACGTTCAGCAAGCCCTAGAGGGTGCGTTTCCGCCGGCAATCCGTGTATCCGAGGAATGGGTTCGTCAGAGTATGCGGTTCGCTTTGCATCATATTTACCGCGTGCTTCATTCAAGGGAGATCCCAGGATCGACATTCCGCATGTAAGGGGCCGGCCGCCCATTGTTGGCAATCCAGCCATAGCGGTGCAACTAGAGGGAGGAAAAGAACTACCTAGTGGTATTGTTATGGGATTTCCACCAGAGCCCTAGTCTGCCACCATCTCTGCCTCAGGCAGCTAAAGTCATTGCTATTCCAACAGCCACTCACCCGGGGGTTTCGTCTTAGTTGCAGGGAATACGGAGTAGGCCCTGAGCCTCTATGAATCTTACTACATATATAATCTTGTTTGAGCTATAATAGTGGGAGGAAATTAATTGAAACCTTGGAAGTGCCTGTCTATGTATCTATCTACTCGACATCTCCACCCTCAATCTCCTTCATCATCAGCTCGGAATCCTCTGCGACCCTCCTAACATGGTCCGGCTCATCCTCCTTCTTTGCTGTTTCCCCAAATCTCTCCCTCCAAAGCTTCCACCTCTCCGTAGAAAAACCATGCTTTCCTTTCCACAAGGGCCCTCCCCTCCCTGGTGCCCCAACCAGGCGCCCTGACTCATATTCATCATCCCATTCATAGATCTCAGCCCCGAGAACCTCAATCCATGCCGCTGCTGCAGGAATCCATGCCTCCAAGGGTTCATCTTCCCGCATATGTACCCATGGCGTCTCAAGCGCTACCCGGAGCGTCACGAGTGCAAACCATGCATCCGCTATAAAAGCAGGCTCATCAGTCGCGACAAGAAGAGCAACAAAGCGATTCACATTTATGATCTTCAATATCGCAGCTTCCCTCTTCACTATGTCGGAACCTGGAAGCGGAATTGAGTCATCCCAATGCCGTTGGATCTCCCAGCCCAGTAGCGGCAGGTCTTTCCATACTTCCATATCGTGCAGGATTAGCGGTCCACCCTGTCCGTTATCACCGGGTTTCATAGCGCCCGGGAGGTGCGCCATATCAACGAGGGTAGAAACCAGCTTATCCTGGTATTCTGGGTTGTTGTATGAAATTTTGAGTATCAGGTGCCAGAGTTGGCCGAGTTGGGCCTCGAGGGAGGCATCGAGTGTCAAGGCAGCTGAAGCTAGCTTAACAGCGGCTTCTGGAGGGTGAATCTTGCCCGTAAAGAGAGCATCTAGGACTGCGAGGTGGGGTCCCAGATCGTAATCGCTGCCTTCGGTGCGGGTGGGTAGTTGGTTCAGGTATAAGGGATCCATTTTGAGAGGGACGTAACTGGATGGAAAGAAGCTTGAGTTCTCCTGTCCTGATATATATCTTCTCCAGCCAGAGAAAGAGCAAGGGTACAATGACGAAAGCCAAGGCACACTCGGTAAGCAGGAAACTGGTGGATCGACAGGGATTAGGGCAGTGCTAATGGCTTCTGATGTGCAAAGTTGTGCACGAACCTATGATGAGTACTCGATAGTATTAATATGTAAGAGCGCTCGTGATGCGCTGTATCATGGAATAGTATATAAACTGCGCGTACTTCACATTTCTGCTTATGACCGCCTCCCTGCTTGTAGTAACCAGAGGCTTGATAGTGAGTCACTAACTTAGCACCCTACTGGTGTCATGAGTCTGTTTATAAGTGAGACCAGGGCGATATCACCAGAAGCAGTTCCGGCTGGAAGAGTTGTGTTGGCGTCACCACGTGGATTGTCAGAACGGGAGAGAAGATATTTAACCATTCTTGTTTGACCATTGCATGCAGCCTCTTGGATGGGGATACACGGACCTTCGAAGGGTATCTGCCTCCCTCGTGCCTTTATAATGCTAAATCAAATTCTTGCGCCAGTAGTACTCTAGCTACCGAGGGAACTCCATCTCTTGCCGCCAAACTGATTGGCGTTTTCCCACCACGGCCTTTACAATACAAGTCAGACCCATTTCTGAGCAGGTATTTGACCACTCTCGCATGTCTGTGCTCGGATGCGCTAAGAAGGGAATGCTCAGGGGAAAGTGAGCTTGGGATTCTTTGGGAAGGATCCAGGTGTGCACGTCTTTCTGGATAGGGTGATGCTCCAAGGGGCATGCCGGGTACATAAATCAAAAGATCAGTAAAGACTGTCTACTTACTGGAGACAACTATTTATAATCTTAAGATAGAGAGCTGAAAATTGTCCATAAATAATATGAATAACTTCAATTGTAAGCGTAAATGAACTCGTCTACTGTAAGGAAGATATTTACTACCAATCAATCATTGATCACATTATACCCCCCGCGTCTTTCTAATATATCTGATTTGAAGGTTTATAAAGCTATGGCTTCTTGTAGTCCGGGGGTATGTATTTCGTTCGAGTTGCAGCTGTGATATCTACAGAGTAGATAAGCCAGCGTTCATCATTGACTGAGACGGTTAAGGCTGGGCATCAGCCATAGTGGAGATCAGGCCGTGAGGCTGATTTCCAAGGCTACAACCTTGAAAGCTATATATATTTCCTTTTCTCATACCATAGCACTACAAAAGAATCATGTCTCCCCTTCCCACTCGCTGAAAGAATCGCGTTTCCATCCTCGGCAAACCCAGCTCCAACGCCACCATGTACAACCCCAACTATAGCTTCGAAGAACAACTCCCACCCCACAGCAAAGCGATATTACTGACGTGTCGAACCGGAGACCTCGCACAACTGCACCAGATATTGAAAGACTACAGCATCAAGACAAGCACCTCAGCAAGTTGGGGGAGAGACCTTAATGGCCCACCTAACACACGGATGCTTCTCGAAGAAGCCGTTTCGCACCAACACGCCCACATCGTGCGGTTTCTTCTGTCCTAGACCCATCAAAGGATATAGACAGCAAAGACATTGGCCGGTCACTAGTTGAAAGCCAGAATCTGGAGATCCTGGGGCTCATCCGCGCGCGGGCGCCGGGCATTGTCAATATAGATCTCAGCCACTTCGACACATTCCTCTCAGCAGCCTGCCAAGCGGGTTGGACCTGGGATAATCCTCCTGGTGATGAGTCGCTACCACTGGTTCATTACCTGCTGGATAATGGAGCCGACTCCAACGAGGGCGGCTTTGGAGGATGTGGTTCGGTCCCTGCAGCGATAGATTTCTCGCGGCCTTTGGACATCGTAGACAAGATGGTCGAGAAAGGGGGAGTGGTGAATCTTCTTGTATTTTCTTCGGCTGTCAGAGCGCGACGGATTGATGCCCTGCACCTATTCTTTGACAAGGCCCCGTTTAGTGTGAGCATTGACGACATGCTTAAAAGGGCGCGAGAGTCAGAGGATAAACAAATCATGGCCATAGTGGAAAAAGGCGTGGTGAAAGTGAGAAAGCGCCGTTACAGGCGGAAATCAAAGTGGTGGAAGGGTCTTCAGGCTGTTTGGATATTTTAATTAAGACAAGTCTTTGTGTACATGTGGCTTCTGACAGGCAGAGGAGAACGTTAAACTAATGTGAAACCAAGATGAAAGAGATATCATGACTCGCATTCGAGTCCTGAGCAATGGGAACCCTTGGTCCTAGGGACATTTAGGAATAATCAGACAGACCTACAACCGCGACATGATGCTCGCTTCTTGTCACTATTTAGGGTGCGACGGCACCAGGGTCACGGCGTCAATGCTGAGAAGCAGACTGTTCATATGTTGATAAATGTTAAGATGACAGGCAAGACAGGCTTCAACCTTACCCGGCTGTCAGATTGGCATCACGGAGCCTCGTATTATATGCACGCTTCTAATGCGCCAATGGACACATACATGTCTATATCTAAACAAAAGTTCGCTATAATAACACTAATACATTGAACTCCATAGCTCCATGAACACAGCTTATAGTTTATAATAAAATATCAATCGGGATACACTCATCAACAACCCTCCACACCCCAGTCTCAGGATCCTGTCGATTCCGCGAGAACTGCAGAAACGCTTGGTCAGGGCTGACATTCCATTTCCCAACATCCTCTTCCTTCGTAGGAGCCAGGATCCCCGCTCGAGGCCAGAACACTCCGTACGGTTTGATACGTGCCTCCTCCGGCATGTGAAAGCCTGTGCCCGTGATCGTGGAAACGGAGGATGGACTAGAGGAGCCTTCCTTGCCTACACTCGGCAATGAGGTATGATCTGCACCATTCAGGTCTGCTTGAGTCTCCACGACCGGACTTGTCGCTCTCGGCAGTGTCAAGGGATAAGACATCGGGTCACGCCCGGTGCTAAGTATACGGGCGAACATCTCCTCAACGATCATAACATTCTCCCCAAACGCCAGCCCAAACGTATTCGGGTAGAACCCCTGTACCTGGGGCGCGCCGCGGAGCAAATGCAGCGCCGCACGGCGAGTTACTGGTTCTGCGCAGCGCAGGACAGTGAACCAGAGCGGGAGACCGACGCTGATGTCGAATGTAAAGGGTGGCTGGGTACCGTCTGGACGGACGGAGGCGTTGAGTGCGATGCGGGATTGTTCGACGATGGTTTGGAAGCTCTGCAGGCAAGTATCTGTCGTGGTTTTGAAGCGGGATACGCAGGTTGTGAGGATCACGACTAGGGATTCGTAGTGGGTGAGGAGTAAGGCGATGGAGGTGGTTTCTTGTGGTGATAGGGCGGTTTTCGCCCGTAGGGTTTCGGCGAGGGTTGTGAATGATGTGTGCCAGTTCTGGAGTTTTTCTGACAGCGCATTCTGCTGGAGAATCATTTCCGGTGGGACATGGTATGCATTTGTGGTATCGTGATGCTTTTCGCATTCTTCTTGGAACAGCTTGATCTCAGCAGTCAGGATAAACAGGGGCTCGCGAGCAGCTTTGAGTGAGCCGAATGCCGGCGGCAAGATCCTATCAGCATCTCGCATGAAAGAACCAGGCTCGATGTTATTCTGAGTATTGCCCAGGATGCTCAGACGCGAGAAGATCGGGACAATCGCATCCTCTAGCAACGATGCCTTGAATGCAGGCAAAGCCCCGCTAGCTATCTGTTCTCGTAACGATAGGATGAGCTGCACCCCCTGGCCATACAGCCGTATTGCCTCGAAAGCGCCTCCCTGAAGCGCCTCGATGCATATAAACAATACACAGCTAACTAGTCCGACGAAGACATCAACACTGCCATGCTCAATTCGACGCCGAACAGCAGATACCGAGCGCGAGTACCAGCCCAGCGCATCCTGGTATTTAACCAAAGGGGTACATGGCTTATAGCTCTCAAACAGCGAACTGATAGCAATGATGGCGTCCCAGACTGGAGGCTCAGCATGGCACACGCGCGGGACGATGGTGCTCCAGAAATCCGCATCGAGCCCACCGATCAACGGCGCTGCGTGTTGGAAATAGTACGCAAATGCGCGTCGCTCTTTGGTCGCCTTGTTCGGCACCACTGGGACTGGGCTCTCGATTACAGCCATCGACGATGCTGATGAGAAGGTCCCGTATTTGGTGCCTTCATACTCGCATACACGGCCGCCGCTGGTGCAGCGAACACAACTGGGCTTTTCTTCGCCGCATTTGACCTTCCGAGCCCTGGAAAAGTGGGTTAGTATCCAGGGTCTTGAGGGATTGTTGTGGGAAGGGAGTCTAGTCGCCTACTTGCAAGTTTTGCACCCCCGCCTTGATTTCAGAGGCCCGACTGTGCGACCCATCGAGCTTGCGGGGAAGCTGATGCTCACAAATCCAGCTCATTCAATCACGATAGCTGAAGAGAGTCCCGCAATTATTTCATGATTATGTTGTGATGGCAGCCTGTTGATGAAGTTGCATGATTCAGGGGGATTTCAGACGCGGTGGAGAATTTGCCACAGCCTCACACATTCCTTGCACTACGGATACCAACTGTCAACAACGTGGGGGCCACGAACAAATATACAGCGTTCTTGAGTGATTTACGGTGAATTAACTGCAAATCCGGTCGGTATAGCCGTAAAACCAGCTGGCGAGAGCAGACTCGCTTCTCCCACGAGTCATTGAAATGGCGGTCACGTGCGCATAATATGCATGGCATTATTAATACAGTTTATGCATTACAGCTCTGAAGCATATACAGTGCATAAGTTATAGAATATTAACTACCGTCAGCCATGACATATAACGAGTTATCTACAAACACCATAGACATCAAGCCTAGCTCTTCGTATACGCCGGTGGCGGTATCGACGCCTCCCCCTCCTCACTGCCCACACTCGGCTCAGTCCTACTAGCAGGAACATGCTGTCCCTGCGCCAACTCCCCCATAAGCGTCTTCCCCTCATCAATACGATGCGGCGGGATAAACACATCATAATACCTCGGCATAACAAATCCAAGCAGGATAACGAGCAGGATGATATGCGCGAGAATGAAGCCCGTGATCATGAGCGGGTCGTAGCGCAGCGTGTGGAACTCGGGGTATGCGAAGGAGAAGATTATGGCGAGAACGGGCGCGCACACGTACCGCAGGATTACGGGCCAGAATACGGGGATGTTCCAGTTGTTTCCACCGCCGACGATGTTGTTTAGGTCTCGCCGGATTTGGTTTCCCTGGGGTTCATGTTAGAAGCTGCGGTACAGGGTTATAGGTTACGGAATCATAAAGGGGCAGGAAGACATACCGAGTAGGCGGCGAGATACCAGAACTTGCTAAGGAATGTGTTCCTCCCCCAGAAGCTTGGAGCCGGGATAGGTGGTCGGTCAGAAATCAGTGCCGCAGTGATACCGAAGACGACGTAGACGCCAAATCCAGCTCCCGCGCCAATAGCAGGGTCTTCAGTTCCATGGGCCACGGCGACACCGATGATCTGCCCGCCAAAGTATGCAAAGTTGTACAGAATGAAACCCCAAAGGCCGGTCTGGTCGACAACATCGGTCCAGCGGTAGATGGTGCTTGCGCTGACGACCTCGGACCAGACGACGAAGATGAGACAGACGTTGTTGATCCAGCGGTCAATGCCGTCGAGGAGGTAGAAGCCGAACTCTGTGCAGTAGGGGAGACACATGAGGAACGAGATGAGGGTGAGGATTGTGACGATTACAGGGCGCGAGAGCTTGACATGGCCCGAGTCGACGATGAGGGTGGCGACGGCGTCCAGCATGACGAACGCAGAACTGAATCCCAGTACGACGAGGGTGAAGAAGAGCAGGAAGGCCCAGAAGTTTGCGCCGGGCATGTGCAGGACTGCCTCAGGGAGGGTGAGGAAGCCGACGACGAAGGCGCCGAGTCGCTCACCGTCCTGCGGCCATCTCCTGAGATAGCCAACGACGCCGAAGACGGAGAATGCAGCAAAGTTCTCGAAGAGGACGTTGCTCCCGCAGATTAGCAGAGCGTCCATGACTGCGTTGGAGTGTTTCGAGTTGTATGAAGCGTAGGAGGTGAAGTAGCCAAAGCCAATACCGGTAGAGAAGAAGACTTGTCCGACAGCCGTCTGCCAGACAGTACCAGAGGCCAGCTGGTCGCCTCTCCATGTTGCCCAAAGAAGTCGGACTCCTTCACTGGCATTCTCGAGCGACAGAGACCGGCCGACGAAGATGATCGTGGTCACAATGGGGAGACCCATAGTCCAGTAGACAACACGACCAGTCAGACCAACACCGCGGAAGATGGAAATCCAGATCAAGAACCAGATAAACGCGCTCCATCCAACGGTCTCGCCCAGGAGAGCAACACCAGGGTACTTCGTATACGAAAGCACCTCCTTATTGTCGAAGCTCAGCGACCCATCAATCGGATCGACGTTGTGGATCACGTCGCCCATGTAGAATTCCTCAATTCTGCCCTCCCAGGGCAAGGGACTGCGGAAGGAGTTTCGGAAGTAATTCATGATCCAGGCAAGATTCACCGTGAAGTACTGCGTGACGATAAAACTGACCAAGATGGGGCCCAATCCCACACCCTTCAAGCGGCGGTTGATATTGTTGAATGCGATCACTGTTCCGCCGCGATAAGCCTGTCCGATGGAGATTTCGAGGATGAGCGCCGGAATCGCGACAAAGAAAATAGCCAGCAGGTACGGGATGAACCACTGCAGGCCGTAGTTGTTGTATACGACCGAGGGATACCGGATCAGGTTTCCCTGACCAGCGCAGCCTCCCATGGCGGCGAGGAGGAAGGCAGCCCGCGAGGGCCACTGGTCGCGGCCATCCTCCGATTGCGTAGGAGGAGGGATAAGCCAGGCGACGGCCTTCTTGACGTACTGGACAAACACCATGGTGAGTCCGAGAAGAAAGTAAACACCTAAGTAGGTGTTAAACACATGGGGCAGAAGCACAGTTAAGACCGATCCAGGTCAGAGATTCGAGGATCAAGCAGGAATAATCAGAAGCAGGGAAGTGACCCAGGCCCCAGACGCGCTTGGCAGGATCGGTGGGTGTTATATACGGAGATGGCACCGCCAAGGACCGGAAGTTCATCGTGGAGGACCGATTGCATGACGGCGGCCTGTTAAGGGCGTGCTTGGGGACGCCCAGGTGGGGGATGCAAATTAGGGCAGGCTGGGCAGTCCCTACCGAGATTTCACTGGCAAGAGGCCCGGCACCAAGACAGTGAAAACTCTGCTGGGGTGGGTGTGGTATTGGCCTGTTACATGGGTGGTAACCTCTGACGGCACTGACTGTGAACCTGAATCGTGAACATCGTTCTGTTACTCTGTCACTAATTCTGAATTCAGGCTTCGGCCACGCCGCTGCCAAGAGCGCGCCCAGACGCCAAGAATGACGCAAGGCGCCCCGGAGAAGACGTTATCGTCCACTTCCACCGCAACCACATGGACGATGGGGTCCGCCGCATCGGGTCTACTCTGGACTCTTGACCTTGTCTGTCGCCGTTTGCGCTGTCAAAGCAAAGGCTATTATTGCTGTCTCCCGGTCCTGCCCTCTGTTGACTTCATCCCTTGCATCTAAGCGAGACTCAACCACCAAGTTATATTACAGCTTATTATAGGCCCTGGTCACTTTGCTTCTTTGCTTTTTCGCAAAACAATCCCCTCACCAGATGCGCCATTAATCAACATCCCCAGGTAGCCACAATGTCCTGCGTGATCAGGTTCGACTCCTGTCCGATCAATTCAGGTCTAGCCCTGCAGGCCCAGGCGGACTAAGGAATCCTTGTTTCCCGCCAGTGGGGGCGCATTTAATCACACGATCCCTGTGGGTGGGAAGCTTGAAGCTGCTAAGGCGGTTGATAATTGAGATTAGCTTATGGAAATGAGACATGCACTTGGCGCCAGGTCGTGGTTGGAAGTCATGGTTGTCAGCTCCTTGCGTTCTTAACATGTTGCGGTTGCGCCATGTGGGAGTCCTTGCCTCTCCCTTGAGTACCCATATGCAAGCGCAGATATTACGCCCGAGAGCCAGTGCCCCGGATTAGGCCTAGATGCGGTCTGTTCGCCAGTTGGCTCTCGTCGAGAACAATTCTGGGGATAATTTGATTTCGGGTGGATCTCACGCAATAGGACCTGGGTCCTTGCGCAATCGTACCGATTAATGGCAGGCAGTCCTCCGTATGGGCATATAAATATTTTCTTACTATGAAAGTGGATCATTCACTGTCCAGCCCTACGGCCATCACACGATCATTCCATCTTTTCGCTAAATTATTGCATTGAATAGACCTTGCATCCAGTCAACAAGGAGATAGGTCGTTTCATAAGAATCATTCATCGTTAATCAATCGGCGCATCCGTTGCCTGACGCATTCCCCAACGAAGTCCTCAACGTATGTTCTTCTCATGTGCATATAAACCATAATTCCGGTCTACAGGTAGCAATTTGATTAAGAGTAAATATGTAACAAAGTCAAATAAAAGCATAGCCTGAACTTAAATATCTATCTTGACACCAATATGCCGATGCGTCTCAATATTACCACTCTCCCTCTCGACTAACAACCCTCAAAAGCCCTTATCCAGCCGCCGCAGCCTGAATAAACAGGCGCTCCCACTTCATCCCAAACATCGCAAGCAGCGTCACAGCCCCAGCAACGATACACAGGATATAAGTCCGATCAATGGCAGTGACAATCGCACCAAGGACTTCGGCTTTAGTAGCCCCCGGCAACTCCTGCACGAACGTTACCCAGTTCCTGATATCGCGCCGAAGATCGTGCTACGGGGTTCATGGGGGAGAATCCTAATAATCCCAGGTTTGCTCTAGGGATATAGTACACTAGCGAAATTAATACTGATAACACCAGGAGCAAAGGCGCCAAATAGAAGGAATGTTCCCATAAAATCTATTCCTTTTAACCGGTCGACTATCGAAATTCCCGCGGGCTGTGACTCCAGCGACGGGAGGAGAAAGATATAGACAGGAGCAAATACAGTATTAATAATAAGATTAATATAGGAGAACTACCGCTACCCAGCTACACTATCTATAAAGGCTTTACTAATAATAGGACTAAGGATAGTTCCTGTACCCTATATCAAGCCTATTATACGGATGTATACAGGGTGCTTCTTCATTATTATTAACCGAGGCAGAAAGTTTATCACGCTGATGTACTGGCCAAGCTATACATCAGGTTCCTGATATCAGGGTTCTTTGTTGATTCCCTCTACCCGATATAACTGGGGGATGTTCTGGCAGATACCCGGTAATGCGGCGGTAATAACAGCGAAAGATATTCTTCAGCATTATGGGAGGACGGTGGGCATTTCATACAGTAGTAAGTTTTCTCCTAGTATCGTGTTGTCTCGCTAACAATGAATAGACTTTGTGCGTGTCTTGGGTTATATCTGGGCGGCATACTGGATGACCTTGATATATGGACTGCCGGTTGGCTTTGTTTCAGATATTGGAGGGTTTGCTGGTGTATGCATGGTGTAAGACGCTGCATCTAAAGCAGTATACAGGGACGCTACTAATTATGCCAATTGGTGTTTTCTGTTGGTTGTTGTGTTGTATATATTGATATGCGTGACAATATATAGACACAAGTACCTATTCTGTATTCTCTCAACTACCGCTATTTAATATTGGTCACAATTTTATTTTATTTCCAGTATCTAGGAGACACCTTTAACTTGCCTTCATATTTAGTTTACATTGAAAATAACAATATATGAGTTCGTCTTGTCAAGCGAACATACACCTGATTTCCCAGGCTGCAGCTTAGTCATCAACACCGTCGCCCTCCACTCTCCACCCACTTTCCTCCACTGACGGGACTCTCCTCCACTTTCTCCTCATGCGTCCGGCCAATTCATCCCCGCTGCCAGAGATAGCGGGTCCCTGGGAGCGTCTGCGCAAGTCTTGCGATACCTGCCAGGATGCAAAGGTCAAGTGCACCCAGCACAAGCCATCTTGCCGCCGATGTCTGCGACTTCGCCAGCCCTGCGTCTACAGCCCGCAGCGTCGGACCGGGCGCCCTCCCAAGCGGTCGAGTCCGTCCAACAACCCCGGCCGTGGCGCACAAACAGAAACCGTGATAGTCTGCTCGAGGCCAAATGCTAATATCCCAGATGACCATCCCATGACAGATGCGACGGGTGTCGATCCCTGGGTCCTGACTGGCGACTTCCCAAGTGTTGGCATGGGCCCCGACGACGTCTTTCAGTCGTCCTTTGATGACTTCTTCGCAACGTCGATGCCTCCTCAAGATGGCTTCTCTCAGGACCACAATGAACGAAATACCTCGAACGGGCTTATCAACCCGCCCTCAATTCAAGATCCATTCGGCTTTTCATTTCCGATTCCCGATCACAATCGCCTCGTTGATCCGCTGCCGTCAGAAGCCCCTCTGATCGATCCGTTGCCAGTTACGACTGCTGGTTTGGATACAAGCCACGAGACCGCAGATTGTGGCGCGAAGTGTTACACCTCAGTACTACAGCAACTCCTGTTTCTCCGCCAGACCCTCCCCGAAACTACCACCCCGAACAGCAGGCCCTCTATAGATGTGATAATGCAGGCTGAAAGCCATGTGCGCACCCTTCTCGATCGCGTATTAAGGTGCAGTTCATGCATGAGCAATCGCTCATCTGTTCTCCTCATGTCTACGATCACAGAGCGCATAGTTCAGATGTTGGACTGGATTATCGAGGAGAAGACTCTACTGGATACAGAAAATATACAGAGTAGCCAGCGGTCTTTAAGACTGCCCTCTGGTGGTACTACTAGTGGCCGGAAGAACGTCTGTCACATTCCACTGCGTGTGGGAAGCAACGTATTGGACGAGGATGCGAAGCAGAATTTCCTCAAACAGTTTATTCTGCTCCGCCTGAAGAAACTCGCGGCCAAGGTACAGGAGGTCCGACGGGCCACTACTACCCGGCCGGGTGACTGCATTTACCGCGCTGCAGAGTTAGTACTGTCGGATTCCATTCAACGATTGGAGTATCTGCGTGGTCAGTGCCAGTTATGGGAGTGATAGACAGTAGCGGCAGTTTTCTTTATTATGAGTTATGACCAAATTCCTTGCAGAATACGGTGTTGGTGGGGTTATCCTTGCTTAGCGATTGCATTACTGAATGCTTCCACCTTTTTAATCGAATTTATGGATACTTAGCGAGACTTAATACCCAGACTTAATAAACATCATCCCATCCCTGAAGGCTCCCCTTGAATCTACGGCAGTCACCCGGGTACAACCTTTCCCAGCAGCGCCAGAACCCCCGATAGGCACCGACTAACATCCCCCATCCCTTCACGACCATACAACGTCCCTCCCCCCTTCCCAGAATCCCCATCGCCATCAGGACCAAGGAAATGATCCTGGCTTGCCTTGTCTTGAATATAAACCACCCGCAGCAACGCACTCAGACTAGTCAACACCGTGTACACGATCTGCCTGGCGAGCAGGGATTCTTCTTCACCCTGGAGGGTGAGAGACCCCAGTGCCATAGGCGTTTTTATACAGCTCCAGGTAGGTAGATTGGACTGGGAAGATAGGTCCGTGTTTGGCGCCGGTGGAAGTGAGGCACTATTCTCGGTGTTTTGTGTACTGGCATCTGCCGGCCCTGTGGAGGTAGAAATATTCGCTTGTCTATCAAGCAGGTCGTACGTTACACAAGCGGCATGGCAAATTCCCAGGATCGACTCGGCGAGTGGGATGAGGCTGTCGTCTGACTCTGATTGGATGTTCCTAGTCGCTGTGTGTCGTTGTTTGCATTGTTCGATACATTTTAAGAGGTCCTCTAGCGGGTTGGTGAGCGTTGTCAGGAGGTTAAAGTCGAATGGGCCCGGGGCTGGACTTGGGAGGAGTGCTGAGAGTTGTATTATTTGAGCAGCGCAGGGGCAGTCCTGCTGGAGTTAGAATAGTTATTGCTTCATACGG
Source organism: Aspergillus sp. S2111Y (assembly GCA_023625095.1). Taxonomy (NCBI): domain Eukaryota; kingdom Fungi; phylum Ascomycota; class Eurotiomycetes; order Eurotiales; family Aspergillaceae; genus Aspergillus; species Aspergillus sp. S2111Y. The sequence continues at coordinate 393,412 of JAMABB010000013.1, forward strand.
TGGGGATTTAATATTTACTACAGGTTCTGCGACTGGTTGGTTAGTCCAGGACATTGCGCTTGTGGTTGTTGTTGGGTGGAGGGGTTAGTCTTCCTTGTTAGTTGCTTACGCAGGATGGCGTTAGTCAGATTTCTTTATCGTGTTCTTTATGGACATTAATTACTATACTGTATATATCACCAAAGATCCAGAACCAACCTCTCGCCGACACTCCGCGAGACACAGGGCAGGATGACCCTGTTCTCGCCCTTCTCCTCTACCGACAAAACAGCATCTCTATGCTCCGGAATGCCCTCAAGAACCGACACCTCACACGTCCCACATGTCCCCTTCGAACAAGTAGACATGATTCCGCACCCACTATCATTAAGGGTCTCGAGCAGGTTCCGCTCAGGCTCAACAGTGACCGTGCGCCCACTACGATGAAGGACAACATCGAAGGATCGATTAGGCAGAAAGGACTGGCCGGACAACGCCTGGAACCTTTCAACATGGAGTTCAATAAGAGGATTCGATTTGCAGGCTTCTTCCAGGGACGAAAGGGGTCGTTCAGGACTACAGCAGTACACTTGAACAGCCTCGTCTTGCTCCCGCGCAAAACTCTCGAGATCAAACCTATTTCCCTCGTCGCGAGCCCATATATCCACAGGATGATCATACGCGAGCTCATCCAGATACGCCATTGTTTTGCGCGACCGACCGAGGTAGATCAATCTATAACTCGCGTGCCGATGCTTCGCCTGTGCAAGCATAGGCTTGATTGGCGTGATTCCTATCCCCCCAGCTATAAAGACATATCGATTACTGGTCCTCAAGCGGAAGTGGTTTCGTGGTTTCCGGACCGTGACTTCTGCGCCTTCGTGCAGATTCTCATGGAACCATCTCGATCCGCCTGAGCCGGCTTTTGCTCGGAGTATGGCTACCTTCCAATGACTGGTGTCCTGGGGGTCAGAACAGAGCGAATACTGTCTATAGCCGTGCTCACTGAGGATGTCGATATGGGATCCTGGGTCCCAGCGCGGGAATGAGCTCGCAGATCCGGCCTTCGAGCAGAGCGTCACTTCTAGGACCTCGTCTGTTAGTAGGATTAGATGCTTTACAACTGCTTGGATAGACTCGTTTCCAACCCTGGTAATCTGTCTCTGAGGCCTCGTCGTTTGCACTTGAACGGTCCTAGCCCAAGGACCGCTAGGAGGATCCCACGCAACAAGCACCCTCTCAACGCCTCGACTCGGACCAACCTTCTCATATACAATATCTTCATACGTCGTAGCAAGACGCAGATTCGGGAGACGTTCGTGCAAAACACCGAATTCAACTTTAAGGAGTAACCTCGCCAGCGGCGCCCCAAGGCACGCGTGGATCCCGCGTCCGAATCCCAGATGTTGCGTAGAGAACTTCCGCTGCAGGTGCAGTTTCTCAGGGCATCCGAATATAGACTCGTCTCTGCTTCTGGAGCTGTATGCGAGGAATACCTGGTCTCCTGGCTTTAGAGTGCAAGAGCCGATTGTAGTCTCCTTTTGCACCAGGCGGAACATTCCTGTTATCGCAGACTCGTAGCGGAGGAGTTCCTCGATGGCTTGGGCAGTGGCTGTTTCATTCTCTGTTGCTGCCTCCCAGAGACCATGATGGAGAAGATGCGATAGACCTATCGAGAGAACACTGGTTGTCGTTCCATGACCAGCGAGCAACAAGCCAGGGATCATAGACAGGTGCTCAAAGTCCGTCATCTGGACCCCCAGGTCTCGCTGGTCCCATATATAGCTAATCAAGTCGTCCCGTCGGTCATGCCTCCTCTCCTGAATAACATCCGCAACATAATCATGCAGATCCAGGACATCTTGCACCTGCGCCTCAATACTCGTCTCCCCCTGGCCAGTCGTAATGCCCCCGAATAGGGCCAAACAGCGCCCAATCCACTCCCATCTGCTCTTATCAAGCCCAGAAATCTCAACAATCAACTTCAGCGGCAGGGGCAGCGCAAAGGCAGATTTAATCTCAACCTCCCCTTCCTAAATAAACACATTAACAAGCTTATAAGCCAGCTCAGTCATCAGCGGCCGGAACCGCTCTAATTTGTTAAATATAAAGAGCCCGTTCACGGCGGAACACAGTATATCATAGTTCAGGTTATCCCATCCTAGTAATATACCGCCCTCTGGGACGCGGTTTGCGAAGAGGCGTTTTATGGGGGGTGGAAATGGCGGGACTGTGGCGTCCTTGGAGGTGAATACTTCTGGGTGTGAGAGGATGGCGAGAATATCGTTGTATCTGGTTACGATGTGGGCGTTGAGTGCGGAGCTGTATTCTATAGAGGACTTTGCTCGTTGGTTCTTGAGATCTAGGAAGAGGGTTTGGGGGTTGGTGAATGGGCAGGTTTGTGCTGTTTTTGTTGTTGCTGCTGTTGTCATGGTGGGGAATTACGGTTTGCAGTGTGGATAATGTAATTGAGATAACTGGATTCTGATTAAACTTAGGGCTATATATGAAGCCCACTGGAAGTGCTTCATGTATCGCTGCACCGGGATGTGGGCATCAACCCGGGTGGGCGAGGGAAAGAATCAGGATGTGGGCATGTGGGGGATTGAGCTGGGCATGCATTTTGAACACAAGAAACGGGCGAATAGGAATCACCTCGCTGCTCCTTTTTCTCCTGGGCATATAGTTTATTCCATCGGCGGGTGGGTGGATATTTGGTTGAATGGCCACCCCTGGGAGTGTTCCACCATTACAGCGTCCTAGACGACCGTTGGGTGTCAATCAGGCAGATACCTTCTAGAAACATTCCTCTCTTGTCATCGCGCTGCGCCGAGCTGCAGGGGAAGGTTAAGCTTTGCCAGGGCGTGGCCAAGTAAGGGGTATCGTGGGCTGGCTCGTGCTCGCGTCTGCATGTTCGGGATTTTTAAGAGAGGCCCATATTGCTGAATATCAAAGAGCGCAATTCAGCTGGGTGTCGTATATTTGGCTAGTTGAGAATGTTTAATTAAGCTTGTAGTGAGGGTCAACTATGGTATAGTGTTGTGGCCAAGTCGGAGTCCAATATCTCATAGACGGACTGTCGCAGTTACTGAATTCAATCTGTACTCTGGTGCGGATAACAGACATACTACAATGTGACTCGTCTTTTACATAAATATGAATGAGATGCTTCACTAAATGGGTAACCCGGCTGGAGTGTCACTGGCAAAGGCTACCAATTGCTAAATAAAGTGAACAGCAGGCAACGACATGACACATAGTATCTCGCCCTTCAAAGTCACATAACATGACCTGCGACTCCAGCATCCTGATCGCATGATACCAGCCTGCTAATAATAACAAGTCCAAACCCAACAACCGCAGTGCAACCCCCGCGATCCGATTCGGCCAGACCCACCAGCATCTCGAGCATCCAACTGCGGCTTCAAACCCCAGACTTCTACTGGTCCTCCGCGCCAAGGGCTCAGAAAGCAGCCCGCGCCCTTGGCAGGCAGGGTTGCAGCGCGGGTTCGCTGGATGTGGAAAGCCCGAGGCAGCCACACGACCAGGATGTCATCCTGCCAAGGGGAGGCCAATGAGCAGATGCATATCAGATCCTGTTCTGCCAGACTGGACATGGGGTGGGGGTGTGCACAGTCTCGCTACCAGAAGTCCATAACTTGGTCAGTTCCTCAACTGTGGAGACAAGATGGAGCTGTGCCATGGGGAAACCAAGTTCAAATTACGGGGAAATAATTTCCACTGTCACTCTTCTTCTCACTCTCATCTCTGTTCACCTTCCACGGTTCCCGTATCGCAATCAGATCCCGTCAGCAGCCACAAAGCAAGCCCAAGATGCTTCCTCTTACTGCTTTCCGATTGCTGCTTCCTGCTAGTCCATCCTGCCCGTCCACGCAGATGCTTACCTGCGCCCCCGAGAACCTCTTCGCGGACAGTCCACCAACCGGGTGAATTAGTGCCGCGAGGCTGAGCCGGCATGTCCGGATGCGAAACGAAACGTTATTATATTAAGGATATACTATCGCGTAATTAATCAATCAATTAATTAATTAACCAGCCGGCAGCTGCTCACGGTCTCATGCACATGCACGAGGGTCAATGCTCGACGGATCCGTATAGGTAGACCGCGCTTGGGCGCTGGGCGCTGGGCCCATTTCTTGACTCACAGCTCCATGAATTGCGCACTGACGTCATTGATTTATTTACATCGTAGAGTCCTTTCTGAAGGAGTCTGTTGCGATTCTTGAGACCAAATGGAAGAGATGTCGTCGGCGCAAGCAGTGTGATTGATAGGCGTGATTGACAGGGCCATCGCAGCGATCAACATCGCGACCGTGGGCCAGACACAGGCCATGTGGGATGCGGTTCGCCGTTTGGGGAATAATGCCTGCCAGCCTGCTGGTTCAACGGCTGCCAGATTTCCTGCGGATTTCCTGCGGCTCGATCGTCATGGGTCTAGTCTGCCTTCTCCATGGGGTTACGATATGCATTTGCAGGGTGTTGTTGCGATCCAGTAGTTATGGAAGTGCAGGGCTCGCATTAAGCTAGTTCATCTAACCACGTCCTGTCTAATAAGAGCTCTAGCACTATGGAAATACCGACAGAATTGGTAGCTAGCTAGAAACATAAAAATAGATAAAAGGTCCCCAATCTGAATCGAAAACATAGCGTGCTGTGCACAACGGCTGCCAGCACGGTGGGTATAAAATTACCAGCATCTCATCTCATCTCATTCACCACATCTCAACTCGAAAGCTTTATTTTCAGCTCGGCTTAACCTCGCCATAAAACTACTCCTTGTGCTCAACCCGCTTTTCGTCCCCCTTGACCTCGTTCGACTCGTTGGTGCTGTCTCCGCTCTCGTACTTGGGCTGGATGTGGCCGGTGACGCTGTCGCGGCGGATCGCCTCCTCGACGAACTCAGGCTTGAGCTGTCCGTGCTTGTCGTAGCGGTACGGCTCCTTGATGGAGATACTAACGGCGTTGAAGACGTTGGTGGATTTCTTGAAGATGGCATCCATTTCCTCGAGTGATCGGTACCGGGTCTCGGGGAAGAAAAAGTACACAACGGGGAACATGAAGGCGTTGCTGCAAGATGTTAGCACATGCAATACTAGATACTGGTAAGAGGGGAGGCGTACATGACAGCGAAGATCACGTAGGTCTTGTATTTGATATTGGCAAAAGCGACGGGCGTGATCATGACGACCATGAAGTTGAAGATCCAGTTCGCAGAGGTCGACAGCGCGTTGGTCGGCGCACGGATACGGAGAGGCACGATTTCCGCAGGGTACAGCCAGGTCATACCGAGCCAGCCGATGGCGAAGAAGGTGTTGAAGACGAAGAGGAACACGGCCTGTCCGATACCGGCTTGAGTATCGCCGAGAAAATCGCGCCGGTAGTCACAGCCTGCGAGCACGGCCATAGAGATTGACATTCCCGCCGCCTGGGGAGATTAGCATGGGATATGTATTTAGATGAGTAGGGGAACGTACACCGAAGAGCATGAGTGGACGACGTCCGACCTTTTCGATGATGAAGATGGGGATGAACGCGGCCATGAGGTATTCAGTCCCGTTGCAAGCAGCCATCAGCTTCGCGGTGTTACCTCCAGCGAGACCAATGTCCGAGTATAAAACAGGAGCCTATGTTCCATCGCAATTAGCTATAGGATCGCTGCAAAGGAAGAGTGGTTCTCACGTAGTAAGTGATCAGGTTAATTCCGGAAATCTGCTGGAACATCTGGTTGACATAGGCGAGCGCGACACGGTGGAATTCACGGTACTCGGACATATCGAACAGACTGCGGTAGGATCCCTTGGACATCTCGACAACGGTTTCCTTGATCGACAGCAGTTCGTTCTGGATGTAGGGGTCTTCGCGCGGCAATTCGTTGAGCAGCTCGAGAATCTCCACGGCTTCTTCGTCACGGCCTTGCATGACAAGCCATCGCGGCGACTCGGGGAGGTTCATGATAGACGTGAAGATGGTGATAGCGAAGCAGATCTGGAACGCAATTGGGAAGCGCCATGATACCTCGTGGTCGGGCAGGAAGGCGAAGGCTGGTAACAGTCATTAGTATCGCGACGCATGCAATAACCATAACCAGCGATACTCACCATAGTTGATCCAGTAGCTCAGAGTAATTCCCGCAGTAATCAGCATACCCTCAATCATGACCAGCTTTCCACGATCGTGGGACTTTGCCGATTCCGACTGCCATGTGGGCACAGTACTTGTGTTCATGCCGTTGCCAATTCCAGTCACAATACGTCCAACAATCCATTGAGGCAGGCTGTAGGACGTGCATTGCAGGATAGCGCCAATAGTCATAGTAGTGCAGCCACAGAAAATAGTGCGACGACGGCCAAGGGGGTTGCCAACGAAAATGGTCAAGATAGCTCCGATGAAACATCCCAGGTTGTACGACGCGACAGCAATTCCCTGGTTGGTACTGCGCTGGCTCTCGCAAGCTTGGTCGCCCTCGCATAGCTTGTCGTTAATCTCTGGGAAATATTTGATGAAGGATGGCAGGTCCAGAAGACCACCTGTCACGCCCTGGTCGTAACCAAAAAGCCTGGTTGCGGGTGTTAGTTGCGCGAACCTGGTGCATTGGAAGTAAAGCTAGCAACGTACAGGAAATCAAGACTACCCAGCGAACTGATAGCCAGGTTGAGGGACCTTCCCCTGAATCCGAAATACTTCTTCCCAAACATGTTGACGTTTGCGCAGGGCGAACGACAGCGACGATCAGACGTTGAGATGGAGCTTCGGAAATCGGGGGAAAATGACGAGCAGCCATATATATACGCAACGCCTGCAGCGACGCCAGCTTTCGGCTAGACAAAACAGGCAGTCCCGGACTCTAGTGAAACGCCTCCAGAATCTCCAGGAGACCAGTGCATTGGGGGGGGCCAAGAGGCCGGGGGAGATGACGGGGGATGGGGGCCACGTTCACTTGGCGGGCGTCAATGCCCAGTTCGAATGAAGGGCCGCCATGGTGAATTCACAAACAAAGGGCCAGGACGACGCTGACAGGCCAGAATGAATGCCTTGGCGGCCCACCAGAAGGAGTGAACTAATATGGCGTTGTCATTTATCCAGACGAGCGGCCGCGGGTGTAGGGCAGGCCTTTGGTTCCTTCAAAGGCTTATTACGCCTTCATTGCCTTCATTCACTGCCCCAGTTACGTTACACAGACGGGGCGCCAAAGTCTTCTTTGCAAGGCACAGGGCGTCCATTGTGAAATAATTGGAACAGCCAGTGAAGGCTCGCAAGCCATGCTGACGAGGCTGGATTGGGTTCTGCGTCTGGGAAATGGGCAAGGCCTCACCCACCAATCCCCGCGGCACCAGCCCGCGACCCCGGTCTGTCAAGGCGCCTCATGCTGGAGGCATCTGAAAGTGACCGCGGTGGCTTCAAAGCCAAGCCGACGGTGGCTGAATGCAACCAATGTGTGACCCTCGAGCCTCGGAAACCGCCAGAAGGATTCACGCCTCAGTCTCACACCATGGGCCGACTACCGGCAGCCCAGTTTCACGGCTTCGTTTGGATACACGGAGAAAGAGACAAAGCTGGGCTGTTTCATCAGACATCAGCCGTGGCAAACTCCAGCGGCGGCAGAGAAGAGACAAAGAGACAAAGAAGTGATGGAGTCATCGGGGCTGCCAAGCCCTAATCCTTGTCGCCAAGATCGGACCATCAGGCAGCCAGTGACTGGGTGCAACCAGATCAGGCCATCACGGCCATTCAGAGGCCTGCTCGGCTGTTTGTCTGAATTCTATGATGCTCCGAGTCGGCTCAGTGAGACGCGGCTGCGACTTTACCAGTGGGCCGGTATGGGTGAAATGGCCGACATCTTGGAACTTGGAAGCCAGCCGGTGGGATATCCGGTTTCTTCCGGCTGGGTTCCAAGTTACACGAGCTGGAGATGAGGCCGAGGCATCAATCACAAAGGTCCAATGTCCTCATTGTGATGTGAGAACTCAAGAGGATATTCTGGTTTGAACGGCTGTCTGGCCACTATCCACGCCTCTACAGTTACACCAACACTGCAGACGGGCAGTCCTCTATCATCGAAGAGCCGATGTGTTCAACCCAGATCCCTTCTGGCGACAATCGCATGCACGAAAGGCCCGGTTTACTGAGAGAGGAAGCTTGTCCCATGTAATCTGCACCATGCCGAGGGTTGTCAAATAATAACTTCAGTGCCGCGCCGATCCGAGGTTTTCACTTCTTCACCCTGATTGCCAGCTTCCCCAGATGTCGTCTCGGCTCGTTCCGACGGGTCAGATGTCATCGCTCCATATCGTAGACCTGCCTGCCCGGAGCCGCAAGATCGAACTGAGCCTTTGCGGTGGCACTCCTTGATTGATGATGCATTGTACTATCGTACCCTACGGTTTTCCTTGCAAGATTGAACCGATCAAAGGCGTTAATAAACGAATTGACGGGAAGGTGCCGACTAAGGACGAATCATTCGAATGTGTTGTTGATATTACTTTTATTCCAAGTGACTGGCTGCTCTACACCAGACAAGCACTCCCTACGTCAGTGCCCTGGGTGGCTCCTTCCTATCCAGTAATATAAATTCCCAAGGTTCTTTCCCTTTTAGCTTATCATACAGTCCGGTCTGGAAGGCGCGATGGGTAAAATACTGTTACCCAAAACAGAAGGCACCATTCATTCGGTCATCAATCTGTAGTATGAAGCTTCAACTATCTGATATCCGTTATTCGCAACATCACTCCTGCCTAAAAACTCTTCATCGCAGCTAACCGGTTCGCCGTTGCTCGCTCCACCACACCAGTACCAAGTCCTCCCGGCTCAAACATATGCGGAATCCCGGAATACACATGAAGCTCGACATTAACATTCGCCGCCGCAGCCTTCCCAGCATACGCAATACATTCATCTCGGAAGATATCCAATGCCCCCACGTCAATGTACAGCGCTGGCAATCCCTTGAAGTCTGTAGCTCGTGCAGGCGCCGCATAAGGCGAAACACCATCCTTCCCGACTTTATCAGCCCCGATATACGCCGTTGCCGCAGTGATATTGTTCTCGTAGCTCCACGTAGTAAAAGGCTCAATCTCCGGATCCGGGACCGTATTCCGATCATCCAGCATCGGGTATACCAGGATCTGCTTCGCCAGAGGAGGATCAAGAGCACGATCGCGCGCTATTAGAGAAACAGCAGCGGCAAGGTTTCCGCCAGCGCTCTCGCCCATAACTGCAATGCGGGTACGATCTACCCCGAATTCCTCGGCGTGCTCGTGGATCCACGTCAGCGCGGCGTAGACGTCGTCGATCGCGGCCGGGAACTTGCTTTCGGGGGTTAAGCGGTAGTCGACCGTGAAAAAGGGAATCCCCGTCTCTTGGGCTCTGACGGCGATTACTTTGGCCCATTCTCGGCCGTCGCCGTGGATGAGACCACCTCCGTGGGCGTGTAGAATTACTGGACCTGGAGGGGCTCCATCGACGCGCTTAGGTGCGACATGGTATAGCGAGAATATGTGGCCATCGGCTGATTTGACTTTGTGGACGTTCGTTTCTATTCCGGGGACGTCTGGCATGCTGCCTGTAAATGGGTCAAGGATTGCTGTGAGGCCTGCTCGGAGGGCGAGAGCATCGTGCACGGGGGCTTTGAGTGCAGAGGTAATCGCAGCAAGCACTGGCTCTGCATTTTTTATATACTCGGCATCATAGCTTAGCGTCATTTTAGCGGATGTATAGAGATTATGGGGGGATATAGAAGAAACAACACGAGAACCTGCGGATGAAGGTCCATTATATGGTCCCAACTGCCTGAGAACAGGCCTCTCAATTAGCCTCGGAGTACTCGTCATCTTTGAGCCGCGCTAACCTGGGGATGGCGGGGTATCCTAACCGCCCACACCTGGGCCAATGTCCAATGGAGAATTTATCCTGAGCAGCTGAAGACGAGGGATCCCGTTAGTGCTTACAAGTAACGGAGTATTTGTTGGATATCACTGCCACGGCCTTGTGGAGTTAACCAGTCCTTTCTTAACCCTCGATGTTGCCAAGTCGGCTGTGTCTGACAGTCTTAAACTTACCGTTCAGAACGACTGATCCGATCTGCAAAATGTCCTAGATTAATACATCGCTTATCATGGCGGCCAGTAGAACATTCAATGAATATAATAAGTAGAAGTGTATGTAGGCTTCAGCCATGTACCAGGAGACAGTCTCATCGACACCATTGGTATCCCCGTAGATATAGGGCTGATCCCGGGAGATGTTCGCGTATAGAATATTATATTTATATGGCTCTGCAATATAGTTATTATTAAGTGTAATATAATCTATGCTGATGATGAGTATAAACCGGTTAGTGAAACAGTAGTGGTTGGTTCGACACTATGCATATTAGAACGGCACGAATGCTCGTACACTTTCAGTAGAACCTTGAACCCATAGATTCTGTGTGTGGTAACCTCGACAGGTACCGAGTAACGGTCATCACATCTCGTACGCTTGATCAACCAGCAGAATACGGATCTGGTGCTATAGCTTCAGAATTAATGGCTATGCTTTGATTTGCTTCGCAGCTGGAACTCTGTTTACCCTATTGCTGTATTCCGTTTTTCGCACCTAATGCGTCCTCTTGTGAAGCTGATTCCGTTAAAGAGGTCTTACTGGATACTTCCTTATCTTGGAACTACTGTAGCTGCCAAACGAGCCTTAATAGATATACGGTGTAGAATCCTTTGTATTTATAGTTGCACCGATCAGTTGTTGACTGGCTTATGCCTGATAATCAATATGGATTACTGTATTACAGCCAATAAGAAGTATACCACTAGAAAGATATAATGATGATCTTCAGGCCAGACTAGCATAACACGGGCTGCTGTAGTCTCGCAATATTTAAGTACTATAACCGTCCCGTATCACCAGCTAGACTTTGCCTCCAGGGGGGATATGTCGCTGGAAATGGCAACTTTTTTATAGAACTTCGTCAGCTCAGTCGCCTCAACCTCCCGCTTCAGCTTCTCGTGGAGGTATACTTTCGGTTCCAGGCACATATATGACGGCGCTGAGCGGCGCTCCTTACTTGGCGATCTATGCCCAGGTGCACATCCTTTGTTTAGTATAAAATATGTACTTGGCGGGAATAGTCAGAGCTTTTAGTTACTCATCACTCATACAAACCTTTAACTTGAAGGAAACATTTAGCAGTAACTTCTTAGACAGTGCGGTATATTTCCGCCACGACATAAAATGCAGCATTCTGCTATCGGATTCCGTCGTACTGGCCCACTCCGTGCGACCATATCTGTATCCATACTCGCACAAGACTGCAACTCGCCCCAATTATACACCTCGGGCGCATTAATCCCAGTAACGTCTCTGCCAATCTTCCCTTCCATTCGGTCACCGGCGGCTTGGTGCCCAGCACCCCGCCCGGCCACCTTACTTATCAGGCTGTGATCGCTCGTCCAAGAGCAGTAGTGGAGTTAACCATGTGGATTGTATCCTCAGATCGTTGTTGATTAGGAAACCAGGACTGCTCGTTGGCCAGATCCCCTCCCTGACACATGATATACACTCCAATCGCAACACGTCACTCTCCAGATCCATCGATATACTCCATATTCCCTGTCGATATACTCTGGTCCAGGCCACCAGTTAGGTTGAGAGCGTTATAAGTATTGCCCAAGCTGCACGAGGCATTCACCATCGCCCACCCTCAATATCACCAACACTCAAAGTCGTCTACCCAAACCCAACAACGAAAGAGAAGAAAAAACATACAATATGTGGGGAACAAGACTCCCCGCAGAAACCCCCATAGTCACCTCCATCTTCGGAATCCAACACCACCCCTCAAAAGACACCGACAACTCCGCTCTCATAAACACCTTCAACACCCTAATAACCAACCAACCCGCCCGCATCGAAAACCTCGAACAGGACAACCCCGTCCCAACACGCATCTGGCTCACATACTGGCCCTCCCAGGCCGCGTATCAGAAATGGTGGAGCAGTGACCCCGTCGCCTCGTTCTGGGCGTCCCTCCCCGACGACGCAGGCGTATACCGCGAGATTCTCACCGTGCCGCCTGGGAAAACACAGCACGGGACGAATGTCTCAGACCGGATATCCGGCATGGCACACTTGGGGGAATTCGAGTCGATTCTGGATAAATCGGGGTATTGGGGGTGTTACTATGACCGGATGGGCGATGTCACGAAGGAGAATAAATTCCGCACTGAGGTATCGAAGAAACCAACACGAATACATCCATTATCGATTACTTCGCAAGGATCTGGAGAGAGTAGTGGCAATCTTCCCATCCGCAGAGGAAGGATTCAACTCCCCACTCTCCCGGATAACATCGCCTTCGTAGTGGAAGGCCAAGACCACGGCCTTATCCTCCCTGAGGAGAAGGAGCACTGGCTCGAGAACTTCGACCAGCCAGTGACACATTGGATATCTGACCTCGTCGCGGCAGGTCCAGAAAAAGGGATTCTGGATTCGAGACTCTGCTACAACCCCGAGGGCGGGATGTACAAGGCCGCCGATGCGCAGCCGCGGGAGCTGAACTTCAACGACAAGGTGCAGCTGTTTTATTTCCTGGATATGGAGGCTATGGAGAAAATTGGCAGGGAGAATATAGGGCATGTTAGGCTGAGACGCGGGTTTATGCAGAGTTATGGGCCTGGGGGTGTGATGACTGAGTTACCTGGGAAGTTGCGGTTGTGGGTTGAGGCGAGTATCTTGAAGGGGAAAGATATGGAGTGTGAGTATGTTGGGTGCATTGAGGGGACGGGGCTGATGGGGTTGAATTGGGATTGATCGGATTTTGTTCGTGAGGATATTCAAGTTGATGATGGCTGTTTACTCGTTGATCGAACTATAAGTGCCGACCATCGGGAAGGCATAGATAATATTTACAGCGGAATTTGCATAGCATACATGCCGCGTCTAACATGAATCACAATTCTGCGAATAAAATAAGCGCTCCAACGACAGAAATTTCTTGATCCTGTGTCATGGTGGTATATATATTTCGAAGCATTTCACCGCACTAATGGGGAGATGATGTACAACGACTTGGGACACAACGCAGCAGCCCTGCAAGGAAATACAAGATAAAAAAGCGTTAAATTCAGCTACGGAAGAAAGTTTCTTGCTGAAAGCAAATGGACGCATTGTTTGGCCTCATCATCGCCATGGGCACAGTAATCACATGATACTCCAAACACGTGATCTCGGGATCGCTCCGACCCGAATTCCGCAAAATTCCGCAGTGGACTGAGCTGGTCGTTGTCACCCTCAGTGCCTCACTCAACGAGAAACACGCGGTCGCACGACGACAATGGGCCTCGAGCGACACAAGACGGCCGTCTCGCGGATCGCCTCCGCCATCCGCGGCTTCTACGAGCGCAGAGAACCCTTCCGGATAAACCACGGGTCCACAAACAGCACGCGACCGATCCGACGCCAGAACCAAGTCGACATCAGCGACCTGCGCAATGTGCTGAGCGTTGATCCGGCGACGCGGACGGCGCTCGTCGAGCCTAATGTCCCCATGGACCGTCTTGTCGAGGCGACGCTGAAGCATGGGCTTGTACCGCCCGTTGTGATGGAGTTCCCCGGGATAACTGCGGGTGGAGGCTATGCGGGGACGGCGGGGGAGAGTAGTAGTTTTCGGCATGGGTTTTTTGATCGCACGATCAACTACGTGGAGATGGTTATGGCGGATGGGACAGTTATGAAGGTTTCGGAGGGCGAGAATGCGGATTTGTTTCGCGGGGCTGCTGGCGCGGTTGGGACGTTGGGGGTTACGACCTTGATGGAGCTGCAGCTGGTTGAGGCGAAGAAGTTTGTCAAGGCGACGTATCACCCGCAGCGGAGTGTGAGAGATTCTGTGGCGAATGTGCATGCTGAGACTCTGAATGAGCGAAACGATTATGTCGATGGGATTGTGTATGGGCCGGAACATGGTGTTGTTGTTGCGGGTGAGATGACGAATGATATGCCAGACACTGCAAAGGTGCAGACGTTTAGTCGGGCCTGGGACCCGTGGTACTATCTGCATGTCAAGGACAAGACGCGGACTGGGAACTCGCCGGTGGTCGACTATATCCCTCTGGCCGAGTACCTGTTCCGGTATGACCGCGGTGGGTTCTGGGTTGGGCAAGCTGCGTTTGACTATTTCCATTTCCCGTTCAGCCGGGCAACGCGATGGTTCCTGGACGATTTCCTGCACACACGAATGCTGTACAAGGCTCTTCACGCAAGCGGGGAGTCAAGCCGATTCGTCGTCCAAGATCTCGCGCTGCCGTACTCCAACGCCGAGGCGTTCATCGACCACACCAGCAAGAACCTCGGTATCTGGCCGCTCTGGCTATGCCCGCTCAAACAGAGCCCAGCACCGACATTCCACCCGCACTCCAGCGTGGAAAGCCCTGGCTTCACGGCGGACCAGATGCTGAATATCGGCGTCTGGGGATTCGGACCGAAGGACCCGGAGGAGTTTATCACTGCCAACCGGGAGCTCGAGCACCGGCTGCGCGAGCTCGGCGGGATGAAGTGGTTCTACGCGCACACGTACTACGGCAAAGACGAGTTCTGGAACATGTACAACAAGGAATGGTACGAGGGGCTGCGCCAGAAGTACAACGCGACCACTCTTCCCAGTGTCTACGACAAGGTCAAGATTGACGTGGACGCCGACCGCAAGGAGCGCGAGGAGTCGTGGAGCCGCAAGGCCCGCGGGATCTGGCCGGTTGGAGGGCTATGGGGGATTAAGAAGGCGATTGAGAGCAAGGAGTACCATATCCACCGCAATTCCACCTGGAAGTGGAAGCAATAACTGTATATAGCATATTGTATATTAGCTAGATTGATAGAGCAGCGATAGATGTAATCGCCTAGCCGTTGTTCACGACAGCTGCGCTCTAATCGCATCCTTCACAGCTCCAGCCAGAGTAACTGTATCCTCAGCCCCAATATCCTCATTATCGCGACGCTCATACAGCGTTCCCCCCTCCGTCCAGATCCTCCTGAGCGTCAGCCCCGTCGCATCCGGCTGCCCCTTCTCCCACGCGTCCTTCTCGAGTTCCCTCAACTTGTCCAGCGGCGTATACTCAACACCCCATTTCCCCCCGGTCTGTTTCTCGAACTCAGCCAGGATCTCATCCGGCGTCGTCGTGAACGAGTTGAGCTTGAGTGCTCGACCGCGCGCCTTCTCCCAGTGCGTCAGGGCATGCACGACGAATTTCCCAACACTGCACCCGTTAGCACCCTGTAAACAAACAAAAAAGAACAGAATTTGAGTAGACGACATACTCTCCGCAAGTAACCAAACTAATCCCCCCCTTCCCATCCCCCAGCAGCACCGCCCTCCGCTGCTTAACATCAAAGCTCCCACCCGCATACCCCGGATCCTTATTCGCGCCCAAAAAGAACGGAACATCCGCATACGGCCCCGTCACCACAAACGCATACTCCAAGTCCCTCGTCGCGCGCAGTGCAGCGCGCACCTGCAGTTTCGCCTGGTGCGGCTTCTCGGACGCCGACGCGGGGCTGTACTCGATGTCGGTGCCGTACTCGGAGGGCAGGAAGCGCCGGATTTGCGGTGCTGAGTCGGCCCAGTGGATTAGTTGGATTTGCGCGGTGATCACGCCCCGGCCGAGAGCTGAGACGATCGTGTCGATTCCTGTTTTATCGCATCGTTAATATATCTAGATCCTAGGACCCTATCCAAGGGTCTCGTGGTGTTTGGGTGGGTTGTACCGTCAAATGCCTTCAAAACGTCGTCTTTGTTTGTAACATCGCCGACGAGAATTTCGACTCCCTTGTCGCGGAGGACGTTGATCTCTGTTTCCTTCGTGGACAGGGTGTTGGGGCTGGTGAAGACGGCGATGCGGTTGAAGGAGTCGCGGGCGTTAACGATTGCGGCGATGATGTACGACCCGATGGCGCCGGTGGCTCCGAAGACGAGGAGGTTTGATGTGGACATTTTGTAGTATTTGATTGAATGAATGGAGTTAATTGAATTGATTGAGAGGAGGGAGGGATTTAGCTATTACTTATTTACTTATAAATCAACCCCGCACTGGCTCATTTATGACGTGAATTGCGTGTCGGATTCGATTCCCGATATCCACAGTATAAGTATTTACCGATTTATCCACATTCTAGACTAGCATTGAAAGAGAGATAGTGATTTTATATAGGAGAAAGAAAGGTAAAGGAAAAGAAAAAGAGAGAGAGAGAGTTTACTTGGTCGAAGCAAACTTCTTCAGGCTCTCCTCACTGCCATTCCAGACATCAGAGTCGCCACCAAACTTATACGTATCGGCATTCTGCCAGATCGAGTGCGTATCCCATCCCTTAGGCGGGCTTCCAGCAGACCCGGCCCAGCGGGCAAGGACAAGAGGGTACTGCCCAAAGTCCCCGTTGTTACCGGTGCACTCGGTCCACCAGCTGGTGGTGGTGTAGATCATGGGGTAGCGACCCGCGGCAGCCTTGTATGTCTCGCCGAATTCCTGGATCCAGGAGGCCATGGCGGACGTGGAGAGGCCGTAGCAGCCGGCCTCGAGATCGAGCATGCCCGGCAGTGTCTGGCCATCGCCGGACCAGCCGCCGCCGTGGGCGATGAAGTACTCGGCCTGGGCCTTGCCGGAGCTGGAGCCGGGCTGGGCGAAGTGGTATCCGCCGCGGATGAGCTTGGCCTTGGTGGCGCCGGTGTAGTGGGTGCTGAAGACGGGATCGGTGTAGGTGGTGCCCTCGGTGGCCTGTTTTGTTAGTTAGATGGATGGATTAAAAAGTTGGACGCTGTGGCGTACCTTGATCATAACGAAGCGGGCGCCGGAGGCATAAGCACCAGAGTAGTCGACCTCGGGCTGGTAGTGGGAGATGTCGAAGCCCTGGACGGCGGCGTAGGCAACGCCGGGGAGAGCGAGGAGAGAGAGGAGCTTCATTGTATAGAAGTAGTAGTAGTAGGAGTAGTAGATGTTGTTGCGGTAGTTGTTGTTGTTGAATTGTAGAGCTGTTGGTGCAGGATCTCGTTGGAAGCAACACCCCTTTATACACGAAGCCCTCGATATCCAGGATCTGGCCTGGCCTGACTTGCAAGCGATGCAGGTCCGATCCCTCGTAAAGTCGGTCCTCAAAGTCGGTTCCTCAAACGACGATCTGTGTCGATCCTGATTATATTTGGCTCCGCCCCACGACTGAATCCCCAACAGCCTGTCAGAGCATCGTCTTGCCGAAGTGCCCCTGCCTGGGGTTACAAGCTAAAGTGATCTAAATTATGCAAGGACGAGATGAATTCATGTTTATGCAGAGCACCTGAGCCCCATACTGGATCTGATTGGGGTTTGCTTGTCTAAATTAAGCACAGGGAGGACCCGTGGGCTCAGGGCTCGTATTCCGGGGCTGAGCGACATGCAGAACACGGACACGAGAATGTGACGCTGCGAGAGGCTGAAGGTCCGTTTTGATTGCCAATACGAGAACTAGTTCGTTAGTCTGTTGTTGTCTGCAGCTGCAGCCCTGCAATGCCCTGACTGCTCTGGTGTTGACTGCAGTGGCCAATTACCATGGATTAAACTCTGATCGACAGGACCATTGCAG
Organism: Aspergillus sp. S2111Y; assembly: GCA_023625095.1. Lineage (NCBI taxonomy): Eukaryota > Fungi > Ascomycota > Eurotiomycetes > Eurotiales > Aspergillaceae > Aspergillus > Aspergillus sp. S2111Y. The sequence continues at coordinate 411,004 of JAMABB010000013.1, forward strand.
CGCGTATTTTGGGATACGAGCCTGGTTCCACCGTCTTGCAGAATGATACTTGAATGGGACAAGGCGATTCTACTTCGAAAGATGGAATGACTTCATCAAAGGCGAAACCAGCATCGATTCATATCTCCGACGAGATCGTCTCGACCTGGTCGCTTAATGTAGAACACGATATCCAAGTTTGAGGACATCCGGGCAGCCGATACAGTTGGGAACGTCACTGGCCTCGTGTTGAAACAGAAGAGGAAAGAGAAAGGAGATCTGCAATAACAATCGATTCATGAATGCCTCGGATGGTCTACGGCCCCAAGAACACTCTACGATATTGCAGCAAGATGGAGGAGCACCAAGTACCAAAAATAACCAGTGTTTGATATCTTGATTGAGCCATACTAGCACTCAGGGCGAGACTGTAAATACTTGACTACTGATGTGCCCTCAATGCCAGTCCAAACTCCTTGACCTCCTCGTCACTCATCAACTCCAGCCCCAGCAGCTCATTATCCACCTCCTTATACTCGCCCCCATACTTCCCACTCAGAAATGCCGCCGCAAACAACGCCGGAACAAGGGAAAAATCAAACCCCTTTGCCAACTGTCCCAGAATACTCTGAACAGCGGCATCCGCATCCACCTCCGTCTCCGTCCACGTCTCCCCAGGCGTCCAATTCCTCACAATATCATACACCTTCCGCTGCGTGAGAACGGTATCATGAACACGAACAAGACGATTCCTCGTCTCATCGGACCTGCCCAACGAGGCAACAACCGCCTTCGCAACCGTACTCAACCGACTAACACTAAACCCATGAACACCCCCATCATACAGCGCAACAGCGCGCTTCTCAAAATCCACCACAAGCGGCACAGTAAACAGCATCTCCAAGAACCCACCAACCGCAAACACCGTGTACTCGATCTCGCCGGCGTCTGCCTTGGCAGCCAGATACTCGTGGATCTCAAGAACCGGGGCATGGAAGGGCAGTTTCTTCCCCTCTGGGTCGGACGTCATGGCGCCAAACTCGGCGGGGATGAATCGTTTCACGCCGGCTTGGATTGCGGCGTCGATGGCGGGCTTTTGGAGCGGGATTGCGGACGGCGAAACGGTTGATATGACGACGTCGTGCCCTTGTAGGGCGGTTGTTAGGCTTGAGACGGAGGCGTAGTCCACTTCTTTGGCGGTGGCGCCGGTCGGGAGGTCGCCTAGGGAGGCAGTCGAGCGAGTGAGGACTGTTACGGTATATTGGGCTTTGAGAAGTTCGGTGAGGAGGACTGAGCCTAGGGCTCCTTTCTATGGGGAGTCAGTGCTGTGGTATGCAACTGCGATGGATGGGGTGACTTACGCCCAGCAGGGCGACTTTCTGGAATGTGGCCATTTTGATCGATTGATTATCGCTGATACTTTGATCTGTCTTCAGAAATATTGAGAAGTCCTGGAGGTACCTTTTATATGTCACAGACCGTGATGTACAGTGAGTGTCTCGTCAGCCATTGAAATCGCCACCCACATTGAATGGCTCTCTGGCTGATATCAGCCACAGAAATATGCATATCAACCGGACTTAAGACGTGACATCAGTCTCTAATGCCCGGAAATAGCAGCCTCAAATTATCCGTAACAGCAGAATGTGTCAAGAGATGCCACACCGCTGCGTCGAAAGCCATGCATGGCTGGTTGATAGCCAGCGATCTCCAGATGCCTACAGCTCTCGGATTTAAGCCCGCTGGTTGGAAAAATCGCAACTAAATCAAAACAGGAAATTAACTCGTCATTTAGCGCATTTCCATTCAAATTGTCGGATAGCCAATCACGCTGACAGGCACATCGTATTGGAGGCCTTCGCGCTCGGGCCGTCATCGCCATCGGAGATATAAGCCTACGACGAGCCTCTTGACAAACTGGGTTTTTGACTCCTCACTGAGTCCGATATAGCAGTGAGAATGACATCCCGCAGTAAAGGAAGTCTAGCGTGTGAAAACTGTCGCCGGCGACGCATTAAAGTTTGTCAGGAATAACTACCCCGATCACCAGTGTACTGACATATCAAAGTGCAACCAACTGCGCCCACGATGCTCTCAATGTGCACGAGCAGGGCTTCACTGCTTAGGATATAGAAGTACAATAGACCTGTACTTCAAAGACCAGACTGCGACCATAGCGAGCAAATTCCTGCCAGTTAAGAAGTTATCGCCATCTACTCACAACCGCCCAAGACTGGCAGCGCCAACCGCCGTTCCATATTCCTTGACAGTAACAACACCAACCCTAAACATCGAAGAACTCGCCTGGAATTACTACTTCAACAACTTCAACATCACCCGCCCCAACGCCAGCACCGCCACCGCCTGTAATCCCGAGCCGTACCTCGCGACCTCCTCGTCGGGGATATGCAGCATCACATCTGTAGGACTCGCTGCCCTCGCGACTGTCAGGAAAGATCCGCATATGATGGATCTCGCGCGACGGAAATACTCAGCCGCGTTACGCTATCTTGCACGTGCAGTTGCGGATCCAGCGGAATTGGAGAAGGGATCCACGACGAGTGCGAGTTTTAATTTGTCTATGTTTGAGGTACCTCCCCTACGCATTGTGGGAGGGTGATTGGTCTTGTTTGTGCTAATGAGATAGATGATAATATCCGATACCCCCTCCGCTGCATATTCTTGGATGAAGCACATCCGGGGCACGGCAGCCCTAATGTGCGTCGTGCAACTGCCGACGACGAAGATGGTTTTTGCGATGGTTGGGTGTTTGCAAATTGCTTTTACTGCTGTACGTCACCAGCTCAACCGCAGCGATGATCCATATTTATATATGATGGTATGGCTAACGGTGACAGACTGTCGGATGCCTCATCGCCAACCAACCAGTCCCTCGATATCTAATCAGACTGGTAAAATCCTTCCGGAATGAGGAAAGTCGTGAAATAGCGCCGATAAATGAGTTATTCATCATCCTCAGCGCGCTTGTCAATCTCTACGTCGAGGCAGAGGGGGCAGGGGCAGGTGTCGGTGATGATCTCAGCCCAGCTCTATCAGATATCGACGCAGACCTGATATCCTGGAAAAGGCGACTCCCATCAATCTGGACCGGCGATCCAAATACCGGAAACACCGTCCATAGCGGAAACCCGCACTGGAAACCCAAGGTATGGGGATACTACCAGCTCTGCCGGATTCTCACGCACCGGGTTCTGTTGGATCATACCGTGCAATCTGCGGACAGGAGGGCGGAATCGCTGGGTATACTATCGCAGATGGCGAGCCAGATATACGAGCATGTCCCTATGATGCTGAGGAGGTCGTTCGGCTGCCCCGACCAGTGTCTGGGATTGACCTCGGATGTGTTCTTCCTTGTGACCATTCTACAAGTCCTGGTTAAACTTACGGATCGCTGTACTGTCGTCAGGGAGTGGGCTGGCCCAGCGCAGAAACAGCTCGGAGAGCGCTTCGACCCGCTGAAACACTTTGTCGCCAGGTTCCTACACTAGAACAGAGGAGACCAAAGAGAATAACTAACGGAGACATCTGATTCTCATATCGTCATAACGTCCAACGTCCAACGTCAAACATCAACTGAACTAACTAGGCAGTATCGTCTAGCTACCCAACATGCTCATACCGATTCGACGGAACCTCCTGGATATGAAACTCGGTCGTGCGCAAGATCCCCCTGGGAACCTGCGGCTGCGTCGACCCCGTAATCGGCGTTTCGCTATCACTCCCACTGCTGATATTGGTGCCATTCTCACGATCCCTCCGCGACGACACCGTCCACGTCAGCGGGTACTCGACGAAATCCCGCCCCACGCTCGCAAAGGGCACATACTGCTGGTGATCGATGTTGGTGGTCTGTGTCTTGGCGGCCTTGGATTTCGACTTGGATTTGAAGTGTGCCGCGCGCATGGTGCCGGCGAGTTCGTGCGTGGTGGATTTGCTGCGCTTGCTGGAGCGGTGGCGGACGATGATGTTGAAGAGAGGCGTTAGGGCGGGTATGCACGCGGCGAGGATGATCAGGTATTGTTCGAGGGTGACCCAGATGGTCAGGTTGACGGTTTTCCAGCTGTAGTCTTCGTAGGAGGTGAGGCCGGCGAGGTGGGTGGTTTTGATGATTGCGGCGACCATGGCGCTGGCACTTATTAGAAGGGACTTGTTATTGGGGATGGGGAGAGACGAACACAATTCCGAGCGAGAGGACGACGCCCAGCCCGACCTTGACCTTTGTTGCCATCTGCAGTCTCCGGATGGTGAAGAGAGGGTATACCGCGAGGATGAGATCGGTGAGTGCCGATACAGCTGATTATCGTTAGCCCAACAAACAAGAAGACAGTTTACAGATTCATGAACATACAACCCTGAAAGAAGGCATATTTCTGCTGCGTCCCCGGAGGCCAGCAGTGTCCCTCTTGCATATCGAAATTCCACAACTTCCTCGTCGGGATACACTGCGCATAGATCGTAAAGACACCACCAGCATTAATCAAACTCATGACCACAATCAGCGTATAAAGCAGTGCCTTATGATTATTCACACCCCCGATAATCCGAATCAAAAACAGCGCAACCGACACCTTCCCCCAGTTTGTCGACGTAACGTGAAACCCCTGCGACAGGATCTGGTACTTCATCGCCATGCTCTTCTGGTGCTCCGTGAGCTGGACCATATGCCGCCCGGCACCGTACGCGACGCTGATGATGACAAGGATCGTGTTGATGGCGGCCTTGACGAGCGCGAGGAGGATGCATGCGTCGTCCCAGCCCCAGGAGCGGAGGATGCGCAGGCGCACCCACAGGCGCAGGACCATGAAGATGATGCATATGCCTAGCAAGGGCCAGGCGACGGCGTGGAGGATCCAGCCGCGGTTGGGGTCTGCATCGGGGTCGGACATGGCTGGAGGGACGCCGACATCGAGGCAGTGAGACCTTGGGCGCAGACCAGGGAGAAGGGATCTGGAGTCAACAGTGCGGGGATGCAGGACGATATAGCGAGCGCATGGCGGGCAGATGAAGATCGGGTAGAGGAAATTAACGAGATCTGGAGTGGTCACTGGTGATAGTCTGATGGAGTGGGATGGAGTGGTATGGAGATCAGGCGGTGCTCGGTGTTTCAGGGGGCGATAGTGGTTGTGCAGCTCATGAACTTAATCAAATCTCTGCCTTGCAAATGGCTTGATAGGCCTGTTTATTTCCCGTTCAAGCAGTTCGTCAGGACAAGCTGAACCTGTTTTGGCGTGCCAGGCCCACATCGCAAACCCAGTTCTCCGGAAGGTTGGGTCCAAGTGGAGGCCAGCAAATGGCTTACAGAGCAATCCTGCTGGTTAATTGGATGAATTATTGCCTTTCTTGGACGTCTCCGGCTTCTCCAGCAGATCGACATATTCAAACCAATTGTCCAAACCTTCGCAAACTATCGTGACTCGCGGGAGGCTCTGTGGCCTGACTCCCTGCAGGTGCTCAAAACGAGTCCCTAATTCTGGTAATTCACCTGCCAAGTGCCAACTCAAGCTGCTGGGTCAAAGCGCTCAAACCATTCGGCTTCGTTCTCCACTGCAGTCCCTGCTTCAACTGGTGGACCGCGCAGTCACAGACTCACATGCATATGCAATCTCCCAGCCGTGCACCTGCACCATGCTGTCTAGTCTGACAAGATTCAGCCAGGGCCAGGCCTTGCCATATTCTTATGACTCGATCTCGCCCACGTGCGTTAATCCCGATGGGGGCCTCCAGTGGATCATGTTAAACAGTTGAAACATTTGGTATACCTCATGATATCCGACCTTAGAGCTGCCCGCGGGAGAGATTGAAGGACCTGCAGCAAATATTGATCACAGACCAGCTCCTGCGACGAACCCTAAGTGAAGATTATCCAGTGAGGAGCCGCCAATGGAGCTCTTCAGTCCTCTGAGCTGCTTCATTACGCGAATTGAATTGCGACAGTAGTCGAATACAAGTCCCACAATAATGCCAATCGTCGCCACTATATTTTCGACACTCGTCACTGACCATTCGCAACCTAGCTGACCCCTCATGGACCCTCCGGGCTCTTCAACCTCGTAGATCGAATGTTAGGCTTCGATCTGCAGACTGCGGAACCGCTGACAGAGCCTGATACGGAGACCCTTGCAAGCCGTAACAAGTCTCACAACTGTTGCGATCGTGCTCTGAAACGGATACCCAAGAGAGTCCCAGTCACAGTGCTTGAAGGATCATGTAGCGGAGGAGGGATATTGGAAGTACTGGCCTGGAACGCGCCAGCTCCAGCTCCAGACCGGGCGAATAGCCTCGGCCAACATTAACTAATTCGCCGACAGGCTGATTGCGAGCGAGCTCATTCCGGTCGGCCGAGTATAGGATATCGTAGACCGGGACTAGGAGGAGACCTTTCGTATACTTTGAGTTTAATCTCCTGGGCCTGGCATGGGCAGTGGACTCTGCTTCATGGAGTGATACTGGTCGTTATCCATTGTAAACTTAAAAGAGGTCATAATTTCGTCAGAGAGGGACCCAGGTTCTTTTTTTAGCTAAGGAACCTTAGTATACTCTTGTGCTACGTAGCTGTTACAAGGTCGATTGTTTGTTGAATTATTAACAGTAGGTCCCGTCTAATAATAATAATAATAATAGATACTCATACAACTCAAGTATAGTAAGGAATCTGCTCACTCGGGATCCGACTAGGCCGACGACTTCCATATCCCAAGCCAGAGCTTCTACGACGCTCATCATGTCGCTGACGGTCCGCTTCCAAGGTCTGGGCGAATTTACTACGTTTGCGAATAGCCGGGCCCTTCCAGTAGAAGATATAAACCGGAATCATGACCAGCACCGCTATGCATCCTAACAAAGTGCTCGCCCATTGCAGGTGCAGTCTCCCGCCGATATTCTGGTACATTGGGGTGGAATACATCGTGGCGACACCGGCCAGGAAGTCTCGTGCGAACCCGTTACCACCTGTGGCTGATGCAGAGTACGGACCGTACGCGGCTACCATGTAGTCGATTGTTGCCATGTAGATACCGTAGTTCGCCATGGCGATGAGACAGGCGAAAATGCATGGGGCGATCCAGGGTGTATAGACCGGGCCCATGGTCGTCCAAGCGAAACCCAGTAAGCCGATTGGTTCAAGAGGGCAGATGTAAAGTAACAAGAGAAGGCGACGTTCAGGAAGACGGACTGCATTGCCATGTTTATGGCGAAGGCTCATTTGGCGCCAGATATCAGGCAGGAATATGGCGTATGCGATCAGGTAGCCGATCAGGATGGAGCCGAATGTCATGCCCACGGCCAGGACAGTGAAATTCCATTGCTCGAAGACAAGGGTGAAAGAGCTGGTAAAGACGAAGATCAGGGCATCAGAAAATCCAGAGAGGAGAGACAGAAACAAGACGATGGGCTCGCGAATAAACATCTCGAAGGGTCGGCGCCACACGCGCAAAACCTCCTTTGCATCCATTCGAACATCCTGCAGCTCATTGGGGCCCCAGATATCGTCGCCATTCTTCCTCCGGCGTTTCGCTTCGCGGTCGATCAGGATTGTAGCCCTGGTCTCCGGGACCATGAAGAAATGCATGGCCTGAGTGACACCACCTACAATCAACTGGATCCAGAACACCCAATGCCAGGAAAGATATTGGCCGATTATACCACCGAAAAAGGGTCCAACCGTAGAGCCTCCCACGGATGATAAGACAACAAACGCAACAGCAAACCCCTGGTCTTCTGCTTCCCACATATCAGCAGTCATTCCTAGTGTCACTGAACCTCCAGCGGAACTGAGACCCCCAAGGACTCGGCAGACTACAATAGTGCCATAATTGGGAGCGACGGCGCACGGAATCTGCCAGACATTGACCAGGAACAGAGAAAGCTGCATGATAGGCCATCGACCGAATTCCTCACTCCAGGGAGCCCAGAGCTCGCACCCAAAGGCGTATGCGACGAGGAAAACAGCCTGCCCGACACGAGCAGCCTGTTCACTAATTTTGAACTCTTGTACAAGGCCTGGAACGGCATTCGCATATACACCGGTGTTGAAGTTCATGGACATCTGGACCGCGAAAATGACAGACAGGATCATCCACTTCTTCCACCAAGGGAAGCAGAAACCCAGCTTGTCGTAGCACTCATCTTCGAGCAACTCCCGCTTTCCACCGCGGTGGAGATCCTTGGATTCCTCCTTTATAAGTTCAGCGGATATATCTTCCGCCTGGGTCTGAGTTGGATGGTCAGAGGCATGCGTGTCCTGGGGACCGTTCGCAGGGCTGTCGTCCTTGTCTTTTCGCACACTATTGGACTCCATACTCTGTATGATGAAAGTGATTGCAGATATTCATCACGAAATTACCCCATGTCCTAAAAAAAGAGAATAATAACTCGCGGGTGCAATGATGTCAATATCAACTGTGGCGACTGGCGTCATCGCCACCAACTTTGTCCTTACCACAGCTGCATCGGAATTGTCTAATGCGGAGTGTTTTCATAATTGAGTGATTGCATTCGACGGTGCATTGTACATTCAACTGAAGGTATAAACTGGAATTTAACTATGTTTTTGCACCTGTGCCCTCTTGCCAAAAGCGTAGAAACAAAGAAACAACCATGCATAAGGACTCGACCCAACAAGACCCCGAAATAAGTAAATCGCAAAGGTTTATTGCCTCTCACGTAGTGCATTATCTACATATCTACACAGACTAGCATGATGCTGGTAGACCTGCTCTTGCTTCACGCTGTTGCCATGCCTGCCTATACAACGGCTGTAATACAAGGGCGCCGTGGTGTTTGCTGATACTGGAATCGATTCCAGACTTCGCGGACTCTCCCATTAGTCCTTTTTCTGGCGCTTTTTGTCTGGTTGCTCGCCCTCTGGTGTATCAACTTCAACCTCGTCTTCTAATTCCTGGTCTTCATCCTCTTCAACCACTTCGTCTTCTTCACGGTCTTCTTCTTCCCTCTCATCCTCCTCCTCCTCTTCTTCCTCTTCTCCCTCCTCTTCGTAAAGTCCACTGTCGTCCTCCGCTCCATATACTGCCTCTTCATCGCTCTCAACCTCTGGCTCTTTCTCATCCTCCTGATCCTTGCTAACTTCCTTCCTCTTCCTCTTTGCCGCTGCTGTATTGCCCACAAACTGCTTCCCCTTCTTTGAACCCTCCGCCTTCCTCTCCTCCGTTTTTTCCTTCTCTCCCTCGTCTAGCTCTTCCCACGCCTTTTTAGGCAAATACCGCTTGCGAGTTCCATCGTCCTGCTTCGCTGTCCCAGATCCTTCTTTAGTTTGCCACTCCTCTCCTGTCCACTTTTCAAGATTCTTCTGCTCCGGCCTCTTCTCCTCTTTTGATGTAGTATAGTCACCCCCGCGAGCCTTGTACTCCGAGGCCGTCAGTTGCGCCTATTATTTTAGTTTCCTGTTCCCTAATGAATTGTCTACTGAATACCTTGCGTGCAGACCATTGACCCGGTTTTCCGCCTTTGTCGCCCTTCTGGACTTCGTTTTTGACATCTTCGCGTAGCTCGGGATCTGTATAGTTCTTTGGGTTTGAAGGCATTTTTAAAGATACAATATGGTAGATGTTCTAAAAGTCGACAACAGTGGTTGTAAGTCTTGGTTGAATTAGATGTCCAGTCTATCCCAATCATCATGACGGTTTAGGGCAATGACATCACGATTTCCATCTAAGCACTCTACCTCGACATCTACGAACTTGAACGAAATTATACCCTCTCAACAACCGTCTTAACTAACTCAGCAATCCTCTCCGAAACCCCCGACAACCGCGGGATATCATGCCCACCCCCATGATCAAACTCCACCCGATCCGGACAAAACTCCGCCAACTGAATCCCCGCAGGCCATCTGGGATCCTTACACCCATAAACATGCACCGTGGGAATTTGGACCCTCGCCCACTCCGGAAACGCCGTAAAATCAAGCCCAAAGACATCCTCCCTCCGCGGCCTCATTACCGGGTCCGGATCATGGATCAGCGCAGCCCCATTCCCATCCCACAGCCCAACACCGCGCTTTATCAGCGTCGTGTCTGCGGCGAAGGTACTCAGTCTCCCTGCTGTACCGTTTAGCAATGCCCCTGTCTCTTTGTTGATTTCTTCCGCCAGGTCCGATACATCTAGACCCATGTCCCTGAGTGCGTAGAGCGGTACCCCGCCGCATATAAACACCGCTGCACGGAAGGGAAACTCTTGTCCATCCCCATGCCTATCCCCATGTCCATCTCCATAACGGCCATCAAAAGCACAATACAGCGCCATCGTGGCAACAAGCGAGCAACCCTGCGAGAACCCCATCACGGCCTCATACGGTCCATTCTTCTTCACGTATTCCAGAACCCAGGTATGTGCGTCTCGGAGCCCGGTCGGCGTGGGCTCGCGGTACCATGTGTACGTTGGCGAATCGGGGTAGATGGCTTTTATGCCTGGGGCAGGCGCGCTTGGGTGCGGGGCGGAGACGAAGTCGAAGGTGTAGGAGGGGGGGAGTCTGGAGCGGAATGCTGCTGTTGTTGGGAGTTGGTTAGATTTGGTTCTGACTGGAGTGGCCTGGAGTGACCTGGAGTGGAGGGTAGCTAGGTACCGGTTTGAGACTTGAAGATTGAGGCGCTGGTGCCGTGGCCGTGGAGGCAGAGGATTTTGGGCATTGTCCCGTCCTCTCCAGCTCCTGAGAGTAGAATCTGGGTGTTATTGGGTTTGGTGGAAGATAGGGGCTCGTTGAGGTTATATCTGCTGTTGTAATGTGCTAGGACGTTGTGGCATGTCGTTGAAGAATGTGTCTATATTTATCACCACACATGGTTTGTGCTACATTGCAATCTAGGCCAGGAACAAAAGTACCTATCGATCTCGTAATGCCTCCGTAGGTAATAGGGCCTGTCTTACATATCACTGCCGGGACTTTGCAGCCGGTCGGTGACCGAAATGACACACCCGATGCAGGGATAGACTACTGGCCAGCGATATACCCCGATATTTGCATTCTTACGCCAATCAACATAAATAACCTTCATTTAACCAGCCACGGCATCAACACCTCCAAAAACGCCATCTCTTCTTGCGGACTTCCAGCAAAGCCCGGGAATCCAGCCTTAGCTACCTTCTCAGTCCACTCACGGTATTTGCTAAACCCTCCGAAATAGAACTTCGTGACCGGCTTGCGACCTTCAATATTGATTCCAAAGAACCAGCCAACCGCCTCCTTGAAGAGTGAGCCCGCCGAGACCTGCTGGCACATCTCACTCCACCGCTCCTCAGCTCCAGGCAAGACCTCCATGACATGATCCTCTCTGGCATTCTCGCTGTGCAGGATACAATCCATGATGAAGTCGACCTCACGCTCGAGAACAACAGGGAAGTTCGCGAACGCGGCCTGCGGACCGGAAACGACGAACATGTTAGGGAACCCTGAGCATGCGACCCCGCCGTAGGCTGTTGGGCCGTTTTTCCAGTGTTCTTGCAGTGACTTGCCCTCGCGCCCGGTGATGTTCAAGCGCAGGTAGCTTCCTTCCACCGCATCGAAGCCAGTCGCCAGGATCAGAACATCGAGAGGGTGTAGGCTACTGGTGCCGTCTCGCTCACGGATCTTGATCCCCTCGGGTACGATTTCGTCGATGGGCGTCTCGCGTAGGTCGACGATGTCAACATTGTCGCGATTAAAAATCTGGTAGTACCCAGCATCGCAGAGCGGGCGACGGGCGTACAGGTCCCAGGGTTTCAACGCCGCTGCCTTCCGCGGGTCTTTCACGATTTCGTCGATTTTGCTACGGACGAACTTGCAGGCTTCTTCATTGGCATCGCGGTCGGTGGTAAGATCACCAAATGCACTGAACATGAAGCGGAATGCGTTGCTCTGGTCCCAGACCTCTTGGAATGCTTGCTGGCGTTCTTCGGGGGTTGCTTCCATTGTTTTACGGGTTGACTCGTGGATGCCGAATCCAGTTGCAGAAGCCTGGGTGCCTTCCCATATCTTGTCGTAATTACTATTAATGCCCTCGCGATAACCCGCGGGAATGGGACGCTGGCCACTGGGAACTGAATATTGCGGGTGTCGTTGGAACGACACAAGTTGGCCCACGTCTGGTGCGATCGCTGTCATCACCTGGACACCTGTAGATCCGTTTCCAATGATTCCAACGGTCTTGCCCTCTAGTTTGACCGAGTGGTCCCATCGGGCTGTATGAACGGTCGCCCCAGCAAAGGAATGGACTCCAGGGATATCAGGGTAGTTCGGCTGGGCCAGAATACCCAAGCAGTTTACCAAGTAGCGGCAATGTACAACCAGACCCCCCGAGCAAGTGACCACCCAAACACTGCGGTTGCTATCCCAAGCAGCGCTCTGCATCTCGGTATTGAATCGCATGTACTTCCGGAGGTCGTGCCGCTTGACGACATGTCGTATATACTCGAGTATCTCCGGCTGGTAGAGGTAGTGCCTATCCCATGGGTATGACTGTAGATCCTCCTTATCCCATGAATAGCGGTACAGGTAGGATTCTGTGTCGCTCATCGCTCCTGGGTACGTGTTCCAGTACCAAGTACCACCGACATCGCCACCCGCCTCAATACACTGGACCTGAAGGCCAGCCCGGGAAAGCCGATATGTTGAGTATACTCCCCCCATGCCCGCGCCAACGACAAGCGCATCGACTATGTTTTCGGCCGCAGACCCCATGTTGCCTATCCAGTATACCTGTCAATGTAGAATCCAACGTCTCTCGAGTACTGGGCGAAACCGGAGCGAAGAATTAGGGGTAGATGTGCCCTCTTGATTGTGGTTCAGGTTGCGATATAGGACGTGCGAAGCGAAAAGGAGTGCCTGAGGGAGGACTACGTTTATGACATCCCATGCGGGGTTGACTGATTAACGACCTGATTCTCATTCCTTCTGGTCGCAGGTGCCAGTTGAAGAGAGCGGGGAGGCCGAGGCTATGCACGCAGCCTGCATGGGCACCTGCAGTTGACGGTGCGAGTCAGCTTCGTCCCATGCAGAGCATTCCTGGAATATTTCATAGAGCTTTGCAGGCGACTGGAGCTCCCCGCATGACTCGCAGCTTCTCCAGTATCTAATCACAAATCCTCAGAGTCGAGTCATACGAGCGCAGGCGGGGGTGAATATCACCAGTCAGTGATGAACACTGTATTCTAGGTGTTTCAAATTGGAATCAGGACCAGGGGGGAAATACTCCAAGAAATTAAGCAGGGAGAGCTTTCCGTGCAGCATAGCTAGACTGCATTGACGCGCATCAAAATTACCGGTTTGGCCAACGGACTTGCATATTGCCAGGCGACCTCTCTGCGCCCACTTCCAATCAGGCTGCATGAAATCCGCCGATCGCTGTCAATTCTGTATCCTTTGGTCCGTATAGAAGTGCCAAGTGCGGGTGGCTATCGCGCCAACAGCGACGAGAATAATAATTCCCTGATGCGTGCCCATGTGCCGCCGCATATGCTGATCAGCTTAACCACGGAGAGGGGAGGGGTGCATATTTCGCTCAGACCACGAGATTTCATGTTCCCGTAAAATTACCCAGCCTATTTTCCATCCTGTCGCGTTGGTGACTCCCAAGGGCTTTTCATGTGACGTCTCATCTACTCAACCCACATCTGATTCCACGTCTCCCAGAAATTCAAGGTCGACGATTCATCCAAAAGTGCATCAACCATACTAGTCATGTCCACGTTTGGATCGAGGTCAACATTATTAACAACGGGATGACCCGTGGTAATTCCAGTCGACTGGTCTTGATCTGGTTGGGGTACAGCTACCCCTGGAGCTGGGGCAGGAGCAGGAGCAGGAGCAGCAGGAGCTCGTGTGATGTCGCTAGCGGCTTCGGGGCAGATTTGCTGGATTGCCATAGCAAATATCCCACGGTATATTGATGCCACTGTGTACACCTTCTGGAATTCCTCCATGACCATCATGCATGCGTTGAGCTTATTCAGGCGGAGGCGTCTCGATAGAGGGTTGCCGGAGCGGCAGTTGAGGAGGTGCATCTGCATTGCAGGGATGAGGAGCGGTGGTCTACAGATATTAGTTAGTCTATCAAAAATGGGTCACAATAATGGGGAGTAAGGGGTTAGCTCACGTCATAGGCAAGGCATATTCGAGGAGGTTTTCCTGAGCGAGAGTCTCCAGAACGTCGTTTGTGCGCGACGCCGCAGCATCTGCTTTGGTACGTATTGTTTCTTGCCACTGCAGCTGGTGGTTTGGGGATATGCCATCTGGCGGGTCCGTTAAACATGGTCGGTACAGAACGATAAGAATTGCCCTATAACAGTCAGTGAGATAGGCTATGAACTGGTCAAGTTGACGTACTCATAGTGTAGCTGAAGGTGGTGCAGATAGAACCGGGTGGAGCCATTCCAACTGGGACATTGTTCTGGAGGCTTATAACGCAAGATCTCTGCCTCTAGGGTCTCGATCTGTTCACGCGAGGGTTTTGGTCGCACTGTCTTATAGCTCAATGTGAGGACGGAGCCAAGTAACCTACTTAGCTGTATCAACATAATCCAGTATTCAGCCAGAACAGGCAAGTCATCAGGGATAAAGGCAGAAAAAAGAGACTGAGGAATGTTTTTGAAGTCGTAAAGGATATCTGCCACCGACGGCATAGCCACGTCGCAATCATCGAGATCAATGCGTAGCGGTCGTCCAAGCGTTAAACTCAACCAACGGTCGCGGAGAAAGCACGTCCACCAGAGACGTCGCCAGAGATGCCGCTGTTGGTCTGTGATGGCTGCATTGTATCGCGCCGCGTCAGGGTTGCGGTGGAGGCCGAGAATCTGGCAAAGGCTGATAGAAACCCCGGTCCAATACCACGGCTGCGCATGCTCGTCGACTTCAGAGTGCCAAAAGCCTAACATGAGGGAAGTCTGCAAAAGCACTGTCTTATCCCGCTCTCCGCTATTACTGTACAGGCACTGATCGTAAGCGTTAATTGTGCCCATCATCAACCAGAATGAGTAACTTGCCTTTGCGTGAGAGTACATGGCCGCCTTCATCGCCTTCCTCGAATCGTACCCTTCCCGCTCGCAGATACTAGATGGGACAAACTGCGATCAAAAGTTAGCAGCAAGCTTCCAGTTTGCGTTTGTCGAGCCGTACATTTACAGCCACAAAGAACACACTCCACACGAGAAGCAGGTTATACTCGTGAAGCCGGCCGGCCTGAAAGAAGTACAAAATCTGGTCGGCTTCAATGATGGGCACGATTGTGTGTACATGGCGGAAGTATGCTTGAAGAAGACACTCGCAAGCCTCACTGCTAGGGAGATTGAAGACCCCTTTACTCTTGAGGTAGTTGCGGTCCTCCTCACACAGCGATTCGGTGGCGCGCGTTGGAATTAGGAAGTGTCTAGCCAGAGACTCTCCGGAGGATAGTGACAAGGTAGATGTTATCCCAGTTTTGTCACCTAGTGGCGGTATTTGTTAGCTCTATCGTGCATGTTAGCGGAAATTCCTTACCAGTGTAGAAGGGAACCTGTCCAGCTCGTCCGGGGTTCCCCAAGGCGGCCGCAGCGATCTCAAGCCCATTTCGCTCCTCGTCCTGGATACTGTATTGTTCAGCAGACCCAGGAATAGCTGACGGTCCCGCTGAATGTCTCTGGAAGGTCGGCGTAGAATTTGCTGTAGTGTCGGGGGGAGGGACATTTCCCCCAGTGTACGTGTCAACGCGACTAGGCGGACTGCTGGTAGCCGCGCGCAACGACTGTCGCATCAAGCCATTGCGACGATTTGTTCGAGGTCTAAGATCACGGGTTAGGTGTGAATTTTCCCGAGTCTAAGAGGGCAGTCTTCTCACATTGAGGCTGCGTCGTCCACTACGCAATCAGCGTGGTCCTGGGCACAGCGGATGCACGGCACGCCGGTAACGTTGATGCTACACCGGACCTTGCGCGAACGGCAAGAGTGACAGGCGACGGTGGATCGATAGCGCCGAGCTGACATGGCCGCTAAACGCGGACAAGAATGTTGGGATGTTGTAGAAGGGAAGTGACTCGGTGATGCCGCGGGAAGAAAAACCTCGGAATGTCTGCCTGGATTCTGCCTGAACTCGGCCTGAAACCAGTGCCGGGCACTCGCCGATTAGGCCGAGATTGCCCCGAGTCCTCTCAGCCATTCATGATGCACCTTGAAACATGATATTTTATCTTGTTGAATGAACCTAGATTGCTGTATTAGTTCCGACTAGTTAGCGATCATCCTCACCTGCGTTAGACCTTCGGAGGCCGAACATGGGCGAGAAAGCTCATGATATATACATCTATAGCATCTATACTGTTTATATATATCGTGCATCGACCCGATTACATGTCCCTCTACATCCACAAAGACCCCTTCGAATATAATATAACATTGGAATAACAGCATTTTCTCTTCTATATGCGCTTTAATTTCTGCTTATTAAGTGTCTAACTAGTTCCATACTCCACATATATCCCCATAAAAAGTGAATTCTTCACAGCAAGTCTTAAAAACAGAATATCTGGTCTGACATCTTCGCAACAGCCCCAGGAGCCTGGAATCCCATAGAAACCAAAGCCTTCTTCGACGCATTCACCATCCCCGGCGGACCACAGAGCATCACCTTGCAATCGGGCGCCACAGCGGGCAACCTCTCCTTCATAATCTCCGCAGTAACAAACCCCTTTCCAAACGACCACTTCTCCGGTGGCGTATCCAGCATATACCAGATCTTGAGGTTCTGGGGATACGCCGTCGCAAAAGCTTCCAGCTCACGGCGTAGCAGAATATCATCTTCCGTGCGATTAGCATAGATCAGACTGACTTCTGTGAGATCAGTTGGATCCTCGCAGATCGCTCGGATAAGTTGGTACATTGGGGTGATTCCGGTGCCGCCTGCGATCATGCCAATCTTGTTACATAGACCCTTGGAGTATTTCATTGCGCCCTTGGGACCCCGGAATTGAACCTCGTCGCCGACCTCCAGATTATCGAGATACTTCCCCGTAAGCAGGCCATCGGGGTAACATCTGATCACCAGCTCCAACAGACCCTTATCTAAGTTATTTGATGTCGGGGTGTATGATCTTGACACAGCAGTCCCGTCGATATCAGCCTTGATGGCTACGTGCTGACCGATAGGAAGACCGAGCACGTCCTGGGGCTTTGGCAGCTGGAAGACAAACTTATATACACTCGGTGAAAGAGCGTCTTTGCGAATAAGCGGCAGGCTCTTGTATTCCTTCGCGTCGAGGAATCCCTTCACGAGGTGGGGATTTGTCCGAGCAAACTTGCGACACTTCATGTATGGAGGGTATTTTGTGAAACCGGACTTGATCTTTGTGAATTCCGACAGCTTGCTAGCGACAAACGAGCCGACAACGGCGAAAATGCCAGTTGCGGCTGCGAAGCCGGTATAGAAATCACCGGGGGTAAACCGCGCATTGGGTAATTTAAACATACTCCGAAGCTCTGACATCCCAGGCGGAGATGTTGGCAAGGTCGCATATAACCGACGGCCAAAGTACAGTGAAACGGCCGCCCCGCTGATGTAGACTGTCGCGAGAGCTGCGGATCTGAGCAACCCCGAACTCTCTGTAGGAGCTGGGGCCGGAGGAGCTGTAGGCTGAATTAAGCGGACTGCTTCACGGCGGACCCGTTGTTGTGCGCCTTTCAACGTTCCGATAAGGTATGTTTGGAGGATCTCATCAGCGTCCTAGATCATTGAAGCGCGTCAGCCCAAGTACTTGAAAACAGGTTATACTGGACTGTACCTCTGAATGGCCAACGTCTTCGTATGCTTCGGTCGCATCACTCCCAGCAGCTTCGATCAGGACATCGGCGCCTCCAGGGTGATCCCTAACATAAGGGGTGATGTCGTATACTATGGGTAATCGTCAAAACTGCAATAGTTTGAATTATTGCGATGACACAAACGGCAAGCATACCCTTTCCATTAACAACAACCCACAAGTTGTCTCTTGTATTGTGACCAGCTACGTCGTCTGTGGTGTACTCTTTGATATCTGCCATTGCGAAACGAGTGTAAATGGTCAACGCAAGAGCAAGGGGCGACCAGCCGTGAATGAGTAAATGCCAGAATAGGCTGAGCAAAATCCAGACTTATATAGGCGACAGAGCTATCTTCGACACCAACGGGCAAATACTCCTTGAATCTTTGTTGATCCACCTGTTGTCACCACGCCAGCATATCCAATCTGAGATTTCCGATTGGGCGTCGAAGTGCCGCGGGATCTCCACCGACAACGGCTTGGACTCTTTCAGCCAATCGGAAGCACGGAATCAAGAGCGCGGCATCGGAATTCCCGCGGCAGCGTTTCGGGATCCGCCCGGTTGTGGACCATTCTATATGACAGTGGGAGCTAACTCGTGCTGCTAGACGTTTATAAAGGCAGAGAAGTCATCGTATCTGCAGGATTGCTAGTGCAGACTTTTCAGGATACGTTGCTCAGTTGAATCATGTCAAGCCAGCAATTTTACCTGCTAGGTCAAGCGGCATTGTCCGCCAGAACCATCGATGTCGACTCCAAGTCAAGTGTTGAACAGCTCAAGCACCTTGTCGCCGCTCATTTTGCAATTGTAGAGCCAAATGGTAAGATTTTATTCTCTCTAAATCCAGACTAATGCGCTAACTTCACAAGGGATCGGATTCCAAGCAAACGATGAATACCTCATGGAAACCGCCGACATCGTCGCCGCCGCAGAGCCCATAGCTGTCAGCATCGATGGCAGCGGTGTACGAGAACCCGAAGGCCCCAGCGGTCTTCCATACGTTGGTAACTACCTCGAGGTGTATCCCGACCATCTTGGCAACCACCAGCGCCTGTTCGACCGATACGGCCCAATCTTCAAGACGACGAATCTTGGCCGTACAACATACCAAACAAACGACCCAACAATCTCGGCCATCGTCTTCTCAGAGTCGGACTTCTTCTCTAAGAAAATTAACGAAGCGCACCCGCTTCATGCCCTCAAGACTCCCGCCGCCGGTGTCTTCTTAGGTGACACCGACACGCCGGAGTGGAAGGTAGCGCACAAGTTCCTGCCACCAGCGCTCGGCCCTAAGGCAGTGCGGCATTATGCGCCGACGATGCAACGGACAGTTGAAGATGCGTTCACGGTATTTGACGCCCTTGACGAGGGCGACCAGGCGTGGAACGTGTACCAGTATATGTTGAAACTGGGTTCTCAAGCCGTTGGGAAGTTGACGCTTGGACTGGACTTCCAACATTTCACCGAGCCCGGTGCGCCAGTTCATGAGATGGTTCATGCTATTGCTGAGATGCTCTCGCTTAACAAGGAGGTCACCTCTAAGGGCGACTGGTACGGGAAGTTGCCATTCGGGGCTCCCAAGAGACTGCGGACCTTGAAGTCGAGGATTGAGGAGATGGTGCAGGATTCTATCAATAGCGCTGCACGGGGAGGTGTTACTGATTTGCCGCTCCAGGAGGCAGCTCTGGAGGCTTCTAACATGGTTGGTATGTACACTGTCCATTCTTTCTGCCCTTGTAGCAAGAGCTGATCATACTCCAGACTACGCTATTCGCGCCACCGATAATAAGGGTGAGAAATTACCAAAGGAGAGTCTAGTCTGGGCCCTCGTCGTGGCAACAGCAGCTGGATTCACAACAACCAGTTCTCTCCTCTCATGGCTGATCTACGGGCTCGTCACATACCCCGGCATGCAGGAGCGCCTCCTCCAAGAGCTGGTCGACAACGGCATCACAGAAGACACCGAACTCACAGCAGAGATCACCGACAAACTGGTCTTCCAAGACAAATTCATCAAGGAAACACAGCGCAGACACAACCCATCTTTCCAGCCCGGCCGAACCGCAAAGGCCGACTTGGTTCTTCCTGGCGGCTACAAGATCCCGAAAGACTCCGTCATTATCCCTGCGCTTCACCATATCCACAATAATCCAGAGCTATGGGATAACCCGGCCCGATTCAACCCTGACCGCTGGGATACGCCTGAAGTGAAGGGGAGACACAAGGCGGCGTATATCCCGTTCGCGATGGGGCAGCGAATGTGCATTGGGTTTAACTTTGCGCTGCAGGAGGTGAAGATCTTCTTGCCGAAGCTGATCTACCGGTACAACTTTGTTCGAGAAGGGAATGGGCCGATTGAGTATGATCCCATGTTCCAGTTGATTAGGCCGAACAACTTGTATGTGAGGGCTGAGCGGAGAGTCAAGTGGCCTCCGAAGTCTACCAATTGAGTTATTGTCGAGGGAGAAGAGGGTAGTTTAGATTGTATAGATGTTACACATAATACTGGTAGAAATAGAGTATATTATCACTTCATTCTTGCATACTCATCTATTCAGTACAATTATTAAAATGAAAAGAAAACAACAGGATTAGTGTAGGAGAAACACCCAGATTATCATTAAAACTGTCAACCACCGTGAGGAGCATTTACCTGAATTGCTAAGGCAGGATGCCCTCAGTCTCGCGAGTAAGACATCAGCTAGAGTACCGGCAAGTGTACTTAAATCTATTTTTACTTTCCCTTTGCAAAGAAAAGTTCGTCGATGACGATAGAAGCTCCCAGGCCCACAGCTGTTAGTGCACCGTTTCGTTTCCGTGGGTCTGCAGCTGTTAGACAACCGTTGCCAACAGGACAACCAGCAATAATAATGCCTCACCCCTGTTCCAGAGCAGTCCCGAGGATGAGGCGACAGACGGCATGCCGATACTCGGCATCGCGGTTCCGCGGGATGACGAGTGGCGGTCCACAGGGCATACCGCGGCAGGGTGGGTATCGGCACAATGTTTCTAGATGGAGTGTATTAGGGATCGTGGATATCTCGGAAGCAGAGACAAGCCTTATATACGGAGTGTTATCCGGTGGTTGTGGTTCCTGATCTTCAATAGCGACTTCCTTTAGACTTTTGCATAACCACCAGATTTTACATACCATGCATCCAACCTGGTCACCACCAAACGGCTACCAAAACCGCCCTGTCGCGGTTTTAGGTGCCGGAGTCCTTGGAAGAAGAATCGGTGAGTTTTCACAATTTTCATCCGGAAAGTGTCATTAACACCACAGGCTGCATCTGGGCATCCGCCGGCTACAACGTCCACCTGCGCGACCCCAGCCCCGAGCAGCTTACCGCTGGCATCATCTACATCGACCGAGAAGTGTCAGCCTACGCGAGCAAGACCGGCCGGTCACCAGGCAAAGCGCAGCCCTTCACATCTCTCGAAGATGCCGTCGAGACAGCCTGGCTGGTGATCGAGGCTGTTCCCGAGAAACTCTCGCTCAAGATTTCGACCTTTGCTGAGCTATCGACCTGCGCACCGGCGGACTGTATTCTCGCTTCTAACTCCTCATCGTATAAGTCGTCGGAGATGCTGGATAAAGTCCCTGAGGAAGTCAAGCCGCGTATCTTGAATATGCACTACTATATGCCGCCGAAGTGCATGATCGTTGAACTGATGACGGACGGGTTCACCAGCGAGGATATTTTCCCGTTTATGGTTGAGAGGTGTCGTGAGGGCGCGACATCGCCTTATGTTGCAAGGAAGGAATCGACGGGATTTATCTTCAATCGTCTTTGGGCGGCAGTGAAGCGTGAAGTGCTTACCATCCTGTCCGAAGGGGTATCTGTACCCGAAGAGATTGACGCTATGTGGGAGACGATGTTTATTGAAGGGCGCAGCTTGCCGTGTAAGATGATGGACCGTGAGTACTCTCCAGTTCAACCACACTCCTCGTGTTTCTATTTTGCTAACAATCAAATAGAGGTCGGCCTCGATACCGTCGCCTTCATTGAACAACACTACGTGCAGGAACGCGGCCTGTCCTCCGAAAGGACAGTTGACTACCTAACAAAAAACTATATCGACCAGGGAAAACTGGGAAATAAATCCACAAAGGGCGGCCTGTACCCTCCAACCCGACCAGAAACCAACGAGCACCGTATTCTAGCCCTAGATGTCGGACTTGCCGCGCCAACGGCCACCACATCTGCCGGAACCCCAGTGGGCCAGATTCTCTCCTTCGCCCCAGATGGAAAGCAGCACTCTATACTAGTTGATCAGCAGCTGCTTCCCGATGGTATCACGGTGGATCACGCCACAAACCGCGTTTTCTGGACAAACATGGGTATTCCGGGACGATTAGACGGGTCAGTCTGCTCTGCCTCGCTAGATGGAAGTGACATCCGTACAATTGTTAAACCTGGTACGACAAACACGCCAAAACAACTCACCATCGACAGAGAAGCCCGGAAGCTATACTTCTCTGACAGAGAGGGGTGCGCGGTGTACCGGTGCAGCCTTGACGGGTCAGAACTCGAGACTCTGGTCTCACGCCCGCAAAAGACGGACGGCCCATCAGATGTTCAGGATTGGTGCGTTGGAATTGCCGTCTCAAGACAGTATAACAGATTCTACTGGACGCAGAAGGGGGCACCCAAGAGCGGGAAGGGGAGGATCTTCAGCGCGCCTATTGATGCGGCGCCTGGTATCCTGGAGAAGGGGAGTGATGATGGCGAACTGTGTATCTCGAGCGGACTCCCTGAGCCGATTGATCTGGAGGTCGATGAGGAGAGGGGCGAGCTGTACTGGACGGACCGTGGTGAGTTGCCTCTGGGCAATGCGTTATACCGAGTCAAGTTGAGTGAAGAGGGCAAGCCAATAGGAAAGCCTGATATTGTCGCCCGCGGCCTTCATGAGGCGATCGGATTAAGTATTGAGAAGTCTGGGGATATTGTTTTGACGGATTTGGGTGGGAGTATCTATCGCTGTGATCGGAGTGGGAAGAAGGAGGTTTTGTACAGCGAGGATGGACGGGCTTTCACAGGCGTTCTGAGCATTTAATATTGGTATAGATACATAGTCATAGATTTGAATTCCACGTTCAACCAGAAGTACTACCCAGATTCTACTCAGGATCAGCTACTTTCGAAATCTTGAACCCCCCAGGAACCCTCTTCTGAAAGACTTCCTCAGGATCAAACTTCCTCGCAACTTCCTTCATCTTCCTTATATTATCCACCCCATAACTTCCTAGCGGGTCCTGCGTTCCATCACTGTAGTTCAAATACCGAAATCCCACATCCCCACCCACCGACCTCGCAAACGCCTCAATCTCACCAATGGCTCCTTTAAGAGCCGGCGCTCCAACGGTGGCATTTAGCTCGGGTGTTTCAACTTCAACGGCCCAGACCAGGAGGATGCAGTCGTCTCTGGTCCTGTCCAGTCCCATCATGTTGCCGCCGCGAGCAGCGGAGTGCGCGCCAAATGAGGGAAGGAGTGGCTGGAGGACCATGCTGAAATAGAAGTTGTGGTCTGGGATTCGGTCTTTGATTGTCTCGAGGAGTGATTCGAAGACCTCTGCGGCCTTCAGGATTATGAGCACGTCAGATTTGAACGTCAGGGTGAACCAGGTGTCGCTAGGAGTGGTTAATATTTAGTATTCAACGAACGGTATGGAAGAGCCTCACTGCTTTCCCGAGGGGACGATGAAAGATTCAAGCTTCGTCGCAATCGAGGCTGTGTAATGCTGCACCTGCCCTGGGATATCTAAGAATTTCTTCAATGTCTCGGGTTTCTCTAACCCGTCTAGATTCATCAAATCCAGAAATAAGAAATGGTCTCTCGTCTTGGGGAGATAGGTCCACATGGCAAGAACGTGGTCGTTTGGATACGCCGTGAGATTCCTGACAAAATGCACCAGGGCCTCTGACAGCTGTGCAGTAGACTCTTTCTGGTAGGTTACAGCGCAGTTCCAGATATCTCTAGCAGGGAACGTCATCATGTCAAAGCGCGTCACGATGCCAAAGTTGTTTCCGCCGCCTTTGAGGGCCAGAAAGAGATCCGAGTTGGTCTTTTCATTGGCATTTACAATACTGCCGTCGGCTAAGACGACCTCGTAGTTGACGACTTGGTCTAAATAGGGGATCTGTTAGCGATAAACTGTGCATATCGCAGATGGGAGCAATACCGCAGGCGAATCCGACTCGGCAGGTATAAAACGTCTTGCCGCCGCCAGTTAACAAGCCAGCTATGCCAACTTTACCCTCACGGCCACCAGCAACCATCCGTCCATCTGTACATATCAGCCTGGTTTACATGGCAGGTAGCTTGTCTCACCTACCCTTCTCTAGCTCCTTGTACGAAGCCGCCCACGTCCCACCGGGCTGCAGCGACGCGACCTCCGTCTCAGGATTATAGGTCGTGCTATGCATAAGACCAAGATCAATTGTGATGCCATCCGCAATATTGTTTGCGCCCGCCCATGCCATATGTCCACCGCTGTCAACGTCAGCTCGCTTCTGAAACAGACCTTACCCTGAAACGCATACCTTCGCACCGCAAACTTAACATCCGGAGCAGCCACAATAACCTTGACTGCCTTGGAGACCTCCAGAGTATTTCGTGGTTGAACAATGCCCCACGGCTGAAGCTGGGCCGTCAGCGACCAGTACGAAGCTATGCGGGCATTGTAGCCTTGCTCCCCTGGGAGGTATAGCACATTGCTTAGACCAGCAGCCTGGAGACTTGCAAGAACTTGGCTCGCGGAGGCCATATTAAGTCGTTTACTGATGGTATCGTCAACCTTTTGAATGAAGAAGAAAGAGGGGCGCTTTATGAGGGGTCGGACAATCAGGCGTCCCAGCGCGGCTCGTGAGAGGCACCGCCCGTTGAGTGATAGCACTGCGATTGCATTCCTGGAATAGTTCTTCTCGGCAGTAGACCTAATAGGTTACTAGGTATTATTACTGGCTGGTCATCTCCACAACTGGCGCAGATCTTGAACTGTTCCACGCTGACATTGATACTTCTAGTTAAAGGCACCATAAAGACGCCTATGGAAAGGGGTGTCATACTTTTATATAGCCCAAGTACATCAAATCACCAAGTCACTCACAGAGAGCCTGTTAGGAATCAAGAAACAAGATAGAGCTCTACGCCCCTCTCAACCGCCACCTCCTCAACCCTGACATCCCTCCCCTGCTCCCACAACGACCACACTTCACTCAGCACGTCCAAAGTCAGCTTGCACTGCGCATACGGGTCCTCCTCAACGAGCGTCCTGAGTGTCCTCTCAATCATACCCCTCCACTCCGGATGAGCCCGCATAACATCGACATCGGATCCCGCAATCACAAGCGGATACCGAATGGCATTGAAGACTGCCTCGTCATCCTCATCCATATCACCCGCACGGGTCAGGGCATCGATTGCACCAACAAGGCGGCTGATTACGACTTCATTTGACGGTGATTCACTTCCACTCCCATCTAACCCCAAACTCGAACGGGAATTCCTCCTCACAGCAAGAACGCCCGCAAACCGATACGCCTCCCAAAGCTGCACCTGCGCTACACTCCCCTCCTCCCCACGCCAACCCCAAAACCCGCTTTCAAGATCCTGATCCGGACTAAAGCCAATGCATGAAAACAGGTCAATCAGCGAGCGCGGCAGGCCCGTGATAGGCTCAATGCCCGCTGTACCGCCGGTGTTGGTGTTGGTGTTAGCTGGACCAAGCCATCTTCGTGACCCACCCCTGCAGTGGTGGTACCAGATGTGCATTGGTGGGGAGCGGCGGCCGGCGATGAAGGGCGGGAGATCCATTATTCCCAACGCACCGATCAGAGAGTTGCAGGCTGGGTCGGGGGAGTGTAAGATACTGCTGCTGGGCGGGGAGTGGGTGAGGTGTTCGTACAGGCCCTGGACGTGGAAGGTCCATGGTTTGCCGTGGAAGAACTGAGCCAGAATTATCGAAGCATTAATAACTATACCAAAAAAACGGTGCAGTGTAGGAAATTGGCAGTGGACGTACACTAACGGTGCAAAGAAGATTCCCTGCAGCTAGAGTGCCCTGGCTCAGGACATCTGTGCGAGACATTTCAGCACGGAAGCGCTGCAGGGCGATGTCGAAGTATTCCTCGAACCGGGCGTGCATTTCTGGCTCGAGGAGGGTCTGGAGGGCGACGCAGACTGCAGCGCAGGCTTTGGATTCCTGACACCATAGCACGGCCATATTCTTGAATACATCTCGAGCCTCTCGTATAGAAAGCAGGATATGGTGGCCGGAGTCGAAAACTGAAGAAATGGGGTGTCATAGTTAGCGAGCACTATACGGCAGTCCATGAGAATAAATGCATACATTTCTGGAGCAGTTCATTCGCCTGTAGTTCTGAATTCTCTAGTCCAGGTGTAATAGTAGCAGTAGTAGGTTGCTGTACTGGCCGGGCCTCACTAGAACCAGCGAAAGAGGCCCTAGGACTAGGGCTGCTATCAAGAGTATCCAGAACAGGCCTCTCAGCACCAGCGAAATGCCCACGCGACGCAATACCCGCGCCCCATCTCAGACGCACCCCGTAGCCCTCACAGGGGACTCCGCGCCTCTCGCAATTCCGACAGCTAGGCCGCGCCCCATCGCACTTGCGCCGACGCCGGCGACACGACCAGCAGCCCGAATAGGAGCGCTGGCGGGGAGTTGTCATGCGGGCCGCGAGCGATCAGTGTCGATTCATTCATCAATTCGTAATTCAAGCAGTGCAGAGCAGCGGTTTGACCTGCCGGGTGGTGGTTAGGGCGGGTGGCTACCTGTGGAAGCTAAGCTTCTGACAGGCCAGAGAGACAAGCATGTGGTTATTAGTACGGTACTGGGGCCGAAGGAGTCTTGTAGCTACCGGTGGGCCGTGAGTCAGAAATGGATTAGGATAATGAGGCTGAGACAACGGTCGCCAGGCACCAGCTCAACCACAGCCAGCTCGCCACTGAAAATAGGGTTCCGCGGGCGCCGTGGCTGCAACTGCCTGAAGGAGCATGGCCGAGCAGGGATAAGCAAATCGGGGTCCAAAATGAGACAAATTGCCGGTATAGCGAGTGGACGGTGGATGGTGAGCCTGTTCTGTGGATGGGTCCAGG
This sequence comes from Aspergillus sp. S2111Y, assembly GCA_023625095.1. Lineage (NCBI taxonomy): Eukaryota > Fungi > Ascomycota > Eurotiomycetes > Eurotiales > Aspergillaceae > Aspergillus > Aspergillus sp. S2111Y. The sequence continues at coordinate 437,879 of JAMABB010000013.1, forward strand.
GTCGACGAGTAAAACATGTGGAGCTGGCTGTGCGGACTGTCTCAAGCTTTTTCTAATTCTGTTGCCTGGACCCTCTTGCTGGATGATGGTCGACCGACTCGTATCTTCCCAAGGGGAAGAGTTTAAATGTCGAGCCATTTCCTCTGTTTGTGATGTATATTGGAGGTTCTCAACTCGCCATATAGAGACATTCTACACCACGAACCCTAAGAAGTTCAGAGCCCAACCCTGAACAGATCAGAGCAAGTCAAGCTTCACGACATTGGACCCTGAGACCCGCCACTAATTGACCAATAATTGACCAATAGAAATGTACGTCCAGCCCACGTGCAAAAGAATAAAAATAACATTGACTGTATTAGGGCTCCGCATCCTCAATACGAACCCTCCCCTCCTACAGCGAAACAAAGTCAATACTGGCCCAAAATTCCCGACCTGATCACCTTCTACGGGGCTTTATTGATAGTCCTCCTGATTCTGCGGTGTTTTGTCTCCCGTCTTATTCGCCAGTGGCGGCGAAGGGGGGAAAGGCGGCCGCCAACGTTTACTGATGAGGTACCTGTTCTGTCGACCGGGGAGGATGATATAAAGAACTCAACCCTTGGAAGGGGAAGGTCTGACGTTCTTGGATAAGGAAACATGGTTCTGCTGTGAATATTTGGCACGGTTATACAGGCGTAATTGGAGTAAAAGTATCTATGGGGATCTGATCTAACACACAGCTAATCCTAACTACCAACTTGATTTCAAAAACGCATGAAAGAAACGCCATATACATATAGCTACCACGGATCCAGGCCTGGCGGGTGGTGCGTGACGCTCACCAGGGAAGCGTCCACCCCGTAACACGATATCAGGTTTCCATCGTCCGTAAAACAAATTCGATCGTGCGGCATCCGGATGATGGCGGGTAAAGTCTGTTCTACTGGAATAGCAGTATCATTTGGACCCTTGGGAAGCATAACCCGCACCCTATCACCCAACTCATAGCAATGGCGGATCCCTGGTGCATCGGGAGGTAGCCGAAGCTCGGATCGCACCTGAGTATCGGCAGCGTGGCGGAGATTCGAGCTCTCAGTAGGAATCAGGGGATATGAGAACAGGGGGTAATCAGGAATCAATGGATGCTCGTTGGGACACGCCGATTCAAGAGAGAAAACTGTTTGGAAAAACGGGCTGATGCCGAAGAACTTAAAGAGAGGCGAAACAGCCAACCACAAAGGAATTTGATTGTCGTCAACAATGACTGCATCAAGACATAAGAAGGAAAAGCCCCAATCTGGGGTAAATGAAAATCGCTGTACCACATGGACCGTGTAACCAGCGAGAGCTCCTGGATCGGTCCCTTGAATTCCCACATATACCAATGCCAACTGTCTGGTTGGTCCATGCACGAAAGCCCGACTTGGATGAGGCCAAAGCTTATCTATGGATGATAAAAGGCGTCCGGTGCTTCCTTGGATGGCCTCAAACCCAGTGCACTTCACGGATCCATTCGCAGTTGGGGTGGCGTTCAGGAATTGCAGGACAACCTCCTTGCCGGGAGCAGGCTCAATTACCTTGCTGTGTAGGGTATTGTCCGTTCTATAGACCTCAAAGGCTTGCTGGCGCCAAGCCCAGTCTGCGTGTAGCACCGGCGATTCGTACAGGCGCTGTCCCGTGCGGAAGTCATAGGCCTCTAACACGTACCTACCGTCCTCCTTCCAGGTTGCAGTATACACCACCGACTCGCCGAGCAGATAGGGAACACAGGCGTTGATATTCTCTTGGTGGCCATTAAAAGGATACGCCCAAGAGGTAGAATAGTCCCGATGCCACAGTACTCGTCGTTCGCGCAATGAATAGACCGCCGCTCTATGGCACATCAGTGAAATGAAACAACGCCCGGTGCCCTATCTTACCGTATATATTTGCTACCCGCTCGCACAGTTTCAAGGTGTATCAACAGCGTTGCGGCATTATTTGCTTGCAATCTCACCACAATCACCGGTCTATTATGCCCTGGAAAGACATCCCCCGCGGTCACAAGCTGCGTTGTTCTGCCCGTCGCCAATCGCCAGCAAATGTCGTCATCTTTCTTAACATACGAGGCCCCCGTGCATGGAAACCCACGCCAAGCAGACCATGCGACCACGTCTCGACTAGCACAGAACATATTCACTTTGCGGATAGCGCGGCTCGGTGAGGGTATTCCCTTTTGCATGCAATAGACTTTGTGCACTGGAGAAATCAGCTCTGTCCAAGATGAAGATTGCAGTACAGCCTACAATATTCCTTCAGCTGTGTATGAGACATCCGTTGCTCCTTGGGGTCGCCCATGAGTTCTTTATACCCAATAGGCCCAAGCATATGTAGATATCCGATCGTGGTTGTCCACTCCTCTATAGAGTTTCTCCACCATGGGCTCACGCGCTCACAGCGAATGATTTCTTTGGGTGTCAACCTAGACAGTACGTCAACGTAGACATCGCACGGCAGTCCCTGAAACGGGTCTCTCTTGTTGTGGGGATTATATGGTGATTGGGAATTCTGATCCATTGTAAACGAGTGTATTAAGAGATGACAGTGGATTTCATAAAAATAGGCGTGGTTTGGGAAAGTCAAGTCTATCTGAAATGAAAATTCCATCTGACCTGAGATGAGACGTTCTCCTTCCTCAGTGTCTCCATCGCTCCTACTCTAACCGGTCAAAGTTGCTGGACCTAACCTATATGCTTGTTATCCCTACTCAGTAAGTAGAACCATCAACCTCCAATCCCGGGGCGGGCTCGCCGTTGATCTTCCGATTTTATATCGCAGACCTAGATATTGACCGCAGCCCTATGTGCATGAAACCAGATTCTCACACAACCAAGTACAGCACCACCCCATTAATATTGCACAATCAGGTATATTCCATCACTAATATATGTAAACCCCAATTTAAAGCTGGGCAAGAATATGTGGAGTATAGTGGAGCAGCCTGGACCGAGGTCCTTATGCATCGATGATGTAATTCACTGGCCCACTGCCTGAAATCTTCAGACCCTGACAGATTCGCAGCACAGACACATCGAACATTGCTTAGATACGAATTTAGCATTGTCAGACTCATTGCCCGTCACCTATCCATGGCCGGTGGTTTCGTGCAGTACCACGAGCCCAGCAGTACGTCTCGGCTTCTCGCATTGAAGAGTATACAGCCAACTGACCTGCGCAGTCGTCCAAATTCTGGTGATCATTTCGTTCTTCCTCTTCCTGTCTCTCGCAGAATGGCTCTCAGCCAAGATCATCCGCGCCGGTCTCATCGGGCTTATCGCGGTCGGGATTATCTACGGCAAGCCGCTGGCCGATATCCTCAACCATGAATGGCAGGAGACCTTTATCGCGTTGGGATATGTTGGGTTGATCTTGATTATTTTTGAAGGTAGCCTCTCCGTACTCGAATTCTATCCCCGTCAAGTATAACCGACTGGCTGACTGGCTAATCTGCAGGCGGCCTGGGTGCTCGCATTGACCTGCTGAAGCAGAACTTCATGCTCAGCATGATCGGGGCTGCGACCGGTGTGCTTTTTCCGATCGGCCTTTCGTATCTGCTGCTCTATCTAGGCTTTGGATATGGGGCTGTCGAGACGTTTATCATTGGGGCTGCTCTGTCTGCTACATCACTTGGTAAGTGTCTCCGACGCAACATTTCATATTCTAAACAGTATAGGAACTACGTTCGCCGTTATATCGTCCGCCGCTCGAACAGTGGATCTAGGCCAGACACGCGTTGGGTCGGTTCTTGTCAGCGCAGCAGTCATCGACGATGTGGTCGGGCTCGTCATGTCCAGGTCTGTACCTCGCCACCTCAACCACTACTTTACTAAGATCAAATAGCGTCATCTCCGACCTGAGTAAATTGAACAGCGGAGGCAACGTCAATCTCGGCTGGTTGATCGGTCGCCCGATCGTAGCCTCAATCGGGATGGCCATCGTCACCCCAGTCGTGACAAAGTACCTCTTCGCCCCAGTCTTCCGGCGCTACATCGAAAACCACTTTGCACGGTACGACCACATCTCCAACATTGTGCTCATGGCGCTGGTTCTCTGCGCATTCATCAGCATTGCCGCGTTTACAGGGACATCGGTGCTCTTCGGTGCTTTCCTGGCGGGTACTTTCCTGACCTACCTACCAAGCAAACACCCTGAAGCGCCGTTCGTCGTGATGAGTCGCGAAGAAGGCGAGACGGAGGCGCATAAGAGCCCGACGTTTGTGCATACCTTCGAGCGGTATCTGGTTGATGTACAGAAGTATCTCATGGAGCCTCTGTTCTTTGCCAGCGTGGGCTTCGCCATTCCGTTTGTGCAGCTCTGGACGGGGAAGAGGATATGGCGGGGGATAGTGTTTACCCTGCTGATGGTGTTCGCAAAGGTATGTCATTAAATCCAAGTTAGTTCAACTGGTACGGAGTACTAATTGTCAGTTTATCGTCGGCATCTGGATACCCCTATGGCATGCCTTGTTCACCAAGTCCCGGCCTGGCACCCGCGAACCTCCAGCCGGAAACACAGATGAAACGACACGGGGAGAGATCCGAAACGAAAAGCAATCAAGCTCAGCCACCGCAACCGTGTGGCTGTCCGGGCTGCTGCTTGGGTCAGCGATGGTCGCGCGTGGGGAAATCGGGCTCCTGATCATCGAGATCGGATACAACCAGACCACCTACGTGAGCGAGGACGGCTTCATCACAGGCGTCTGGGCGATTCTGCTCAATACCATCATTGGGCCGGTCGCTGTGGGAGTGCTGGTCAAGCTGTACGGGAAACGCATTGGGGGAGGACCGTGGGGATTGCAGTTGCAGGCGGCGCAAGCGACAGACTCTCGGTCTGCGGCTTAAAATAGCTCGTTCCAGTCGGTTCCAGTTCGGATCCGTCCGGTTCCACCGTCAGGAGGTGTTTGACCGGACTCTTGGGCCTCTGTGGTGGAGACGGCGTTGGCATGGGACTGACAGTGAACTGGTGAGCTTCTGGTTAACTCCTGGCTGACTGCAGTCTGTTGAACCATGTTTGCTAGCTCGTTCAGTCCCTATTTAACCAGGCAGTGCTATTGGCCGTTCATGGCGATTGAAAGTGCAGCTGTCATGAAAGAGACAAGGCTGAGGCTTTCACCGCATGGCAGCCAACAGCAGTGGAGCCTCGTGTTGCACAGCCTGGCTGATTGAACAACGCCATGACATTGGGGGCCGTTTTGTAGAGAGCGCAAGAAATAGCAAGACAAGAGGGCGTGTTTATTTAAAAGGCTGCCGATATCCGAGGTGATGGTGTTGGTGTTGAGTGTTGTAAATGCTGACCATGCAGTCTTATAATATAAGCCTGACACAGACTCTGAACACTGACTTTTTGTCTCGTTTGTGCTTATTATTTCTTTTTCTCATCCCGATGCCGTAATTGCAATACGCCCTAACCAACACTGCCTCATGTATCCACCTCTCCCCTCGCAGTCATATTTGAGACCCCTGCAGCACAGTCCGGCGTCCAGCTCCCTGTAGTGCTCTGTAGGACTGAACCACCATGGCCACACAGCAGCAGCACCAGCAGCAGCAGCAACAGCCACGCTTTGTGACACCGCGATTCTACCGCCAGTACAACCAGCGGAACCGGCCTGCAGTGCCCCCTAAGGCTGCCCCCTCGTCGCCGCACTCGCGATCGCGCTCTTCCACCTTCAGCAAGTCCAGCGACACCGGCACCAGCACGAATGGCCAGCTTCATCCACCATCAGCCCACCAGAGGAGCGTATCCATGACCTCTCCGTCAAGCACCAGCAGCACAAGTAGCACAGAGACAAGCGACACCAGCAGCAACAGAAAGTCCGCTCCTACGCGCCCGGCGCTCAGCCTCATCCTCCCTGGCAGCCAGACCCTCACACCCCCAGACTCTCGCTCGCCCTCACACTCACACCTGCGATCCTCCAGCTACACCATCGGCCAGACCCAGGCGCATTTTACTCCAAAGCCTCAGTCCCAGCGCACGATCAGCGAGACCCTACATACCAGGAATACCACCGTTCCAAGTATCATCACAACCCCGGTCTCGCCTACGGACGGAGACCGATCGCCTGGCGATACGCGCACGAGTCGCAGCAATACGAGCGACGCCGCGAAGCCTGCAGCGACTGCGAGTCCCCGCCCCAGAGGACCTTCGCTTAGCGCCCTGCAGGCTGTCACTCGACAGACGCCCCTCAATTCGCATCCCCGGACTCCAGAGAGCACAGCAGCAACAGCCACCGCTGATAGCCCTCCAGAGACGGCGGATGCACCGGAACAAGCTGGACCTTCTCCAACTGCAGTAAACACCGAATCTCAAGTCAAGTCGGAGCCGGTAAAGCCAGAGTCGAGCGAGAATCCCAGGACAACAACAAAGCAGGCTCCCCCACTGCCCAGCGAGGGTCGCCAGCCAACCCCTGAACAAGAGACCATGACGCCAGTGGCAGACTTACTGCGCTTCAGACCCTCTCGGATTTTCAGCGACAATTACCCGCAGTCCAATACTACAAGCCAGTACTCTCCATACCAGAATGCCGGTGCACAGCCCACCAGAAGCTCCGTCGTGCGCTCGTCCATGCCCGAACCACCGACTCAATCCCACGTCCAGATCCGCAACTCGCGTCTCTCATTCACGAATCTCAAATCGAATTTGAGCCTCAACACTCTCTTACAGTCGCAGCCCTCTGGATACCAGGCGTCACCACCAACCGCGCCCTCCCAGTCCAGCACAAGCACAACATCTGCTTCCACTGCACCGTCCACATTCTCTCCCCAGCCCCAAACCGCACCCACCCCATTATCCCCACCACCACAATCAACACCAGCGCAACCGCAGTTCCAACCTCGCAATCCCAATCCCAACCCCGATCCCAATCCCCACGACGCATCCTCCCTCCTAGCCCTAACGCACCACGTCCACACCCAAACCTCCCAAGCCCGCCACCTCTTCACCCAACTCCAGCACTACCTCCCCTTTGTCGAGAAACAATGGATCCAATCCACAATCGGCGACACCGAGGCAGCCGCCCGGGACATCCTCCTCCTAACCGAGTCCATGCGCATCGACCAGGAAACGAACAACGGGAAACTCGGCCTCAAAACGCAGTTCCGGTGGATGATGCGGGATTCGCGACGGGCTAGGGAGCGAAGGGAACGGTTGGTTCTTTGCCATGCTAGTCTTGTTGCTGTGTTGGTTCGGCTTGAGGGTGTTAGGGCGAAGGTTCCGGAGACGGCCTTTTCTGCGCCTTCGTTTGCGAATCCGGGTGTTGGTGCTGGACCAAGCCCTGTTCCTGCCGCTCCAGTCGAGATCTCAGCGTCGTCTCCTGCTCTGCAGACGGAATTCGAGCATGACCTCCCGATTCGTAAAAGTCCCCCCCGTCCTACGAAACCACTTACCACCGAACCAACTGCTACGGCTGCCACTGCGGAAGTCAACGCAAACACAACGACCAACTCGCAGGCATATCCACCTCCACCAACTGATGCACCACCACCTATCCCTGTCCCAGTCCCTATCCAGAACAAACGCGATAGTCCGACCTGGGACCTCCCCACGCAGCTGCAAGACGCCGACAAGGAACTGGTGGTAAACCATGACCAGCCGCCTCCTATCCCACCGAAAGTGAAAATCGAGGAGGATGCACACCCTACTTCTGCTGCCACTACCACTGCTACTTCGACTGCCACTGCTACTACTGCGGCTGGAAATGGCAGCGCAAATAGCAATCCCACGAATGGCTCCATCATCAGCGGCGCAGGCACCGAGACCGAGACCGAGACGGCCACAACCACAGCGACAGGGACACCGAGGACCATGAGCCCCGTTAGCCCCGAGGGTCCCACGAAACTCGATAATGAATTGCTGGATATGCTTGAGTGGCGGTGGAAGCAGGGGCGGGCTGCCTAGCCTAATCACTATATGGCGTATGTCTACTCATATAGCTGCATACTTACGTGTTTACATTGCAGAGTGGAGTTCGGAGTCGGAGTCGGAGCGATAGCATATTTATATCCAGAGAATGATATCCATAGGTTATTAATAATAGAAGATGCATTTCATTGTGTCCGATTCGAATTCGTTAACCCACATCCACATCTACCAGCAGTACTAGATATTGGTATCTAAATCCTAGACGTATAAGCCGCCCTCTCCCCCTCAACCAGGACCTGCGGAGTCACCAACGAAACACCCTTCTCATCAGCGACCTTCAAAACACGAGGGACAACACTAATCCCCCCAGCCGAAGTCCCTGTAGTCTTCCAATCAAACTCAAACGTGCAAGGCTGGGAGAATAGCCAAACCCCCAAATCCGCCGCAGAACAGGCAAGAGTCTCCAAATGCGATATGCGTTCTTCGGGCGTGAAGCTCGGGAAACTGTACGGGTTGAATGCGGCTGTGAACTGGCCAGCTAGGGATTCCGTTGCTTGGATTGGGGCGTCTTCGGTTATGGTTGTTGAGGTTTGGATTTTGCTGTTTCTGTTGCTGTTGCTGTTTGTGGTTGTGGGTGTGGTGTTGTTTGATGCTTGGGAGTGGAGGTGTGCTGTGAGCATACGCCAGTTGAATACTGCGGCAGAGGAGCCTGATAAATGAGGATACTGTCAGTCTCATATCGAGAAAGAAACATGACCTAGAACCGAGTGAGAGCGGTGCACGTACCACTACGTCCCTCAACAACTGGCATGTCCGCAAACGCCCTCGGGAGAAGCTCCCCAGTCCCATTCCCACCGGGTATAATCGCCCGTAGAATCGTCCTCACAAGGGCATACTTGAGAGTCTGCCTCCTGATCTCACGCTGGCCAAGCAAAGCCTCAATCGGCGCAGGGAGGTCCGTCGAGTTATACACCGCCAGACGCGCACTCTGCTCGGCTGATAAATGAGCTGGCATAGAACCAGGAACGTAATAGTTATCAACGTGCAGCCCGGCCTGGTCCACCAGGGTAAGAATGCGCCTGCGGACGGTATCGTCGTCAGCCGGCTCAGGCTGGGGGATGATATCCGCGAGTAGGAACGCAGACCCCGATTTCGATTTCGATTTCCTGTGTCGAGTGGCAGCACCAGCGAATGCGCCGTCATCGACCTCTTTGGTTGGCTTTGACTGTCTTCGTCGGAAGAACAGGAATGCTAGTAGGAGAGTGACCAGGGCTGTCCCGACGACGCTGCCGACGATGGCGCCTGCTAGGGCTCCGTCGCTGATGCCGCCGGAGGACTGAGACGAGCGGCCACTGGGCGTATCCTTCGTTGCGCCGCTAGGCGAGGGCGAGGCAGTACTTGAATCTGTAGGTTTAGCAGCCTCTGTCGCAGATTCGTCGGGCTTCGTCGGTTTGGCAGGCTGTGTCGCAGATCCGTCGGGTTTCGTCTGGCTGGGTATGATGCTGGTGATGGGGGTAGGCACGTCGGCTACATATGTTGTATACACTTCAAGTGTCTCGGTTGGGTCAATAAACCACGTCGACGACGCCGTTTCTGTGTTTGGCGGCGAGACCACAAGTACTGTAGTCGTCACAGTGCGACCGTTTTCATCGACATTAAAAATTGGGTCGGAGCTGGTTGTGCTCCAGTCCGAAGCCATGACGCCGTCGCCACAGGCAAGAGATGACAAGATGACAAGCCCAAATCTGGCGCCAGACTGGGCACTTCAGGGGCTCACCTGCTTATAACGAACAAAAAGCCGCAAGATTCAAAAATACGACACCAGTGTCTCCCAAACGCACAGCAATCACCGACCACTGCAGCCAAGGCGCTTCCTTCGCAATCCCTGTCAAGAGCGACAGCCAGACACGCCCAATTGGCCCACTAGGACAGCGTCACACTAACCGCTCCCACTTGGGGTCAGTCCATTGGCGCCGCCGCAAAAACAAAGCATGTTGGATTACACCAAGTGCTGTGCCGCAGGGAGCTTGCGCTGGTGCGGATGCTCCATTGGCTGCTGGCGGTGGTGCTTGCTCTTCGCCCCTGTCTTGAACTCTCGACTAGTCTTTGTCGCGCGAGACCTGGGGGCGCGTACCGTACGGTACTTATTTGTGCCGAGCCTCGCGATTTAATCTCCTTAAATCCGTGGTGACTGGTGAGGTTGTCATTCGTTTCTGTCGCAGGGCGACCTCATGGATGGCAGACAAGCGAACGGCCACGCCAACGCCAACGCCAGCAGCAGTACCTCAATGGCGAGTGCCAATGCGAGTTCCAGTTCGAGCGCGCGGTGGGAGGAGGAGCGATTCCCGGACATCGTGGTGGGTATTGATTTTGGAATGACATGCACTGGTACCGTATCTCTCTACACAAACATTTATTTCATAAGTCTCCTTTTCTGATGGTGAACAGGCGTCGCATACACGATCGGCCCGGAATGGGGCCCGCCCAAGACGATCCAGCGCTGGCCTGGCAAACTGCTCAGCGAACTGGCCAACAAAGTCCCCACAATGCTGCTATACGAACCGGACGGGAAGACAGTCAAGGAATGGGGGTTCGGATGCGACTCCGCGGACGACGGCGCCGATATCAAGGAATTCTTCAAATTGCACCTGGCAGTACAGTCCGAGAGCGATGGGCTGGGCATCAGCAAACATGAGGCAAGACGGTGGTTCAAGGATTACATCGCCTCTATCTACAGCCACGTCGTGACGCATTTCGGCAATACAATCCCTGGGTTCGACCGGATGCGCGTGGAGTTTATCTTCAGTGTGCCGACGACGTGGAAGGACGTGCGCATGATCGAGGAGATTCGCGCCCTGATTAACGCGGCCATTGGAGGACCGTACCATTGGGCTTGTATAGGGCTGACCGAGGCGGAGGCGGCGGCGGTTTATGCCTGTCGCGACTACTACCGGACGAGTGATATTGTCCTGGTTTGTGATTCGGGGGGTGGCACGACGGTACTCCATCAATCTACCTTTGTGTTTATAACTGCTCTGACTGGGGAGTAGGATGTCAACGTGCTGAAACTGGCTTCAGACCGCGGGCAGCCATTGCAGCTGGAGCAGCTGGGGAATGTCGAAGGTATCTATCCTCCATAATTGCATGTTAAACTACTAAATAAATCAGGACGCCCGATCGGATCCGTCTTCATCGACCGTGCAATCTATAAAATCACTGCCGAGCGCCTATCCCAAGTGAAAGACGAGCTGACGCAGTCCCCCGAACACATCGCCTGGAAGATGCTCTCCGGGCCCTTCCAACGACTCAAATGCGCATACGGAACTGAAGCAACAAAGACGCCGACCCTGAGCTTGGAGGTTCCCTGCCTAAAAGTCCCAGGGGCAGATCTTCCTACTGCGGGAATCTATTCTGGACAGATGCGGCTCCAATGGTTTGTCGCCTCCATGCCGTATGCTGCAATGCTAACCGTGCAGGGAGTACATGAAGCACGCCTTCGACAAGAAAATAGGAGAGATGTGCCATCTGCTCGACGGTCAGATCCAGCAGATGGATACAAAGTATCCCCATACTCGAATAGTCAGTCTACCACCTAAACCGATTGACTTCGCTCACATTATCAGTCTTACCTCGTTCTATCCGGCGGCTTCGGAAGCTCACCGTACGTCAGGGAGTGCCTGCACCAACGATACGCAATCCCAGGCGTAGCAAAACACTCCAACGTAATGGGCCTGCAAGTCCTAATGGTCGAAGAACCGTACGTCCCCTATCCCGTTGACGAAGAGTAAGCTAACAGCGCAGTCAACTCGCCGTGGTGCACGGGCTCGTCCTCGACCGGATCCAGCAGCTCAAGCAAGGCGTCGTGATGTTCGGATCGCGATGCTCCCCGGTAAGCTATGGGATTGTGTGTGACCTGCTCTACGATCCGGTTAAACATTTGGGCGAGAAGGTCCGACGGGATCCGCGCGATGATAATCTCTACGCGATTGACCAGGTGGAGTGGTTGATTATCCAGGTATTTCCTTTATATTCTACACTCATGGACGAATCCTAATGTAATGGGTCAGGGCTCCGCGGTCCCCCACACCGGGATATCGAAAGACTTCCAGCTGAAAATGAAACCTGGAGAGGAGGATCTGCCGTGGAAAGTGCACATCGTGATGTCTACGAATCCACCGCACCAGCTCCCGCAGAGCTTAGAGGGTAAAGGCGTGCAGCATGTCTGCAGCCTGGATGTAAACACCGACAATGTGGACCGGAAGATGAAGAATAGGCGGTGGTTTAACATGCGCCCGCGGTATTGGCGGGCTACGTTTGACGTCAGGGTAGTCGTGGGCGCGGCGGATCTTACGTTCCAGCTCTGGTCGAAGGATCAGAGGATTAGGAGTGGTGGGCATGAGCCGATTAGGGTGCAGTGGATGCCTGCGGAGGATTTAAATGGGGGGTTGATAATGAATTAATTGTACTATTTTACGTGCTTCCACCTTTTGAACATACGTAGCAACAGCTAGTGTAGACGCAGTCATCCACGACGTCTAGGTGTGTATATCGAGGACCACCACAGCGACAGCGGACAAGATGCAACTGTTCTCGTATCTCGAGCCGATCGCCTGGGCGGTAGTACGGGTGGCGTCCGTTGGGTGGATTGAGTCCGCAGTCAACGCAAAACCGTTTCTGTTTCCCTGCCTCTGGCTCCCGTCTTCTCTTCCTGGCTATGATCCTACTGTCCGCGAACTTGGGTTTTGGGCGTAGAGGATGACAGATTGAACATGCATACAGGCCTCTCCGGATGCCGTAGTCAGAGGCCTCGGCTTCTAGTAGCTCTTCGTAAGTCGGGGCCGGGATGAGGGTGTTGAAATGCGTGTTGGTGAGTCTTAGCCTCATGAGAATAGATGGAGGGCTAAAGTCGATTATCATTAGATGGAGTTCGGTGGGGAAATCGAGGATTGGGAATGGGTTGGATGTTGCAGGTGCCATTTTGGATATGCTGCGAATATGATCACCTAGAGGTGGATGAACAGGATATGAGTTCATGTGTTTGACATGCAGATAGGATGGGACTTTTATAGCCTGTCCATAGCTGGAGGACTCTGAGTGAATGGCATCCTGTTCTTGTATAGTGAATGCTTCCTGAAGACATTCATATTCATATGTTCTTCTTCACGCCTTATTTAGGGGAGGATATGAAGCTATATCTTTAATTGACATTTCCTACTCACAGTGACGCTCACAGATATGCTCACAACGTCGGACTACTAGCATTCACACCATGCAAAATCGTCACAGCATCGAGCATCCTCGGTGTGTACGGTGCCAGCCCTATCCAGTATGATCATCAAAACAACTTCATCACTAGAAGCTCAGTCAGATCCAGCTTACTACCCATATAAACATCCACCTCATCAAACCAAAGTTCACTCTCAGTCGGACTGTACTCGCTATCCTCGCCCCGAGCTCATAGCCTTACGCCGCTGCGACCTCATCAACAACTTCCTGGCCTGTAGGCACTGCCTACCTCTCGCGCCCTCCTTTCCTCTTCAATCCTCCTAACATTCTGCTCCCTTGCCCCTGGAATCGTCCAACACCGAAGACACTCAGATGTATTCCTCCAATCTTCCACAGCAGCCTTACCAAACTCCCAACAAGACCGACAAACAACAAACTGTTCCCCGAATACAACAATATGAGAACCAGGGGTATATCGTCCACCGCGAGAGATTCCACAATCAATGCAGAATCGTTTCCGGACATCCTGGTAGATGGAGAGCTTCGACCGCTTACTCCTGACCATGCTGTCTGCGAATTCCCTCCTCGGTCGGAGCCGCTTGCAATCGAAGCATATATACGGGTCTGACTCGCAGTCGAAAACGGTGCGCTCCAGTTCGAGCAATTCGTTGAGACTAGGAGGAGGGATCGCAGCATGGAGGGCAGAGCATGTTATTCGCATCCGCATAAGATCAAGCATGTCGAGGTGCTGCGCTATAAGGTGGTCGAGTTCGGCTGGGAGGTCAAGGAGTCCTGGCGCTCTTGCAGCGGCCATTTCGGAATCTTCGGAAGGTGGATGGATAGTGGTATTGGAAAAAGGGCTTATCGCGTGTAAATAGAGTGTGGAAGTCATACTGGGAGAGGAGACGCGGGGCAGAATGTCGTCAAATGCAGTGCACGAATCCCTGTATATCATGTGAGACGCAGGCGCGAGGCTTATCGCCGATTGCAATCGTTAACACAGATGCCAGAGTCCAGCTGGGCTTATCATAGCGAAGAACGTGACGGTCAGCCGCTTATGCTGGTACATTAATGCAAAAACCATCGCATCTCATAAGGCCTGTATGGCCGAAGGATACATATGCTACTGGTCGAGAACTATAGTCTCATCACGTCGCCGAGGAGTCGATATCATCTCCTCAATATCAGCGAAGTCCATCACCAGGGAAGACTATGGACTACGCGCTATAGTCGCATGGCCCGAACTTGACAGCCTAAAGCGAATCGCGGGTGAGAAGGAGCAGTTGCAGGGTTTTGAAAATGAGGGCGTCAGTTTACTCTGTTAGCTGCTGGATACCAATCGCATACAGGATGACGCAGGTGATTGCGGATGCGCGGTCCTTGTTTTGGACTGTGAGGTGGACTAGATGGGGCCTGAACAGGTCGACGCCCATTCTATGGTGATGCGTGGCCAGGAGGGTGTTTTTCGGCGGCGTGACTCCAATTAGGGCAAGATGCAACGCGTTAATACTCAAAATTCCGTGTAAGAGAAAGCCATCGGCACCAAGTCTCATGCACTGCCCACATTGGGGGTTTGCTCTTCACACTGACCATCAGACAGGGCCCAACAGCTAGAATGGCAGGCTACTTTAATCCTGTTCTTCTTGTACTGCACGCGGCCATGCCGGCTTTTGTGCTGGGACTGTCTCTGGGGCGTGATTGACATTCACCATTGTCAGATGACGGTAGAGTACAATATATGACCCTGACATGATGTTATCTTACGTTGCTCGTGTTGTCACTGTCTGCAGTTAGACACTGCGTTACTGGCCAGTGGTTAAACATCTGTTGTATCTTAGTCATTTCCAAATTGATACAAAAGACAGAGCTGTTTAATATATCTACCATTCTGAGTATCATATTGAAGTATTACGAGGTGTCGCTATCCAAATCAGAATGTGGCAGGGGGTTGCGTTAGTGGCAGATTTCTCGGGCATCGCCGACTATGCTGTCCAGGTTGATCATTTTATATTGTAGGGCAGATAATGCATGATGTTATAGCGTTGATGCACTGTAATTGGTCCTCGGGCAACTGTGTGGGAGGGTTTAAAGACTTTTCAAACAAAGAAAATGCCACCAGAAATCATTAATCTCCCAGTAGTCCAATCAGGGTGACATTTCCAAGCCCTCGCAGGGCCTCGTATCGATCAGCTGCTAAATTAACTTTCGGGCGACCTTTATTCATCTCCTTCCGACTGGAAATCCAGTTATCTGAGGTCCTCCAGTGCGAACTGGGTGCATCCCAAATCCGCCCGATGGGAGCTTGAGCGGGACATTTGGAATTAAACATTCTAGACTCCAGCGTCGCGAAGGTTGTGATTACTGCGATGAAGTCATATTGGACCGTGATTCATTACCCCTTTGTCCGGTTTGCTGCGAGGTGACAATATATCCCTTTGTGGTGGTTGGTGTCGTCATAGCCCTGACCACCGAACAGCCCACAATGAACTGACACGTCCAATGCTGATCCCTGTCCATGGGTAAGACTGGGCTGGTCTTTCTAAGCGGCTGCCTGAGATCCGATCCTGGGAAAGTCTATTAAGGTCGAACGTGGCCACGGCCTGGACTCCTAAAGACAGACGATTCAACCTCAACTGCCTAATGGTTACTTGAGGGGGTATATGGCCTACACCGTTCATGGCGGATACTGCTCAAGAGAGACTCGCCGACTGTGGAGGCGAGCGGCTCATTGGACCGCATGGGGTCTTGACGCAGACCTGGGGCCAGGGGTTCGTGGTCGGCGCACTCGTCATCCTCTTTTGCTTGACGATATCGAATATGCGACGAAAGGCCCTGCTGCATATACTGATTCTCACTGAGGTAATGCCTTGATATCTCCATCACGGCGAGATTGAGCTAACATGATCTCAGCTAATCCTGGCGTCTCTGCACGGTATATGGGTCTTTGTTGAGGGCCCTGCATCTGGCTGGTATCTCAGTGCAACAGCAACGACCCTGTACATCTCATATAACCTTCACAGCATCATCAACTGGATGAAGGTGAAGCCCTTCCTGTCCAGATGGGGTAGCCGGTTCTACATCGGCACCGTTATTCTGGCCATGCCCTACTGGATCGCATCGATGTACCTGAACTTTGCATACTTCAATAATCTCGGAACTGATGTATTCCGCCGCACAAGACCCTGGGAGACTCTATTCCGCGAGCCCTGGTGGGTGTTCACCGCACTCTATCTAGTCTACGTCATCAAACGGTGCTACGGATTCGGGGTGTGGGAGCTGGTGCGCTCCAATGCACGGTTTTTCGTACTCCTCGCCTCAATGGTCATATCCATCGCGTTGATGATTGTTGATGTCGTGGATATCTCATTCTCTCCGTACTGGGGCGGAGTAAACCTCTACTGGCAGGTGAGCAATTCCATCTCAACTCCGCCTCAACCCCTGCCAGATCAACCCCTGCCAGATCTAACTTTCCATAGGTGTCCATGATTTTCAAGTGCATGGCAGATGCGGTCTTCCTCGACGACTTTAAGCACGTCCTGGATCGGCTCACGGCCAGAACAACCGGGAATTTTCTGGGTCTACCTCCAGACAGACCCAATCCGCCTGGCCAATTTATCACAGGGAACGAAATCTTGCTGAGCGGGTTATCTTCCAATTACACCCAACGGGGCGAGGGGGATGAGGAGATGATAGCCCATATCGAGGACCAGCAGTATAGGCCTGTTATTCGACCTCGGAAGGCACATCTAAACCTGCACCAAGGCCCTCCGGCCTTTGTCGTTAAGGCTTGACTGAGCAGTTACGCATGTAATCTTCAGCAAACTACGAGGTATCTGTACCTATTGGCCAGAGCTTGCGAAAATAGATAATTAATATGATTAATGGCTGTATTCTATTCAATATACGCTCACTCCGCCTTCTTCGAAGACTTCGTCCGCAACGCCATAAACAAGAAGACAAGCGCATACGAGCTCAGAATAAAGATCACGACAATCGCCGCATCCCTCCATCCAAAATACCAGTCCATGAGATTAATAGTCCGCAGGTAATCACTACCCCGCGTATACGGACAAACCCGGCACGCACTGAACGCGTCCGGATTCAACAAATCCGCACCGGACTCCTTGAGATACGCACCCAGATAACCCATGCATGTCGTATTATCAGGGGGGTCGAACACCGCGAGCTCCCCCTCGGTACATCTGACATCCGAGTCGAATATTGTAAACGTGAGCATGCCCCCGACCAGGTACGTTATGGGATTCAGCCAGTACATCCAGTATTTCCAAAACGCGATAAGCTGGACATACGGCACCAGAATGCCACAGAAAGAGACCATGATGCCGATGATCAAGGGGTTGACGATGGCCGCGAAGACCGGATTGGGCGCATACGCGGCAATGAACTGCCCAATACCAGTGTATAGGAATTCGTACGCGAAGACCACGAAGAAGCTTGCGCCGGCTTTGCTGCTGTCTGTGGGGAATCCTACGGTGTAGTACCAGCAGACGAAGTACAGAACTGCACAGACGCAGAGATATGGCATTTCCGAGATAATTAGTGACGCGACGAAGGCTTTCCACGAGTATATTCGTGATTTCTTCTCCCGGGCATCATATAGATTGCGTCGTTCAATGAAGAGAGGTTGCAGCTGGTTGATCACGCCCGGCGCAACGAACATCCAAACAAAGATAGTGAATAGTTTCAGCTGCAGCTCGCTGACCATCTCGCCGATATTCCAGTATGTAAAGCCATTGAATAGACCGAGTCCGATGTGCAGAAGCAGCTTGTTGTTGATATACCCCGTATTCCGGAACAGGGCGAGGTTCATCCGCCACAGAACGATTTTTGTTTGATACAGCAGGGGCATTGCGTATTCAGAGCCGTCTGCGTCAATTCCAGGTGGTCCTTTGGATTGTGCTGTGTCGATGATTGACTCCAGTTCAGTCTTTGCTGCTTCGCACTCAGGCGATTCGAGCCAGATATGCGCCCAGTCTTTATCGGATTTATGGCCAGATACCACATCTATCATATGCTCTGCTGGATTTGTACCGACAGGGCAGGGCTCGCCGTTACGACTAAAGTAGTCTTTCATCATCTGACATCCTGTCCCGATATCTCCAAAATATACTGTTTTACCGCCGCGTGCTAGGAGTAGGAGTCGGTCGAATTGAGAGAATAGCTGCGCTGACGGTTGATGAATGGTAACTAGGACCGCCTGCCCGACATCTGCAAGCTTTCTGAGGAAGCGAACGGTGTTAAACGCAGACTGCCCGTCCAAGCCTGATGTTGGCTCGTCTAGGAAGATGAGCGTCTTTGGCTTTGAGACGAGCTCGACGCCAATAGTAAGACGTTTCCTCTGCTCCACGTTCAGACCGTTCCCTGCTCCTGGCTTGCCGACAAGGCTATCCGCGATATCGTGCAGTTCGAGGAGATCGATAACGACATCGACATACTGAAGTTTCTCTTCGCTTGGTGTTTCGCGAGATTGACGCAGCAGCGCAGAGAACTGTAACGCCTCCCGAACAGTCGCGTAGGGCTCATGAACATCCAGCTGCTCAACATAGGCAGCAGACCTTTGAAACGATATTGGCAGAGGATGTCCGTCAACCAGGATAGACCCTTCGATCCTCCCCTCAGTCTTCCTTTGGGCGAGAACATCCAGCAATGTTGTCTTGCCAGCACCCGACGAGCCCATGAGAGCCGTCAAAGTACCGGGCTTCACCCAGCCTTGCACATTATCCAAGAGGACTCTCGGACCGGAGGGTGTCTTGACAGTATACGTCAAATCACTCCATGTAAAAACAGCCGTATTCCGAACCAGCTGCTTCTCCAGTACATTGTCATTGTCATCACCCACCCGGGATGATCCATCGCCTGAGGACGTATACTCTGTTCCCTTTTCAATAGTCTGCGATTCCTCATCTACCTTCTGAATCTCCTGGTGACCTGCGAGTCTCTCACGAGGAATGAGCAGAGACGCTCCCGACTCACCACTATCCTTCCACCGCATCACCCCAATGACCGTAATCGCCAGGTAAAACACCCACCACGCACACACAATCCCAAAGTTCCGCCAGACGTTTGCATGGCTATAAGACAGTGACGAGAGGTACTCGTCACCAGTCAAAGAGGTAGCCCCCTGCTGCGCCCCGCCAACTCCAGCACACGACGCGTACTGGCTGACGTCCCCATAGCCATCGCCATGCGGAACCAGGTTCGGCCCGGTACATTGTAGTTGCTTCAGATGGAACTCGTTCCCCATTAGCGCTTCGAAGCCGTAGGATATCGGGTTCAGCCAGTAGATCCAGTGGAACCAGGGGTGCATCTGCGTCGCGTGGATCTGGTATCCGGCGTACATGGCCATGATGCTGATCGTGTACCCGGAGATCTGGGCGGCTGCGTCGAAGGAATTGAGGATTGCGCCGACGGCTCGGAAAAGCGCGCATGCGGCCATGTTTGTCACGAAGAGGATGACGAAATATGTGAAGAATGCGGCTGGGGAGAAGGTCAACCCGACCATGAAGTATACAATCAGGGACCAGACGGTGACCTGGAGGAGGGTAAGGGGGATATCGGATGCGACTTGGGCAACGCAGATAGCTGCAGGTTGGATATATCCAAAAGATTTATGTTTCAGAATAACAGGACGGCCGCTGAACGAATCGACCACCTCTGACATGGCTGTCATGCTGTTGTAGAGAACGGACCAGAAGAGGGCACCTCCTTTTAGGAATATACCGGACGAGTCATTCGGGGCCATGTAGTACATCGAGCCGGCTACGAGTGCCTGGAGGAGGTTTGCACCTTGCTTCATTCCGAATGTGACGAGATCTCCCCCGATTATTTGGTATTGACGGAGCACGCAGGCCCAGACCTGCGACGCAAAGCTGACCGTGTATGCACTCTTGGAATACTTCTCTAGGGCAACGCTTTCTTGGAATTCGGCTGTGCGATTGCATGCCATCTCGGTAGTTGGATAATCGTACTCGGTCACCATATCCCTGAACAGATCAGACTTCTGATAACGAGCCAGGAGAGATGTGGAATCTCGAGGAAACGTGCCCTCAAAGCCAGGCCGGACATGCCGCTCTGTAGGCACAGTAACCCCAGTTAAGAAGTCTGCAACATTCGCACCATCATCACAAATGAAGCCCAAATCCTCGATAAAACCGCGTGCCTGTTCCCTTGGGCCATAATAGATTTGCCTTCCCTCGTCCAAGACCAAGACCTTGTCGAAAAGGTCATATATATGATTTCCAGCCTGGTACAAGGTAACAATTGTCGATAAGCCATATACATCCGTCATTGCTCGCATAGCCTTTGCCCATTCCAGCGCATTACTCGCATCAAGGCCTCGGGTGCTATTGTCCCAGCAGTAGATAGAGGCTCGCGAGGCAAGGCACTCTAGGATAGACACTCGCTTCCTCTCACCACCCGATACTCCACGGATATATTCATTTCCCACCTTGGTGTCGGCAGTATGTGGAATTCCCAGGGATTCAAGCAGAAACCGCGTGGCCTCGCTGTACTGCTCGTTCGAGGACTGGACGCCGCTGGGCAAATTCGCAGGGACTTTGGCTCGCGTAGCAAAGTTCATGGTGTCTCCGACGCGCAAAGTCGGAAAGAAAACTTCCTCTTCGCTGTTCATGAGGATCTGGCCTCGATATTGTTTGGCTTCATCCGGTCCCATGGAGCCAAAGCGTACATCGCCGTCGATCTGTTGGAAGCCCCTGCGGTTGTTTGAGAGTAGCTTCAGTAGCGTCGTGCATCCTGAGCCTGGACGACCCAGTACTAGCAACATTTCGCCAGGCTTTACGCAGCCATGGCTCTGGTGCAGGATGGTCTGCAGTGGAGGCTTTCGTCGCAGTTTGCGCAGACGACCGAGCAGGTCGAATTGGGATACACAGTTCTCGTTGATGGCAGCATCGGCGGCCACAACCTTCACAGTGAGGTCTTTCCATGTAACGCCCAGTTTCCGCTGCTTGTATCCTGCCTCGAGATAGCTCCGATTCAGCTCCTCCACCTCCGCTGTTTTATGCCATTGTTGATGATCGCCTGCGTCGTCAACCGCCGATCCAGGCCGGGATGAGGGCGTTTCCTTGACGTCCATGACCGAATCGACGGCTGCTTTTGTTTGATAGAGCACATGGAGCAGACAAGCGATGAGGAAGTGGACTGGCTTTTATACGCGAGATCCATTGCGGGTCTCCGGCAGAGAGGCATCAAATTTCAATGCTTCGGAAAATTGTCGAGAAAAGCACGTTTCGGATTCTCGGACAATGACAGCGCAGATCCACAATTAGACTCAATGCCCACTCTTCGGTGCAGTCTCGTCCACTGGGGTGCAAGCTGCCAAGATGCTGCAGTCCACCGGGACTGAAAACTCGGATCGATACGCTTTCCGGCAGTCTTCCGAATATCCGAATCACCAAACTATCTACCACTTCCACATCTCGCTTTATAGCAGATACATCATGTCTCCGAAGGCCCATAGTACCCTGACGGCCCTGCACAGGCCCGAGTTTGTCATCGGCAAGCCTCTTCCTGCAGTGAGTCCGGCATTCCGAGTTCATGCCAGCCAACGTTCCTAATCAACCCACCAGTGCGACCTCTGCCATTCTCGGAAAGTATGGGAATCCTCTTCGACGATGCGTTCGAAGCTCATCCGTTCTTCAGGTGAAATGTGACAGGGAGGAAACATGCAAGAATTGCATCGCGGCAAAGGCACCGTGCATTCGGTCGCGACAGCGTCTTCCCCGTCGCATATCCACGTGAGTTTCCTACCTTTCGGGGTGTATTTATGTTCTCTGACCATACTCTTCTATATCTCGATCAGTCGCCGAGGCCCTGATAGACACCGGGCAGCTGGCAGCATAAGCGGGTCCACGTCCCCCAGCCAGGAGCATAGCTTCTCTTTCAACCAGAGGCCGCGTCGTAGAAGTTATCAGTCTGCCTTGTCCTCGCCACATGCTGCTCACAAGGAAGTCCCACCGGAGAGACTTGGTCGAGCCTGTCCCTCGACACCGGCAGACGGTCTCATATCTCTCCCTCTTGTTCCCGAGCCCTCCGACCAGGCAGACAGCACAAGTAATCTAATGATCAGACAAGAGCTTCATTCAAACACCAATCTATCCTTGGACCGAATCAATGTCCTGGAATCTGCTCTCGCGTTGGTCCGCAAGTTTGTGGCAACGTCCGAGCGTGCCGACACTGTGTCTCACGAACCAGGCATTGGCAGCGACCTTCCCATTCCTCAAGATGTAACTATGGAATTATTCTACATGATGTTCAGCGGTATGTCTGGGATTGCCACTGACTCCTTGTATTATGTTAACTCCCCTAGGCCAGGGTGGTGGTGGACCGGTCAGCTTGAATCATTGGCCTGACCACCTGCCTCTACAGACTCTGGAGCGAATGTGTCTCGCTCTTGTTAATGGGTCTGTCAACGGCCAAATTGCTATTCAATACAAAGTCTGTGTCTTTTCCAGAGCAACATTGTTTGTCACTCGCTGGCTGCGACTGTGCCCATCTGACGACCTTGCGCGCTGTCTTGTGAAGTCGAAGAAGAGCTATGCAGCGGCCTGTCTACAATGCCTTCGAGACGTCGACCTCACCGGAGCGCAGAGTCTGCTCATGCTGCAAACCCTTCTTTCAGGAGTGAGCTATCTTATTTATCCGCTAGCTGTGCATTTCTAACATTCGCCAGGCCCATCTGGTTCAGCTTCTCGGTGATTCTTCTAGATCGTGGTTTCTCACTGCTTGTGCCGCTCGTGCTCTCGTCGCCCTGGGCTATCACCGGTCAAGTAGAATTGCTGCGGACACTGATGAAGGGTTTGAGATTCGACACTGTGTGTTTTGGTGTTACTACTTTGATAAGACCTTGAGTATGCTGCTTGTCAGGCCTTCCTCTCTACCAGACATGCAGTTCACCCCTGGGGATCTGGTGCACACCGACTCGGACGACCCCCTGTCATTCAAGGTCAAGATTCTCGTCAAGCTTGCCCAAGTACAAGATGCCTCTTTGCCGTTCATAGTGGGAGATAAAAGAGCACAGACGGAGTCTGCTTCAGCTCGCCTCGACGCCCTCGAAACGGACCTGCGGTATATCCATGACGACATCATCCAGGTACGACGCCGCTCGTCTCCTTTGATATTGATTCTCTAACGTTGATTCAGTTCCGGCCGAAATGTACAAGTGGGCGCACTCTCATGATAGAATGGGATGCTCTCAATTTCACCTTCTACTCCATAGCGACGACCGTCCTTCGTTTGAATCCCTCCTCCCTGCATGATCGTGGTAAACGTGAGCAATGTCTCCAGTATGCCCGGCAGGCACTCTGGTCCATGCAAGCATGCCAAAAGCATCTCGATACAATTACCCATATTGCAACTGACTTCCTCTTCTGGTGCGTCCCCGTCCCCCTTTCTCCCTGGTAGATTTATCCTTATAATAGAAACAGGACTGCGCTGCTGTATCCCCTCACCCCATTCTTCGTTGTATTTTGCAACGTAGTCGCAACTTCGAATGTTCACGACCTGCGACTCCTTAATGAAGTAACCGCGACAATATCCAAAGTGAAAGAACAGTGTGCCTTTGGAATGAATCTCTACATCATGCTATCGGAACTGATCGCAATGTGCACCCAACTCCATGATGTGCAGGCTGCACCACCACAACAACTCCACAGCGATTCTCTGGTCCAAGACCCTCCTATTCGCCCAGATCAAACAGTAGATCCAGCCAGCCATGCGGGTAGTTTGATATCGGACGGTCCACCGGTAACCTCCGGCTCCCAATACATATCACCAATATCAGCCCTCGACCAATCCACCACAACCACAACCAACGCCATTCCAGGCCAACAGCCGTTTCCATCTGCCGCGGCTGAGGCGGAATCAGGACATGCGTCCATCTGGGAAGAGGGTCTTATGTCGGAACTCTTTAACATCCAGCCGTCGGTCCAGTGGTTTGATACGGACTATTATAATTTCTTCGGTATTCAGCAGACCTGAGATGAATTATGGGTGAGATAATTGTACAGTTAGGCTATACAGGGAAAGCTGTGGTTGTTTAGATATTCGACTCGCACGAATATATTTATTTGTATACCGGGGTGCGGGTACACCACTTAGAGAATTTAATTGTATAATGTTGAAATTAAGATAACCAATTGGATTTACCTACAATCGTCCTTAAATATCTTGATAAGTCATTGTACATACGTTGAAAGCGTTTCAGGTTATTTCCCGTGGTGTTTTCAAGGAGTAGACTGTATCTAACCTCCAGTGTTTGCAGCAGTGCCGTTGCATATCTCGTTAATTGGGCACGTGGCTCTCTATACATTATTGGTATTATTAATTATGATCGGCGACCTGAGAATTTAACAGTTTATTCAATTTTATTGGTCCGCTGGTTAGTTGGACAGGAACATATTTCCGACGGTTATTGAAACATTCGCCGACCTGGAATGTCGATCCCGATTGCTCTGGGTGTCCCTTACATGTCCAGGTCGGAGCAGCCAGTCAGTTAAGGGTGAAGTAATTAAACCTAGATCAGAGTGTACTTGCGCATAATGAACGGTCTACCTGTGGCACTTCTGGTGTTAGGTTGCTAGCCTGACTATACCGAGTGCAGGGTTCATTATCAGATATCATCCCGGTGTCTAAAACTGCAAAAGGCCCGCGAGCACGA
Source organism: Aspergillus sp. S2111Y (assembly GCA_023625095.1). Taxonomy (NCBI): domain Eukaryota; kingdom Fungi; phylum Ascomycota; class Eurotiomycetes; order Eurotiales; family Aspergillaceae; genus Aspergillus; species Aspergillus sp. S2111Y. The sequence goes on from JAMABB010000013.1 coordinate 462,678, forward strand.
AGAGTGGCAACGGGATACATTATATGAGACTGCAGAGTAATCATGGCGTGTGAGCAAAATGGAGACAATTGCCAAATGCAGGTTCAAGGTGTCTTCAGTGGTCCAACCTTATCCCCACGGGGCACTGAAACCGTTGGGAAAGAAATGACCATGCCGGGATAGTACTGGCTCAAACTCTCGCCAGGAGGAGAATTAATACCCTGCCAACGAGACGCGGGGATTCAAAATAAACGCGCGCGCAACCGTGGGTTCTGTTGGGTTTTGGTTCACCACGCGACCCCCGCTCTTCTCCGTGTTTGCCACATAATGAGAGACAATTCTGTTTTCATGCGCAGACTTGTCTTGGAATTTTTGCTTCTATTTTATTTTTTATATCTTCGAACCGACGCGATTCTGCACGTTGAGAATGAGATGCGCTTGCAGTGATCGAGCCCTAAGGCAGGCGAAGATAAAACGATTAATGGGAGAAACCTCAAGAGGTCATTATGCCAGTCAAATACACAGTCAGTCTGCAGGTCTCTTGAATAAATCAGTAAGTCGACAAGGACCGGCTGTCCAAGAACGAAGCTGAGTGGGACAGTCTTTCATCTGATGTCAGGCTCCCTTGGTGAGCCCCCGAAGGGGCTTATTGGAGGGTATCAGGGAGACAGCACTGCTGTAAAGGCGATTATGGGAGCCCTGATTGGAATATCACTGTACAATGCGGTTGAACTGACTACTCTGATATTTACAACTTTCCACTTCTACGGCGGACTCTACTTTTGGTCCCTCACGCTCTCGACAACACTCGGTCTCGTACCCAGCGGTATTGCGAACACACTGCACTATTTCAATATCGGGCCGCTATGGCTCGCAATGACTCTATCGAACATTGGGTTCTATTTTCTGATTCCAATGCAATCGGTGGTCCTCTATTCCCGACTACATCTGGTCCTATACAACCAGCTGATTCTTCGACTCGCACTTTATATATTGATCGTCGACGCGGTTGTCTTTTCGATCTCAATAACGATTGTATGCTACGGATCCGCATTCATACGCACACCCGGCTGGAACGCGAGCTACACGATCCTGGAGCGGCTACAGGTAACTTGGTTCTGCGTGCAGGAATTTATACTCGCCTTTCTATACATCCGCGAGACAATCAAACTTCTGCACCTCAACCCGGCACACAGCAACCGGCGGAGGAAGATAATGTACGAGCTGCTGGCTATTAATGTTGGCATTATCCTCATGGATGTTGCGGTTATCGTCATCGAGTTCCTGGGGCTATACTACCTGCAGGTCCTGGTGAAGTGCGCCATCTACAGCGCTAAACTGAAACTGGAGTTTGCTGTTCTGGGGAAGCTGACGGCGATTGTGGAATCACCTCATCGCGATCTGGGCGATCGTGCTGGTACTGATGAGCTGTCTGATAGACGGCGGCCTGCTTCTGATCCGATTAGATATGCACGAGACAGGGTATCCCTAACTGCGACGAATGTCTCGAAGGAATCCTAGATATCTTTCCCTTCAATACTTTTTCTTATCGTAGTTTATGTTGAGAGATGGCGTAATGGCGTAATGGCGTAATGGCAGTGCTGAAGTACTTTATAGCGGGAAGGCGGGATTTCCCAATCGGGTAGTCGGGGGTGGTCCAACCAACGACGTCAAAACGTGCGGAGATACGAGTTACCCCTCTTCTCTTTCATCAACCCCCCCTTACTCTTCCATCACTCTCATCGTATACTGTTTCAATATGCCAGTCAACGTCGCGCTCGTCGGAGGAGGTGAGGCTCACCCAGGCCGGTCGCATAAAAGCTGACTAAATATCAAGGAATCTGGGCACGCGAGGAGCACCTCGTACGCCTCCACCCCTCGCATTTCTCATTCGCAACTAACATCAATAGCCTGCTATCGAAGCGGCGGAGGACCTCGAACTCAAGGCCGTTTATTCTCGCTCTGTAACATCCGCCCAGTCGATCGTGGATATCGCCGCGCGACCTCTCGAGCTGTACTCGGACGATTCGGAGCGCGGCTACAAGGACCTCCTCGCCAGATCCGATATCCAGGGCGTTGTCATCTCGTACCCCTCCCTGGTTGACATATCTATCTTGTAGACATGCTAACTGGAAAGGCTACCGATCGCGAACCAAGCGCCGTACATCAAACAAGCCCTGCTGGCCGGGAAACACGTCCTGTCGGAGAAGCCTGTGGCGGAGAGTGTTCAAGAAGCTGAAGAGCTGATCCTATGGTATCGCTCTGAAATTGTGAATGCAACCTGGGCAGTGGCAGAGAATTTCCGTTTCTTGAAAAGCTTCGACTTTGCCGCCGAGCAGATCAAGTCTCTTGGTAGGATCGTGGGATTCCAGGGTCGAAACCAGGGGTTTATTGAGAAGGACTGGAAATTCAACCGTAAATGATCATCCCTTGATTCGCTTCAAATATTCTAACCTGCTAGTTACCGAGTGGAGGCGGAACCCTACCCACCAGGGTGGTTACATTCTTGATGGCGGCGTTCACTACATAGCCACCCTTCGAACGCTTCTTGCCGCGCAGCCTGGGAATGAGATAGCTCGTGTCTCGGCTTTCACCAGTCTCGTTCAACCATACCTTCCCCCAGTCGACACAGCGGATGCGATTCTGCGAACAAGATCGGGCGTTACCGGGACATTCCAGATTTGGCGAGGGACGAGTATCAAGGCTGATGAATGGACTGTCGCTTGCGAGAACGGGTCGGTGACAGTACTGTTTGACAAGGTAATTGTGAATCGCAATGGCCAGGAGGTTGTTGAAACTGTTCCCAATGAAAGGAGCGGTGTCCCCCCGGTAGTTCGGGCCTGGGGCAAGAGCCTTGTCAGTGGAAGATTGAGCTGGGAGCAAGAGCCCGAGGCTGCCCTTGGGGATCTCGAGTTGGTCAGTCATTGCGGTCTCTCTTCAACATGCGATCACGCTGCTAATATTCCCAGATCGAACTCATTCTGCGGAGTGGAGAGCAGGAAGGGACACCATTGGACTGCAAGTACCAGGCGGCACACAGTTAGGAAAAGATGGACAAAGGACAATGAAACAGCTGGGGAATGACGTACTGCTACAGACTGTATAACCTATAGAACGATCTTCCACATCTCCACTGAGCTTGGCCCTCGATCCCTTTTGCGGGGTAGTTGGAGGCCGGACACTTTCCGGTCTATAAGAATCCGTAGCGGTCACTTTCCGAGCATACACTCTTTGACATGTAATCTGTTCGAAATTGCAATGTTTGACTCTTTGAAGCTCGACTGGAGAAGCCATGGCTGGGCCATCTTCTACTGCGGGATATCAGCTATTGGTGCCCTCTGCTATGGCTACGACAATACTTACTACAACGGCGTCCTGGCCATGCAACAGTTCAAGAATGACTACGGCACGCACCGCGATGCTGACGGTAACCTCGCCCTGCCTTCCTCGTTCCAGTCCCTCACGGCTTCCGCAATCTATATCGGAGACCTGCTAGGCGCCCTCATCGCCGCACCCATCAACGACCGCTGGGGCCGTAAATCCACTTTCTGGTTCGCATCATTCTGTATCCTGGCCGGCGGAATCTGTCAAGTGGCCGATACGATCCACCACCAGGCCATCATCGTCGTCGGCCGCATCCTCATCGGCCTCGGGGTTGGCCAATTCACCGTGACATCGCTGCTATACATCGGCGAGGTCGCCCCCTCGAGCATCCGCGGCCCAGCCCTAATGATGTTCCAATTCCTGCAATCCTGCTCGCAGCTCGTCGCATCAGCTCTTAATCAAGGCACAGAAACTATCAACAACTCGCTCTCCTACCGTCTCCCCATGGGTGGCCTCGTCGTCCTCCCCCTGATAATGTTCGCCTTCCTCCCCTTCATCCCCGAAACACCGAAGTGGTACGTCTCGCAAAACCGGCCCGCAGACGCAGAACGCAGTCTCCGCCGCATAAACCGCAGCCAGCCACACTACAACCCAACGCCCGAACTCACAACCATCCAAAGAACACACCAAATCGAGTGCGAACAGACCAAATCCTCCTCCTCCTCCTGGTCCTCGCTAGTAACAGACCCCATCGAACGCCGCAAACTCGTCTTCTCCGCCGGCGCCATGTTCTCCCAGCAGATCTGCGGCATCCTCTTCTTCTACGTCTACGGCGTTGTCTTCATCCAGGAAATCGGCGTCGCGGATCCGTTTCTCGTGCAGCTCGCTATCAACATCGTGCAGATCTTCGCCGTCGGCGCATCAGTTATAACCGGGAATAAAGTGTCAAGGCGATCCAACCTCCTCGTTACAAACAGCATAATGCTAGCGGCATTCATCGTGATCGGCGCCATCGGGACCCGGGATCTTACCTCTGATTCTCAGATTGTCATCGTGGTATTCAGCTTCATTGTCGTGGTCGGATTCAATTTCGGGCTCGGGCCGCTAGCGTACACAATCGCGCGCGAGATGGCGGTAGGCGTGAACCAGAATAAAATCATGAGTAGTTCGATCGTGGTCTTCTATTTCACGACGTGGCTGGTCTCGTTTACGGCGCCGTATTTGTATTATGATGCTGGGTTAGGACCCATGTTGGGGTTTGTGTATGCGGGGACGACTTGTTTAGCCCTTGCTTGGACTTGGTATTGTGTTGGGGAGACGGCGGGGAGGACGGGGTTGGAGATTTCGTTGTTCTTTAGGGAGCAAGTTCCTGTTAGGGGGTGGAGGGGGCATGTTTTTGATAATAACCAGGGGGTGGAAGCTGGTGGGAGGGAGAAAGTGTCGTTGGATGAGAGGGAGGTAGAGCATGTTGAGCGGACTGGTTGAAGTTGGAGGTTGATATTGATGGAATTGTAGAGATAGATTGCCAGTCAAGGGTCTATTATGGACCTGTAGATACTGCTTTGAATACTAGGCATTATATTTACTCCAAGTGCTGTAGATCCAGGATCTGGGCGAGCCCAGACCTTGCGCCAGGGGAGAACGCACATTGTGTCGATCGATCCAGGGGAGAAGAGAGACGTTGCCGAAGAGGTCGAGAATCGATGGCTGAGCGTCTGCTACCTGTAACAGTATTAGATAGAGTCCATAAAGTGGATATGGCTGGCCACACTGACGAGGGTATCGTCCAGGGAGAAGAGAAACGTGGTCGAGGAATACACAATTGTCCGCTGGCAGAAGCCAGGATAGGATGAAGAACGGACTGAACGACAACAATTATAGTCATTTAGGAAGAATAGATCGTTTTGTTGTTGTAAATCTCGAATTTAAATATAAGGCTAGACGGCCGCTCAATCTCCACTCTCAATCGGGTGTTTGGTGATCACGATAGGGCGGTTCAATTGTCTCGTCGATGAATCTGTTATTTTGGAGCTGAGAAGCTGTCAGAATTACAAAGACAGTCCCAATTGCTAACAGGCAATAGAGCAAAAAGCCGAGACGCCCAGATAGACTACACCAATTTTGCCATTCTATCCCTCTCACGTCTGGATCCAGCCTCGTACATGGCCAATCACAGTGCCAATAATTTCAAACCCGCTTTTAATGGCCATGATGACAAGCACAATGCAAGAATGGTGTTGGACAGCGCAAGATGCTGCCCTAAATGGAAACCATCTCCGGCCTGCATATCGCCCAAGTGCCAGGATAAGCCAAAACCCACCATCTATCTTCCAATTGGCCGGCACATGCACACAAAATAAGGGGCAGGTCAGTCCAGTTTAAACGTCTGGGAAAACAATGCTCAGACATTACCACTCAATCCGGCTGTTGCCTCTTCCTATGGGTTAGTGGTGTCAGGGTCCAGTGATGAATAACCCTGAATAGCGCGCAAAATATTCCTATTTTCAGTTTGATGCTCCATCACTTACAGAAACATAGTAATACCCTAACGAGAGATGAGATTAAGTATATACTGAGCGCAATATACACATTGAGACAACAAAAGGAAAGGCTTCATCACCAAGATCCCCTATCCTCCCTCCGAATACCCATCTGGTCATGCCCACTCATTCTGCTCTCATACTCAACCGTAACATTATCTGTCCTTCGAATGGCGCCCATGGGATGCCCCTGGTTTCCATTTGCATCGTCCCTCAGGATACTCTCCTCGCTCCCGACGCCGGTGATTGTCAGATCCATTTTCCCCTGCTTCTTAGACGGCTTGCTGCCCCGTCCGTACTCGGAATCATGGAGTTGCTGGCTTCCTTTATATTTGTTCTTGGATCCGCTGTAGGAAGACAGCTTTCGTTTTCCGAGGATAAGTTCGAGGACTGGTTGGAGGGTTGGGATGCAGGAGGCGATGATGACGACGTCGGATTCTACACTGTAGTATTGTTAGCCGGTGTTAATTGTTTAGCTGGCTGTTGCGATAGGAGCGTACTTGGTCCAGAGAACGAGATCGGCAGTCCCGTATGTGTAGTCCGATTTATCGGCGAGACCTTTCAGTTGCGTGCATTTGACGACGGCCATTGCAGAGGCACTGTCTTATTAGCTGGAGCAATTGTTACGGGAGTGTAAGACGTACATAGCTCCGAGTCCTAAAGCTGCGCACAGTGCAAGCCGCTTTCGGAGGGACATGTGCAGCTTCATAAGTACGGTCGTTGGGTAGATTGCAAGGTAGAGGTCAATGAAGGCAGAATACGCTGGTCTGTTAGAACCAATACCGAGTTATAAATGGAATACATACCTCCCGTGAACATGGCATAGTTGACCAGGATCCACACATCCTTACAGGTCGCCTTGCCCTCCATGACAAGGGACGTCTTCCAGAGCGCCTCGGGCGGGTCACACATGGTAAAGAGTATAATGATGCAGATACCTGAGATAGTAGCACCCAGGCCAGTCAACCCCCATATGATTGTCTTGTGCATGGTGCTCGGGTTGAGGATCCGAATCAACATGGCCCCGACGGCAAGTTTCGGCACCGAGAACGAGATGATGCCGAAGAGGAAACTGAGAGAATTGAGAAAACTGGCTCTCTCGACTGTCTCCTGCTCGAGCACGTAGGCGTGTTTACCGTATCCGATTGCGATGTTGGCTGTCGTGATGGCACAGTAAACAATACCCATAACCTGGTCCGTCAGCATACCATAGACTCAACGTTCGCAGCCACAATTACCATCGAAAAGGCAATCAGCCAGTCATCCAGGCCGAAATTCCGAAGCATCTTCGCCCGGATGGTCATACGAGCTGAAACGACAATCAATGTGAAGCCCGTCAGTCCCCATAGTACGGCCAGGATCTTGGGACCCTTGTCGTCAGTAGGACTGCCTTTGTGAGCTTCCATCTTGCAGAATAAAGATTGTGCAGGGTCAATACCCGGGGGTTCTGCAGAGAGAAGTGCTAAGATGCGGAATCCACCGCAATATACGAGCAGGTCCTAAACAAGGGAGACGAACGCCCCTTGAAGACCTGGCTTCTTCACGCTGCCATGGACGTAACCCTAAGCGGCCTGGCAGAGAATATGATAGATTAACTGCCACTGCCATGTACACGGGCCAGACAGACTGATCAGCACAGGCGAGCGCCTGATCCCGTAGGCCGGGGGTGGGCCCAATTGCTCAGTCCGGCAGTCACGGCCCAGTAGGAGGCCCCCAGTGGGTCATGGCAATAACGGTCGCCTCCAGCAGACAACGGAGATGCCAAAAGACGCCCGGGGAGCCAGCGGTTAGTGGGGCCGTCTAATTAGCTGCCCTGAAGCTGCCTCGACGTGTCTTCGTGATTGGCAGCTGTGGCCCGTGCCTGTGCCTCCGACCTGTCAATGACCTGTCAATGGTGCTTGTGCATGCCTCTATCTGCTTTAGTTCTGGTTTGACTTTTCTGATTGCTCAGTATTCTTCGGTTGCATTGCTTGCTCGGTACGGCTGAAAGCTCCGACTTCTCCGACTGCTTGGATGACACCTGCAGCTAAACTGGGAAGCACCTACCGTACGTTGGTCTCCCCACTACTGGAGCAGTGCCAACTGCGGCGAATACTAGGTAGCGTGGTAGCACTCTTCTCCTGAAATGGCTCGACCGTCTTGTGAAAATAGTGTCTGGGCACAACGATAGCTCAAGTCGTGGCAGCGCTCACACGGCCCACCCAGAGCGCCGGTACATTAAGGACTTGAATCCTTCAGGAAACAAGATTCCCAGTCTGGCTCTCCGCGCGAGTTCTTTGTTCCTACCAGTTTCAGCCTAATTCCTTCGCTGATCTTGTTTAAGCCAGAGCTCAATTAGATGGAATCCTTCGGATATCATATCCTTGACAGAGGTCCTGTCTGAAGCACAAACTCAATGCAGGGTATGCTTCCTTTGATAAAGTCTGCCGTGCCGCTTAGTCCGGTATAAAAGGTCAGTCTAAGACCAATATGGCCCCATCTCGCCATTCCAAGAGAACCCTTTTGGGCCTCCTGCTGATGATCCCTGCACAACGGCCGCGGTACATTGCTTTAGCGCTCTTTGGTCGCCGCCACCAGGCCCGGAAACTTGTTCGACTCTTCTAGACATGGGTGTGAAACGGTGAATCTAGTGTGGCTTACGCCCCTCTCCACCCGCTGTTCATGCAGCGCTGTACCGATGGCAATGTGAGTGTACCTGCCGTACGGGACTATCTCTCCACATATTCGGACTCTTCGCTCCTTTCCAATCCAATTCAGGGGCCCGAGGGACGATTGTTATATCAAGTCTGTTGGGGTCGACCGGGGTCTTGTACTTTCTTCAACTCCTCCTCCCCCTCCCCCATAATCCCCTATCCTATCTGTGTAGCAAACCCCATCTCTCAAAATGACGCAGGATATTGAGAATACCCATGGCGAAGATGTCACCGTCACCATCAAGACGGAGACTACTGTTCAAACGGACGAAGTTACCACTGCAAGCAGCTCCCCCGTGGAGAACGGCGCGGAGACCCCGAACGACTTCGACAACGGGGTTGCCATTCGACCCAATTCTGCAGAAGACATTCCAGACCTTCTCAAGAAGGTCGGCTCACTCGGTGCAGAGTACGCTTCAAACACCGATGAGGACCTCCGCGCTGAGTACCTGGATGCGGCGCGGCATCTCGTGTATGCGCTGGAGACTCCCCGTGAGGCCATGATCAGATACTGCTGGTCCCAGGTACTTCATTCTCTTTCTCAGGGTGACTGGACCGTCGTGATTAGACTAACGTATGCAGAGCACACTCTACGCCGCGATCGAAACATGTGTCGACCTCGGCGTGTTCCCGATTCTGTCCAAGGACGACACTCCCAAGTCAGCGGATGAGCTCGCAAAGGCTACCAATGCCGAACCTCTCGTTCTCTGTATGTCTCATCGTTCAATTCGCTTCTTTGCTAATGGAGCATAGCCCGTCTTCTCAAACATCTCGGTACAATGGGCGTAATTGCCGAAGTCGGCGAAGACACCTACCGCCGCAATGGCTTCTCTACCTCTCTGGCTATCAAGCGGTATAGCGATGCCTATCCATGCATGTATGTCGTACCTCTCGCAGGCTAGCTGCTTGAAATAGGCTAACAGACTCAGGACTGGCTGCATCACAGCCGGCATCATAGCCCTCCCCGCCCACCTGAAGAAAACCAACTACGTCAACCCCAGCAACGGCGTCAAATCCGCCTTCCAAGACGGATACCGCACCTCCTCCCACTTCTTCGAATACCTCAAGCAAAACCCTATCCACGCGGAGCAGTTCAATAACCACATGACGGCGTACCACCAGGGCCGTCCCAGCTGGATGGATGAGGGATTCTTCCCCGTCCCGTCTCTGACGGAGGGACTGACCGTCAGCGCGGATGATGTCCTGCTTGTCGATGTCGGCGGTGGTGTCGGCCATGACCTCACTGAGTTCCGACGCAAATGGCCGAACATTCCTGGCCGGTTGGTCCTGGAGGACCTGTCCGAGGTGATTGACCAGGCCAAGTCACAGAACCAGGCGACTGCGTCGTTCATTGAACCGGTTGTGCATGACTTCTTCAATGAGCAGCCCGTCAAAGGTACCCACCCATCCACCTTCCTCTCCTTTTCTTATACAATGTGCAATACACTGACCGGTTTAGGCGCCCGAGCATACTATATGCACTCCGTCCTCCACGACTGGGCCGACGCCGACTGCCGGCGCATCCTGTCCAACCTCGCGCAGGCAATGAAGCCCGGCTACAGCAAGATTCTAATCAATGAGAACGTGATCCCGAGCACGAACGCGTACTGGGAGACGACGAGTCTGGATATCATCATGATGGCGGACTTTGCGTCGCAGGAGCGCACGGAGAAGCAGTGGCGCGAGCTGACTGCGTCGGTGGGATTGAAGATAGTTAAGATCTGGACGCGACGGAGGGGAGTGGAGAGTTTGATTGAGTGTGAGCTTGCTTAGGTTGTTTTATGTTGAAGGGTTACGTATATAGTATTAGTGTATTGATATGGTTTACGGCAAACAATACAGGTTGCAGAAGGATGGGTCGTCTAAATATATATATACTACGAGGAGGTCGATCATTTTCTAGGGATCATCCAAATTCCAGAGGATATTGAGTATATCAAACATAAGATTTCCAATCATAGCAAACACATCAAAGGTATATAGTCCGTGCAACACCTCAAATCAAACCCTCACCCTCTCACTCCCAATACTCAACGTCAGACTCCTAACACTGCCCTTCCTAGGCACCCCAGCACCAAACAAACCACCCACAGGCCCAGTCCTCGCCCATCGTCTCCTCAAAAATACGAACGCACCCCCCGCCGCAGCAGTTATAATACCCAGCATAACGACGGCTCCAATAACACCGGACGCTGCATTCGAGATCCCCTTGTGTCCGTGATGATACGCTTCTCGGCTTGGGTAGTATGAGTTTCGAAATGAGGAGCAGAAGGGTTTCTGTTCCGGACTGGGATTGCAGATCTCGCACCACTCCTCTGGTGTATCAATTGAGACTCGGGTCATTTCGTGTAGAAATTCAGTCCAGGGGAGTGATATATGGCCTCCCCCGAAAAGCGGAAAAGCTGTGAGATTACTATCTGCACTTGACCCGTTGCGGAATAAAAAGCGGACTTTCAGATCTTCATCGGTATCTGGGAATGTTGTGACGTCTTCTTTTGTGAATAATTCAAAGGCCAGTGTCGATGCATACTCCGGCAGTCCGTAGAAATCGGGCGATGCGGTTGTGAGATCATGGAGCCCGAAGAAGGCCAGCATGGGCTCGTATCCACCGGACAAGAGGGATAATTTGGCTGTTCCATTTGTATTAATTGTCTCGTTAAGTCGGGTGGTTATGGCAGCTGAGAGGGTACGTGCACTGACGGCGCCCCTGCGGCTGTCTGTGTCTGCGTTGAAAGCCTTATCGAATTCATGAGAGTCTGCCAGCGTGCGCAATTGCAATAGATCAGCCGCGTTAACTGCATCGCGCATTGAAGTGTTATGGATAAGTCCGACGTTGATGAGGTCGAAGATATCATAGGCATTTCCATAGGAGAGGTTAGATTTGTTATCATAGTCCGAGACATTCCTAAGCAAGGGCCAGAACTGCTCGTAGAATGACCGCGTGGAAGTGACTTTATCGGTGTAGGTTGAGTTGTAGGGCAGTTCCTGCTGGGATTTTGTTATGCCAGGACATTCTTTTGCGCCGTTTATCCAGATTGAACCGGAACTGTCGCTGTCCTCTGCGTGGATTACGGGAATCTGGTATCCGTTTAGGAGTGCAGGGATAGTGGAGCCAGTGTTTAGTGTTTCTGAGGTTGTCTTGTCGTCGAGTGGTGGGTATAGCCCTTGGAGGAATGCAGTTGCAGCATTGAGATGGACCTGCTCAGCAGGCGCAGAGGCGTAGACCTGTGAAGGGAGGTATTTGTTTTTTGAGATTCCAAGTATCTGCTTAGGCGAGCTGGGGTCGATATACAGGTCGCGGAAGTCGGAGCCGACTTGCAGGTTCTGCTGGAAGCCCAGATTTGTCAGTGCAGGATCGGGGTAGTGCTTTGGGGTTCCTGCAGTTATTATGGTTAGCACCTCAATGTACACCATATACGAGGTAGGCTGGCTTACGATCGCCATTCCGAGTGAAGACTGTGACACCTAGAATGGTTTCCGCTGTTGTTGAGGATATCAGCCCTACTAGGAGGGAAATGGCGAGGGTCAATGGCATCGTGAGGCTGTGTCTAATCTTGAAAAGGTCAGCAACAAGGGAATGGACTTTAATAACGAGCTTGCCATCGGGGAATCGGCACTGGAGTCTATTCCCTGTCATCTTCAGACCCTCTAGCAAGGCTGTTAGTGCCCGATCGAGTATCAAGATTCCATCGAGATGGGCTGTATGCCTCCACCTGGATATCACCAGAGCAGGGTTTACTACATACACTACATACTGAATCATCGTGTTTCTCCCCAATAGTTCAACTATTTTTAAGGTATTCTCCCACTAAGGTTACTATTTACCTATTCCCGAGGCCTCTCGACCTGTATACACCCGCAGTTTCGCCCCCAATCTGACGCCGATCCATCAGGCATCACCATTTCAGGGTCTAAGAATAGGTGTCTGCACTTCTGCTACGCTTATCAGAAGCTTGCGGTCTTAGTTTGAGCTTTAGTGGTTTCAGAACGACCTTGTTCCCTGTTCTCAGCTTCACCAGCCAATTATACGCACGGGGCAGACATCATTAGACACGAACAAATGCCGAAGCGCAGTCTATAAATGCATCCCTGCACTTCCTAACTAGGGCTATCAACCAGTTCAGGTTATCAACATGTGTTGTACTTTAAGATGCGTGCTCACTCCTCCCTCTCCTTCCCCTTCCCCTCAACCTCAGGAACCGTCCACCCATTCAACATCCCAACCCCAAAGTTCAAATACGTCGCATATCCCAACCATCCCGCATACGGCACAAACAGCCAGAACGCGACACGATCACTCTCCCACCAATCCCGCATAAGCGCAGCCACAGTCCCGCCCAGAAGCAGGATGTCGGCCGCCGCGAGGGCGGGCTTCCGTAGACCAAAGAATAGAGGCATCCATAGGTGGTTCAGGACTAACTGTGCCGTGTAGAGCGTTTGGCCTGTTGATCTTGCAGGGTCTAGCGTTGTTTGTGTTGCGTGGTGTGCGGCGTATCCTGTGATTCCGTACAGCAGGGTCCAGACGGGCGGGAAGAGCCAGGCTGGGGGTGAGAAGGGGGGTTGTTCCAGTTTGGCGTATTTGGGTTTTGTTCCGTGGCCTGTTCGTTGTTAGTTATTATATATTCTCCTCATTACTGGTGTTGGTGTTGAAGAGGGACCGTACGGTTCACCAGATAGCCCACCGTGGAGCCAGTTGCGACCGGGGTTAGCGTTGAGAGCAGGGGCGATTCGAAGATCGCCTGGGGGAGGGCGATGGACCATGGCATTTTGTCTGTTGCTTGAAAGGAGGACTCTGGAAGTTGTTGAGGAAAAGTGCGAGATCTGGATCGATCGATCGGAATGGCTGAAGTCAGTGACGTCATGCTGTAAGGTTTCCTAAATGGAGTAATACTGGGGAGTATGATTATGTCTTTATTCTTTGCACTCATCAGCTCATAGGAAACTGTAAGTCCGTCCTTGACCTTCCTCACAACAGCAGCACCCTGTATATAGGAGTAGAAGGTGCTTTGCCATGGCCTAGAGAGGCGGCGAGCGAACCTACCTTTGAGGTGGTAGACATGGTAATTGATTTCGAATAAGTCGATACTGATATAGAGGCCATCAAAATAACGGCCTCCTCTACTTCCAGCCTGATATACTACAGCACAGTGGATGAAGCTATTCCCAGTCTCTGCAGCAGCGTTGATCCCCCGCCAATTCCCCGCAGTCTCCAAGTCTCAACTCCCCAACACGACATCATAGCTCCACTGAACATACAACACCCTCACCAAACAGTACAGTAGCTACTATCTTCTACCATGGCCGATAACATGCAGACCCGCGAGACCAAACCCTCTCAAGGCAACCCGGCAGCGCCCAGCGCCAGTCTCTTCCGGCTCGATGGTCGCAGCATCATCAGTACGTCTCCTTTCAGCATGTTCTAACACCAGCAACTAATCCATAACAGTAACCGGGGGCATCGGCTTCCTAGGCCTGACCGTCGCCGAATCCGTCCTCGAAAGCGGCGGCGACGCCTACTGTCTGGACTACCTAGATGGCCCGCGACCAGCGACATGGGGTGAGCAATATCCCCCCAGACATAGACAAATCCAACCAACTAATAAAAGAAAAAAAAAACAGAACCCCTCGAAGAAACGGCAAAGAAATACTCCGGCGTCGTCAAATACCACAAATGCGACGTCACGGACACCGAAAACGTCACACAAGCCATATCAACCGTAGCCTCAACCGCCCGGTATCCCATCCGCGGGCTCGTCGCCTGCGCCGGCGTCTCAGACAAAGACCCCGCGACCGAATTCTCAGTCGACCGGTTCCGACGCCTCATGGACATCAACATCACAGGGACATTCCTATCCGCGCAAGCGGTCGCGCGCGAGATGCGCAGGGCCAACGTCAGCGGGAGCGTGGTGCTAGTCGCCAGCATGAGCGGGACGAACGTCAACAAGGGCGTCGATACAGCTGCGTACAACACGTCCAAGTCTGGGGTTCTGCAGCTGGCGCGGTCTCTTGCTGCCGAGTGGGGGGCGCGTGCTGGCATGCCGCTTATCAGGGTGAATACATTGTCGCCGGGGTATATTCGGACGGCCGCGACGGAGGATACGTTGAAGATTCCCGGGATTGAGGAGCTGTGGAGTGGGGATAATATGTTGAATCGGCTGAGTACGGTGGATGAGTTCAGGGCGCCGGTCCTGTTTTTGCTTGGGGATGGGAGTAGTTTTATGACGGCGTCGGATTTGCGTGTTGATGGGGGGCATTGTGCTTGGTGATTCAATTAGAATATCCGGCCATCTATTTGATACTCTGGTATTTTGAACCATTATGTTCAATGTCGATGGTACTGGATTCTTATACATCACTTATTGAAGAGATGGTAACTAGTTCGTGATAGCCAGATATGCTATGATTTTATCGAGTGTTCTCAAACATAACCGACAGTAAAAGCAACTAAACATTGAAAAAGCAATTATGGTGTCTATATATTCTAAGTCCTTCAGAGTCTATTATTCTTGTAGTTGGTGTAGAATAAAGCAAAGCTATACTTTCAGGTACAATATAAATTACTATACTTGATTCTATCAATGACTTTAAATATTCAATCATAAATGTATCTGACTCTATCTGCACCACGACTTCCGTGTCATACGTAGATTCCGGACCATGGGTTGTCTGTCTGGGAGAGGCCAGTCTGTCTCATGCACCTGGTTAGGGGTATGCAGCAAGATTCTTTGCTCGAGGTCTGATATCATGATACTATTAGCTTAAATAATGGGGCTAAAGCACAACAGTATCACAAATCACAGCACCCCTGCCAAAGAAAAAGGAAAACTCTGCCCAATGAGCACGGTGAGGTGATACCCTTGCGTCAGGCAAGGAGTCTCAACGATTGTTGGGTGTCCCAGAGCGTTACAAAGAAACCTTGATCCCCATGTTGTACCTGGACATCCCCTTTCTCTATGTTATATCATCTTCCAAGGTTTAGTTCCCCAGAAACTGTCAGTCACATCGCAGCAAAGCCCCAGCTTTATGGCCCGTCCAACGCAGGTCGTGGGGGGCGCCCTTGCAGATGCCCTCCCAAACACCAGAAAGCACTGGTTCCAGCAGCCTCATTTGCTAAAGCTGAATCTCATCCTTCTGATCCCGATTCTATCGTCAACTACAGTCGGTTACGATGGTGGGTTTTCCTTCCCTCGCCCGGGCCTCACTAACAACGAATAAGCTTCACTAATGACCGGCCTTCAATCCTTTCTACAATGGCAAGACTATTTCAGTAATCCAACTGGGGCCCTACTGGGAACTATTATTGCCGCGCAGCCAATAGGAGGTCTAATAGCTATCCCTTTTTCAAGTGACCTCTGTGATCGCCTCGGACGCAAGCCAGTTCTGCTCTGTGGAAGCATCATGACCTGTAGCGGGGCTGCTATCCAGGGTGCATCTATAAATGTAGGGATGTTCATCTTTGCCCGCATCCTTATTGGCTTCGGTGGGATGTTTAGCTCCCAGCCTAGTCCCATGCTTATTGCTGAGCTGGCATACCCTACTCACAGAGGGAAATATACTTCGGCCTACTGGACCTTGTTCTACTTGGGTATGTGAATTACTTGCCGTCTAGGCAGTGTACTCAATACAGTACCTCGTTCTGATAGCCAGCAGGTTCAGTCCTCGCCTCATGGTTTACATTCGGATGCCAGGATATTGCCAGCAGCTGGTCCTGGCGCATCCCCTCCCTCTTGCAAGCCGCGTGTCCAGTCATCCAGCTCTTATTCCTCTGGTGGGTTCCCGAGTCTCCTCGATGGCTCGTAGCACAAGACCGCATCGCCGAGGCTTCAACCATCCTTAAAAAACACCACGACGGTCAAATAGACCCAGACACTCCACCATCAGAGCTAGTAACCCTCGAACTGACCGAAATAACCAACGCCATCAAGTTAGAAAAGGACGCCCAACGCACCGGCTGGACAGCCCTACTCGCAACACCGGGGAACCGCAAACGCACCATCCTCACCATCTGCACCGGCGTCTTTTCAATTTGGAACGGCGTCACTATGGTAATCATGTACCTCCCTCTAGTCCTCAGCTCCGTCGGTGTTACATCCGCCTACAACCAAACCCTCATCAACGGTCTGCTCCAGGTCTTCAACCTCCTCGCAGCACTAACAGGCGCCTTGCTCGTTGACCGGCTCGGTCGCCGCCCGTTATTTCTCTGGAGCAGTACAGGAATGCTGATATCCTACATCATCTGGACAGCCTGCGCAGCCGTGAACAGCGAAGCAGGTTCTCAGCCGGCGGGGATCGTGGTGATAGTCTGCGTGTTCATCGTGCTGTTCCACCACGACATCGCATGGTCACCGCTCTTCCTCGGCTATCCGACGGAAATATTCCCGTACTCGCTCCGTGCGAAGGGGCTGGCGGTTGATATGGTCGCTATGTACGGGTCGTTGGTGATCACGGCGTACTGTCACCCGATTGGGCTGGAGGATCTGGGGTGGCGGTACTATATTGTCTTCTGTGCGTTTATGGTGGGGATTCTGGGGACGGTTTATTTCTATTTTCCTGAGACGAGGGGGTTTACTCTTGAGGAGATTAGGGTTATCTTTGATGGCGATGAAGAGGAGAGGGCGCCTGCTACTTCAGGTACAACTAGACAGTTGGAGACTGCGTAACATGCCACTAGCATCATTGATCTAGTGGTAGGTGTTCGATTCACGGATGATGTACTTTTTATTTTACAATGGTATGTCTGCAGGTACACCGATTTCTTTTATTTGCTGAGTGGATATCTTCAAGGATCTGATATGTGCCATTTTTCACCTAGCTAATCAACCTGCGCCATACTTATACAACGTACCTGTCAGGTACTATCAATATACATTTTCAACAACTAATCTAGCAAGGCTCCCATAGCTCATCGGGCTATATTGGAGTGCTCATAGCGGTAGACTGGACCGGCTAACACTCAGGAAGAGGGTCAGTGTAGATACAGTAGTCACTGGGTCCATCGCCGATCTCCTCGGGCTGCAATACATTCATTAGCTTCCACTCCACAAAAAAAAACAGCATGATAAAAGCTGGATAGGAAAGGGTGGCTTACCTCTTCATCATTGTTATCAGTGCCCTTATATTCAGCGCAGATGGTCTTGACATCAGTAGCGCAGGACTCGCTGTCGATGGTGGCCGTGTCGCCGTAGTTGCTGTTGATGCCGACAAGATACTTGCCGTCGGTAGCAGTGATGCCCTCCAGGACAATGTGGCGCTCGGACATGGAGTCACAGTTTCCGCAGGAGCGGTACAGCTTGCCGAAATCTGTAACTGTAAAGCCAGATACAGTCACGGTGCCACCGCCGTTGTGCTGGATGACCTTGTCCTCGGCGCCCTGGGCTCCACCGCCGACGACGTTGAAGGGGCCGTCGCCGGTCTTAAGGGAGAGTGCATCTATTTATTCAGTTAATAAAATAACAAGCAATGGCATGGTTCAGGGTGAGGGTGAGGATAGTGCTGAAATAAAGATAGAATCGGATGGATATAACATACCCTCACAAACAGCCTCCCACCAAACATTCTCAATAGTGCAAGAGCCTTCGCAGTGGACACCCTCGACCTGGTCAGTACCAATAATCGCGTTCTTAAGGGTACCGCCGTCCTTGACGATAAAGACTGCGTCGGAATCGCCGCCTTCACTCTGTCCGGAACAGTCGACGCCACGGCCGTAGGTCTTCATGCCGCCGTCGAAGCTCTCACCGGAGATCTCATAGGGCTCGTCAAAGGTCTCGCTTCCTTGAGACTCGGGGATGGGGAAGTCGGCGCGCTTCACCATTTTGCTGGTGCCGGGGTGGGAGCGGGCGCCGTGCGTGGCCAGCACGCTGGTTGCCAGAGAAAGAAGAAGACCGTTTTTGACGAACATGTTGAAGGTTGACGAGATACTCGAGAAGAATGAGAAGAGAGTAATGCGCTGGTGATAGGAAATTAGCAGTGGGAGCGAGAAGGCCTCTTTATATCTATCTATATTGTCTCTTTATAGAAAGTAGGTCCGCCGGGACTCCCCTTCACTTCGCAGATATCATTCACCGGAAATAATTCGAAACGGTTGAATATGATCAGCAAACACAGTCCCGCATGATTGGTGGCCTGCTGTAGAAACTGTCAAACTGACACAAACTCCCTAGCTCTGGACTCTGGACCGGAGAGCTTGAGAACACTGCACACCTGCCCCGAAACGACGCCGATAGGTGCGTTTGCAGGCTCCGAGTCAGGGCCCAAACTCCTAGCCTGCTTGGCGGTCTTAGTTACCCCCATGCATGGCTGCTCTTCCCCACTTTTTAACAATGATTCGGGTTTCTGATGCTTCTGTTGCCGGTTGAGGGAAAACGCCGACGGCAGATGCTCCAGACTCCCAGAGCCCAGACTGACGTTAATTTGACCTGTAAGCCGAGTCCGCATATACAGGAAAGCGACAAGTGTCTGTTTTGGCTGCCAAAATCTCTAGCAGCTGTTGTCGCGGACGCATTGACTCCAGGAACAGCGATCTACAGCCTCATTTCTGTACTGGACACGGCGCGGACTCAGAATTCCCCCAACATTTACAACCAGTTTATCCGTCCGTACAGAGCCCTTCATCGTCTGAATAACCGAAAAGGTAACTGATACGAAACACTTCCCAAAACCCCGATAATGCAAGGATCGGACCCAGTGGGCCCAGTGGGCCCAGTTCGGAATTGACCCTATCAATCTCAAACAGTCGTCGAGGGCAGAGAAGAATCACTGAATCAGGGATCCAATCGGTGATTAAACCCCACCGAATCAGCCTGCAGAGTCGTTTGATACGAGATGGCCTCGCTTAGCCCTTGTAACTGGCATCGTCACTCACTATCTTGCAGAGTCATGGGGTTTCGGTAGCTCGTCCGAACACAGCCTCACGCCACCTGCAGCCTCTGTAATTATATTAATCGGATCTTGCGGGTTCCGGTGTGCACCTTTATACATCGTTATGACTTCTGGTTATGAGCCTGACCGACACATTCCCGTCCGTTATGTCTTTTCCCGTCGCTGCTGGGACAACACTACCAGAGAACAGCCCATAATTCCTACAAAGACATCAGATAGATTGGATGGGATGCAAATATAGTAACTACGGCAGCAATCCGACGATTCCAACAAGAAAAGCCTCCTGACCGCAATTGTAAGATATTTGACGGAACATGAGTACAAGACGCCGCGGGTAAGACAAGGCAATGCACTAATCACTGTCAACGAGATGCGGTAGAAATTAATTACTGACGAAGAGACGGCACTTGGCCATGTAATTTCTGCAGCATAGCATTCACCCACTGAAATCTAGGACAGATTTGTCGTCAAAGGCCAAGCACCAAGACGGCTACACCGCTACACTCAACGAATATATATGGAAATGCAAATATCGTGCATGCACTGGAGCCCAGCACAAGTGCATTGTGAAGACCAGGCTTCCGCATGCCGTCATGTTTGTGTATAGCATGGATAGCTGCGGGCTCTTCATTCAGGGCTGTATCATGGGAGCTTGATGCTCAAACGGTTCCATTCACGCTAGAAGTAGATTTATGAATACATCCTCATAATGTTCCGTTTATGCCAGGTGTAGCTCCATGGAATATTACTATCAGCTACTGTCCCCAAACTCAGGATATTCCGTTGGAAGCGAGCAGGCTCCAGTTTATACATAGTGTCTGCGGGCTACTGGGCGTTATTAGAAAGCATCGCCCTTTATGCATTGTCGAGCTAAATTAATCGTAATGATTGTTGGGATTCAAGGCGTCCGCAGAGTCATTTGCGGACCGGGGTTATTTCAATCTACTTGACGGTAACGCAGTCTTGGATAAGGCGTCTCAAGCAGTTACGACTGAGTGCTCTGCTGTTTCGAATCCTCTGCCTTACATTAACAGATATTCCGGACAGTCTACCCAGTCTCCTCACCGTATCAGCTCCTCTGTTACCCCGGTTCCTTACCCCATCCGATGAGAAACTGGTGTTTATCCCCCTTGGGAGGCCTTGAAGAGTGCTTTAGCAGTCTTACGACCAGATGGATATATATACTTCGGTCATATGTAGTCACTTCTAAGCGCGGAAAATAAGGTTATACTCAAGAATAGACGATTTTTACTAATAGACTTAACTATCTGATCGACGTGATATTCTCATTATCAAGAATCATTAATGATTCTTACCCAACTCTACAATGCAGCATTACTCGGAGGGTTTACAACAGACTGGCGAAACAAGTGATCGATGACTTGTTTATAAAATGATCGAGTGTCCCTATTCTTCTAACCTATTTCGTAAACTACTAACAGAAGAAGGAGATTATTCTGCGTGCGGCTGAACCTTGGGCCCTCTGGACGATGTTCTATTGGCTTGGAATTCGAAGCCTCGACCACATCGTCGACATTCCATCGCTGCTGACTGGCTGCACCGTAATGTGAAAGGCTAAAATAGGATTTATCTGTCGCTAACGATGCCTGGTGGCTCCACCTGCACAATCGTTTGAAGACTTAGACCATTCAGGCGCCCAATATTAGCGCTAGACGATAATGCAGTCTGCAGAATAAATACCAGCTCGCGCCGATCCAGAAACACAAACACCCTTCAAACTCGCGTTTATATACATAGACTGAGCCTTGACACTACATGTCACCGTGACTACTTTCCAACGTTACAACGGCTGTCCCTGAAACACTTATTCCTCTCCCTGTTTCCTTAGCGCCGCTGGGATCTCTGCAGCATAAATACTCCAGCCCCCCCGACGTAGAAACACGAACAACCATTTCTGCCATGATTTCACTCGTCAAGATCTCGATTCTGCTGTCAAGCGTCGCAGGTGCGCAAGCTGCCTACCGCGCGACTACTGGAGATTCGGCGGTCACCTACGCCCATCGCCTCTTCCATGACTTTCGCTCCTTGGATGATACGGGCAATCTCTACACCAGCGAGCCTGCAAACATCACAAACGATGAGGACTCTTCTGCAGCTCCTGTCCAGCCCGGGTACCTGAGTTCTGACGCCTTTATCAACGACTGGGGCATCCAGACCTGGGATTCACCAGCGGGTGAGGACACGCCTTTGCGAAAGCAGTACAGCAACCAGAATGTCTATATCCGTACGCAATCATCTTCAACAACTATCCGTAGATATATACTGACATTCCTCCTAGAACGCGACGAAGAAACCTCAGCAACCCACCTCGTCCTCCGAGCATACCGCAATAAAGACTTCGTCTCCGCCGGCGAAATAGACAGCAAACTCGCCAACATCTTCCACGCTTCAATCCGTGTCCGGGCCAGAGTCCGCGGCGACTCCGGAGCCTGCGCTGGCATCTTCACTTACTTCGACAATGACAACGAAAGCGACATTGAAATCCTGACTCGGGATCCTACCAACCACATCCGCTACACTAACCAGCCCGGTCTAGACTCAGACGGGAATGAGATCCCCGAGGCTTCTTCTGATGTTGTCATGGAGAATGGAGCCGTGTGGACAGACTGGAACGATCACCGTTTGGACTGGACTCCGGACCTTAGTGCTTGGTATCTGAACGGGGAGCAGGCTGTGACGAAGACGTATGGGATTCCGAAGAGTCCGAGCTCTGTCATATTGAATATGGTCAGTTTAAACCAAACTTCCTACCCTTTTGTTACCTCTCTAACTGTAGCAGTGGAGTGATGGTGGCGTGTGGTCGGGAAATTTGGATGTTGGATCTGCTGCGTATCTCGAGATCCAGTGGATCGAGGTGCTGTATAATACATCGGATTAGGCGACTCAAACTCTACATCACTCCTAGTTATACTAAACTTACATATAACCCTCAGGGCACTGCTGTGATTCTTCAACCTGATCACAATCAGCCATGTACGACTGAAGCAGTGAGGAAATACTCAAACGCTCTAACCGGGGGAAATTTTAAATACCAAAAACAAACACTCCTATCTTTAATATGTCCCCATGAGACTGCTCTTGCTCTACGCCGTTCATCTAATAACTATAACTATTATTCAGTGCATTCAGGCTACTTGCTAGATAGTTTACATTGGAGTTGGGTATACCCATAAAAGGATATATGGGTTCGTTTTCTAACCCTAATCACATGGTTGCCTTAAGCCATATTAACATTCGCGTAAAGCTGCATTCTGAGAATGGGCGAGGGCCAGCCTCTCGAAAGAGTAACGGAAGCTTTAGAATTAACCTGAAATGTTATTTGAATAGATCCAAGCCCCCTCAGTTGGCTTGAAGTTCCCGCAGCATCGTAGGATGATTTGCTTTGTGAAAATATCGATTATCTTGCGGGTGCTATACCATACACCGGGAGATCGTCCTAGTAAGTCCTCCTCCACTCTACATATCGCTCTTTACTAGACACCCCACTACCCAAGCACCGATCAAACTCCTCCTGGGCGCCCGTTTGCTCGGGTCGCAACTTCAACCTGTACGGCCACTTGTCAATTATCGTATGTTTTACCTTCAAAACAGCACCCAGAAGTTCGCCCGCTTCCCGGAACTCGAATCCATCACAATATCTAAATCGAACCCCCAAGGTCAATACAACAGAATACACCTGCCGCGCTCGCCGGGGACAGCTAAAAACGTCGTACGTACCTGTTAAACACAGAGTCATACTCCGTGACCAGATCTCGCCCCATATTGAATTTCACAAGCTTCGGATCATACTTAGAAACGAGACGCCCGCTGGGCGGGAGGTACTGCAGGAGCCTTCGCGACGATGTGCTGTTTTGCGTCATATCTCGAATCCTGTCTTCATCTGTCATGGTTTCATCCACCGCGTTCATGAAGAGGGTTATGAGCGTCGCATGCGGATTATCGACCGTGCTCTGAAGTAGCGGGATCGTATAGGCCAGTGTACGGTGGATGCCTAGCCAGCCATAATCCGATATATTGGAGACATCAATTCGAGCGAAGGAGCCCGGTCCGAGAACGTCAGGGAGATCAGCCACGTCGACTTGAAAGAACTTGAACGAGGCCTTTTCGAGGCTGCGCAGGCGAGCCAAGAATGATGATAGCATTTTTCGCAGATAGAAATACAGCTTCCCATATATATCGGCACTAGCTGCGCCAGAGGGTGTACTTGTGACGTCCTCTGAAGGCCACCCGTGCCTAGGGTCTGCATTGTCTGGCATCGGCCACTTTTTTGTGTCCTGAAAAAAGGTCCTGTGCCATGTTAGCCTTCCGCAGTGTCTTTACTTTGCCTTCTTTTATGGTCTTGACTCACGGATTAGGCACTTGAAAGTCATGTCTGGGGAAACCAAACGGGAGAAGGAGACCATCCTCGCGGAACCTGCTGAAGGGGACTCGTTGAGAAGGAGGGATTAAACACATGTATCGATCTCGATAATCCTTCCTTGATTCGGCTAGAGTGATCTTTGCGCGGCCTGTCTGGGACTGGCGCCTATCTAAGCCGGCAGGCACGTCAAGGAATGACAGAAGACGGCTCCATGACGATTTTTCAAGTACGACCCTGACCGAGCGCTGCCCAAAGGTCCATGTCTTCCCATGAAGAGTAGCAGAGGTTTTGTCTGCAATCTTCGTGCAGACATCAATGATTAGGGGGCGAAGTTGCTGCTGTAAGACATTCAGATCTGACTCGCGGACGAGTGCTGAGTACCAGAGGTGAATCATGCAATCTGACGCTGTGTCAATATCCTCGACCACCATGGCAATCAGAAGCAGAATAATATTGCGCCCTACAATGTCGAAATCTCGGTCATTCAAGGTCATCTCGATCGAACCGTTGTAACTGCTCGGTAATTCGGCGATGGTTTTGACAATATGTCTCAGGTCCCCCGAAGCTGCATGAAAAGGCCACACGTTTAGAAAATGGGCATTCCACCCCGCCGATGTAATCGAAAGACATACCAGCACACAAAATACGAAGGTCGCTACCGTATTGACTTCCTTCGTTTGCATCCAGCCGTAACAAATCAAAGGCAGGGACATTGCCCCAGAGATATTTCTTGTCGCCGAACACGGCTCCAAGTCCCGCACCGATAAATTCTGGGGTTCGGCTTTCAACAACCCAAGCCGGTTGCCATGTGTCTTTGCGCAAGAGTGACCTGCACGCGACTTTGTGTAGGGGCCAGTGCGCCTTCTGGCATGACTTATCGCAGTACTAGAATAGATGAATACTATTAGTGTACGCTCTGATGCAGCGAGGCTGGCGTTTTTAAACGATGGCAAGTTCAACACACAGTGACTAATTGACAGTTACTGCAACCGTACTTGCCACTCTTTTTGCAGTCGGTATTGTGGAGAGCCCAATTGGAGCAGATCTGCCCTAGACATGCCATCTTGCGTCAAAGCAGCCCTGGCTTTTGTTCAAAGATAAGAACTAGACCTCGAGCTCAGTGGGGCATTCTCATATAAGTGGGCTCGTAAAGCAAGTTACATGGCAGTCGAAATCCTGCATGCATATCTGCCCAATCCCGCATGCATATTTGCCCAAAGGGACTGCAATCACTGGCACACGAGCTGATCTGCTCATCATCCCCGACAAACATTGTGAGGGCCAATCATGTTCTCCATCCGAAGTCGGTGGTGGGGTTTTGAGGGACGGCCCGCCTAAGATTACCGTACATGACAGCTGGAGTCAGGACCAGTCTGAGGCTGATTAAATTTGCAAAACCAGGCTATACGGTAAAACAAAATACCTAATAATACATGCAACGGGATTTCTTTGTGCTTTGAGACCGGAGGCTCAATCACATCCGGTCCGAACCTGGATTATTCTGCTTATTAGACAGTGTATTCCCCTCCTACTTGCACGTCTTGCACTTCTTACACTTTCACATCTGACCTTTTATTCCTCCCAACATGACCCTCCTCGGCTCCGTCGTCCGCCAATTTGTCTCCATCCCCACGCTCTCCGCAACCCTCAGCCTCAAGGGCCAGACCGTGTTCATCACAGGCGCCAACACGGGCCTGGGTCTAGCGACCGCGAGAGAATGCGTCGGGCGAGGTGCGGCCAAAGTGATTCTTGCCGTCCGTAATCGCGCCAATGGCGACGCTGCCAAACTCTCCATCCAACAATCACACCCATCGGCACCCGCCACAATCGACATCTGGGACATGGACCTCCTCTCATTCGACTCGGTGCTGGCTATAGGGAAACGCGCGGCCCAACTCCCCCGCCTCGACCTTGCACTGCTCAACGCCGGCGTCTTCAAGTTCGCCTGGTCCACCTCGGCCAATGGCTACGAGACAGGCTTGCAGGTCAACCACCTAGCCACCGCACTGCTCGCCCTGACACTGCTTCCAACGCTGAAGAAGACGTCCAAGGAGCTCGGCCACCCGTCCCGTCTCACTTTCACCTCGGCCGAGACGCACATGTTCACCAAGTTCGCGGAGCAGGGGGCCGAGAAACCGCTCGACGAGCTGAACAAGCAGGAGCTGTACAAGGATGCCATGGACCGGTATTGTGTGACCAAGCTGCTCAATGTGTTCTGGGCAAGGGAGTTGGCGGCCCGGACATCTCGGGAAGAGGTTATTGTGAACTACTTCAATCCGGGCGCGGTGGACACAGGGTATGTATATTTATTTACTTGTTGTCCCCCGTTCTTTCTGTTATAGAGCGATAACATCCACCAGAATCCACCGCGACGGTAACTTTCTTATCCGCAAGTTCGACCGCTACGTCGGCCGCAGCGTCGAGCAGGGCGCCAGTCTCGTGCTAAATGCCGCAGTCGTCAAGGGGCCTGAGAGCCACGGGGAGTACATGAGCGAGGGAAACATCAAGCCGTATGTTCTCTATTATCTGTCCATCCGAAGTCTGGCGATCGCGAATTAACCAACTCTAGACCCTCGGACCTCGTGCTCAGCGATACTGGCGCGAAGCTGCAGAAGAAGCTTTGGGACGATACTGAGGCGGTGCTAAAGAAGCATGTGCCGTCGACTGAGGGCATGGATGATATTTTCAAGATATAACGTGTTGGACGTGTTTTAGTGTGGTACTTGTTTGCATATTTAGATATGGTGACTCTTTTATTCGTTAGTGCTTGAGATTAGATTGACAATGGGATAACAATTATCGTCAGATATAAGTAATCATTTAATTCCCAGAACAATATAGAAACACCGAGTGCATTTTATTCTGCGAGATTGGAATGTCATTACATCCCCGATAGTGCCACCATTGCATCCCTATACTCGTTCCAGCCACCTAATAATCGACTAGCCCTTACCACACCTCAAGGTACTTACACAGCTCCACCTACGCTCGGCCCCTTCCCCTTCAGGTTCGTCCTCTGGGCACCCAGGGTTGCGAGCGCCGCTATTCCCGCACACGCAATAGCCAATGCAAACGCCACATGCACCCCGTCCATCTCAGCCTGGATGATTCCCGGCACCTGCTCAGGCGTGAACACCTCTCGGATCTGCGTCGCGCCAATATTGACGACGACCTGCGGGTCGACAGTGGGAGCGGTGATGGGCAGTTTGCGCAGCAACGTGTTTGTATACGCAGCCCCGGCGGCACCTACCAACAATGCCCCGCCAATGGTCTGGGCGAACAGCATCAACGCCGTCGATGTGGTGATGTCTCCGGGCTCGCTGAGTGCCTGGCCGACGATGATGGGCAGCTGCACGCCCGCGCCAAACCCCACGCCCGCAACGATCTGGTAGCCGATCCAGTGCCCGGATGACGAGCCGATGTCCAGCGTGTAGATCAGGCCTGAGCCGACGGTGCTGAGCACGCCCGAGAGGAACAGCCAGGAGAGGTAGTGTCCATTGACGGAGATGAGGCCTCCGGTCATGATGGTTGTGATTACGAGGCTGATGATCAAGGGGAGGTTGCGCACGCCGCTCTGCGAGGCTGACACGCCTGAAACCACTTGGAAGTAGATGGGGAGGTAATACAGCACCACGAACCAGCTGCCGCCGAAGAAAAACATGAAGGCCATGCTGCTCCAGATGTAGCGCTTCTTGAACAGACGCGGGGGAATAATGCTGCGCTCGCCTTGGAAGGCGGCGAGGACAATGAAGAGGATTACAAGAAGTGCGCCGCCCACCAGGGTGCCGATGACATCCGAGTTCTTCCAGGATTTGGTCTGTCCGCCCCACTGCCTCGTAGGTTAGTGGTGCATCAATCTATCTATATGGGAGGAAGGCGTACCTGAAATACAAGGACGTAACAGACTATCGCTGCCATGACAATCAAGGTGCCCGGGAAATCCATCTGAAGAATCTTCTGCCTGAGGGAGGCTTTCTCCAGCATGGCACGCTTGGGGGCCTTGAAGGTGAAGAGAATAATAGCCGCAGAGACGCCTGGAAGATTAGCAAGAAGAAGGAGTCACAAGAATAGGGGACATACCACCAATAGGGAGGTTGATGTAGAAGCACCATCTCCAGGATACTTTCTCTGCAAACACACCACCCAACAATGGCCCTACCACCGATGCAATGCCATATGATGCACCCAACAGCCCCGTGTAGGCCGCACGCTTGCTCGGCGGCGCACAATAAGCGATGATGGTGTACGCACCAGAGCCCAGCCCAGCAGCGCCCATGCCGGCAATGGCGCGTCCAAAGATCAGCGCGGTGCTGTTGGGCGCGACACCGCACAGCAGACTGCCAACCTCGAACACCACGATTGCCAGCATGAAGCCCGCCTTGAGCGGGAAGACCTTGTAGATCTTGCCGAAGGTCGACTGGAAGCTTCCAATGGTGATGAAGAAGCCGCTGGCGTACCAGCCCACAAGGTCCAGCCCCTTGAACTCGTCTGTAATTTTCGGGATGGCGGTTGCCACGATTGTCTGGTCGAGAGAGACCTGGGGATGTCAGTACTTGGCTATGATTAAATTTACAATACCCGGCGATATTTACCAAGAACACGCATAGAATCAGGGCCAGGAGAATAAAGAGCATCCCTATGAACGAATAGCTTTCCTGTGGCGCTTCCTCGCTCTCGACCAGCGAGTTGTCGCTGTCGGGTTTCGTCTCGCCCCTGACGGAGGGCAAAGGCGACTGCGAGGCATTCTTTTCGTCCGTCTCAGTCATGGCTTGGTACTAGAGATAGTATAAGATTGAGAATGGTGAGGATGGGAATGGACAATGTGGCGCCCGCAGTGAGTCTCTTTTCTAAGGAAAGGAGACGGTCCCCGTGACAGCATATCTACACACGGAGGTCTTTTTTTTTTTTTTGTTTCCGGGCTTATTCCTACATCGGACCGAATATCAGGCCCCCGATCTGAGAGAGGGAAGTAGATTTCCGTAAAGGGCCTAGCTCGAAGAACACGGAGGCCATGGAGGATCCGCGGCGCCGTTGACTGAGACGGAGGTGGACCAAGCTTCTGGCCAGATCACGGAGGTGAAAGATCATCCGGGGCGCCGTTGATTGGGTTCACCCTTGTAACCCTAATCCAGGTTGCGTTGGTGCAAGATCCCTGCTAGCGTCGTGGTAATACTCGTGTATCGTACTTTACGCGTAATACCGGGTGTACGAGACCGGCATGTGGGTCCACTACAATGGACATCGTTCCAACAACTTCCAACTTCCAACTTCCAACTGAGCTTGCCTCGCCTAAAGTCCCCGAGTCCCGAGACGATTTCGGCGATTATTCTGCAGGAAATGACTCAATTCCCTTTCAGCATCTTGACAAGAACAGACGGGACTCGATGGATGCCGTGGCTGATCTCTATAGATCTTCGACTAAGTCGTATCTGATGAGTGGCTTCCAAGTTATGAACATAGTTATGTAGGATAGGAAGATCAGACTAATCATAAATACAAAAGAATGGAAACGAATATCTAAACACTCTACCGCTTCAAAATCTACCTATAGCATTCATGGGCTCGATATTATCCGGGAGTCCTGGACCGCAACTCGGCAATGAAGCCCGATGGCCGCGGTACCCGATTCGTGTCCATATAAGATAAACTACGTGGATCTTCATACGTTGAGCCCTTTGTCACATCAAAGCCATCACAATGTCCAGTATCGATATCACAGATCTCGCCTTTGTCCAGCTCCGCCCGCTTGCCATCGGCGGGGCCTTGGTCCTGGCGCTTCTCTACGTGGTCTACCTGCGCGCACTGCCCAAGCCGCTGCCAGGCATCCCTTACGACGTGAAGTCCTCGCATCGCCTCCTAGGTGACCTCCCTCACTTCTTTGCCCTCGAAAAAGCCGGGCGGCGCATTATGGAATTCTGGGCAGACGTGGCGCGCCGGCAGCAGTCGCCCATCACGCAGTACTTCGCAGGCCCCTTCACCAAACCGGTCGTGGTCATTGCAGACTTCCGTGAGACCAAAGACCTGCTGATGCGCCGGGCGAAGCTGCTGGATCATGGCTCGCTGAACACTGGGCTGTGGTTTGGGGCCATCCCGCATCACTTTGTGGGAATGCCGTCGAGCGACCCGCGATACGCAAAGTCGAAGAGTTTGTCGAATGATTTGATGACGCCGAGTTTTCTTCACAATGTGGGCTTCTCCTATTCTATAGAGATTAGGGCAATACTTATGCCATACAGGTCTCGCTCCCCGCCTCGTATCAGAAGACCCTCAACTTCGTCCGGCTGTGGCAGCTCAAGGCCCGCATCGCCAACGAACAGCCGTTCACTGCACTGGGTGACTTCAACTTCCTCACTGGCGATATCATCTGTGCTGCTGCTCTGGGCATCCTCGATGAAGAAAGCGACACAGTCAAGCACTACAATCGCCTCAAGGCCAGTAACCTCCCGCTGGGCCTGGCTACCAAGAGAAACCAGATCTACGACTTCCCCGAATACAAGGCCACAGGCATCCTCGAAGCCACGCACACCATTGCCGACAGCATCACCGGCGCTCGCACCGCGTCCATGCCCAAGCTGTACTGGTTCTTCACTAACCTGCGCCCATCCGTCAGCAAAGCCCAGCGTGAGCGCACCCGCATCCTCCAGACATACATCGACCGCGCCCACGCCTCCATCACCCAGAACGGGCCCGGCACATCACACTCGCACCGCGCAGCAGTCGACTCCATCGTGTCTCGCGAGATCACCGCCGCCAGGAAAGAAGGCCGCCAGCCAGCACTATCCTCACAAGAAATCCACGACTCCCTCTTCGGATACGTGCTAGGCGGACAAAGCACCACACACAGCGTGCTATCATTCCTAATCCGCCGCCTAGCCGTACGCCAGGACGTCCAAACCAAGCTCCGCAAAGAACTACACACCCTCTATGGCCCCGCTGCATCTGCAAAGCGTAGTCCCACCATCGACGAGTTCCTGGCCGTGCGCGCGGCTCCGTACCTAGACGCTGTGATCGAGGAGACTATGCGCCTGAACAGCACGGCCCCTGTGCTAATCCGCGAGGCTATGGAGGATCTTGATTTCCTGGGTCATACCATCCCGCGGGGAACGAATATCTTCTGCACCCTGTGGGGTCCGTCGTACGATGAGCCTGCGTTCGCGGTGGACGAGAACCGGCGTAGTAAGTCGTCGCAGGCGCACAGGGACGAGTCGCCTGCGGACTGGACGCGGAGTGGGTTTGCGCCGGCCGAGTTCCACCCGGAGCGGTGGCTGCGGAAGGATAAGGACGGGGATGGGAAGAAGATGGTGTTCGATATCAAGAGTGGGCCGGCGCTGGGGTTTGGCGCGGGCACGCGTGAGTGCTGGGGCAAGCGGCTGGCGTACCACGAGCTGAAGCTGATCACCACGCTCCTGGTGTGGAACTTTGACTTTCTGCCGCTGCCGGCTGATCTGGTGGATGAGGATGTAGTGGACTTTTTCGTGGCGAAGCCGAAGCGGTGCTCTGTGCGGCTGCGCGTGAGAAATGTTTCTTATGTTGAGTGATGATATTGTCAAGTAGTGGAAACCCTAATGATAGTCGGGTAGATATGCAACATTCAATCTATATAAGCATCTATACATACTGTATCCCCGCAACCCTGCAACGTATTTAGACCTATCTCTATGTATAACCTCAATGTGCTATTCGCTCCAGGATGACGTCCAGCTCGTCGCGCACGGCGTGGACGCGCGAGCGCAGGAACTGCTCCAGCGCCCCGTGGAACACATCGCCGCCATAGCGCCGCCCAAACGCCTCGACAACCCGCTCGACCCGGCGTAGCTCGCTGAGAAGAAGATGAAGAATAAGCCGGCGCTCGTCCTCCTGGTGGATTGTGAACATGCCGATCGTGATCGGCGTGTCGAGCACCATGTGCTGCCCGGCCGGTGCGAAGCTCGGCGGTAGGCTCGCCGACTGCGAGTCTGGGATGCTCTCTTGTCCACCCTCCTTTTTGTCGTTGCTACTGGTGTTGGTGCCGGTGCCGGTGCCTGTGCTAGGGGGACTCGTTGGCGGGAGGAGGGAAGCGGATGGACGGGCAATGGCACCGTACGAGTCGATGATCTTGAGGATGATGAGCGCTATGGACATGGACGAACTGCAACTCTGGGCACAGGTGCACTGTAGCAATGTATATAGTGCGGCTATGGCCTGGCGGCCAGTGTCGAGCACGCGGTCAATGGTGATGGGTGGTACAGCGCTGGGGAAGGTGGTGCAGAAGCTGAAAGGCACGGACAGGCTGTGCAGTGTGGATGACGTGAGCTGTATGCACGGTGCGCTGTCGTTGATTGCGGCTGTCTTCCCTGACGCTGGGAGTATGGAATGGCATGCGGGCCTCTCGTTCACGCGGTTGACGGTCGAATCCACACTCCACAGCCCCAGCTCGTCGTTGATCATCTGCTCGCTGAAGCCATGGGCCTGCACTAGCTGGTTGAGGTCGTCGTGGTTGTTGGCGACGTTATTAAGGCCTAGCTCGTCGGAGAGAAAGTGCGACGAGAGCGGTTCCACGTCCGTCATGTCATAGTTCAAGAAGTCGTCTAACGTGCTGTCGCTGCTGCGGTGTAACGGGTTCGTTGGTGCAGTCGGCGCCGTCGATGGGGGCATCGTTGATGGCAGACACGGCGAGCTCTCGGTCTGGACAGCGACGGAAATGCTCCTGGCCTGGACAGCTTCTTCCTCGTTATTCCTGGCCGACTTTGGTGGCTTTCCCGTCCGCCGCGACACGCTGTATACGCAGCGGATGCCAGCCTGGTGGCAGCGCTGGCAGGATGGCCGCTCGTGGTTGCAGCGCACCTTGGACTTGGAGCAGCCGTCGCACGAGAGTCGAAACTTGGAGGCGTAGCTCTTGTTCTGCTTGGTGCTGGGGGGCTGCTGCCAGGTCGCGAACTCCACCTCCATCGTGTGATGTATAGATAATCGTTCTATGGACGCTCTGGGGCCGGGGAGCTGCAGATTAAATACCGGCAAGATCCGACAGAATGATTGACTATTACTAGCTATTTATTATTCAAACGGCCTTTGGAACTCAGCTCTTTCAGCCCCCAATCCTCAACACTAGGGAATGCCTATAACGGTGCCTTACTATGTAAGGAGCTATTTCTGTTGGCGCTAGCACTGATGGACTGCATATTCAACATTAAGAAGTACTGAAATGTCATTGGCTGTGCACATATACTCTGGTCCAGGGCCGTACTGCATACAAGGATTTCTTTACCCATCACCACCCCGCCGTATTTGCTGACACCACTACAAACTCTGAGACCTGCATGGAGGCTGCTAGATACGCTCCGGCTGACGGCTGACGCTGCGCTCAACCGTCCATCATTGCCATTCGCTCCC
This sequence comes from Aspergillus sp. S2111Y, assembly GCA_023625095.1. NCBI lineage: Eukaryota > Fungi > Ascomycota > Eurotiomycetes > Eurotiales > Aspergillaceae > Aspergillus > Aspergillus sp. S2111Y. The sequence goes on from JAMABB010000013.1 coordinate 495,842, forward strand.
CCGGTAGGTGATCGATCCTTTTGGCTGCAAGCCTCATCCTGCTGTGCTGAAAAACCAACAATTGGGGCAAAGGATTGCTTGTCTAGACCTTGTTCAATTGACATTGCAAACGCACACGCATACGATAAATAACCACTAAGCTATAACAGGGTTCAGGCTACCAATTCCAACTTGATGCAGCGCTGCTTGCCCCTTCAAGAGCTATGAGCCGCCCGCTGCCACCAGCGTATTAGTCTCCGGCATCGCCCCGTTTGTCTGCGCCTTCGCCTTCGCCTGCACACTCTGCGGAGTCGGTTCCACGAGCTCCGTCACATTTACCCAAGCCATGAATCTCACCTCGTCCAGGAAGTACCGCGAAGTGGTGCGGATGTGCCACCCAATGTACGCGGCCAGATAGTCGTTGCAGTGGGCAAGCAAGTCGGGATACGGTGCTAGGATGCGGTGGATCTCGAGGACTCTGCTTTCCACGGCGTCGACCGTCTCCTGGAGGCAGCGCAGTGCGCTGGACCCCGTAGTATTGGCGACGTTGCAGATGTAGTTGATGCGCTCCGTGCCGCGGATGGTCTCCTTGTAGAAGGATAGGATGTCGTTCGTGAAGTCGATGATGTCGCACAGCGGCGACATCGCGGGGAGGTACAGCTTGCGGTACTTATGCTCCGGGAAAGTGTCGTTGGGGAAGATGGCGTGGGCATAGGTCTCCGCGAAGCCTGTCTTCACACGTAGGTACCGTGGGAAGCGGAGGGCGTCCGGGGGCACCGCCTCGCTGAAGTCGTTTTCCACGTTGGTGCCCTCGACGAACTCCAGCGTAGTCTTGATGACCATGGACGAGCCGTACGGCCCCAGGTACTGGTCCGTGTTCTGCAGGAACCTGCGTGAGTGTCAGTATAATAAGCAGGTTATGGACATGGGGGGTTTACTGTGCTAAGGAGTCGAGAAAGGGCGCCTTCTGCGGCAGTCCGCGCACCAGCCGCAGAGAAAACTCGGTCCCTGCATCTCCGAAGGTTAAGTAATCCTCGTCGTAGATGATGACCAGGAGCGTAATGACTACGCAGTTGAAGCGGACCGCAAACGATGCTCGAGGGTACCACGACGCGATGCCCACGGCCTGCTTAGCATACTTGGCCGCCCGCGTCTTCAAGTCCTCCGACCACGGCTGCTCCTCGATGTACCTGGCCAGCGCCGGCTCGATGCTGCTGTCATAGTAGGGCTTGGGCAGGTGGAAGTCGATCTTTTCGAAAAACCGCGACAGGATGGTGCCGTATTCGGAGAGAGACACCATGAATCGAACGTCCTCAGGCGCGATGCTACCCATGATGATATTTTTCTGTTGTAAGGGATTAAATTTAATTCAGATGGTGATAATGCAAGTCCAGGAGAAATAAATGCGGACTCAAGCTGGAAAGCAGGTGCCTTATCTACATAAATCCAGGGATGCCTCTATATCATCCTCGCCGTCGCAGAATAATTCGGGAGCTAGGTGAATTCCATCTCACTATCCTACCACGCTCAATGGGGTAATCAAATGATGATTACCCTAATCGCAGACAGAAGAAGGATTGCTGAGATTCCTTCGCGGCAATCATCGGGCTCGACATAAACGGTGCCCGAACTAAAATATATATATAGATATATATATAGTGTGTATATCATAATGTTTTATTACGTATCATTATTACAATACCGGCTTTAAATTACCCCATCCTGCCAATTCAAGTTATTTTCTGATTATTTCAAAGTAAATTACAGATATATTGAATTTTGTATCTTTTGTAATACCAAGGTAATATCCCTGAGCATAGCACTCGACACGTGGAATCATCATCCACGAAATAAGCACCATATTCCCCCGAGCGCCCGTCGATGGCGGAAAGTGCCAAGTCTGAAATCTGGTGGAAATGATCGGGGAGCGAAATCTGGCGAGTTAAGGGCCTGACCCTTTGGGACCTGCCGAGAGTCCCCGGGATCGAGGCTCTCGGGATGCTCGAGGTTGCTGAGTTCGCAATCCCGATGGCTGAATGGGCATTCCCCTTCTGGTTTTGATGCTGCCGTGGTTGAAAGGGGAAGGGCTCCCTCGAACGTAATAATGACTCTGGTTTACCTCATTTCCCGTGCCGGACCAGACGGGCGTGAAGTCTCTCATCCATATAGCTCCTATCCGTTATTCGTATAACTCCACGGGTCCCATGTGGCCGTCTTGAAGTTCTGGGTGACACCAACTATGGCTTTAGCAGACGTTTGCACTTCCTCCATATCTCTATTCTCTTTGTGCAAAAGCCTCCGCAACATGTCTCTGAACCTGTTCGCCACGGCCCTCGTGTTTATCATTGTGGCCTTGGCGATCTCAAGGCTACGCTCCCGAAATAAACCTCCTCTCCCCCCTGGACCAAAGGGGTGGCCTCTCATCGGACACCTCCGTGCAGCGGCGGTGGACAAGCATAAGTACTGGTACCAGATAGGTCAGCAGTACGGACCGCTGTCATCGGTGAAGGTGGCCAACTTGACCTTCATCATCATCAACTCCCACGATGTCGCCCACGATCTCATCGTCAAGAGGTTCGCCAACTACAGCGGCCGGGCCCGCCTACCCTTTATCGAGCTCCTGGACGAGTCGGCGCCCTGGACCAGTAAGCTGATCCTCACGCGGCAGTATGGCCCAGAATACCGCCTGCATCGACGCATGCTTGAGTCCGGAATGACCGCCACATATGCGGATCGTTTCCATGGCCTGATGGAGCTCGAGACGTGCCAGCTCGTGAACGATCTCCTGGTGGATAAGGACTGTCGCACTGTCGGCATTAGCAGCGTCCTCCTCTTCAAGCACATCGAGCGCGTTCAGACCAGTTTCGTCATCGGGGGCACGTACGGCTTCCGCACCCCTCACCGTCTGGACCCCAACCTCGTCACCATCATCAAGAGCTCACACGATTCGAACGACATCGCCGTGTCTCAGACACTGCTCAACTTCTTTCCGGTCCTGAAGTCTCTTCCCAATTTTCTCTCCCCGTACTACAAGGCCGCGGCCAAGGTGCGCGACTACACCGCGCCCTGGGTCCACGGACACCTGATCACAGCCCTGGAACGCCCCGGGTGGAATCTGGCAAAGCAGTCGTACGCCATCGGCATGAAGGACGGCTCGACTCCACGTGAAGTCGAGGTTAATCTCGAGTCCAACGTCTACGGCGGTGTCGAGACATCCCCCCGTGAGCTCATGTGGGTTGTCGTCGCCGCCATCACCCAGCGAGCCTCAGTCCGCAAGGCCCAGGCCCAGCTAGACGAGGTCGTCGGTCCAAACCGCCTCCCGAACTTTATCGATCGCCCCAAGCTGACCTATGTCGACGCCTTTCTGCGCGAGGTCATGCGCTGGCGGCCCATCATGGCCGACTCCATCCCCCACCGTGTCGAGAGCGACGACGTCTACAATGGGTACCTCATCCCCGCCAACGCTCTCATCATGCCTAACGCGTGGGGCATCAATCGGGACACCAAGTACTTTGGGGACGACGTCGAGGAGTTCATTCCCGAGCGTTGGTTCACCAACCGGGATGTGAAGAACGGCTCTCTCCGGCATGACCTGCCCACACCTGTCTTCGGCTACGGACGACGTACCTGCGCCGGGAAACGCATCGCCGAGGACGGCATGTACATGCAAATGGCGCGTCTGCTGTGGGCGTTTGATTTCAAGGAGGTCGATGGTGAGTCCGTCGACCCGAACGCCGATCTCCGCCACACCTTCACCGTGCCACCGGCGCCGTTCAAAGTGAAGCTTATACCGCGGCGGACATCGGTGCGGGATGTGGTGACAAATGAGTGGCGAGAGTGTGAGACGGACGTGCCGAAGCTCCTAGGCGAGATGGACGAGAAGTATCTGAATATGAAGTCCGATGATTAGACTCTAAACGGTGTTGTTTGAATGGCCAGGGATTGGCGAAGCCTATTCATCTTTCTGAAGCTTGTTCTCTGACTTATTCATAAGCGATGGCAATATGAGATTTTTTAGTGCTAGACTTTATGAAGATGTAAAGTCCACGTTCAATCCTTTTTCTTCCTTGCCATACTGAGGATATATTGGTTTTCTGCTGAATGTTACATGTTCACTGTCACGGTGAGTATAGATGTAACTATAACACCGATGTCCTAAAGGCGCCGTATTCTATTCCTGCTGGGTGATTCGTAACAGCTTCTCACCTGCACATAGATTATTTCTTACCAAAGATGTCATTATAGCCCTCCCTCATTGCTATCGTCTATTAGGCAAAATAATTGCTAATTAGAGACCTTGCTCAGAACTCCATAAGTTGGCCAGATCCCACTCGAAGTATTCGGACATTAATGGCGTGAATGAAGTAGCATCCAAATATGGCATTGCATTGTCCGAAAACATGGGTGTGTTAGACATGGTAAACAGATCGTCCTCGATTGTATCAGATGGGTAGGAAGGATGCGGTGTATTGCTGATGTGCTTCTGGAAGATGTCTCCAAATAAATGCGAATCGAGAGACGAGGCTGTTAAATTGGCGCCATTGTTTGTGACCCTTGCAATATGTGGCTGAATGGACATTAAGTGTCAATTGATATACTCTAGTAACAGTTCAAATAGGCAGGGGTTTAGATGTTGAAGGACTTGTACTTACCATAGAACCACTTTGCTGTCCGGAGTTCTCTAACTCTGCTAAGGTCTCAGGCACGTGAGGCTCTTGAGCTGATGGCTGATATTTGTCTTGTTTATGGTCATATTCATCCCGAGGACGCTTTGTCGGGTTTGCTGCATTGGAGTTGGTCTTTTCGACTAGCCTTCTCGTAATATTGCCCAGCTCTACGAATAGGCGAGCCGCGTTAGCCGTAGGTACGTTGACATGGAAAGCGGGTTCTGAAAGTAAGGAAATAACAATGTCCATGAGCTCGAGATCTGAAGAAGCCTCTGGATCCTGGGGATTTTGAAGAGTATTGGCGAAGAGAGTCAAAAGGTTGGAAAGGGGGTAGTAGAGAAGCATCCTATTATCTAGTCAGCACGGAAAGTAAACGGGGAAGGAAATGCCTCGCCACTCTTTGTTCTCATAAATATAAGGAAAAGGAATTAACGAACCAGAGACTGCTTCTGTCAACCGCTCGAGTTTCAAAGTCGACTGACTTCAGAAGCTGGATAGACTGCCTTGCAGCTGCTAGACAGATTGCTTCACTTGCATATACGCGGGGATTGAGCTGTCGGTCATCTTGCAAGGTATTTTCGTGTCGGCCATAATGGGTGCTGGTCCAAGAGCCATGGTGTATAGAAACGCGATGAATGATCGTAAGACAATTGAAATATGCAAAATGCATCAAAATGGTCGGCAAGACCAAATCTGCGGGACACTGTATGGGCTGCTCGGGCTGTATCTCTACGGGTAGCTTTTCTTTCCATTCTATGAGCGTCTTGTCCAATTCACCAACTAGTCTCAGTCGTTCCAAAGGCGATCTAGTTTGACCTCGAGCTGAGTATAGCTTTGAATAGACGCGGCTCTCAAGCCTTGCTAGTTGCACACGATATCGAAACATGTCCACCCTAGTAGTTGCCCCATCAGGCTGTACTTCACGTGGGCGCCCCTGAAGCGGCAGATCAATACCGATATCATCATCATTCATCACAGAAGGGTGTCCTAGGCGTAAAGCAACGGTCTTGTCCATAGTGTAGACAACCCAAAACACATTTCTTCTTTGGATAACTTCAGCTTCGCTAATTCCCCGGTCTTTTAGGTCCCGATGGAGGCCGATTCCGTAAGACAAACGTCCGGCCGCTGCTACTAGGATATGGACGGCCTGCGGTTCTAGATGTACTTGGTGCACAACAGCCTAGCGAATCATCAGCAGAACTCCAAGGTAACAATTAAATGAAGTGGCAGTGACTTACCATTCCAACTAAAGCTTGTACCGCCTCTAGGCTACCTTCCTCGAATATTAAATCGAGCAAGCAACCACTAGCATTGCGAAGGTACTTTCTCCAGACTTTGCTCTCTGCATTGTCTGGCGTATTGTTCTTATCGCGCACCTGGAGGAGTAGACAACCAAGACAGAGAACAATATTCAGCGAAGCATACCAAGCAAGTCCCTTTGGCGGATGTCCGGAGTACTGAAGTTCGTAGCTCCGGTCGAAAGCCGCCTTATCGTACAAAGGAGAAAGATTGTTATACGACTCAAAAAAATCTAGAGAGGTTAGCTTTACTACTATACATGAGAAGGCCGGTTTAGTCACGTACAATCAACGTAGTGGTCCGCAATATGTTTAGGTGGATAGGGTTCTCTCTCAGAAGCGAAAAGCGGGCGGTAGAGTTCGGTGGCGGTCTTCTCGGGAGGGGTATGTACATCGGTTGCGAGAGTATGTATAAATCGTGATAATTCATCGGAGCCCGTTTTTTCAGCGATCCAATCAAGTCCCTGTGGTGAAAAGAGAGTCAATCCGGATGCGCCACCTAGAGCAAGGATGATTAGTGTATGACCCCAAGACAGAGGGTTCGGCGAAGTTACCAAAAAAACGAGTCTTTCCTTCCCCACTGATCACAAGAGTTGACAATCGATCAATCAACTTGGTAGGACTTGCGAGAGCGGACTCGGACGCCACTGGTGAGGACGCTGCAACCGAGTTGCTCTGAGTGTCCAAGCCAGAGGCGGAGATAACCGACTCCATGTGCTTGATACGGCTTTCAATGTCGAGGAGGGAGGTGGACCTAAAAATTCTCAGTGTTTCTGCCGCCAGACCATCGGGTGCATCAAGACCTTGTCGGCTGCCTCTTCTTGCGCTCAACCAATGTCGTTACACATGTTACCCCGCGATTGAGGCAATGGGCGCAGGTGTCGCCTTGCTTTTCGCATTTGATCTGTAGAGATCACTGTCAGAGCCGGTGTTCCATAGCCACAGCTTTCTGCCAGCTACCTTCAGCCGCTTGCACGAGTCACATGAGGTGCGAATGTGTGAGTTGAAAGGAGAATGTGGGGGAGCTTCAGCGGGAGAGGAGCTGGAGCCGCTGCGTGAGCTGCGTGAGCTGGCATAGGGATAATGGTCCATGTTACAGGAGGCGCAACTGTCGCTGTCGGTACCGGGTAGACGATCTCGGGCGGGATGGGAACGAGGCGGAGAATTGTGGATAGAGCCCATATTCTGACAGCAGCGCGAAGTCTGGTTTGGACAGCGTTGGACTTAGTCAGCGGTGATTAGACCATCACGTGATCTACAGTCTGTCCTTTACGAGTACAGAGTACGCGGTCGCCAAACAAGCCTCATCCTCCGGAACCACCGCCGGCTGTCAGTTGGGCAACCCGATGGCCCCAGGCTGGCCGCTCGGTACCTGACGTGTCCCGTGGGACTGGCCGCCTATCATAACCCAAAACAACACGGCTCGTTGGTGCCAGCCAGGACGGAGTGAAACAGCGCGAACCTTGTTTGTGGATCGACCGACTCTCTGTTCGACGCTTGGACTCCAACCGCAAAACTTAAGTGCTGCCCCTCGCCGCCCACCCACGCGAGACTCCATGCGCTTCCTCCGCCGCCTGCCATGTTTGTCACCTTTGAGGCTGCCCAGGACCCCAGATCGGACCCCGGACTGGACCCCAAACAGGGCCCGCGCAACCCAAAGCAGCCAAGACGAAGCGACCGCATCGGCCGCCGGGGGATAGCCCCGCGCGCCTGCGCTTCGTGTCGCCGGCGCAAAACGAAATGCGACGGCAAGCAGCCCTGTGAGGCGTGCCAGTGGTACAAGAAGCCGGAGTTGTGCTACTATCTCCACCGCCCCTCGTCTGCTTCACAACGGTAAATAATTGACAATCCATGGCCGGGAGAACTCTTGTACATAGATTGACTCTGACAGGGAACCGGCAGTGGCACCGTCCCACTATCAAGATGCCCTGGGGAGACTCTTTCCCGATACTGCCCCCGAGACCCTTGTCAATCTCTCCAGGGAGGAGATGCTGGACCTGGTAGTTTCCCAGCAGCGAGGCTCGCCCGCCACTGCGGCCTCAATTGGGACGCACGCCTCGGCGTTGTCAATTAAACGCCCCGACTTGGAGGGTCTGCATTCGATGCCCGGTGAAGCTGATCAGCCGGATCACAGCCAGAGTGTCCGGGTCGCTGACCCATCAGCGCCCATATCGGACGACGTCAACGCGCTGTCGCTCACGACTCGACATTCCACTTCTTACCTGGGGGTCTCGTCTATCCAGGCCGCTCTGAAAGTGATTGCGTGGCTCCATCCGGAATTTGAGACACATTTTACCCGCACGTTGTCTAAGGTTAACGACCCTCCCCAGTTAGTATCCGACTCGCAGCGTGCGAGTCCTCCGACAGAAATGGAAATGCTGGATGCATACTTTCTAAATTTCCACCCATTCGCGCCTCTTTTGGACGAAGCAGCCTTTCGCGGCACCTTGATGGCAGGCAGCCGCAAGGACGACCAATGGCTGGCATTACTCAATATTGTTCTATCATTAGGCAGCATTGCAGCTGCAGGCGCAGAGGACCAGACCCACCGGCTGTATTTTGAACGCTCCATGAGCCGGTTGAACGTGTATTCCCTCGGCAGTTCTAGCCTCGAGGTCGTCCAGGCCCTCGGGCTTATCGGTGGCTGGTATTGCCACTACATCAGCCAGCCGAATCTCGGATACTCTCTGATGGGCGCTTCGCTGCGAATGGCAGTAACGCTCGGTCTACAGCGCGAGCCCTGTATCCCCAACCACTTTGCAGTCGAGCCCACGAGTCTGGTATCTCAGGAACTCAGACGCCGTATCTGGTGGTCCCTTTCTTGCCTGGAAACCTGGGGGCATGAAACGCTAGGCCGGCCCAACATGGACTGCTTTGGCCCAAGCATTACCGTGAATCGCCCTCGTATTCTGGACCAGGTGCGCAGCCTCCTCTATCCTGCTTCCGATGAATGCTGATGTCTAATGTCTCTTACCCCTCGTACTAGGAAAGCTATCTGCGCATCCTCCCCCTGACCGAAAACATTCAATATGCAAAGATCTCCTCAAAGATCCAGGAATCTCTCGCAGCACTCCCGACCCTCACGCCCACAGAGATGTGTGATCTGGACTCTCAATTGTTACAATGGTGGGAGAATCTACCACCGATCCTTAAATATCACCAACCCTGCCCCCACTCAGTTTATGCCGTTCGTACAGTTATGCGATGGCGATTCTATAATCAGCGTATCCTACTTCATCGCCCCATTCTTCTAAACTTTGCGATGCGCCGGGTACCTTTCAGCGCCGTCCGAGTGGAGGAGCGAGGCGCCATTGAGAAATGCCACAACAATGCCGAGGCACTGATCCAAGATATCTCGGGCATAACAGAGCTCAACCAACTAATCGGCTGGAACGGTGTCTGGCTATTATTCCAGGCCGCCATGGTCCCACTGATACTTCTGTCCACCAGTCCCGCAGACGACGATTCCCCTGGGTCTCTTGACACTTGCAAAGCACTGGTCGAGGCTGCTATACTGACACTTGGCCGTATGCGACCTTACAGTCGAACAGCAGAAGCCTCCCTCCACGTCGTAACGCACTTTTTCGAGGCTATCTTGCACGGCCCCGATCAGTCGTCCGGGGTGCTCAATGGCAACAATGCTTCAATAGACCCCTTTCCTCCATTGGACCCCACAAATAGCCGTGATGGAGCTACTGCTGCATTCTTTGATGATTTCTGGCCGCAGCACGTGGTCGACTACCTGAGCTGGGATGCTAACAACCTTTGGCCGGAGTTGCCGAACCTCAATCCTCAAAGCAGCGAGGCGTTATCCCTCTTCAACCCAGCGGCCGAAGACATTTAAACGTTTAGTAGTTGTTCCCTTGCCTCTAGCGCCCATGCCTCCACGATTCCCGTAACTCGGTTGTGTACGTAATATGGTTATCAATGATATATGGATACGATATATATACTATTCTTTCTCTATTATAAAAGATTTCGCCGGTGGGTCTGGGTAGTGCAGGCAGTATGCATTATACGCCCCCCGGTATAGTAGATACGCCAGAGGCCTTGGAAGGTGACCTCTGTATAAGTTGTTTACTATCTGATATCCGCGGATATGCCGCAGTCTATTAGTCAGTGTCTGCTGTCATCCTTTATATCACTTTGATTTCATATTTTAGTTAGTTAGCTTACCTCTATATCTCGTGCGTCGTGTAATTAGTGTAGGATAGCTGCTAGATTCGATGAAGCAGACCTTCATATTCGTGTGGTTGGGGACTAGTTGATATGTTGTTCGGTGGGTGTTAGCCCCGGGAACTCGGACACTCTTTGAGAATGGGGCGATGAGTAATACGTATATTGCTGTTACTATATTAATATCCGGTGGGTGAATTAATCTGCAAATCTGTGAAAAAATTCTTTTGCCTGGAGGAGCAATGCTCCTTTAAATGCTTCCTGCTCACCAGCTTCTTACATACAAGCAGAGTGATTCTGCATTATTGTTATCTAATAAGGTCTATTACCATTGATTGTTTTTATACTAATATTAAAGTATGAGTGGCATCCTGTACGCCTCTGGAGGCCAGGGCTTATTGCGCTATTTTTTTTCTTCATGGTAGCCACGAACGGACAATCTTTCCCAAGCAAGTGACAGTTGAGGCCAGTATTCTCAATTTCACCCAACATGGTGAGCTGTATGCAGCTACACATCCACTATGGTGTCTTTACTAGCTTAGCAAATCTTCCCTAACACCCAGTTTAGAGTCTTCGGCCATAGCCATGATTCACCAACTCGGAGGTACTCCTTTCTCGATGGTTCCCTCGCACACTCGGGTGATGGGTCCCTGGCGGATATCGAAACTAGTCAGCTTGTGCAGGCGCTACTGAAGAACGTCAGCGTCCCATCCCTGGTTTTAATGGAAGTACCTATGTGAGTATCGCATTGTTGTCTTGGTGGAAAATTAACTAACGAGTGGATAGTGAGCACATGGACTTCCACTCTATCTCCCAGGAACCGTACTCCTACGTGTATGCTTGAGCTTCTTCCATGTTCGTCTGTCAAAAGGGCCAATTGATCGATGCAGAGCAGTTTCGGTACTTGGACCTTCGAATTTGCATTGGCGAGGAACGACACTATTTGGCGCAGATGACGAGAGTGTTTCTGCCCCGGCTTGTGCAGGCCATGTCACCCCGAAGCGGGAACTATCTTCCAGGTGATGCGCGTAACTTGTGCAAGCAAATAGCGCATGATATGGGCACTCTATTGAATGATATGGAGTTTTCGACCGTCCTGGAGCTGTACCGACAGCGATATCTTGGGAAATCTGTCGTCCAGAAACCAGATATTCTGGAAGCATGCTTGCTCCATATGGTCAAGATGCCGTTCGATTTAGCATCGTCAATCCAGCAAGGCCTGATTCGTCATTAACTGCAACATGCCTTTATTCTCTCAACGCCAGAGGAGCCACACTCAACCACGAGGCATACCCAGGAGTAGTGGAGCAGTGGAACTCGTTAGTTAAGCTGTATTGTCGAATAATGACTGCCAAGAAGCAATGGTTGGTTACTTATCAGCGAAGTAACCAGAACAATACGTAATTAATTACTAAAAATAATATCTAGCTAGATATTTATTTCTGCTGGTGGCAATATACACCCACCAAGATAAAGTGCCGCGGCAGATGAGGTATTTTAATCTGTTATATATATAGATTTATAACGAAATCAAAGATGACGCCCCATCAGATGGCCTCCTGATCTTTAACTTCAACCACCTCATTTCTACCAGACACTAGCACCGCCTTCGGCTCTGTGCTCTTCTTCCGGGGATTGGGCGCATCGAAGACCTCGGTGAGCTCCTCAAGAGTCCTCTTGTTTGTTTCGACGGCAAAGAAGTAAATGAACACGGCTTGGACCATATTCCAGCCGGCGAGAAGGATGTATGTGTGCCACCCTATTTCGCTCATGGCGTTTCCAATGCCGAACTGGTTGACAAGCAAAGCAATATTAGTGAAGACAGAGTACACCGCCATACCTTTGGCGCGAGTCTCGTACGCCAGACACTCGACCGAATACATGGCTTGCAGGGGTGTCCAGCCAAAGCTGTAACAGAAGCCAATCAGGAAGATAATGACTATGGAGCCTGTTGCAGCTCCTGTTTGCTGGGAATTTGAGTAAACCCCAGTGCTTGCGGAGAGACCTGCAAAGAAGATCTACGGTGCAAGAGGTTAGCGGATATGGAGATAATGGGGAAGTTTATGGGAGTCTTCACGATGGACGTACGCCACAGGAAATACAAGCACCGATCATCATCGGCCTTCGACGGATCTTGGGACCAAAAAAGCTTCCAAGGTAGGCACCACCGGCTGAAAGAACGGTGTTTCCGAGATTGATGTCCAATACTCTGGTGGTATCAGTGATACCGGCGCTCTCCAGGAGCCCTCCGATATAGTATGTGGTCACGCCAGCCTGCGACCACTGGCTGAGGAAGGCCGCGATACCTACGCACACCAGACGCCATCTATTTGCCTTCGAGTTGACCAGTCCCTTGAAATCCCAGGCACGTTTATCGGAGCCCTCAAGACTGATCGCGTCTTCGTACTCCCGGATCTGTAGGACGACGTAGGCATTTTCCCGAGAGCCCTCCCCGTGGTAGTTTATGATGACATCCCACGCCTTTTCGCGGTGACCGTGGCTGTATAGCCAACGGGGAGACTCTGGGATCAACCAGACGAGAAGAACGACGAAACCGGACGAGATTAACTGACACCAGATCGGGATGCGCCAGGCGAGCGAGGACTCGTACTTCAAACAGGCGCGACATGCACCGGCGGCAGCGATGGCCCCGATAAAGTATTGGCAGTTATACAACCCGGTCATGATGTCGCGGTAGGCAGGATGGCTCATCTCGACCACATAAGCGGGTGCAGCTGACGCTGCCATCGAGTATCCCCAGCCTAAGGTTTTTAGTAGAACACTCAGCAGTGACCTTGAAGGCAGTCAAAACGCTTTAGCCACTTACCAAGGAAAAATCGACTGGCGAGGAGCTGGCCCATTTCGTTGGCAGTCCCTCCAAGAATCGTTCCAACAATAACAGCCAGAGATCCAACGAACATTCCCATCCGGCGACCCCAGGTGTCCAGCACGAAGCCGACAAAGGGCAGCGCGCTGACGCCCCCAATGGTGTACATGCCCTGGATCAGGGACGCCTGCGAACCGACCAAGCCGGATCCGAAAGTGTCTCTGAACTGCTGGATGGGCAGCAAAGAGCCCATGAGCGAGCCATCGAAGCCTGTTCCTGTCAGAGAGTCCCGTTTTTTCGATTGCTGGCTGGGTCCGTACCATTTAGGGCGGAGCAAAGATATGCAACAGTCACCGCCGCGTACAGCTTTCGCATCTGAGGGCTCCATGGCTGTGGGGGGCTGGTCCGCCGCGCAATATCAAGGCCCACAGACTCCTGAAGCACCTCCATTCTCACGCCCTCGGCGTTCTCCTGGTGGCTGCTGTCGCCCATCGCGACCTTCTCGGATGCTGAATTGGTATGCGTGTGTTCTGTCATGAGGGAAATGCAAACAGTCGCTGGAAAAGCGTTGCTTCGGTCACCCCAGGTTGGCAACTAAGACACTTATAAATCTGCAGCAACGCGACTGTTTCAGGGCTGCCAATTTTGGGGGCTGATTCGTGGTGACGCCCGCTGCGGACCTCCTTGGCCAAAGCAGACACGACTGTCATGCCATGAGGCCGGAGTATGATAGACGGTTGTGGAGTCTCTGTCACACTGTCATTGTCCCTGAACCCCAGTTCCGGTCCCTCCTGGGTGACGCTTGGGAGAGTCCGGAGCTTGACGCTTCAGAGCGCGTCCCAAAGAGGCAGAAGTCCGCCTGCTCCGCCTGCAATCTGGCCCTAAACGGCGTCGTTCCGCCTCGTACTGGCCGAGCCGGCTCTTGCAAAATCACATGCGGATCTGGCCGTACCCCAGAAAGGATGCCATTGCCAGAGTTGCCGAACTTGGAGGAGACGTGTCACTGTGGGCCGTTGACTTCGAGACGATGAGATCCTGCAAATCGAGTTGTCCGCCTGGCATACTACGAGTACGTGGAGACCTTCCTGATCGCTTCCCCGGCGTCCCACAATTTACTTGTATTTCTGTATTTGGTCATGACTGAGTTATCCCGATCGTACCATGAAGGGAGGTCCTCATAGAGTTTCATATCTCTTTGAACGCGGGAGATTTGGAGAACTGCTCAATCAATTGTCTGGAGGCTACACGACTATGTACGCTAATGCTGGCCCTTTTATGCCTTCCTTTCAGAGGTCGCTACTCGCAAGAAACTACGCGGTAGTGAAGATGGAGAGCCAAGTGCCACCGTGTATTTTCTATCGCGACGCTGTATATCTTCACCGTCACGTAAAACTGCAGCACTTGTCACGGCACTTGTCTAAACGTGGTCACCGAGATAACGGTACTTCAAGGGCGACGCATCGCCTCTGAGCCCTGTCGCTGTGACCGTCTGCTGGTCGCCCGGATAGAGGTCGATCGCATTGTCGCTCAGCCTTACACCGTCTCGCTCTTCGAAGACGAGACATTTCACCGGCTTTCGTGCGCTGATCTGAAGAATCTGCTCCTCGTCCGTTGCCCCAACCTTTGCTGTCACCTCCAGACCCCGGTCAGCAAAGTCCAAGTATTTAAACGGCTGCGGCCAGTCAACATCCCGGGCCACGACCCGGTCGTCTACCCATAGACGCGCCGCCAGAACATGAGGCTCTGGTACGACCAGATGGTCAAGCAGCCCGTCCGCAATCACGGTGGTTGTGCCATTCGCAGCGATAGTGATATCCTCACGAACAACCGGGGGGCGCAAGTCCTTGCCAGAGGCCACCGATATGAACCGCAATTCGATAGTGCCCTGGACTACCTGCTGCTTGTCACTGACGATCCACAGTTCATATCGACTTTGGTCCTTGGGCTGCGCGTGCACCACGCTCCAGTCGCTGTGTTCGCGCCGGACCCCGATTGCCAGAGAATTCATTACCCGCTTGACGGCATAATAAGCTGGCTTTGGGCGTAGATAATAGTCGACGATTGCCCACGAGATAGTCGGCCAGCAGTCGTTGATTTGCCATAGCAGGGCACCGCCGCATCGCCTCTCGTCGCCCCATTGCTGCCGCCAGCCCCGATATCCGAACATCATTGCCTCCGCCTGCACGACCTGTGTCAAGTATATATAGGTCTGGAATTGATGTCAGCAAGGAATGAGCCCCATCACGTTGGGCGGGGAACTGACCTCGAGATCCGTCGCCATACGTAGATTCTCCACCAGATATGTCGCCAGCCGCCGCTCATGGCCATCGGCCTTGTTGTGGAAGTCCATCACATGAGATTGAGGATGCTTGTCGGCCTCGTGCTCAATGAACGACTCTATGGTCGCCAGGTGAGGGAATGCCTCCATGCCAAACTCGCTGTTGAACCGGCCGCCCAGGCTGTCGAAAATCTGGTACTTCTCTTGCGTACCGTGCCATACTGGATAACTGTTAGTCAAGAGTCTGCCTGCGCTTCGCTACCATGCTTTGAGGTGACAAACCGTTCCACTGATGTATGTCCCCTACAGTGGGGTCTGCCGTGACTTTACCATCTCCCCAAGGGCTCCCTGGGTGGTAGAAGGTGCTCGGTGACATCTCGGCCACGACCTCCGGCAGCAGCTTCTCATAGATATAGCGCGCTGGGAAGTCTGATTTGAGCCAGCTCTCTGGGTCTTTGTCTTCGTAATTGTAAGTCAGACCCGCCTGTTCCTGGACCTGGTAATCTTCGTTGTTTCCAACGTAGATCACGATTGACGGATGGTGTCGCAATCGCCGCACGTTATAAACTGCCTCCTGCTGTATGGATTCACGCAGCTCGGGCCATGCCGGATAATTGCCACAGCCAAACATGAAGTCTTGCCAAACAAGGACGCCCAAGTGGTCGCATGCCTTGTAGAACGCGTCGTCTTCATATACTCCGCCTCCCCAGACTCTGTCACGACCAGTGTTAGAATGGCAACGAAAACACTAAGGCGCAGTGACACATACCTAACCATCGTCTGTCCACCTTCTGCCATCAACTGGACCCATTTCCAGTATCGCTCTGCGCTGATATCAGGAAGCAGACCATCGGCTGGGATCCAGCAGGAACCACCGCAGAAGATATCCACGCCGTTGATTCGGAAGTAGAATGACTTGCCGTGCTTATCGGGTTGCTGGATAACCTCTGCAGATCTAATACCGAATTCCTTGAAAATCTCATCGTATTTCTCAGTGCCATCGCCGACTAGTGACACCGACACCTCATACAGCGTCTGAGCACCATATCCATTTGGCCACCACAGCTCCGGCTGCGCGACTTGGAAAGTTGCCCGGGCAGTACGTTTGCCATTCACAGGGATATCCTGGCGTTCAATCTCCCGCCCACGCAGAGTCAGACGGAAGGCAGCCGTGTAGGCCCCTGAGCCGACTGCCTCGATGTCAGCGGCAGCCGTGACCGTCGCTGTACTGTGATCTGGAGACAGCTGTGTCTGCGGCCACAGATCTGCTATGCGAGCAGAATACACCTCTATGCGGGCATCGCGCCAGATACCCGCTGTCATAATGACTGGGCCCCAGTCCCAGCCCCAGTGGTACTGCGCCTTGCGCACGGCGAGGCGTGCCAAATCGCCATTAAACCCCTCCCATTTGTGCACAGGGTCCTTGCTGCGCAGGTCGCGCGCTTTGAGTTGAGCACAGTCAAATTCAATCTCCAGCACGTGTCGTTGCTCAGCTGAAGATTTCACGGCCTCGGTGATGTCCACGCGGTGGCCCAGGAACATGTTGGTGCTCTCAAGGATGACCTTGCCATCTAGCCTGACCGTGGCAAATGTGTCCAGGCCGTCAAGCACTAGGGCAACTGCTGCGCCAGTGGGGACCTCTAGCTGGGGAAGCACATGTCGGTATACCCATGTCTTTTCGTTAACCCAGCGGGCCTTAAGTTCGTTGAACCCTACGTAAGGGTCTTCTAGCCTGAACAAGGTCAGTTAATTTGCTAACATCAAGGGAGCGGTTAGGACCGCACTTCTTATTTGCAATGAGATCGCGCTGCACCACCGAAGGCACTGCAGGCACAGTCATCCATGGGTTCGGAGTGCTGTCATCACGGTCTTTAAACTCCCATCCCGTACGGAGGCTCTGTTGGAATATCATCATCTTTTGGTGAAGTTAAAGATAAATCAGTGTGTTTGATTTTTGCTCGGGCTTCGTAGTAGCCGTAACGCACAGGCATGGGAAATGCAGGGGTGATACTGGAGCTTGGACACAAGAGATATAGGAACTCTCAACTAAGGGTTACCCCAACTTAAACAGGTGCTGTTGCTCGAATATTCCTGCTTTGGGCTCCGCAGGCAGTGTTTTCTCCGGGCCCGAAATGACACGGCACCCCGCGAATGTCGATCCGTGAGATTTCCTAATTGGGCCATGTAGAGGCGGAGGCCCGGATTAGTGGCATGCCTGTTTAGTTTCGACCACTCATAAGAGGTTCGTCTTTCTTATAAAATGCCAGGAGGATCGACCTGCTTCGGCCCGAATCAGTACGTTCCGTACTGGAGTCTTGTTTCACCATCCAGTCTTGTCTCGAAGTGGAACACTTTGACACCCCGGCTCTCAATTTGACTTCGACCTCCATCCGGCGTAAATGAGGAAAGATCTGAGACCACACGACGACACAGCCCTGGATCGCTCGCGCGTCATCTCCACCCACAACGCTCGGATGAGCAGGCGATCGACTCAATCTTCGTTTCAGAATGGCAGTCCCCTATCCGATGCCTGTCTCATGGGAGTCTGCAAAAAAGTATAAAGGGCTAGAACAACGCCTTCCACAGACATCACTCCTCCATCCATCACACCACGACAGTGACAACCAGAAGACACAAACGCATTCGCAGACAAGATCAACATGAAGTTCCTTTTTGCCTTCCTTCCTCTCGCTCTTGCAGTTCCTCACGGACCATCAATGCAGCGTCGAGAGGGCGATGATCGTGGCAACTATACTGTCAGTGGCCTGGGAGCTCGCAAGCAGGAGGTCACAGCCGCCGGCGGCACCTCTCAGGACCTTTCCATTGCCATGCTGGAGACGTCAGTTTCTCAATTGTGTTTGTCTTTATTCTAGGTCTCATGCTGACTTCCCTAGTGATGGTATGACTACTGACTACACCTATGGTTGGTTCCCTGTCCACAAATCACAAACCTCTAGCGACAGCTCACTTAAAAGGATACAGGGGACGGAAAGACCGGAGATTCAACCAACTTCGGCATCTTCAAGCAGAATTGGATGATGCTCCGTACCTCAACTAGCCAGTTCCAAGGTTTAGCTGTGGCCGATGTAGACCAGGGTGCCGTTCTGAAGTAAGTACACCAGACTGGATCTTCCAGTACATGGATAGGAGATAACAAGGAGAACAGCTCGGACCTCGCAGCTGATATCACTGCTCGCCATGAGAGTGAGGAACACTACGGATATACCACCTGGTGCGCAGGCCACCGCAATGGGGCAAGTGGCCTGGACAACCCCAACACCGATGACATTGCCAGTAAGTTTATTTTCAAAATACTGTTGGATGACACATAGTAACCGTACGCCAGCATACCAATCCGCCATCGAATGGATTCAGCAACAGATCGACAGCAATGAGCAGTATCTCACTGATGACACGCGCTTCTGGGTGGATGTCACTGCAATCTAAAGTGAGAGCTGCCGTTATCAACCTGTCTACATTGCACGCTTTAGGTCTGAAGAAAAATAGGAAAAACTGGTCCTTGGTGCTGGTTCACCGGTGAATCTTTTTGTCCGACTATTGATATCTTGGGCTGCTGTCTCTCGTTTATATCTCGCAGTTTCAATCGAATTATTCTTCCTCTCAATAGTACCGCAATTTATAGAACGAAGGCTGTCGGTTTGTTCTGATGGCGAGTAACTTCACCCCTAACAGCCCGCCTGACAAAGATAGATAGTCCAAAACCCAACCCAATGAAATGAACAGCAAGGAGAGAGAGATCCTGTAGGAACTACCGGATGTAGCTAGAAATTTTAATAACTTACGGTTCAGCTTTGCGTTTAGGAATTCTTCCATAGCTAGAAACCTAGGAAGTTTGTCATTGTCGCTGGCAACAACTATATACGTTTACGGTTAATATTCTAACAGAAGGTAAATCTACAGCTAGAACTCAATATGACTCTTATAAGCGGCAGTATTATACCTAGTGCTTATGGTAGCTCCGGTTATTTGCTGCTCTTCACTTGCCGGCCAATATCAAAACATGTAATTCCACTGTTCCAAGGGAAATGTATTGACAACGCGGCGACTTCCGTGATTATTAGTGTTTTTGAACATTGTTGATGATACCTCTTCGTTTGCTGTACTCGTCCCAATTATCTGGAGTTGTAGGTATACCGGCATGACAGAGCAAGGTTTATGATTCTCTTCGGCGTCGTTTGTATGTCTTTATATATATCCTTACATCATAGCTGTTCTCACGGGTGCAAAATGTGATCAAGTAAAGGCGTCACATTTTTAACAACGGCTCTTCATGGTAGGGTAAATAATCATATCCAGCAACGGATTTTGTAATCCCTGATTAGATTGCTGAACTTGCCAGGGTATACGGATATGAATAAAGAAGCGCATTTGTTGTTTCACCCTACTCTTCCCTCTCATCTTCTTTGGGCCATGTTGTGATAACTTGATTCTTTGACATGCCACGACAACCACTCAAGGACCCCCGGAATACCTAGTATACAAGTTAACTTAACAAGTAAATCCGGTTTATTTTTGCTTTGATTTGTCGGTAACTACACCGGTCAATTGAGACCTTCATCCAGGTACCACAACCCCAAGATATATATATTGACTTGGTATGATCGACCCCGATCGCCACTAGAATACTCTAAATGTCATGAACAGCAGACAGAACTTGAGTGGCAGATCCGGTACACTCAGACTCTGACCAACTTCGTTACCCATTGACCGGGGTCAAGCGGCAACCTTCAGACATTCAAAGACGGATATACTTCCTGCTACCCTAGCCCTGATTGATCTCAGCAACATGGTCTGTCACCACACAGCCCCAGTCCTCGGTGCCGTAGTACACAGTGTACTGGTCATCCGCTGTTTCGCCTGCACTAAGGGTATCACCAAACTGCCAGAATAAATCACCTGCGATTCCAGTTGCCGCAAGTGCAGTATCCTGCCAGTCTAACTCGTCGGTGCAGTGATCATCCTTGATTCCATACTCTTCAAACAAGCATGGCTTTCCGATGGACTCGCAGATCGCGGCGTGGTCCTTGACCCATTGGTTTCCCCAGGAGTTATTGGTCACGCCCCCTGATATTCATTCCTGGTTAGTATGAGGCACAGGCAATGGGGATGAGATGAACGTACAGTCTGCAGTGTACAGATGCAAGGTGCCGAAGTCGACGTCGGGAATGGCCAGGTTGAGAGCAAAGTCATTGCCTTCGGTGGTTTGGTAGGGATAATCGCTGGATCCATTAAGGCCCATTCCCTCTGAAACATAAGTTAGCTGGCTATCCACGCAACCAATACTCATCAGACGTACCATCTCCAATAGTGACCAGGTGGTTGGGATCGATAGACTTAACAAACGCACTCGTCTCCGTCGCCCATTTATTGATGACAGAAGTATCGCATGATGAGCAACGCGGCTCGTTTCCCAGCTCCCAGGCCAGAATTGCAGTCGAATCCGCGTATCTAGAGACCACTGCCTCTATGTAGGTCTGGTAGGCGCTCTGCATATCGGCATCGGTATACCAGCTCGTCTGGTCGCTGCCGCCATACGCTGTAACGTAGGCATTCATGCCGCCGTAATCATCCCAGTTGTTCACAAACGGGATAATCAGCTTAATGCCTTCCTTTTCTGCTGAAGAAACAACATAATCCAGACGTTCAAGGCCGTTGCTTCCAGTGTTGATCGTGGAAGCGCCGCTTTCGTGGAGCTGGAAGTAGACAGTGGCATTATTGCTGGGAACGGTGTTCACATCATTGAAACCCCAGACGCGGAGGATCTTGAGCCCTGATTCCGCCAAATGGCCCATTGCAAGATCGACGTCAGCGTCATTGGTAAGGAATGGCAACCAGTATGCATTTGTTCCAGCAAAATAACCAGTCTCGCCATCAATGACGAAGTTCAGCCCTTCGACTGAAGGGTTCGAGCCGGATTGTCTGGCAAAAGGAGTTGCCAAGACAAGCGGTGCGATGGTTGAAAGAATAGATAGAGAGTACTTCATGATCTTGTTTTGTTGTTTTCTTGTCTGAAGATAACTGTAGTGTCTGTTGTTACGGAAAGGAGTATGGACAGAGCGATTCTTCAGCGCTTTATATGTCTTTTTCAGATGAAACAATCGGCAGCGGGATTTCTTCTGTGATCCACCCGCTTTGACTCTTGTAACGGCCTTTAGCATAATTTCCGAGAGAGCCGGGTTTGGGATTAAGGACAGAAGAGTTGGCTGGACACGATGTCTACACTCAAGGGCGTATCCTCAACCACGCAACGGCAGCACGTCCCTTTCGCATGCGACGCAAGTACCGTACCCATGCAGGTCCAAGCGACCAGATCGACACGGCCCTAAAGACGTCCGTCAGGCCACTGTCGCCGATGGCCCGAAAAGGGCAACCCCGGATTTTCTACCGTCAGATAAAGTGCGAGCTAATGTTTCAAGAAGCTAATGATTGGACTGTTACTAGAAAAATCAGGGATCTCATGATATGAACAACCACAACACGCCGATCTTGCTCACCAATGGTTGCAGTGGTTCGGAGTCCCGATGGTATTGGCCGAAGACTGCCTATTTAGGGCAACCGAGGCGGAAACCCGCCAACACGCTGAAACGGTGGAGTCAACGTGCCTGACGTTAATGTACGGATAACAAGGGCAATTGACTGTCAAACAGAAGTAAGAGTCCCATGCCTCTTCCATTCCGCTCGAAAGCAACGAAGCCGAGGGCTGGGCGGCTGGGTGTGATTGCCTGCTTTCGCCACGGACATCACTATAAATATGGGGAAGTTAGCTTGGAAGAGAAACCTATGGAAGGAATGGGTTCGTTAAACTTTACTTTGGGATTCCGTAGTCTGTATGGGAAACATGCACGCGAACTACCCCAGGTATCCCCGGCCAGAACTCCCAAGAAAGCCCACAGAAAAAGTAAACATGGGCCTATTTCCCATTTCCCTCTGTTGGCCCCAGTCTCATGCTCCCAGAAAGCCGCAGGACGAATCCTCGTCCCCAGACGGGAGAGCGAACCATTAACCACGCGCAACCCATGGACATCCCATAGTATGACAACCATGAACTGCGATAGATGACTCAAACTCCAGGAATATGGTCCCGTTGGCTAGCATACTATGCCCTAGTCCAGGCCTAACAGTTTAAATCTTTTTAGAAATACTACAGTAAGGGGTGTTCACAGGTGCAGGAGCGGTTGCTGTAATAATATAGAGTATGTATAGTACTGTAGCTGCATCAGGCTATTGGTATTGAATCTCCGCGTGCTCTGACCCGATTCTGCTCTTCCCATAATAGATAGTGAACTGCGTGGACGCACCGGATGGGACCATCTCAAGGGCATAGTCAAATCGCTTATACCATTTACCCCCCTTGCCCTTGAAGTCCTCAAGCTCACTATAATCACAGCCCCGGAGTTTCCCGGTGATTGTGCATAACTCGCTGAGCCGTTCGCTCCACCTCACAGGCGGAGTATCGCCGTCATGTTGGTAAATAGTGACACTGAAATTGCTAGCATAGAATTCATCCTCGTCCTCGTATAGGCGATAGTACTCCTCGCGGATGGGGTGTGCTTTAGCAACGTCTTCTCCCTATTGCAGGTCAATCTCGAGCTCAGAACCGCGGTGCATGAATTCCGAAGATGCACGGAAGGAGGAAAGGACAAACCTTTTCAAGATACCAGTCCATTTGGCGCCGAGCCTTGTAGGTACCCTCTTGCTCATCGTACCATTTATCCTGTTTGCTGTGTATTGAAGGGTCCCATGGCATGTTTGCATGAACGCCTATACTCACCCTGGAGATAGTGGAAAGGACACCGGGGGTGGTGTAATCTTCGACCCGATTATCCAGGGGGGCGTCCATAAGCCCTTTGAGGATGGCCCCGCGACAGATAGCAGTGCGCCTAGTGGACCGGCCAGTTCATGAATATACATGCATGATTGAGTAGTCAAGGGCTAGACCGGGAACTTACGTTCTGTCAGGGGTAGACTGCCATATCTCGATTCCACCACCGGAATATCGCTGTTCCAAATGTTCATACAAGAAGCGGCTGGAGCCGAGACCACCGGCGAGAATAATGCCCTTGGACGTATGATAAGCGTCGTAGAAATAGTAGCGGTAGGGTATTTCCTACCTTTACCTTGAGGCCTTTATTTTTTGCCTTTTTAATCTGGCTGTCGAGAAGCTCTTCAAGTCCAGGTACGGCAGTGTTGGTGAATGCCTGCCCAATGTTCGAGCTGTAATGCGTATCCCGTCAGAAGCAATCGTGGGTATAGATCACAGCGAGTGCCTACTTGGAGAAATGAATGTAGCCGTCCCTTATAGGCGGCAAGCCTGGTCTGGTGTCGTTGAGGTCCGGCCCCGTGAGGGGAGTCTTCTTGAGGGAGACAAGGTATTCAGCCTTACCATTTCTTTTTGAATACTGTGGCTTAATGGAATACTCCCATTCCGCCTTTAAAATCCGATTGATATCAACTGCACTGAGCATCGAGAACTTCCGGCCAAGCCGGTTTCGCAGCTGGATTTTAAAGTCCTCGTCGATGAATATGCCGCCGCAGACGTTGCCTGTTGGCACAGAGGAAGCAGAGTCAGTCTGGGTGTATGTCAGAAGGCAAGTCTGAGTAGCTCACCGGCACCCTCTACTGCTTCATGAAGTCGCAGTGGCATTGTGCTTCCAATTTTATAGGTAATGACATCCACAGTTCCACCTCCAGAATCGCAGATCAAGTAGACATCTTCACTGTCGAGGCGACCCTCGCGCTCAATAAGAGATGCCAGGGCCGCCGCCTCAGGCTCAGGCGCGAAGGTCAGAGTCGTTTCGCCAGCCCTCCGGGGATCCAGGATTCCAGCCTTCCTGGCTGCCTCTGTCATCGAGGTTCGCGCGTAGTCCTTCCAGATGGCTGGGACCGTGAGGACAACATGGAACCGCAGCGCCTCGATCAGGTACTTCTTGCGCACCTTCAGGATCTCGGCGAGCGTATGCTCCCATAAAGCACGCAGATAGTCAGCAACGCAGTCCTGCGCAGTCTTGCGACTCTCGCGAAGCATCCTTCTGGTGCGCATTATGTGGTCCGAGGCCCTCAGCGACTCCCACATGTCCTCGTCGCGCAGGAGTAACAGCTTGAACCACTCAATGGCGTCCAGATGCGCTGGAACCTGGAATCCCCACTGCGGCCTGTCGCCTTCGAACTCGTAATATAATCTGGTGGGTGTTTTGGCTTCCTCGTGTGTCGTGCCTGGCCATCGCGTGATGATGTTGATGTCGTCCTTGCCAAAATCCGCCATGGTGATCCACGACGCGCCAGAGTACCTGTCCCAGCGGGATGATTAGTCTGTCGATTATATTGTGGGGGGTATGAAGGTTTGCCTCGAGTGCTTACGTTGTTCCAAAGTCGAGGCCGATGATAAGGCAGTTATGGAATGCAGCATTTTGCTCTTTTCTCAGCCTGTTCATGAGTCCCCTGAACTTCCCTTCCTTTCGCACCTCCGAGGACCGCGTCATGAATCCGTCTCCATCGTCCCTCGGCATCGCGGCAATGTAGAAGAAGGGAAGTAGTTGCGTGCAGAGAGGTGGAGAGCTTGGCTACTTGACCTTGCGGGTATGAATGAAGACTTAAATATCGTGCGAGCCTTTCGAATAATTCTCACTCAACCTAGCGATATTTCCGACACTACTAATATTATCTATTGCAGCCTGGGTGCCAGCGCTAGACTGGCAGCCTTCTGTCCAGGCCATCCTCCAGCCTTTCGCGTCCTAAAACCCCGCCATAAAGTGGCCCTCGTCATGATTGCCCCTAATGGAAGCAAACAGCCAGATAGCCTTGTCTGGACGGATCTGGGTTGTGAATCTCCTCCGCGCCCCGCAGCCCTAATAAGCCAGCTGTATGCAAATTACTAGCGCCACAAAATGCCAGCATCCCAGCTAAACGGATACAACTACGAAACTTATAACAGCCAAGATCTGCTCCATATCAGAGCTCACGTTTGAGCGTTGTGTTCCGTCTCCCACTCTTACCCTCGAAAGACAAACCTGTCTTTATTTTCACCCTTCTGCCCCGTGTTTACTTGGTATTGCTCTTGCACAATGAGCGATGTCAATATGGTTCATCGCAGCCCTCAAGGCAGCGAAGGCCCACCTAGGACCACTCCCGGGGGAATCAACTACGAAGAAAGAATACCAGGCAGTTATCCAGATGGGAGGCCGTCTTCGCGTCCTGCTCCAAACGCTCATCACCCCCCAAACCCTCCGCCCCGGCCTGGCAGTGCCGGTGTACCACCGGGGGAGAACAGCAGGCAGCGGAGAGGGGGATCTATCCCTCCAAAGCGAGGTATTTCGACGGAACATGGTATACAGTCCGAAGCAAACACGGTCGCGATCGACGAGTGGCGCAGACTATGCGCTCAGCTCGAGAGAGAGGTGAATGAAGAGCGGCAGAAGGCACGGGAGGCCCAGGTGACAATGCAGGGTGCCAGCGACGATGCAGACCACTGGCACGAACAGTACAAGGAGGAGAAGAAGAGCCATGAGAAGGCAAGGGCCGCTCTACAGAAAAGTACAGAGGACGCGAGATATTGGCAGGTCCAGCTCCAGTTGGCAACGGAGGACGACAATGCCGACGCAGCGAAGACGCGCCAGGTGCGCAGCCAGCTGGAGGACAGCGAGATCATAACCCAGATCCAGCGGCTGAGACTCCAGATTCGTGACTTTGCAGTGCTGCACAGTGAATGCAATGAGAACAACTTGCGTGTTTCCCCCGAGGGGCAGGCCGCTCTCGCCAAATATCTCCATGCAGACAGCAATACCCTGAGCAGCTACGTCCGGTCTGGTGCTACGCGCCCGGCTCTACTCAAGGCATTCATCTGGGCCTTTCTGCGATCTGAGGTCTTTGACCGGTATCTCTGGGCACCGCCGAGCGTGGATGAAGCGGCGAGGTCGTTGCGCCTCTACTTGGGTACGTGAAAGCCAGAGCTCACAGGGAAGCCCAGGCCCTTCCAACTAACAGTTTATACAGAAGCGATGGATGCAAAGCACACGGCCCGCGTAGTTCCAGAGGCACAGCGCAGGTTCCACATATGGAGATCTGAGACAAGCTGCCTCATACTGGACGCGAAGAACCTTAAGGATAAGAGAAAGGCAGAGCACAGCCATCGAAGCGCCATCGCAAAGACTGCCCAGAGCCTTGCTGGCCACCTGAAATACATAACACCGGCAAAGAGCGACAAGTATATGACATCTCTCGAGAAGCTCATCGACTCGGCGTTCAGCCTCGACCAGATATTCAGCCAGCAGGTCGCCAGATGGAGCTGGTACTTCCTCCCCTCAAGCCCTTGCAATTTCGACCCAGATACGATGGACATGGTGGACTGCACGACGCAGCCTGGCCCAGAGCGTCTCGTGTACTTGACCCTGGCCCCAGCTCTCGTCAAGCGAGGCCGGTCTTCTGGTGACGAATTCGACCTGGCTCCTGAAGTCCGACTGCAGATGGAGGTTGATGGCCATGTTCCAGGTGCACACCCTTCGCAGAATGCGCAGAATACGAACACTACACACTCTTCACACGCTGCACCCCCCGCGCATGTGCCAGCCTCGCACACACAGACCCCGCAGACCTCGAAACTATCAAGGGTTTCAAAGGGCTTGCAGACAGAAGGGGCCAGTATGTTCAAGACCTTCAAGGATAACTGGCAGGGGAAGAATAAATAAGGAGACTAGTAGTCAGACACGTTCCAGGCTTCGTAGTACGTCTGCAAAATACCAGCAGTACAAATCTAAATATATTGTATATTCAGAATTGCATACAGCGTGCATGGACCCCGGAAGTCAGACGTAGCAATTCCAGCTCGATACCAATGCGAGGCTTTCAAGCCATCACGCGGTCGAGAGTTCCGGTCCCCATCCAGCCTTGTCCGCGATATCTACGCCGCTGCTCCACTTAGGGCCGCGAAAGAACCAGAATCCGGTAAGCCTGTTTCATTTTGGGTATAGCAAACGAGGCTGGAAGCGAGCCGAGCCTTGTCGTGTCATGACGCCGGAGCTGACACCCTTTTTCAACCACAGCCTTGCAGAAGGGCCTTGGCTGTGTCCTCAGCTGCTGGCTGGAAAGGGTAACCCTGGGAATTCCTTGTATGGATTTCCTCTGCTATGATGTGATTTGTTCTGTGGTGTCTACTCTGTTCAGTGACGTTTGGGCAGCAGGAATGGGTCCTTGCGGAGTAGGGGACAACCATCTTCCATGCAGTAAGTAACAAACAGAGCGTCTCGCATGTACTAAATACAACAGCACAAAGTGCAACCCAAAGGAATAAACAGGCCCCTATTCGTACTCGGCCGTGACATTACTCGAACCCTGCTTGCGATCATTGACGTAGAAAACAAAGTCCATAGATGCCCCCGATGGCACCATCTCCAGATCGAAGTCCAGCGACTTCAGCCGTTTCTTCCCGTCAGCCGTCGTAAAGTTCTTGAGTGCTGACTTGTCCACGAGAGTACACTTGAGCTCACATAGATCCTTCACCGTGTCGTCGCGGCGGTCAGGGGGGTGGCTGCTGTCGCACTGAACGAGATCCGTGGCCAGCTTGCCCTTGGTGTCTTTGGGTAACTTGACATTCCACCTGTGCCTCACCGGGTCGATTGTCGATACATCATCGCCCTATATAGAGGGATGAATGAACTACTAATTCGATAACTTGATGGCACGCGGGCGGAACGTACCTTGATAATGTACCATGCAATCTGGTGTCTGATCACATAGTCACCTTCATCAGACTCCCAGTCATAGTATGGATCGTTCTTGTCGTCCTTGGTAGGGTCAAACATCTTGTAATATGGTGTCCCCAGGCTATAGCGCGAGATGGTCGATGTGACACGGATGGGGGCTGAGGCATTGATCCGGGCGATTTTCATGGACTCCCAATTGGCGTCGTCGCTCTCTGCGGCCATGAGCTGGTCTTCCAGGAAGCCCTTGTAGACGGCGCCACGGCAGATGGCAGTTCGTCTGTTCGTTCTAGTCAGAATAGAAAAGGCTGGAGGTCTGCACTACGGCTCTTACGGTTTCATTCCAGCTGACTGGAGGACCAGAGTTCCTGCTTTTGCGTGCCTCTCCTTCAGGTGCCGGTAGAGGTAGGGGCTGGAACCTAGGCCTCCGACAAGGATGATGCCCTGGAAGGGTCAGTTTCGGCCAAACTGCCTTGTGTGTCCAGAGGGCTTGCACATACCTTGACTTTGCGATTCTTCTGCTGAACCCGTTGGATCTGCTCATCGACAAGAGCGTCAATGCGTGAGAACGATTCTGTGTAGGCAGTGGCGATATCCGATCTAGTCTATTGTTATCTCTGTACCCGTGTTAGGATACCCGGAAATGATCCAGCTTACTCTCGGAAATGAATACGGCCTTTCTTGATATAAGGAGGTTGAGACATATCGTCGGAGCCTGTCTTGTCGAATGCCTCCGCTGGAATGGGCACAGGGTATTCCTGGTCTGGATCATCTTTGGGATAGAACTGGCGCTTGTATCCCCTTTCCCACTTATCTGTCAGTATCTCCTTAATCCCGTTGGCACTTAGAAGCGTCCAGCGCCTGCCCAGCCGTTTCCTGCAAAGTCCCTGAAAGGCATCATCGATGAGTACGCCCCCACATAAGCCCCCTGGCTATGGGTTTAGCACCCTGAATTTGGTTTATTCGTTCAGAGGTTAGGCTTACCTGTACCCTCAACGGCCTCTTTCATTGTGATTGGATTAGTGCTGGATATCTCATAGCTGATCAGGTCCTACAAATCCGGACTTTAGCCCAGTCAATGGTTATCAAGCCAAGCATGAACATACCACGGTTCCACCTCCTGCGTCACAAATAAGCCAGACGTCCCCAGGCTGGGCCAGCTTCTTATTCTCTGGCTCAACAAGCGTAGCCATGCCCGCAGCCTCTGGCTCAAGCACGAAGCTCAGGCGCGTCTCCCCGATCGGTCGAGGGGCCAACAGACCAGCCAACTGTGCGGCCTCTTCCATGCTCTGTCGCGCATATCCCTTCCAAATAGCAGGCACGGTAATGACAATATGGAACCGCAAACTGTCCAGGGAACCGGGCCCACGGGACTTCTCAATCATCTGCTGGGTATGTTCCCACAGGAGGCGCAGGTAATCGGCGACTAACTCGACCGGCCGTCTCCCCTCAATACGGAGCTTCTCCTTTGCGCGCAGATAGAACTCCGATGACCGTACTTCTTCTTGCACGTCTTCGTTCTTCAAGAGGAGGAGCTTAAACCAGCGAACCGGGTCCGCGTCCTGGGGGACGTCGTAGCCCCATGATATGTCGCCGTGCTCGTAGAATAGTTCCGTGGGAGCCTTGCCCTCCTCATTGCCGCATGCTGGCCATTCTGTGACGAGGCTGATATGGCTGTCCTGGAGCTCGCTCCTGGTTGCGTATGCGACGCCGGAGAACCTGAACAAAAGAGAATGGTTAGCAGTGGCGGATAAACACGCCATACCGTTCAAATCTCGACTCACGTTGTCCCAAAGTCGATTCCGACAACGAGCACGTCGTCTCTTTCGTTGATATTCAGGCCGTCCACTGAGGGCATGGTGTCCCAACTGGCGTTATGGTCGTCGCCGTACATATTGCCACAGAGAGTGTTGCTATAGCTAGGGAGAGCAGTACGTGGGTAGGATGATCAAATCGGATTGAGTAGGACGAGATGCACCTTGCTCCTTATACGCTGGTGCTGGAGTAATTTCCTGCAGCCCACGGCGAGAATAGAAAGCTTTTTGCAAAAATACCAGCCTCGCGGCCACTGTCCTGCTAATTTACAGACACTAAATGGTCCGGCCTCGTTTCTAATGACGAGATACCAGATACCCCTGCTAGTCCGCCACACTCGAGCCAAAGCTCCACTGTGGAATTCTGGCGAGGCTGCAGCCTCCCTGGGCACAGGATTCCGTTCTCCTCTATGTCATTCATCTGCCCGCGGGATTTGCTTGCCGTGGCTAGCTTGCATGGCTGTCTTTGAAGTGCACATGGCAAGGCTAAGCTGGCTCGTCGCCTTGTGGGTGTGGAATGCCATGCTCCAGCTGATCCTTAAACAAATCCATGATACGACTTCACAGTAGCCTTGCCTGCTATTCCTGCAACCTTCGCGGCTATCTCAGCTCCCTACGTTCTACAGTCTTGCGCGCAGAATTCCAGAGGCATGCGATGGCTGATCACCATGAACATGAAGGTACCGCGTCGCACGCCGTCAAAACAGGGCAGGGCGGCGACGAAGAAAGACAGCAGATGCGGTCAGCCACACCAGGTCAGAGTCAAAGCCAGGGCCTTGACTTCCAACCGGACTACAACGCTCTGGTAGAGCGCGTGAAGCAGCTGACGGAGGAGCGAAACTACTTTCGCGCCAGCTTCCAGGCCTCTGCCACGAAACTGCGCAGCGTCACTTCTCAGAACCGCGGGTTCCCTCAGCTGGACGACAGCTACCTGGTGAGTCTGATCGAGGCCCTCCGAACGCGGATATGGAGTGTGTCCACTTCGTACTTTGGCGACGAAAGAGCAAGGACGAAGCATGAATCAGAACCCGTTTTCATCCACTGGATGAAGCGCAGGATGCACAGGGACTTGCAGCTAGAGTCCTTTGTTGAGTCGGCGGAGCACCGCCCTATGCTCGCTGAGTCGTTTATCTGGAGTGAAATTGTATTCAGTGTGTTTGGGCAGCTCTGGTGGGCAGGCGACTACGGGAGACGTCTTCGGTTCCTCCATGGGGCTATCGGGGAGCGTAAGTGTGTACTGTGTGTTTCCGTGCAGAAGTTCTGGAATACTGCTAACTGCTTGGGATAATCCATCTATATAGAATTTTCGTCCACGGTCGAGGATTTCCAGGCCTTCCAGAGATGGTCAGCTACCACCACGAGCATTATACAACAGGCGCGAACGAAAGCCGAGACTGCTGGCGAGCTTTGGGGGAACGAAGAGACAGAGATAGCAAAGAGCAACCTGATCGCACAGATTCGCGCATCCCTTATGCCATGCCGCACGACCTTGCGCAGGGGGCTCAAAGAAGCTCTTCACGACATCGTGGACGAGGCCATTAAAGTTGACGAACTGATTAGTTCGCAGCTTGCGAGGTTCGAATGGGTGTTCCATCAGCCGGGGACTCCGGAATTCATTGCGAGCAAGACGCAGTTTAAAGACGGAGGCGAGATCATGACGGGGCAGGCTACCGCAGAGGCCACAATCGCCCTTTGTCCCGGTTTAGCCAAACGAGGCCGTTCGACGGGAGAGGCATTCGACAAGGAGGTCGTTCTCCTGCCGATGAAGGCATCGCGAGAAGCTCCACCTCCGATCCCAGCTGGTAGGCGCTCTCCCAGGAGCCCCTCCTTCTGTTCCACAGGTTGCTAATACCTCTAGAGAACAGGACGGGCTGAAAGGCTCATATCCTACACTCAGAGATGGTACCGAGGGAATTGACTAGACATGCCAGAATAAGCAGTTCCAATTCGCAGCCCCAAATTGAATAGCCTACAATATAAAACCTGAGGCCCCAGAGTATTTTAAAATTAAGCCATTCAAATGAGTGTATATTAATTGCGAACTTTACGCTTCCGTGTTAAATACACCAAATACACAATTGGCAGCCTTGTCGTTACAGCCCCCAATACATGGCCACGCGAAAAGCTGCGCGGGCTTTGCTCTCGCAGGTCCCCGGCGCCGAATTCTCCCAGCCGTAGAATATGCAGAAGCGACAGTGGCGCAAGGCTGGCACTGCTCAGCATTCACCTAAATGAGAATTGTGCAGACGGAACCTCAGCCACGCCTTGGCTTCCTCTTGGTGTTGGAGTCCCCGCCCTCCAAGGATATCAGAACAGTGCCATTCTATATACCTACCTGGCTTCTACCCATAATCACGCGGTAAACGCAAGTCTCAGCAGAATGTCGAGGGCAGGACTGGCTGCGACGAGTTAATACACCCTTATAGGCCACTCTTTAACTGTTTAGTACATATGACCACGAGGTGTAGAAACAGAGCTTCCTGTCCGCTCAGCTGTACTTAAGCTGTAGTTATTAATATAGCTAGCAGTATAACAAGCCCTAGATATATTACTACTTTTAGAAATAATAGATACCAAGTCTCAGATAAGTGTACATAAGATAGATAAAAAATATACCTTGATAGACCCGCTGCGGTGTCGAACTGGTCCAGACACCTCGGTAAACCTCTATCAATTCCCGCAGAATATATAAACAGTGTGGCCAAATAATCAAGTAATACAAACCACATTTATATATACTAAAGATGATAGAAACAGGGATAAACTAATTATCTATTCTAGGA
Organism: Aspergillus sp. S2111Y; assembly: GCA_023625095.1. Classification (NCBI taxonomy): domain Eukaryota; kingdom Fungi; phylum Ascomycota; class Eurotiomycetes; order Eurotiales; family Aspergillaceae; genus Aspergillus; species Aspergillus sp. S2111Y. The sequence continues at coordinate 528,377 of JAMABB010000013.1, forward strand.
AAAAGAAATAATACTTCTAATAAGGTCGGGCATGAACCCCAGGAGTCTCTAAAGTTTCGGCACGGCCCTATATTATTCTATAATCCATGTCTGAATTAACTACACGAATTCTCCCTGAGATAGGCTGCCACACGCGCATTAATTCTATATAGTGCGGCTGTCTCGGACAGGGAGGTTAAAATCCGCGTCCAAGCAAGAATCATATGTTTCATAATCTATCGGTATCAAACAGGTCAGAGATGAATGGGACCACCCCTATCCCCAGCTAGCATCTAGTCCTTCTGCTGCTTGACCGTCACCGTCGTCTTGATCGGGCCAGACTGACCCCCTACAGCGTCAAAATCCAGACTGTTATTCGTACTTCCACTCAGACTGACACTCTCACTACGCCGCTCATCGACCACCACCGCCGCTTCATTCGTAACATCGAACTGGCGATGCGCCCAAATCTCAAGACGCTGCTCCTGCGCGAAATTCTCCGCAGACCCGCCAGGGTCATCCGCCGTCGATCGAAGCTGCGACTTGTACGCACCGCCTTCGCCGCGCCGAAACCGCGAGAGCCGGGTGGTCGAACTGTACAGACGACTACCGGTGGAATACTTATTGCGGCTCCGGGCGTGGGTGTTGTTGTTGTAGGAGTGGTGCAGGAAGGAATTCCAGTTAAACAGACGACGGCACAGCGTCCAGGTCTGGGGGATGTTGGCGACGATGACGGCTGTGGCGGCTTCGCGGACGTACCAGTCGATCCATTCCATGCCGTAGGGTTTGGAGATGGAGTAGCACTTTGAGAGGATGGAGCAGAGGATGACGAAAGTGCCGAGGGAGAAGACGGCGCAGAGGATGATTTTCTTGGAGAGGGAGAGTTTAGCGCGGATGAGAAGCGGCAGCGGGATGGCCATGATCATGATGTCGGTTGTTACGTTGAAGGCGAGGGTGATGATGACGTGGTTGGTGTAGACAGAGCATTGTTGGCTCTTGGCTGGGATGGACCAGTAGGCCGAGAAGGGGCGGCACCAGACGGCGAAGAAGAGGATCTCGATGAGGACGAAGGAGAAGACGCAGATGGCGCCGATGATCTTGACGAAGCGGTGTTGCCAGAGTCCGGAGCTTGAGGACGAAGTTAGCAGATGTAGATGATTGATCTAGATGGATGGATGGGTTCTCACGTCATCGTCGAATAGAGCAAGAGGAGACATAACTTGCATCCCCAGACGACAAGCAGCCAGAACTGCTCGACCGCAACGACCATTTTGCTGCCGACGATGCGGTCCGGGAATGTCGCTGGATCCAGGGCATCGAATTCACTCGGGGGGACTCCATTCGTGCCATGCTTGTCGACTTCGATCAGAAACACGGTTAGCAGTATGTAGAATATCTGGAAACAGACATCTTAGTATTAGTTTCCAACACAGCAAGCCCATGGCAGACAACACTCACAACCGTCACGGCCATTGCGAGGTCTTCTAGCTGTAGGCTCCGAAGACTGCCCAGCTGTAGCGCCCTGGAGACATAGCGCAACACCGCTATTTTCGTTAGAAACTTAGAATCAATCGGAGTCCATCTTCACCTGCGTAGTACTAAACATACCTACAGCCAGGACCACGCCCACCCACGCCCACGCTTCTACAGCCTTGACCATTCTGGCAGCGCTTTATATCGGTATCCAAGATGAAGCACGAGCAGGTTTCTGGTGACAGGGCGCCTAATCCTTTTAAATATCGCCATTATGGGCTGCAGGACATACCAGGGCACAGTGTGGGGATACCAGATACAAAAGTCCGGGCAGTGGCCGTGACTGGGCTAGCAGGAATGCACGGATTATTAGCATTTGGGGCAGCTGTTGGCTATAACCCTGCCCATTAATAGACTGGCATCCAATGGCAACGCGTACGTATTCAACGGCCCATTGCCAAGCCCAGTTTGAGAGCGAGATCCAGTAAATCGAGGAACAAGAAGCGGATCTCAACGTGGAGCAAAACGTGGAACGTGGCTGTGGCCGATATCGGATTTAGGTTTTGTATTTTACTCAACGCAGCGCAACGAAGCAGTGAGGAACGCTCAGCAATCAAGATTTGAGAAGAATACCACGGATGCATCTGGTACCGCAGGGATAATGTCGGAATATTCGTGAATAGCAGCTATAGGTAAATCTGGGGTGTGGCGTGGACAACCATGTTAGGGCAGTATTTTGACCGATTACGGGAACATTCACGATCCCGAGGGAATCTAGATCTCACTTATCGACCCGAGAGCTGGGGCCGGGAGCCAGTTAGGAGTAATCATCTTATCTAAATGATCCATGGTTTGGTAGACTATTCGGCCGGCGCAATCTTTGTAATATCCAAAATGTAACTAGTTATTTTGACTGGTCATTGTCATTGGAACGGCACCACACACGATCGAACTTGCAATGAGGACCTGCGCCGCGAGCCTTGGAGCCTTTAGATACATAGCCTGACAACAAGTTATTATGGATTTGACCTCCGCGTTAAAAGTATTAACTGAAAAAGGCATTCATTCAATTCAATACTCATCCTTTCTCCATGATAATATTATTATATTAATACAAGTCCTCTGATCAATGGTCATGTGATTTATGTGACCATCTATCCTCAATCCCGCAGTAGATGTTCCTGCTAGCTGTTTAATATTATGTATTTACCTTGGACCCTAGCCGAAGTAATATGCAGGCTAGGGGTATTTTTTTAAGCTTCCTGAGTAGTAGATCAGCAGCGGCCTCAGAAAAATAAAATACTATATTATATTAGAACTAGGTTTAAAACCACTATTAACCTATGTGAAATTACAGATATCCTCTAGACTGACTTTTATGTGGAAGTGGGCGAGGGTGTGCAGAGACGGACGGGTTGTTTGTTACGTTATACTCCTGGATGGTATACGGACTGGTCGAAAGGGCCGAGCGCAATTTCGCTTGAGACTGCTCCAGTCGTTTTATGTCGTTTGTTGTTCCGGCGAGTCGTCGAAGGCATCCTTCTTGATGAGGTACTTTGCGCGGGCAACTTTGCTAGTATTTGTCCTCACAATCCAGTTTCCATTGACGAACCGTGCGGAGGTGACCTTTCAAAAGAACAGGCAATCTTTGCTGAGACAAAGCTCTTGATCGAGGTGATTGGAGTATGCCTGTACCTCCTCGTGTCCGGGGTACTTTTCTTTCCATGTCCAGTTCCTCCACGCTTTCTCCATCGAGAGCTCGTATCCTGGAACAGGGCAATCAACCCGCGCTCCGGTGTAATGGTTGTTGTGCCATGTGCCACCTAGGCCGGAACCCGCTTCGAACAGTTTCACATTGAAGTTCAGGTCTTCACGCAATCTATGGAGTCGGAGGCAGCCTGAGAGCCCAGCTCCAACAATGAGAGAATCTAGCTCGAGACAACCATCCGTTGCTTCGCCGATGCTCGATGTAATATCCGCTTTGGCAATCATTCTGCAATAGATCGCGCTCGTCACTGAAGGGTACCGAAAAGTGGATTAGAAAATAATGAAGAGAGCGAAAAAAGCCGGTGACCTCGAGGGATTAAATAATAACCATCTGAATGCGTATTCAACCCCGCAGAGCATTCAGTCCACATCCAATGGAAAATAATGAAACCCCAGGATTGGCCATCTGGATGTATGATTGACCTCCACCTGTTGTCTCTTCCTCCTGGTTCCATAGGTATATGGAAACAAGGCAGGATAATACGCTTTGACTAAAGCGGGGACGAGCGTGGGTAGCCTAACCCCGTGTCTTAGTACCATTGATATACCTTATAAACATGGCTACACCAGAGTTCGATATCCCGTCACACTGCAAGGCGGGCGCTTTTGTTAATCTAGGGCTCAACTTTGAGATTCAGGTCCCCGAACCAGGTACATGCCCGTATGCCTGTGCTGGTGACAAAATAATCTGCCGAGATCTCGTGATGGAAGAGCGCTTGTGTTGGTCTAGGTGGAATGAAGATTAGAACGATTATGTTTTGTCCGCCAAAGATGAGCAAGATGTGGCATACCGGGGCCGATACCAGGGTGGAAGATTATGCACGTTGTTTACATTCATAAGGCACTTCTCAGTTGTAAGTGGTCTCGCCTTTCGTGGTAAACACCGAGTATCATACCTGAAACAGGAGGTGGATCATACGCAGCATGCAGAGAATATTACAATGTTGATTTGCTGTAGGATACTCCAGATCGGGAAAGAGAATCGACAGGTCTTCAATAATTTCCATCCATCCCAAACGCCGCGGATCAGAGCATCCTGGTGGACGGAGTCATCAATGCATACCTGTGTGTATCGAAGGTAATGGACTGTTCCACGAAGCCCATTACTAAAGATAAGTTAGCCATAATTATGGTCGCTATAGGGAATATGAGAGATATCTAGCCCCGCTCCAAACGTCTTCTGACTATCTGGGCTGCATCTGAAAAATCATTTATGGTCCTGCTGGCTCGCTACAGAATGGTGTATAGGTTCTGGCTAGGAGTAGGTCAAAGTAACCATGATATTTCATCATCTGCCTTGTAACTTTGTTAAGATTGACTTGTATGACAAGGTTAGAGTGGGGGTGGATACGCCCCCTAAGTTCCTCCACAACAGATCTTCAGCGCCTACCCCACAATACTTAGCTAGAAAATATTGAGGGGGGTTGAGTGAATATGGGGACCAGACCCCGTCTCTCGGCTCATGCTCTTGCGGTTTCAAATCATAGTTCGCGTCGTCCGACAGTGGAACGATTGTCATGCTGTCTACCCACGTAGGAGAAATATCCACACCCGAGCATGACCGGAGTACCCGTCTATAACATTGCATAATCCAGCGGTTTCCTTGTTCCCCTTTTACGAATCGTTACTGCTAGCCCTCATCCCGCCATCTATCGAACGCGACAAGATGTCCTCTCTATTGCCACGAGAGGGGCTGACATTGGAAGCGCTCTACTCGCCTATCTACCATACTGTCTTTCAACCCCTTTTCACCGGACCTGTACTATATGGCCTTCTCAGATTCCCTTTGCTGGTTGAGAAGTGGTGTGGAACACCACGTCTCGGATATATGTCTACTCTGAAAGTCATCGGTATTCTCTTTTCTCTTGGCCTGCTCGACCGTCTGAACAAATGGCTCTCAAGGATGGCACTGAATGGTTATACAACGGATCCAACCTGGAACTGGAAGAAGGAAGTCATCGTGGTAACTGGCGGCTCCAGTGGCATCGGTGCTAAGCTTGCGTCGAAGCTCAGCGGGGGCGGGTCAACGGTTATTATACTAGATGTTAACCCTCCCTCGAGGATGACGGGTATTTATAACTCCTCAATCTCGCTTCGAATGGCTCGCAAATTCTAGATGATAGCTGACACAAACTCTTTTTTTCATTTTCTTAAGCGAAAAATATGCATTATTACACCCTCGACATAACATCTTCCGCCGACGTCGAAAGAGTCGCAGATGAAATCCGCCAAAAACACGGAAACCCAACTGTGCTAATCAACAACGCTGGGATCGGATCAGCCAAGCTGATCCTCGACCAGCCCGTGGACGCGACTCGAAAGACGTTCGACGTCAACATTCTCGGCCACTTTGCATTGGTAAAGCAATTCCTGCCTGCAATGATCGAGTCCAACCACGGCCATATCGTCACGGTGGCAAGCATGGCATCATTCATGACCCAGGCGCAGAATGTCGACTACGCCTGCACAAAAGCCGCAGCATTGGCCTTCCACGAAGGACTAGGGCAGGAACTTAAACATCGATATGGTGCTCCGAAAGTTCGAACAACGTAAGGTGAGTCTGGCTGGTGTCGATTTCTTCTTGGCTGATATATTGCAATCCGTGTTAGTGTTGTTCATCCATCCTGGATCCGTACCCCCCTCATTGAGAGGCTTACCAAGTCTTCGGATTTTAATGAGTTCTTGCTCGAGCCGGAAACTGTCGTCGATGCAATCACCAAACAGCTCTATTCCGGTTACGGGGGGCAGATTATCCTTCCCGGGAGACTGAACATACTGTCCGGTGCGAGGGGTTTCCCTTCCTGGCTTCAGGAGTTCCTTCGTGGGGGGATGGCCAGGACGCTGGAGACAGCAGGCCGTTAAGTAGTTCCTGAGTAACACCTAAGAATATGCCTACTTCTTCAACTGGGGCCCAGAAAAAAGTTCATCACGCGTCTTGGTTGAGAAGTAGTTGAAATTCTGAGAAAGCCTTTGCCTTTCAACAAGGTCATTTTTAGTCCCCAGCCATCTGGCAAGAATGATATTCTATACTAGCAAAATGTATCACTAATGTTCACCACCTCCATCCATCCATCTCGCATCACTGGTAACAATTGCCCATACTCTGACCGTTGCTTCTCTGAGCCGGTTAGAAGGTAGGGATGTGCCATCCACCTGACAAAGACTAGAAACCTCCGGTATACCCTGCAAACAGTCGAGAAGCTTTTCATAGAGCGCTCTATCTTCACAGGGCATGGTTCTACCGGTATTTCCAGGAGGCTTGAGCCCATCTAGCCAGGTTAGCATTGCCGAGGCAAGGCAGCGGGAGGAGAAGTAGACGGCGCGCTCAACATAGAGAGGCGACTTGGCTCCAACCTATAACAGTAATTCAAGATTATTCAAGTCAGTAAAAGCGCACACAGCTGAAGCTTGTAGAGCTTGGTGGCTCTAGGTATTCCTCGCTTACCTCCAAAATCCCAGTGAGGGAGATACTGGAGAATATATCGAGAGCAAGTTCAGCTGCCACACGGCGGTGTAATGGGCTGAGCGGACGAGACTCCGGGCACCGCCAGGCCTGTACTTTGATATACATCCAGAGCATAATATCATTCAATTTGTAATCTGGATGTTTAGAGTGCCAAAGTTCGTGTGGATCATGCCAAAACAATGCCTTCCAGTAGCGCAAGGCACGCATCAGATCATCGCGAAGCCGGAAGCGAGACATATCTAGTTCCATATACGCGTCCAAAGTAGCAAAGTTGCATGGTATGGTTATACTAGTTTGATAATTGTCCAAAACACCACAGAGAAGGATATGGCTGCTGTATTTGGCGGTCTCATCAACAATTAGCTGACGCATGCGATCTGTGGACATGAGCTGATACAATGCCTCCCGGAACAGCACGGGCCCGCCTAATTGATGATTGTTTGAGTCGTTCCGCTCTCTCCATGCTGGTGAATCGGGAGCTTCAAATACAGCATCTGGACAGGGAAGATGCATGTTTTTCACGATCTCGGGAGTTGATAATGGATGGTTTAAGAAATGTCCACTTTTGACGCCGAGGCAGTAAAAGCACCACAACGCACGCTTACTCTCCTCCAGAAGAATCCACAGAGGCCATCTGGTGTGCTTGGGCATGCTGTTCATTACATCTGCAAGAACAGGAACTGCTACAATAGCCTGATGTGTAAACTCCTTGAGCCCCCACTGTCGAAGCTCTCTATGACGGGACCACACGCTGTACTCAATCAACAAAATGCAAGTTTCGAAGCAGACAAGGAGTCTTCTGTGAAAGCTGTCATCTCGTTTCGTTATGCAAGACGTGTCTTCCATGGAGACCCTAAAGTCTTCAAGTCGATTGACAGCCATCTCAAAGTATACCTTTGAAATCTCGGCGTAAGGGGCGATTTCGCGACCGCCAACGGCGGCCATTGCCAGGAGCTTACCGGACTGTTCCCAGTCCATCCGCCACGACGAGGAGTGCAGGAACGGAAACCCCTGAGCATGGATGCGCACGAAGTGCTGCATACAGAATCGGAATGCATTCCAGTCCTGCTCGCCGAGACCAGTTGCACGCAAAAGGCCTGAGATGCACTCGTCGCAGAGCATATTCGTGGCTGCACATTGAGAGCAGTCCATCAACATCGCACTCTTCTGGTCTGTATCGGAACTCGATATCAGATTTGGCGATCCATGAAGAGGTCCGCCCGCCGCATTGTCTGGAGCCGACAATGCATGGTTATCATGGTCGCAACTGCTGGGTCCCACGGGGTGGATTGGCTTCGTGGCGATCCTCGGGCAGGGGAGAATGCCGCGCCGTGGTCTCCTCCTCTTCGGGGCTGCAGTTTGTTGATGTGATTTTTCATGCCGCCTTGCTGCATCGCGGCGGTGAAATCTCATGCCACATTGAGGGTCAGCGCATTTGAAGCGCGGTTCAGCGTGGCTCAACCGGTGACGCCGGAGATGGTCGTCCCGCTGAAATCGTGCCGAGCAGGTCTCGCATATCAACTCCATCTGTCCATGATTCATACAAGTTAGACGGATAATACTGGCTGCGATCGTGCGATGTTGTGGTAATCCAGGCGGTGGCTGTGAGGAGATCGAAGTCTGAAGATGCGGAGTACAGAAATGGTGTGGAGGACGGTGGAATTAACAGATTCCTTACCGGTTCGTTAGTTAGTTAACTAACGTAAATCCCACCCGAGTCGCGCACTACTATAGGTACCCGAGCCGCGCAGCTTGTATTCTATATAAAATAAACCCTTTTTAAATCTTGAAAATTATAACTACTATTAAACAAAGGAGTTTAGACTTAATATAACTATATTCTATATCTTTAAATTATATAGTTATCTGCTTTTTAATTTCTAAATTTCCTTTATTATCTATTAATATCTTTATTATATAAAATATCGAAAATATTCAAAAATATTCAAAAATACATCTGTAATTTATATTACTTAGAGAAATACTTAGTTGTAGTTATTTAACCTACAATATGTATATATCTTTACTATATTTCTAATTTATCTATCAACTTTTATAGTTATTAGGGCTCTGGTTGTTGAGATATTAGAGGTTAAAAACTACTATTTTGTATGGAATACAGAGTGAGCGGCTCGGGTGGGATTTCCGTTGTGAACTAACAATGATAATGACTAGGTAGGAACCCGATTCCTGACAGACAGCAGGGACCGACAAGGAGGACACGGAATTCGGGCTCATAGATGCCGTTATTCCTGTGCGTGGCCCAGGCAATAGTTGGGTCCATGATGTATGCGAGCAGGATACTGGATGAACCCACCAATTGAGGGGCCCATGTACAGGTATCCCAGACCTGATGCATTCAAACTGTAAGGAGGGAAGCTGAATATTAATGGAATTGTGTAGGACACCGAAACATAGACAGCAACCGAGATCCCCGCTGTAAGAGCGGCCCAACAGCAGGCAAGATTGAGGCAAACTGCAAAGGGGGCGGCCGAAAGTTGCATCAAGCTCTCGTCTCAGTATTCACTTGCAAATATGGCCATGGGTTGTACAAAGCTTTTCGGAGCAGGGGTCGCTAGTCCAAGACCCCGGTCTTTGACATGGTTAATATGGGGCGTCGTTTCGCCGAGGTCAGTGTCATTCAGGCCATTCGCGGTCTTAACCGTGGCTTAAGAAAGAACTACATTGATCATATCTTTCTAAAATTGAGCCTGGCCTTGGATCGTTCAACTAATGCTAGCCGGTGATATATCCACCCAGGGAACCATGTTTTATTCAAAAACACCCTTCAAGAATTCCAACTGCGCCTTAATATTCTCTTCAAATGTCGGACCATAGTAAGGGTCGAAATGGGAAGCACCCCGGAGAATATGCAAGTTCTTAGGTGGAAGAGCTGCGTTGAAGACTGACAGTTGTCCTTCCACCGGACAGGTGATATCCTGATCAGGCACCACCATCAGCAACGGCCTTGGAGCAACCCGCTTTATCAAGGCGCTCGGCTCCTGGGTCACTCCGTGCAGGAGACTTTGAAGGGTAACCATTTTCTCCCACGGCAGGTGTCGCCTATCCATCTCCTCCGCGAACTTGACCGCGTTGGCGTCCTTTAGGACGGCTTTGGAGGTACCGGAGAGAACCTCCCCTCGAGAGTCAGGTATGACGGGTCCCATCAATGGGCTTTTCCCTTGAATGATGTTGGCGCGGTCTTGTAATAATGTCTCGCACAGCGCAGCAGATACTGGAACCATTGGATCGGCAGAAACAAACGGCGCTTGGCAGATCACCCCCTTGACGCATTTGTTGACAGCGGTAGCGACGATGGCATTCCCGCCAGACATGCTGCAGCCCCAGTAGACAACCTTCCTGGGATCCACAGAAGGGAGGGTGATGGCGTAGTTAAAAGCGTCGTAGTAATCCCGCGTTTGAAGAACAGGATCAACCTCATTTCGTGGTTTACCTTCACTGTCTCCCCAGGCCCGGTTGTCGTAAATAAGGACTGTGTATCCTACAGTACCGAACCGCTCGGCGTAGTCTGGAAGAAACTGTCCTCTTAACCCTGAAAACTATCCAGCCGTTAACCCCGGTGTGGACATTGTGAATTTATTCATACTGTTCACACAAAATCGATGGACCAGATCCGGACTCACTCACCCCGTTGGACATGATAATACATGGACGTTTCTCCCCAGGACTGTAGATTGTGCCAGCTAACTTTAGCCCGTCATAAGTTGGGAATTGCACGTGTTGAGGGGCCATCTTGAGACGCGGCAGAAGATTGCGTCTGAAAGAGGGATCTTTGCGCTGAAACGAAGAGTCTGGGTCAGTTTCCGCGTTTTCTTATGGTCGAACAATTGCTGTGATATACAAATCAACATACTGAGTGGGTTCAGCCAACCAATCCCAGTCCCAGAATATCGTGGGGCAAACTTGCGCCTGTCCCCCCACTGTAACTTAGTTTCAGAACGATTATCAGTCTGTGGGGGGGGAACATGAACAACGAAGTGGAGAGCAAGATTACGCTACTGTCTACTATCACATCGTAGGATTCCTAGAAGCAGGTCCAGTCGGATCGACGCTTGACGATGCCTCGGTTTCGGACAGGCAGGGCATGCACTTAGTTAAATACGGTCCTGGATCTCTGCTGAACAATTTCCCTTCGAGATATCCGATTCATTCGTTAATTGGAAGCTTTACACAATCCGTTAAGATGGATTTATACTATGATCTTGTGATAATCGGAGCTGGTATTTCCGGCATCAACTTTGCTCGTCGCCTACAAGAGTCAAACCCTGCACTCTCCTTCGTTATCTTGGAGGCGCGTGATTCCATAGGCGGAACCTGGGATTTTTTCAAGTATCCCGGTATAAGATCCGACTCAGACCTATACACCTTTGGCTTTCGATGGTACCCATGGACAGAAGACCGTGCGATTGCTGATGCCGGGAGCATCAAACAATACTTGACGCAAGCAATCAAATACGCCAATCTCGAGTCCCATATTAGATTGCGTCATAAGGTGATGAAGGCGGATTTCAGTAAAGAGAGTGTAAAATGGACATTAATAACTGAGGGGGATGGTCGGACAAAGGTTAGTACCCTGAATTTCCATCCTTCCTATCAATGACTTGTATGACCTTTTCCTACATCCCTCAGGCCTGTTGGCATTCGTGTGTCACGCTTTGTTAAATTTTCGTTTGCCCAACTAACTGCAATATAAGAAATCCTATTAACCATTCGTTAGTCAATTAGTTGTCGATTCACCATATTCGGTACTGGGTACTATGACTACGAACGACCTTTAAGTACGACGATTCCTGAGCTTAGTCAATTCAAGGGTGAAGTGGTGCACCCTCAGTCCTGGCCTGAAGATCTGGACTACCAGGACAAACGAATTGTGATTATTGGGTCAGGTGCAACAGCAGTAACATTACTTCCCAGCCTTGCTAAACAGGCACAGCACGTCACTATGCTGCAGCGAAGTCCAGGATATATCGTATCTATGAATAACCGAACCCCACCGTTGTTAAAGTGGCTTCTTCCTCAAACACTACTCTACGGACTTTTACGGTTCTGGTTCCTGACCTCACTTTTTGTTCAATTCCAATTCTGCCGCAACTTCCCTGAAATTGCCAAACGCAAGCTGAAAGAGAACATGCAGCTTCAGCTACCTCCAGACATTGATATCGACCCCCATTTCACTCCAAGGTACAATCCCTGGGAACAGCGTCTCTGTCTCTCCCCCGATGGAGATTTCTTTGCCTGTCTTCGAGCAGGTACGGCCTCTGTGGTGACTAGCCAAATCCAGGGGTTCATCAACAAAAGTATCCTCCTGCAAAATGGTGAGAGAATCGATGATGTTGACATTATTATCACTGCGACTGGGCTTAGGTTGGTCTTTGCTGGCAAAATCCAGATTTCAGTGAATGGCCGAATTCTTGATACCCCGAAAAAGCTTCTTTGGAGAGGCTGTATGTTGGAGAGTGTACCAAACGCCTGTTTTATCATGGGATATACGAATGCATCGTGGACACTTGGAGCTGATGCATCTGCTGTTCTCTTCTGTCGTCTGCTGACCGGTATGGAACAATCACAGCAGACTGCTATGACACCGCGTTTTCAGGGTGATGAAGGAGAGAGGTCTTCGATGAAGACAAGCTCTTTCTTAAACCTAAGCAGCACCTACGTGGAGAAGGCCATAGGTATCTTGCCAAAGGTGGGTGATAGAGGCCCGTGGAAAGCGCGGCGCAATTATTACCTTGACTTTTGCATTGCACGGTGGGCCAATCTGTCTGATGGTCTCTTATTTGATGGGCAGAACCTCTCTCAGAAGAAGGTTCTATAAGTTCATCCTCGAAATCTCGCTGACAGTGATTGGGAGTAGGAAAGGATTCTACTGATAGTGTTATGCTTGGACATTCCTCACGTTGATGCTCTCTGTCTCTCCACGGTATATATATTTCCCACAAAGGGGGGATTCTTGTAGTGACATTTGAGCCATTTATTTACATCGCTACTTGTATCGCTTCCAAACTGTGTCCCTTGTGTGCTAAGCTGCGTATCAAATCAATGGATTCGATCCCGACTTTCCTGTGCAGTTAAAAACTGAGTCGATTGCCTAGCCTAGCACATTGCCTTCTTCATTCTTTACGTTTCACTTATCTTAACTATGTAGAGCCTTGATAGATTGTTCCGGCCTGTAGCCCCCACAGCACAAGTTAGCCTGCATTGTGTTTGAAATCGGGGACACCAAATTATTTTATATTAGTTGCAAGTTTCTTGTAATTACCTCATTAAGTATTTCAACCGTGTCCTGCTAAAGTGCGCCGAATTTCTCGAGCATCTAATCATCTGTATCAAACACAGTATTTGGGATATCTAGGCCCTCTGACTTTCGACGCAAATTTTGTCCTAAGCCAGATTATATTAAGGAGGAGGAAATGGGGGTTCGGGGTTAGATGGGTATGGACCGACTCTATCTCGATCATAATTGCATGCCGTTCGGTGCGGACCGCCATTCCAGATCACTTGTCTATAGCTGGAAAAGAAACTACTTCTCATCTTGGAGAGAAGCCTCCCGTGAAGCCGGTGTCTATCGCGTCCTTCGAAAAGCGCAAGGGCCAGCAGTCCCTGTTTCTCTTGGTGCAATTGACCTCGCGAAGCTTTATTTCCTGCATGGAGCAGGTGAGACTTCACTGTGCACTTCGCATGACAGAAAGCATGTGATGGCAACTAATGCATCTTTACCATCTCTGGAATACAAGCATGAACCACACCAGCACCACCACTCCCAGGTCTACAGGCCTGTGTACAACACCTGAGCAAGGCTTGCTCCTCTCTACATGGTGCTCAGTACAAGTAGCCATTCATATCGTGAAACCAAGCAAGTCAAGGTGTATGTATGGAGTTACTGTACGAATTCAATTCATTTTTCTGCTGGCAGAATACCAGCGTTGACAATCAAAAACTGCTTTTCCCCTTTCATTCCCTAGCCCGCCGTGTCTTTCCCTGCTGCGCCTGCTGGGACGAGCACCCTCCCCCACCAACCATCATGTCTTGCCCTGCGTCCCGCCGCTCACAACTTTGCCCGCATTATCAGTCACTCCTTTCGTCAGGTTACCAGCGTTGTCGGTCACTCCTTTCGTCAGGTTACCAGCATTATCGGTCACTCCGCTCACTGTGTTTCCAACGCCCTGACCCAGTCCCTGTGTAGTCTGACCTAGTGTATTGCCGAGCCCACCAACAAGGCCGCCACCTTGGCCCTGGTCGGTCTGTTTAGTATTATCCGAGTTCGAGTTTCCGCCGAGACCGGACATTGTTGTATATTTTAAGTAGTAGGTTTTCAAGGTTGTTTATGAAATGGAATTGTAGGTAGAAGTGTATAGAAGTTGTTGTATGTGGGAAGGTTGTTTTCAAAAGTGTAGAAGTTAAAAGGCTTTTTCACAATCTGTTTTGATTTAAATCCGGGTTTTATTTGTCAAGGACTGGCAGCTCCTATAAATACGTCACAGTGGCCATATAGACAAAATATCCGTTTTTGACATGAATATCCCTGATACGTCATTTTCAAGAATGGTCTTTGGTCTGTACCGGACGCCGTCATCATGTATGGCATCATACCGGGATCATGCATTCAATCCAATTGTGGTAGCGCCGTAGCCCACAAATAATCTGCTTCTAGCTTCATGTTCCTTGGCTGGAGTGTCGGATTCCGTGGACTTAATGGGTCGATGACCAATCACCGCCTCAACGTCAACGATTTCTAAATCAGGTAAAGATAATGATATAGATGTCTCGTCACGTAGCTAGCCCACGGCACTAAGCGGCCATGGTATAAGCCAGACTTCTAGCTTCTATTATATAGCCTGTTACTGCTAATGCTGGTGCCTCTCGAGGTAGAGTGGATGAGATACCCCTAAAAACTCTTTATCACAGTGGCCGTGTCCCACCCTCCAGGAAGCCCCGCAGATGTGAGATAAGTTCTGGCTTACAACTGAGAAAGAAAGATGATAAATAAATAGACCGGGTCTCGGCTCGGACATTATGCAGCTTGTAGTGTTCCGTTCTCAACTCGCAGGGTTGTCATAAAAGAAAAAAAATCATCTTCAAACGTCTGTACTTATGAATGGGAAATTATTATATTGAATTTTTATAGTGGAGGTGAAAGCCTTACAGCCTCTGAACGCATAATCAAGAGTGATACCACGTACCACGTGCCAGCCGCTTCTCCCTGGATCCTATACCAGGCTTGCGTCACCACGACGCCCGCCACTGGCTGGCCAGTAAAAGCTCTTATCTGTTGCATTTGACTTCTATCCTCCTGACAGATGATCGAGCGTGACTTTCTGCCATAGGACTAGAAAAATCACCAGTAAGACAAGGCTTGGGTTATTCGTGTACTGATTCGAAGTCTAACATTTTTTTTGGAATATCTGAAGAGAACTCAAGACTTGTCATCGGGGTTATTGCGAAGGGGCCACAGAGAGAGGTTTGCAAAGGTCATATCACCTTCACTGTCCATGTCACATCAATGATACATATATGGTGTCACCCGGGTGAGAAGTCAACTCTTGTTAGTGCAGCAATGATTTTGCCTTCTCCATGACTGAGATTGTTAATTATTTTCCATCTCAATAAATGGCTTCAACTGCCTCATTCAAGCTTACCTGTGAGGAGGGAAGGCCATTGCAGTTGGTAAACAATTTGGGAACATTCACTGAAGAACAGGCAGTAACTGTCTCTTCCAACCCTCTATTTCTGCCGTTCGAAGCCCCAGACGATACGCCTCATAGATTAGAACGCAGACTGAGGCAATTGTGGAAGTATTTTTTGTCGTAAATCAGGGCCTGCTGGAAGTATTGTCATGATATCTGTAATAGGTATTCATGGTCCTGGCAGGCGATCATATACAGAACAATTGGGCGGCCATTGTGGTATTTAATCTGGATACTGTAAGAGCTACAGGTCGTCTATACACCAGCACAACATAATTGACAGTGCTTCTTATAGGAGATTTCTTAAAGCGCTTTCCCTCATTTTGACCGGCCTGATCTATCTCTTTCCCGACGAGCTTGATGCTCGTCTGGGTGCTTGGGTCTTCCCCTGGGGAGAAGCCTCGCCCTTCTGATCTTCTTGTGGGTCATAACCAGTTTACATTACACCCCGCAGTTACCCTGAAAAGTCTGTACCTGAACCCGCTGTTAGATATGCTTGAGAAGCATAACACCCGATCAAGTAATTTGCAGCGGGACCGGGAGGACAACCAGAACCTAACCGGTGTATTTGCCAACAATATGTCTCAGACTATGGTTCTCCTCATAGACTTCAAGACGGGCGGGTATAATACTTTGGCATGTCTCGTCGAGCAACTAACTCCTCTTCAGGAGAGAGGATACTTAACGCACTTCAACGGTGTTAAAGTGGTTCAGCGCCCGGTGACTGTTATTGCATCGGGAGATGCACCACGTGATGATATTACAGCAAACAGCAAGTCACCTTGTATTTTCCTCGATACTCCATTAGCTAAACTAACGAATAATATGCTTGAATGTGACACAGAGGGACCGGAGTCTGTAAGAATCCAGGTT
This sequence comes from Aspergillus sp. S2111Y, assembly GCA_023625095.1. Lineage (NCBI taxonomy): Eukaryota > Fungi > Ascomycota > Eurotiomycetes > Eurotiales > Aspergillaceae > Aspergillus > Aspergillus sp. S2111Y. Next base: position 544,643 of record JAMABB010000013.1, read on the forward strand.
TCATCCATTATCTATAACTACACGAACAGTTACTACGCCTCGGCTGACTTTCGAGAGACGGTCGGAAGACTGTCTGGAAACTCCTCTGCACAGGACCAGTTAGCCCGTGTGTGAATCCAGGTTGCAGCAGCCCATGAGAAAGGTCTCCAAGTGCGGTACTGGAGGACTCCAACATGGCCAACGCGACTCCGGAACCATGTCTGGCATGTTTTGATGCGCGAGCATGTGGACCTCATCAATGTGGACGACCTATTCGGGGCACCAAAGCAGGACTGGAGGAAACACAAGATTTGGTTCCTATAATATTGAATCTATCTATTTAATACATGATCCTCATCAACCGCGATCACGGTGACTAAAGCGTCACTCAAAATGCCGTTTAAAGGAATAGGTCCAATCATTACAATGTAATCTGCGATTCCTGGTGTTCTGAAATATATTGCTAGATTGGTAATGATGATTTGATGCAGTCTTGCTTCGAGTGCAGCCAGTGGTTTGATATGATCCAGATAAGGCAGACTTACGCAATGTCAATTTCTTCAGATGGGAAACTGACCGCCAGTAAAGTCCATTTCATAGAAGAGTCCAAAGTACATTTTGGAGTTGAGGGCAAACCTGCTAAGAAAATTTATTATAGAGTATATTTATAAAGCTTGATTACAGCTCAGTTATCCAGGTATAACAGAAATTAAAACTAAGATATAGACCAAACAGAGTATATATATCTTAATGATATACTCACTGTTTTCCTGTTTATTCCTTAAGATAATATGAGAGGTCTTCACCAGCTGTGTCCCGGTGAGTAAGTCCATTTCCGAGAAAATGGAATTCGTTTCGGGACCGATATTCTATCTCAAAATCTTCTCCGCGGATTTCTTGGAGAATCTCTATCTCTTAATTTAGCGGTCTCGAATTTTCCACGAAGATGGATGATTTCCTTACCTCGGTAGTGGATAACACTGCCCGCGTGAAGAGCAGTGATCTTTCCATTCACACCCCCGTTCTTGTACCAGCTGCGGCATTCTCCGGCCCATACAGTTCGCTTCAGAAGCTCTTGAGACCAAACACTCAGGTCGTCGACTGCCTTCGCCTTGGGTGAGATAGATCTATGTTCTGGATCAGTTCAATTCTTGTGGCTCTGCCAATTTGAGAAGCTTAACTTACTTGATGTCCTGAGTAGCAATCTTCCGGCACCACTTCAAAATATAGGAAGTCATGACATCAATAGAACCCATCAACACTCCATGTGCTACTGGAGAATTGGGTCCAGCGTAAACGAAATAGTTAGGGGTATCAACAGCACACATGCCAAAATAAGCTTGTGGTTCACTTTCCCACTCCTTCTCCAATTGAACACCATTTCTTCCCACCAGCTTCCATGATGGACGGAAGCTCACATCGAATCCTGTAGCACATACAATCAAATCAAATTCTTCCTCGCCGTCAGTCGTATGGATACCCTTCTGGGTGACTCGCTTGATAGGAGTCAGATTACAGCGGACGTTCTTCTCATGTAGTGCTTTGAGGTATGCATCACCCGGAGTCAGGCGGCGGCAGCCCACGTTAAATGTGGGCACTAGACGTTTGATAAGCTCAGGATCACCTCCCAGGGCGTCCTCCATCCTTTTCCGGTATGTCTCATCCATTGCCTTTTGCTCAGGGGTACCGTTAATCATTGAATAAAAGTATTGGTTAAAGCTGCCGATTCCCATACATTAGTATAGGAATCTACCAGAATGATTGGAAGCAATGACAAAAGAACTCACCCATGTTCCAATTTCTTGCGCAGCTGAAATAACTCTTGAGGGTTTTCTCGCAGCTCTCTCTTCCTTTCTTCACTATAAACGAATTTGCCGTCTTCAGCAAACTCCTCAAGGTAGTTGGCCGCGATCCACGTCGGGTTACGTATGAAGTTAACCACTTCTTTGGCTGTTCGTTGCAATTCTGGTACGAGTTGGATTCCAGAAGATCCATTCCCGATGACAGCAACCCTTTTGCCAGTCCAATCATAGCTTTCGTCCCTGTAGCAGTGATCAGAAAGGTATAGTTGTATCAACTTATCTGAAAAGGTGCTCACCAGTTGGCCGTGTGGAGGAGCTTCCCCTTGAAATCTGGAAGACCCTCAATCTGTGGCCAGGACCATTTGCTATTAACATTAATATCGCATTCGAAGATTACCATCTGAGAGTACCAGTCTTACTTGAGGAAACCCGAGGCATTGACCAAAACATCACATTCCTCGTTGACAGTGACGCCCTGCCGATCAACCTTCACTTTCCATTTCCCAGTGGCCTCATCCCATATCGACTCGTTTACGCTTGAATTGAACGACACAAACTGTTCAAGACCCCACTTGAGAGCAGTATCTTTCATGTATTTCCAGATTTCCTTACTTCCGACGTAGAATGAAGACCAATCCGGGTTAGGCTGAAATGGAAAGACATAAACATCTGAGAATTCAGTCAGTATATCTCTATTATGAGACAGCGTTTGAGCTCACGTGCTGGCACGTCACTAGGCATACTATGTTAGCACACCATACAAGCTACTAGAGAGTGGGAGAATCCTGCACTTACCATGCGGCCCCTGGATACCTATTCTCATACCAGGTTCCACCAATTTCCGGGTTCTTCTCATAGATCTGCAGATCGATGATATCGTCCATCTTCATTTCATACTTGATTTTGTGTGCAAGGGTCAATCCAGAAAAGCCTGCCCCTATGCAAACAAGGCGCAGCTTTCGTGGTGTATAAAGAGGCTGTTCTAGGATCGGAACCCAATTTTCGGGCTTTGCCCCCGGCAGTTGGCCATTTGTGTGCATCTTGACAGATATAAGGTATGGAGGGGGATGAATGGTAATAGTCACAATCTTTATGGATACTCTTTCTACCGAACTAGGACCAGGGCGCTTTTTATACCAAGATGATTTGCATGCTCACGGTATCCTTCATACATCGAATTCGTGGGGTATGCTCCGCCCCCGCAATCATGCGTCCCTCGCTGCTTAGTATCTTCTTCCGATATACCATTCCAATTTCCCCACATTCTGGAGCTTCCCCGTAACTTCCCCGTAATTTCCCCGTAATTTCCCATGTGCCCCGCGTGTAAATTTTCCCCGTACAACCGCAGGATTTCGTTAGGTTTGTAATCAATTTGCTGTCTCGGCGTGCAGTAGATGCCGGCTCCGAAGACCGCTGGAGAAAGCGTATATCTGATTCAGCCACAACACCCCGCACGAATATGGGGCAACGGTCTGTTCTATAAAGAGCCTGTACAGACAATGGCAGGCAAAGACTTTTTCTGTTCTGTCTTTATGATTGATGACTCTATGTGTTTCACGTTCCTTACATCATGCCCACAACCACCGAAGAACTAAAGTCTCGCTTCCCGGACTTGGAGTGGTACGACCTCCCGAGTCCGGAGGACCACCCACAGTACACCTATGATGGTTTTAAGCCTGGAAAAACTATCTTAGAAAAGGGCCATTGCCGTGCACCAGGCCACCGACCATTCCCAGCTGAAGCTCTTTGGGAACGTGACGTGACAGTTCCTATGCGGGATGGAATCACAATTTATACCGACGTATTCCGCCCTTCATACGCCAGCCCCGAGCGCAGAGTGCCAGCCATCCTGCCATGGAGCCCATATGGTAAAACTGGAACAGGATTCCAGGACTACGAGCGCATGGCACCCTTCCGCGTCGGCCTGAACTTGGATCAGACATCCGGATATGAGAAGTTCGAAGGTCCCGATCCTGCTGACTGGGTTAACCGTGGATACGCAATCATCAACGTGGATGCTCGCGGAGCTAGTCGCTCCGAAGGAAATGTGGTTTTCTGGGGCCAGCAGGAGGCCGAGGATATATACGACACAATTGAATGGATATCAAAACAACCGTGGTGCAATGGCTCGGTTGCCATGGCTGGTAACTCGTGGCTAGCGATTGCCCAAATCAACTTTGCATCTCGCCTGGAGCACCCAGCACTCAAGGCAATAGCACCTTGGGAAGGCCGAAGCGATATTTACCGAGACTCCTTGGTCCGAGGAGGCAGGAAACATAATCCGGGTCTCCATAAGTTCCTCCTCGCTGGATTTGCTGGCCGGGGTGCTGCCGAAAACATGCCTGCAATGATACAAAAGCGGCCCCTCTTCGACGATTATTGGGAGAGCAAATATATCAACACTGAGAACATTCGCACCCCTCTTTATGTTGTTGGATCTTATTCGTCTCAACTGCATAGTCGAGGTTCTTTCCATACGTTCCGGTCCGCCAAATCGTCACAGAAATGGCTGAGGGTACACCCATATCAGGAGTGGTATGACCTGTACCGACCTGAGATAGTTGATGATCTTCAAAGATATTTTGATCGATTCCTCAAGGGAATTGATAATGGCTGGGAAATTAATACACCACCTGTTCGCCTTTCTCTACTAGGGTTTGAAGCAGGAGGGGGTGAAGTCCAGACCGTACGCGAGCGACCAGAAAATAACTGGCCACTACCTCGCCAGGTATTAAAAACACTTTATCTTAATGCCATAACCAAGACCCTGCAACTGGATGAACCCAAACCTGTCTCCTCCATCTCCCATCCAGGCAAGGATATGCACGCCACTTCGGTATGCCGAACTCACTCCCGTTACAGAGTGATTTATCAGCTAACCATTCGGTTACAGGATTTTACTTTCTACTTTGACAAGTATACGGAGATAGCTGGCTACCCTAAAGCTCAACTTTGGATGTCCTGCCAAGAACACGACGACCTGGACGTTGCAGTGCAAATTCGGAAGATATCAAAGAATGGCAAGCCTCTAGAGCACCTGAACTATCCTTGCCCGGTATCAGTCGAAAATGTACCGAATGTGAACACGGCCAAGGCTTTGGGACCACAAGGCTTTTTGCGTGCGTCCCATTCCATTACTAAGGTTGACGAGATTTCTAGTGACCAGGAAATTTTCTATAAACATGACAAGCGCGAGCCGGTTAGTCCAGGGTCTATTGTCAAATTAGAGATTACATTCTGGCCGATGGGAATGGTTTTTGCTCCCGGTGAAGGAATCATGCTGCGTGTTGCAGGGCACGACATGTGTTATCCAGAGACGGACAAAATCCCACCAGCATCTGAGAACAACGAGAACGTGGGTGAACATCAGATACACACTGGTGGAATTTACAACTCGGCTTTGGTTCTTCCATTTATCTGATACTCTTTCCCTTTGATGGTGGCCCCGTTGGAATGGACAAAAGATAGAAATACGATCTTTCTTTCTAATTTTTATTCTGTGCCACACAAACACAATAGTGACAGTTTGACCTATACTGATTTTTGCCAATTTAAATCATATCCGTTCCCGTATTTCAATTATTGTGCACTTCAAGTGAGTGACCTACCAACATCATCCTTGAAAGGACGGAACCAGTCCAGGTATGTGCTAGCTCTCTCTTGCAGCATAAGCCCTGGAGCTTTCCTAAATCCTTAGTTACATGAACTCGAACAAAATGTATTTCTACCACCCCTAGTACAGGTCACATTAAAGAGATTCCCTAATAAAGGCAGTGCATATGTATAGACAAGGTTCGATTACCAGGATGTCAAGCCACCATCCACTCGAATATCTGTGGCAGTGATATAGGAGCTCTCGTCTGACGCCAGGAAAACAGCCGTCGAGGCAATTTCATTTGCGTTGCCAAAGCGGCCAAGCATAATCTTTTCCATCATGGCCGATGTCCATTCGGGAGCTTTGAGGAGCGGGGCAGTCTGAAGGGTCTCGATCACACCTGGTGAAATTGAATTCACCCTAATACCATACTCACGGCCTTCCATGGCAAGCTGGCGCGTCATGGCAATCACACCACCCTTGGCAGCAACATGAGCGATAGCAGGCAGTGCACGGAGGGCAACCCATCCGTTGACAGAGCCAACGTTGATTATGGATGCGCGAGCCTCTTTCAGATGTGGCCACGCAGTCCGAGTCAGGAGATAAACCAGGCTCAGCTCCTGATCGATTGTCTTATACCAATCTTCATCCTTGATATCATCCATCCAAGCAAAGTAGGCCATTCCCGCATTATTGTAGAGAACGTCGATTCGTCCATACTTTTCAATGGCCAGTTTGACCAAATCCTCGCAATCCCGGCGCTTGGTAAGATCGCAAGGTGACATAGATATCATCTCTCCTCCCTGTTCATGCACAGCTTTGACTGTCGCCGCATCGTTGATACTATTGAAATCACACCCCAGTATCACAGCACCCTCCTGTGCAAATTTGAGCGCTGCTGCTCGCCCCATACTTCCACCAGTGCCAGTGATTAGGCACACTTTGTTCAAAAGACGATGCACCATGGTGAAGATATTTGTTATCTTTTTATTGGCAAAAAGGACTGGATATGGCAACAAAGAATATGGACTCGAGAACCGGTGAAAAATAGCGTCTACCTATTATAGTTTTTAACTCATCCCTTTTTTTTTCTTTTATAGAAACCTGGACTTTTATGGTTAGTAAGCTATTCCACATTAATGCAGCTCACCCCGCAAGTGTCGACCTGAAAGGCATAAAAAAAAAAATGAAAAAAACACTCTTGTGGGGACACATAGGGGGGTGGCCTTCGCCCCGCAGGCTTGTCTGCACATATGATTATTGTGGCTCTTCTCAGGTTAGGGTTGCCGGGGCATGTTCTAGGAGTGACCTCTGGTATCTCTTGCACGGATACACCAATAGACCACTTAGGCTCAATGTTGTCCCCTTAAGATACGTATATCAAAAGAAAACCTAACAAACCACAAAACAGAATAGAGTATGATATATCGTTATATCCAGGAGCCATGAAGGGCAGACAATAGCATTGCTATACTTGGAATGTGCGTTTTTGAGTTGCAAAGATTTGAGATTTCCCTATTCAAAACAGCTACACCGCTGTGTGCCCTTGCTCCTACCACGTCTCCACATAAGGTCTAATGTCGATTTCATGGGTGAATGAAGACCTGGGTTGGGTGTGCAAGAACCAGTACGATTCTGCGATCTAGACTCATGGATTAGCGAAGGAATACGGTATACTAAAGAAGCGATTAGTCTCACCCATTTGGGATCGATTTTCGCATCCGGGATATCCTGGCCAAAACCCTTGGTTTTCTCGGTATCAATGATTCCGTCAATAATAGCATGAGAAACATGAACTCCCTTGGGACCGAATTCCCGGGCAAGGGATTGGGCCATGGCACGGATTCCGAACTTGCTCATCGCGAAGCCAGAAAGTCCAGATCCTCCTTTCAGTGCGGCGGTGGCACCTACGACGCATCGTTAGAAGAAATTTGAACTTGGAAATCCAGCACACCTTACCAGTGAAAACGAGAGTGGGCGGATATTGCCCCTTTCTTTGACCTTCATTCAACATGGCGGGTAGTGTTGCATGGGCGAAGTTGAACGCTCCCTTGACCGACGGCTCCAAGCTGCCGAGGAGCTCTTCTTCGCTTTGCTCCAGAAAAGGCTTTCTAGTAAACTTGCTTGCAACATTATAGATCGCCGCAGCGACAGTCAGGTCCGATCCAAACCTCGTCTTGATTTGGTCCATTGTCGATTGCATGCTGGACGAGCTCGTCACATCAGTGGGAATTCCCATTGCTGATCCTCCACTCTCCTTGATCTCTTGCACAAGGGGGTCAAGAGATAGCTGCGATCGAGCAAGAACGACGACTGGGTAGACCTGAGCAAACCGACGAGCGATTGCACTCCCAGTCCCAGGCCCTGCTCCAGCAATTATCGCAATTGGCACCGACATTTTGATGGCCTTGTTGGTTAGAATAAGATGCAGCAGCGTTCTCTAATAAAATCCGCCAGCCCTAACAACCCCAACCCACCGTATGACGTCAAGACTGTGGCCGGTCCGGCCAGTTCCCCCCAGGCGTCCCTGTGGGAATCCCAGCAACCTAGTAACCCAGTTTCTAAGTTGCTGTGATTAACTAAGTTAATTGGTTGGTTAAGTTAACGAGGTCTCTGTATTGGCCATATTAGTCACCGTCGGTGCTTCGGCCTTGTCTTTGGTAATGAAAGGTGGCGGCAATTGGTAATGGAGGTGTAGGTGCCAAGGCCATGGCGGAGCTACCGTCTATTTAAGAGCATCTCTGTCATCGTGGGTAGGTCTGAGGAGGATCGTGATCGTCGTCCCCTCCTTTCCTTCCGAAGTTCACAATTACAATTCCCCCCTTGATATCAGCATGTCCTCCGCAAATAATATTGCCTTTACTGCGCCTCTGAATCCTCCTGGAGCGAGCTCCACTCTTAGAAAGGACCAGGCGTGGGCTGGCCTTCTTCTCAAAATTCGCTCTGCGGAGACCTTTGTTCCCAAGGCTATTCAATCGACTACCGTGCTATCGGAATCCATCGACCCTGCAACCCGGAATCCAGTCACCGTCCGAGAAATCGTGTTTCGAGCAGATCAACGGAAAGTTAAAGAGACTGTGACAGCATACGCAGATTGTCGAGTTGACTTTATTCAACCGGATGGAAGTTTGGTCAGTAACGTGGTCAGCGAGGGTGGCGTGGGCGAGTTGTATATGACATACATATTCGAATGGAGGCACCCCAATGTTCCGCAAGAAAAATTAAAAGAGTATTATGAAAAGGAGAAGGAGATGAGTAAACTGGCCGTCGAGGGGACTATCACCGTGTTAAGAGAGTTGGCTGAGAGCGGGAAACTCTAAGTGTCCATGTGAATTATTTGTATATTATACATGGTAGTCTGACCATGAAAATTAACTGCGCTTTATAAACTACTATACAAGCAGATCCGATATAAACCTTTACATGGTACATCATATATCATTCAAACTGAAACAGAGAGTAACCCGTAAAGACACGCTTTTGGCTGTAATAATCCCAATATTAGATAATGCGAGTGCCCATTCCCTCTAACCAGGCCGAAAGCCAAGTCTCTTATCGCCCTGTGAGAAACAGAGTTCATGTAGTACATACAAAGGAGATACCTAAGCAGCTGGACTAGTTCTTATTCTTTTGCTCTCGGAAAAAGTCTTCCAGCTTTGTCCAAGTCACCTCGGGATATCGATCATTATCGAGTGGCTCGAGCTTTCCGGCCCCAGACATCATGTTCACCATGTACTGCATGCCCTGCCAGGCAGGGAACACATCGTTCTCACCCCCGAAAAGTCGCATAGTCCGGATTAGGAACTCCATGAATCCTACAGTACCCAACCACGAAGGCTTGTACTTTGTTCCTTGCACGGCCGTCTGTGCGTCCGCGATGTCTTGCACACTGACACTCACGCCAGCAATGCGGAGAAAATTGGGCGTAGGGTTCGGGTCCACAGCCACAGCAGCAGTGTATTCGGCCGTGTCCACCATGGTAGTGAAATCGAGAAGCTGGGTTGGCTTGCCAACATATGGGACCTTCCGGCCCTTGTGGTTAATCATGGGCGAGTCGCCCGCCATCAGATCCATGAATCCGCCGTTGAGGATACTTGTCCATGCGATGCCCGACTTCCTCAGCTGCTCATGGAACTCCCGACGCAGGTCCAAATTGCGATTGGATCCCACCTTCGTCTTGGTAAAGTCGAGTGAGAAGTCAGAGGGGATAAATCGTGGCACCTTGGCCACCACAGAGGCTTCGAGGAGCTTGCCCTGTGCGACGTGGATGACATCTTTCAGTCCCTGTAATGTAGAAACAACACATATTGCTCCTTCTAGCTCACTGGTCAGAATTTCCACATCGGACAGGTCAACTAGAGTAATGGTGGCGCCGGCGTTGAGAAGTTCGTTGGTGCGTGCCGGAGCGGTGTTAGGACGTACAAGGGCCTTCACAGGTACGCCTTGTTTAAGAATTGCATGTGTGACAAGCTTGCCCAGCCCACCGGATGCGCCAGCAACTGCAACAAATGATGAAGAAGGCATCTGCCTAGGGCTTTCTAATGATGACCCAACTAGAGCTATGAGGTGGCAGCGAAGATTGGGAGGAATGTACAGGTCAATGAATGAGACTTGCAAAGTTCGGGTAATTTTATACAAAACTCCTCAATTTGAAAACACTACATATCAATTATTAACATGTTTTCATAGCTTGGTCACAGAGTAGAAGGATTATTCACGGTCGCTCTAAAGAAACACCCGAAGTCCGAGGGTGTTAGTTACGGTCACCAACTAACCGTAATAAGTTAACGAGTTAACTAGTTAACTAACTGGTTACTCCATAGTTAACCTAACTAACCTTGTTTCGGCTTTGTAATTACGGAGCTCGGGCTTTGTAGGCACCGAACCGCTTCATTTCTAGGGCTGACATTTGATTTCTGCTAGTGTAGCTTTGGTTTTTTCCTGATAATGGCTATCTGTATAAGTAATACTATCCTCAGCACACTAAGGCTTTTGAGAAGTACTAACGAAGTGGTTGCTATACCGCCTCTCCTACGTGGCCAGGGTCCACTGATCAACGCTCAAAACGGATAGGAGCTGTAATTAGGAAGACTGCATCCCTCACAATCATGTCAAGGACGCTCAAAGGCTCAAGGCGCATAGACGTTGGCTTTCAAATTCCAGTGACTAGGGTACTAAAGATTTATATGCATATACTTAGCTACTTCTACAGTGTAGCTATGTAAGAAGTCCAATTCTACCACCAAGCGCGGGCTTGGCGTGAATACCATAGAGCGATATAACATGCTGTCAACAGAGCTCTGGTTGTTAAACTCTATGTCTGTCCTTTCACATATACTGCCCCGCCGCACCTGTAATTACAGGGGACATTACAGCCTTCTGCGCCTTCCCCGCAAAGTCCGAGCTGATCAATGCCCCGTCGCGGGGTGTGGCCATTTCCTGCCAGACCGCAAGCGTTCACCATCCTCGTGAGCTGGCTCACAACATACCTGGCTTAGATAGGGCCAAAGACGTGTCATCAGCCCCGTAATGTGGTGGATTCTCCAATGCAGGCCTTCTTCAGAACTGCGGAGTGTGGTTTCGGCCGTGGGGCAGGGAGCGCGTGGTAGTCAGGAGTTCTAATTTCTTATACTGTCGAGCGTACTCCTACACGGCTACTTACATCTGTACATCTCGGTGTATGTACTACGAGGCTAATGTTTCGCTTGTTTACTCCGACAACAGCAAACATGGTTAATGCGCATGCTCAGCGATCGATTGATCACCAACGTCCCATGAAGGTGATTGTGATGGGCGCTGGCATTTCAGGGATTCTCGCCGGCATTCGCCTTCCCCAGCACATACCGAACCTGGAACTTGTGATCTACGAGAAGAATCCTGAGATTGGAGGGACATGGTTCGAGAACCACTATCCGGGTGTCGCATGTGGTAAGGATTTTAACTTGGTTGTTTCCTCGTTTTCCTCCTCTGGCTAACAAAAGAAAATGAAGATTTACCTTCACACTCTTACCAATTGACCTTCGAGCCGAACCCGGCATGGGAGCAGTTTTATGCGAAAGGCAGTGAGATCCTGAAATACTGGAAAGGAATTGCCAACAAGTACAATTTATATGAGAAGATCAAGCTCAACAGCAAGGTTATCCACGCGCAGTATGACGAGGCAGCGTGCACGTGGAACGTGAAAATCCTGAACACTGGCACGGGGGAAGTCATTGATGACTCGGCCGATGTATTTTATACCTGCCCGGGGGCGTTAAATCATTGGGAGTGGCCGGATATCACTGGATTGCATGACTTCAAGGGAAAGCTGATGCATAGTGCTAATTGGGATGATGATTGGGTTCCTGATGTGAGTTCTGATTATTTTGCGAAAGGTCTCACTCAATAGGGACTAACTCACTCTCTTCCAGAACAAAACTGTGGCAGTAATTGGTGCCGGGTCAAGTGCAATTCAAATTATCCCGGCCATCCAAGCGAAAGTCAAGAATCTCTATAATTTCATTCGTGGTGAGATCTGGATAGCGCCACCATTCGCCGCCTCAGAGGTGGAAAAGCACTCAGCGGAAGCAAACTGTATGCGAGGCTCGTGATATCTATTTCGTCCTGATATGTACTAATAGAGGGAAAGTCTCCTTTAGCGATGAAGAAATCACTTCTTTCCAAAACGACCCGGATGCTCTCCTGGCATACAGAAAGGGTAAGATGGTCTAATCACGCAGTATCATGGATTCTTGCTGACTCCACACAGCTATCGAAGAGGAACTTCAATCTTTCCATCATGTTACCCACCAAGGGGACGCGTCAAGGGCAGCTCAGGCGCACTTCCAGGCGACCATGACTGAGAAACTTCGAACAAAACCGGAGATCTTGCAGAAAATCCTACCAGACTTCCCACCTGGATGCAGAAGACTAACGCCAGTAAGTATATACAACCAATAATACCCAGCCCAATCAGGAGCAGTCGGACTAACAGACACGTTCCTCCATATTAGGGTCCAGGGTATCTCAAGTCCCTCACCGAGTCCAACGTCCATCTCATCAAGTGCGACATAAGTCACGTAACAACAGACGGCATCGTCCTCAACGACGGAACACACTACCAAGTCGACACGATCGTCTGCGCAACGGGATTCGTCACAGATTGGATTCCTCGATTTCACATCATTGGTAAAAACGGCGTCAATCTGCAAGACAAATGGGCCAAGTATCCCGACAGCTATCTCAGCGTTGCGACCGATGGGTTTCCCAATATGTTTATCGCTCACGGGCCAAACTCTGCGGTCAGCACGGGTAACTTGGTCATCGTTCTGGAGCAGGTAGCCGAATATATCGGTTTGGCTGTTGCGAAGATGCAGAGGGATGCTATCAAGGCCATCGAGGTTAGGAGAAGTGCCGTGGAGGCCTTCTCTGATTACTGTGCTGCATATTTCCCCAAGACCGTTTTCTCATTACATTGTCGATCGTGGTATAAATCTGGGACTAAGGATGGGAGGATCTCGGCGCTTTGGCCTGGTATGCTGCTCACGGGGAAAAGGTATATCTTATGTTCGACGGAACTATACTAATTCGAATCCATATTAGGCTCCTCGTTGCACGCAATGGAAGCTCTCCGCCACCCACGATGGGAAGATTACGAATATGAATACTTGGACGACAACCCTGCATCGTGGCTAGGGGACGGCTGGACCGAGGCTGGGAGGACAGACGGTGCGAACCGAAGCTACTACTTGGACGGTGAGAGGATCACCTACCCTCTGAAAAATAGAATAAAGACCATAAATGGGATGAAAGGCGCGGCTAGCTGGAAGGGGATTTGATTCAGCGTTCAATGTAGGTGCGACGATTCTAGGATAGAGCCGGGCGATCTCTTCCAACAATGAATCCTCGCTCTATTTCACTTAATTATTAAATATGATCAAGAAAAAAAAAAGTGAAAAAAAAAAAAAAAAGGGAGAGTGAAACCTCGACCCCCTGCTGCTCTACGGATTGCGGCAGTCAGCTTCAATATACCACAAAAAAACTATAATTTGTTGAGGTACTCCATTTTGAAATTCAGGGCCATTAAGTATATATCTTTTCAACGGTGCAAAGACTTTTGGCCACTTAAGTGTAGGTATTCAACATACAATCTATTGAAATAAAGTGCCCATATACACTATATAGTACTAACCCCTACACATTCAATCCATCAACCCCCATCTCCGTATCTCCATGGATAAGAATACTCATCAACGAAGCTAGCCTCCGAGATATACCCCAGTGTCCCTGTCGTCTCAACAAATCCACCAATTCATACAGCATGCTCGACTCAAGTTTAGTCGGCCTAGCAACTTTAAACCCGTGTGCCTCAAATAATAACTTCTGGCCATCAATACCTAATTTCTTGAGTTCCGCGCACTCGCCAATCAGCTGGTGCTCAGGGACCGAAAACGACGAAGCTTGTGAGGGCTCGTCATGACCGAACTCCGTGTAGCAGTACCACACCATCGCAGCGCAATATAACACGCGGGGGATATGGATAGCTGGCGTCCCGCCGACAGGCAAGTTGGCGGACTTTTGTAGAATTAGGGCGCCGTGAAGTGCGCAGCGTCGGGCAGTCGGCGAGTTCGCCCAGTGCCGGACGTCGTTGAGATATTGCTGGGCTTCCTCGTAGCCATCTCTGCCGGCGCAAATCTCTAATTTGTTTAGATCTGTGTATAAGAAGATACATACGTAGTGCCAGAGGATCTCGAGGGAGAGAGGGTCGTTGCCTCCATCGCGTTTGGATCTGAGGTGGTCGTCGTAGAATTGTAGTAAGGATTCTTCCAGCAGGGGGGCCATATTTGACAAGGTGGCAAGCTCCCTTGCTGCGAATATTGATGTCCCGATGCCCTCCAACTCGCAGTAGATTCTGAAAGGATCTTGCTCCGGCCCCTTGGGGCTCCGTGAGACATGTGTGGATGGGCTAATGAATTCACCTAAGGAGAGGTGTTGTGTGCCGTTCATATTTTGAGAAGATCTCTGTAGCGCCCATCCCCATTCTTGCGCTGTTGGCGCCTCCCAAAGGCTTTTTGCACAGATAAAAGGTACCTTCGATGTAGAATACGCCATTAAAGGCGGTGTTCTTAGAAGTGCTGAATATTCAGAATCGTGAATATAAAGTGCTACCGCTAGCCTTTGATTTGTGGGGGCAAGTGTCAGATTTTGTTTTATACAGCTTTGTCGGTTAATATGCTTCACTAACCTTTTCCGCTCCTCTACCTGGGCCCAGGTATTCCATGCGGTTTCCAAATCCACCCCAGGCATGCTGCACGCGTTGCTTTCTGCGCCTTGTTGATGACGGAAGATACCATATCTTCTTGCCCACTGTTTTTTCCCCCGATTTCTTGATTAGCAGATGACCGAGTGGAGTACATTTGAAGATAAGTGCTGGTGATAACCCACTGAAATTATAGTCCCATGGAACGATTGTACTGTAAGCAAATCCGTGGGTCTCTGATCTCGTTAGAAAAAGTGAAGAGAAAAAGGCCAAAAATCTCCATTATTGACGTATATCGTTCATGTAGCACGTACTCCCGATAAAAGTGCAAATGTGTGACCGATTAAAGCGGATTGTATTATTGAAAGGGCTTCCGATCTCCCCCGGGATATGTATTTATTCCACTAGGCAATGTTAGGGAATGTTAGATACTCGAATTATATTTGGAACGGGGTACATACTGAGGCTAGAGCGGCTTTGCTAAGACGATCAAAGATATTCTGTCCATGCGTCGCGGCATGAGTAGACCCAAGTAACAAGCTTCCAAGACAGCATATCGATAAAAGTAGCAGCGAGCTCTTCTTTGATAGCCGAAATGTTGGGACGTGGATGATCGGAAACATGGGGTTAAAGCGTGTAAAGTACATTCGAATACAAAGGTTCTTCGTATTATTAGCAGTTCATCTAGGTAGGACAGAAGGCTGTGCCTACCATGAATTCTGTTGACGGCAGAGGATCACTGGGGACGCGCGGCTGCAATTGTTGACTCAAGTTCTGTCTATATCTTTCATCGACATGTGTCTGTTCAGCGTCATTATCTGGGGTGGACATTCCGGTTTCATCCCGTCCCACAAATGTAAACCAATGTTTTCGAATAGCCTCTTCTTTGTGTGTGGGGGCGGGGTCAGTTAGGTCATAATTGCTGTGCGTAAGTTCAACATCCAGTTGATTACAGTTCCAAGAGGGCAGGACAGCCGGTGGCAGCATCATGGACAATTCAAGAGTGCTTAAGTCCAGATTAGCATTCGTCAGTAATTCAGAGATCTGGGAATCAAGATCGGTGCGCCAAGTATCCCCATCGCCGTGAAAGTGATTCAAGACGGTCCCATTTGAATCAGAAGAGCTGTTACTCCCGAGACCGGAGCTGCCGCTGTCCAAATTTTGCCCTAGCCCTGGCCCTGGCCCTGGAGGTGGTAATACATCTTGGGTGAATCCATGTCCTGGCGAGATGGTTGAAGTCGATTGGGGTAGCTGGTGGATGCCCTGAGAAGGGAAACGGTCGTGGGTGAAATTTGCAGAAAACAGACTATCCCCGGTCACATTGTTAGTGCCATGGTGGCCTGGGGGGTAGAGGTCAGCGATGGTCTCGCTGGTGTTGTTCAAGGCCGAGGGCGGCGGTAGGTCTGTGTCTTTGGTGATGTGGTGGTGTTCATGGCGCCCAGCATTCCTCGCAGCCTTGTGGTGGCCCCGGGCGTGGCGAAGAAGAGTATCACTACACGAGTCAGTTTACCTTGAAGCGGAAGTGATATATGAGGCAACGAACCTGCGGCCGAAAACCTTGCCGCAAGTGGTGCAACGAAACGGTTTCTCGAGGGTGTGGGACCGCGCGTGGCGAGCGAGATGCTCCTTCTTGGAAAACGACACAGAACACACGGGGCAGATGTGGTTCCGTCTTGCAGGCTTTTGGTTGGGCATAATCAGGCGTCGATGGCAGTTGGGCTGTTGCGGGACGGAACTTGGAAGAGACAGAGCGTGGAGAGTTTTTTGACCAGGTTTTTGGAGTCACTTACCGGAAGTATACGGTGTACTACGGGATGTTCCCCGCGTTCCCTCCAGCTTTTATGTACCGGAACTCGGCATTTCTACGGGGCAGCTGAGTGAGCCGACAGGACTACGGGACCCACCAAACCGTATAGTTGATGAATCAGTAAGGTCCTTAACAAATTTGTCTGCATGATAGGGTGTGCTTTGCGTATTTTCGTAGATATTCTTGGTTCATTCACTGCCTCTGCATTGGGGCTTCTTTTTTTTTTCTTTTTTTTTTTTCCCACATATTTTTCGGCCTAATGGTACGTCTCCCCCCCACTAACATCAAGAACCTGCCCTGTTATAAACGAGGCCTCGGGGCTGGCCACAAAAGAGAAAGCATGGGCAATATCCTCAGGCCGGCCCCATCGCTTGATATCCTGCTTCTTCATAACACCGTCGAATAATGGATGAGCCCCATCAGGCTGAACCCCTGCATTCCAGATCGTGGGCGTGTTAATCAGCCCTGGCATAACCACGTTCGCAGTGACTCCGGGGCCCGCTTCAGCAGATATCCCACGAATAAGGCCAATGACGGCTGCCTTGGACGCAATATACACGGTACAGCCTTGTTCCGGCTCTTGGAATGTGGAAGACGAAGTATGAATAATGCGACCGTATCCGGCTTTCTTCATATGTGGGAGGACCGCGCGGGAGAGGAAGAAGGAGGCATCGACGTTCACGGACATGACCAGACGGTATGTTTCAGCGGTGGTATTGGCGAGTGGAGAAGAAGGGTAGACGCCTGCGATGTTTGCAAGTACATCAATTCTGTGCAAGGTAGAAATCACCCAGTCAATGGCCTCCTGCACGCTTTGTTCCTTCGTAATATCGCAGACACGGGAGCTGGCCTTGCCGTTTCGTGCCCTAAGTTGGGACTGGGCCTGTGCGAGCTTGTCCTCTTGGATATCGAGCAGGACCACTTGCGCCCCTTGGTCAGCGAATAATTCGGCAGTCGCATAACCAATTCCCTGGGCGCCGCCGGTCACGATGACGACTTGGCCGGAGAATTTATCAGGGTATACCTTTACAGGCGGGAGGTTGGCGCCAACTTCCGATGCCATGTTGCGCGTTGCTTATAGATTTCTGTGAACGGTGGGTTTTGTGTCAAAGTAATATTATGGAATTGTACGAACTACAGGGTCTATTTATATACTGTATTACGGAGGATGCAGGTCGAAAAAAGTGTCCCACATGATCCACCCCTCTAGTATTTACTGCGGGCGTCAGAGACTGAAATCCTTGGTGATTTACTGCTCCCCTGTTGGATGTATATAATACGATTCTGGTACAACCTGGTTGCTCGTAGCTTGTATTTATAAGGGCTTGGTATAGTACATAGTGACTTTGTATATATTACGAATAATCCGGCCACAAAGTCTGTAGCAACCACGCCATGCTGCGGTAGTTCTATTATATCTCAGATATGAACTCCCCCACCAATTCAAGATTGAACACTTCGCTTATCTATCCCACTGCGCGGGGTCTAGAAGGCCCAGTAATAGTACCAAGGCGAGGCCCTTATCTCGACAGGTAGCCGAAATCATTGCTTGCAATAAGTTGCCCCGTCGGATCTAACATCCTCCCAAAGGCCGAACAAACCGGTGGAGAAGCCGATGGTCTGGTATCCAAAGTTCACGGGTCAATACACTGAGCTGTGTGTACTGTTCATTGTATTACATCCAGAGCATCCCGTGTCTTGCTCTATAACTACCTACAAGTCATAATCTATCCATAAGTTGAAAAGGTAATTATGTAGTACTCATTCCGCAATGGTGTTTTATCATTGCACGGCTTTCCATTCCATTGAGAGCTATGCTTAGACATACCACGAGAAGAAGCCTGGATACGACACGTTAAATTGTTCCCATCTAGGACCCATTTGGGGCAAGAGCATTAAACCAGGCAAGGGCCTGCACAAATGCCTGCTCCTTGGCCAGTTTGTTCATGGGCTGGCTAAGGTCCGCACGGATGGCAAATCCATGCGATACCCCACTGAAAAGATTGATTTGGTAGGGCTTGCCCGTTTTGACTAGAATATCTTCAGATTGATGACGAAGCTCGCGGGTGAATATTGTATCGATCTCTGCAGGAGGGTGGATTGTGAGTAACTCCTACCGTTGAAGCTCCACAAGCAATAGGCAGAGTAAGACTTACCTGCAGCAGAGATGGAAAATGGTTTCTCAATAGCGGACAGTTCCTCGTCTGACACGAAGGATGGGTGGGCACTGTAGCCAACGTCGATTTTGCCTTCCTTCAGAAAGCGCGCAACGTACTAGGCGGCACGGGTTGGTGGTTAACAATGCGCTCGGTCTGGTGTTCCGCTGTAGAGGATAGAACACATACCTTCCCGCCGAAGCAGTAGCCAGCTGCGGCAATTCTCCTCGCGCCTATTGTGTCTCTAATGTGACAGATAGCGGCATCGACGATGGGATCTACTGCGTCAGGTCCATGGCTAGAGATCCACTTGGGGATATCGATTTTTCCGGCCTCAAAGTCGCCAATGTCCATTTGGTCGCCGCTGAACAGATCTGGGAGGACGGCCAGGTAGCCATTGGCGGCGAAATCATCTGCCAATAGCTTACTGTTGTTGAAGAGACCGAAGACGTCGCTGAGGATTAGCACGGCCTTGTCCGGGGTCTTGTTGTCATTTGGGTATGAGAAATATGCCGATACTGCAGGGTGAGAAGTAGAATCAGCAAGTATATCCAGCTGGGGCCTTTTGCCTATTAACCTAAATTGCTCCCTTACTTACAATTGCCGATAGATTTTATCTCTCCGACAGGATTTCCTTCGTGCTTGAAGCCAGTAAAGCAGCAAGCGCCGGGGGGGTTCGAGGCCATTTTGGAGCGTAAGATTGAGAGAAAAGATTGCTTTGACGAGAGTTCCAATATTGATAATGCAGTGAATTTGTAACAATTATTCCAGGGAAGAAGCAGGGTTAAGTAGCATAACAGGCAAAAAAACATGTGTAGAGTTGGATTGTACATTGCCCCGTACGACACCCCACACTCCACATCCCCGCAACAATGGTTGAAGCAGCGCATCCGAATGCCTTAATAACAGAGAATCAATTCCGATATTCAGATTGGTCAAACAAACAGATGGGCCCGATTCATTGGGCAACGAAGTTGTCCTAAAGCGTGGTTGAGCCTTGTCGTCTGCACTCAAGTGGTGCATCTTACATCCCCGCCACATCGCGCTGACGTCCTCTCGCTGAACGCGAGACAAAGATAGCATATGTGGGACACATTGGCTGTTGTTTGGGCATTCAAAATATGAATTTTCCCAGCCACTATGTTCTCGTCAATCCAAGACGCTGGTAACCTACGGGCAGGTAAGAGATGATGCGGGCAGCGCGTCTCCAGTCCAATAGTTTCTGCCAAACTACTTTGCTAGGATCACATTATTTAACAATTAAACTCTCAAGCAGGTTGAAGCTGACTTTAAATAGGATTTGTTCTTCTCGCCTTTTCGCTGCCAAACTAGCCAGTACTCAGCCTGACTTCAATAACTCCATGACATGAAGTAGTAATAGGGATAATCGGTCACTCCAAACCCCCTTTCCTTCAGCAGCAATAACCGAATAGATATTTCATTTGCCATATATCATTGACGGTGTTGCTACTCTTCGCAGAATAGTTATGATTCAACTGCTAATTAATGTCCATCTACATCGATATGACTTGATTATTTGGCCACATCACTACCAACCTTCCAGGCCGCCGCACTGAGCTCCTCGGAGGAGTGAGCTTCGAAAAAATCGTTGAAAGTGAACGGGTGGACTCCGTGGTACAGCTTTTGACCTGAAATCTCCGGCGTGATATAGCTCTGCCCATTGGCGCAATAGTACTGGTAATAACTAAATTCACAATAGAGGTTAGACTGCGGCTCATTCGAATGTTAGATAGAAGAAAGGAACGGTCACGCACAGAGGAATCCAGGCCATGGCATTACTAGGCTCCTGGCTGCGGACCTTTTGCATGTGCGCGTAGAGGTCTTCGAGAGAGCCCAGTTGGCGTAATGTGGGCTTCTTTCCATACTGATGTTCGAAAGCTTCAGCGATTTGCTTGATATTCTTACGGTCACCGAGGACTACCATAAGCAATTAGCATTCGTCGGTTTTGCTCCATGATCGGGAACCAGAAGAGAGAGAAGCAATCTTACATCGTTGCGTGCCGACAGCATTAGGATCCTGGGCGACGGCGGCTACAAATTCAGCGGCGTTTTCATAGGTGGTCGACTCCCATATATCTTCACCCGTGCCCCAGTAGTTGAAGGACGTATCCTCCGGCTTCCACATGCCAAAGAACGAAGAGAAGAAGGTCTGCATGAATATACCAATGAGGACATGAACTCCTTGTACACTCTCCATTGTCTCGAGGTACGCCTTGACATGCTTCATAGGGTCCTTGGGGGGGAGGTCGCCCAGCTGCAGCTTGGTGAAATCCAGACTGTAATCGCTAGCCAGATAGCGGCGGACTCCCCCAGCTTCACATGCGTCAATCAGCAACTTTTGACCATCTATCATGAGACTGTGGTCACCAAGATAACAGCAGACAACAACATCACTCCCCTTGACAAAAGAAGCCAAGGCAGTGCGATCGTCTGACTGGCCTTGGGTAATGTTAACTCGAGGAGACGAAAGAAGTGTCGAGGGGAGCTTGCTGGGATCGCGGCAATAGCCCTGGATCTTCACTTCGGGGTTCTTCAGGAGGCTGCGCACCACAGAACGAGCAAACTTGCCCGTAATGCCCGCGATTCCGACATTAATAGAGGTCATCCTCGACGCGCGGAGCTAAACAAAGTGCAGCTGGTAGTTTGGCTTTTTTGGAGGGGATGTACGGAGCAAAAGGTGATTGCTAAGACTATATACAGTCGGTCACTCGGAGCCCCGACCTTACAAACTCCAACCAATGGCGGGGCCACAGTGGATCATTCTCGGTCATCCTGATCTCGGGTGGGCCGGTCGGTCTTTAAATTGACACCGAGATTATTCATCGGTCGAATGCTTCCGCTTGTGACGTAGCAGTTGCTCTGTGCATGATGAGTAGTGTGTATACTTCGTGGTTAGTGACATAATTGATATTCTTCACTCTACGCAACCAACGGCTTTAAATAAGTTCGTTGATCCCGCCCCTAGAAAAGTTCACACACAACTATCTTCACTTCACTTTACTAGAAATCATCTATCCCAACCCAAACCTCCGCAATGTCCAAGTTGATCACCGTTTTTGGCGCCACTGGCAACCAGGGCGGCTCAGTCATCGATGCCATCCTCGCCGACTCCGAGCTCTCTCAGCAATTCAAGATCCGCGGGATTACGCGTGACACCACGAAGAAATCAGCCCAGGAGTTGGTCAAGCGGGGAGTTGAAGTTGCTAATGTACGGGTTTATCCCCTTTCTCACGATGAAGGCGTCAACAATTGCTAATAAAACACAGGCCGATCTAGACTCTATCGACTCTCTAACTGCGGCTCTCAAGGGCTCCCACACAGTCTTCCTGGTTACAAACTACTGGGAAACCATGAGCAGCAACATTGAATTCACCCAGGGCAAGAACGTGACTGATGTGTGC
Organism: Aspergillus sp. S2111Y; assembly: GCA_023625095.1. Lineage (NCBI taxonomy): Eukaryota > Fungi > Ascomycota > Eurotiomycetes > Eurotiales > Aspergillaceae > Aspergillus > Aspergillus sp. S2111Y. Next base: position 566,642 of record JAMABB010000013.1, read on the forward strand.
AAAGCTGTTGGAGTTTCCCACCTGATTTTCTCGTCTCTGCTCCATGTGACAGAGGAGACCAAAGGACGTCTCACCAATGTTCCTCATTTCGATAGCAAGGCCAATGTTGAGAAGTACATCCGTGCTTCGGGGGTTGGATGCTCCTTCATGCTTCCTGGATACTATATGGGCAACTTTACGCAGATGCTCGTTCGAGCTGAAGACGGCTCATACCAGCTCTTCTACCCAGTTGGAAAGGAAGCCAAGTTCCCTCTCTTCGATGCCGCCCAGGATACTGGTAAGCATTCCTCTTTATCCTTCATCATACTCCTATTTCTTCTTATCCATGTCCCTTGAATACCAGCTAACCTACCTATCTTTCCAGGCCTCTTCGTAAAAGCCATTTTGAAGCACGCAGACGAGCTACCCGGAAAGCGAATCTTAGCCGCCGCCTCTTACTACACGCCCGATGAGATCGTGGACACATTCTCAAAGGTCTCCGGTAAAAAGGCTGTCTTTATTCAGGTCTCCCCGGAACAATACAAGGCGTCCCTTCCGCCCGCCCTTGCCGAAGAATACCTTGACAATCAGCTTTTTGTCGAGAACCCTGGCTACTATCTCGGTGAAAGCCTCCAACCAAGTCTGAAGCTACTCGATTCAAAGCCCACTACCTGGGCCGAGTTCGTCAAGAAGAATGTTTCTGCTTGGAAATAGTTTTCTTTTTCCCTTTTTTTCCCAGGGCAGATGAGGGAAGATCTTTCCGAACTGCAAATTAAAACAGCTGCTAGAAATATAACATTGTTGGTTTTATTATATTAAAAATCTCCCAATAGTTTAATTCACACCACCTTGTACGTACTAGGCCTCTAGTAGTCGTAGTCAATAGTAAACAATATAACTCCCCAGTCATTGTCGCCGGTAGCCGTTTCAAATATATATACTTTGTCGTTACATTTATGGCAGTCGGAGATCAAGTGAACATGTGTTAGATTACGGTAATATGATTAATAGTGCAATATAATAGCCTACTGTAATCTAAGAGAAAAGAAGCAGATCAGATTAAAGGCAGGAAAGTGTATATCTAAACGAAATATGGTGTGATAGCCCCACCACTAGTAGTGCCCCGGTGTGTTATTGGCGCCTGGGAGGGAACCGGTAAATTTAAAGCTATCTTTCTCTAAATCAGAGATACTTTGAAAACTGCCAGAAAGCACATCAAGAGAATAATTGGACAAAGGGGCTCGTCGCTGTTACCTCTGTACTCACTAGAGCATTGGGTTACTTATGAGAGAGAGCAGATTACATAACAACGGACTTTGGCTATGGTGAAACCTGCTTCTTTGTACGCCGTTAAATGCAGCACTAAGTCAGAGTAGGTCTAATTAGGTTGGGACAAGGCCAGATTCCACCAACAGAGCCCTGAACATCTCGAGAGCTGTATGGTCGACGGGGATTGGGTCATCAGGAATAGCTTCGGATCGGAAATGGACATCTTCTATGAGCGGATCTGTAATATAGTTGGAAGCTGGGATGGAAGAAAATTGAGTATCAGATCCAGGTTGGTGCACCTGGCGATCCCGAACCGCAGAAACCCGCTTAAACAGACGTATCAAGGGCCGCATTACTATTCCCCCTCTCTGACACATGACACCTTTCCAGCGTTCGTAGACCCGGTTCACGGCCATCCACGCGCGATCTGACAGCGGGGATGCTGGGCGTACGCACAGTTCTGACAACACAAATGCGAAGGATTGCCATTGCATATATCCTTCAAATAGCCAGGACCACTTGGCGGTGTTTTGATGGGTCTCGAGGAGGTAGACAAATTCGAGGACTTCAATGGCAGTGGTCAAAAGGAGCTCGCATCTCGCCGGCCACATCTTCGCATCAAACCCTTCAGCTGTAACTAGCGAGAAATGGGAGACCAGCCACGACCGCGCAAGGCCAACTCGTGCAATTGTCGCGGTAACCCACTGGATGGGGATGCTAAGATCGCAGAATTTGACATATCGTTCGTCAAGGACCCGCCTGAACTCTTCAATTAAAAGCTCGCGGTCCTTAAACAGCGAAACGTGGCCAGCGAACCCAACACTTGTCATTCCAATCAACTTGCAGTGTAATACCAAGATCCTACAGCGTACTAAGCATAGGGTCAATTCTGTGAAGCCGGTCCGTTCCTGCGGAAGCTCGACCAAAGAAGTGGACAAATCATCATCGTTGATATTCAACGGCATTCGCGTGTCATAGTCTCCTAGTCGGATTTGAGGTGTAGTTGCTTGACAGTCAGATAATTGAAACTCCAGTAGGTAGATATACCACCAGAGTCGCCGGCGCATTTCAGTCTCAAAAGGACTAAGCCCGAAATGCGTGCCATCACGATGCAGTCCTAGGCCGAGCCCAAGTCGAGTAAGCACAGCTAGCATAGTCCAAACAAACTGTGCATCTTCTGTCCGGCGCGCACATGTTAAGAAGAGGGTGGCCGCTTGTAATACAACCAGGTTATTGGTCTGGAGAAATCTTGCTCGCGCCAGCGCTTGCTCGACAGCAAAACGATATCGATGCAACAAGGTAGTGTAATCTTCCCCCAGCTCCGCGAGGCACTGTTCTGGTGTCATACTTGAGATTGCAGCAAAGTAAACTGAAAATACCAGGGCTTCAGAGCATTTATCTAGCTCCTCCCAACCCGTGCATGCGTTTTGAACCAGGGCCCGCAATGTAGGCTTATGAAGGATCATAACCATTGGTGCTACATTTTCTTCAAACACGCTCAATAGTATCTGGCTATTGGTTGGCGATGGGTGGTAGGTCCGTAATGAACGCGCCAGTGAATGATAGCCAAATATAAAAGGACTATGAGTTTCGGCATACGCTATATCTGATATGGGGGCTGAAGCAGTGTCTTCATCAGATGATCGTGTTGGCGAGGAGGGAGAATCAAGAAGCTCCCGAATTTCCTTAATCTTTGGAAACCCTCACAAGGAGGGTTCAGAGTCAGCACACTGCAAGGCGCCGTTCATGTTACGCACGGAAGCATAGTTACCTGGTCTCCCATCTCCGTCAAAACCCGATGATTTACATATTGGCTTGTGCCTTTTCGTCGGTCAATTAATAAGCGTCCATTCTGGCGTTCCAAGGGGTACCCATTGGCCAAATCTGCCGCCTCGGAGATCTCAGCTTTGGATTCTTCGGTGTCATTATTGGGTGAGATAGGACGGTTTCTAGAGGATGATGAATTTGTAGCCCGGTTGCTATCTGGGCTCTCCTGGTCGGCAACAGCATTGCTAAAATTTTCCGCATTAAGTTGCTCGACTTTCTGTTCCAGAAGCCTCAATCGAGATACTAGGTCCGCCTTTGATGATTGTACTTTCCTCCGGGGTTTCCGCCCAGGTGCTGGAAAGGCGCATTGAAACCCGAGCCGCACACAGTTGTCACAAGGCAATGTCTTGTTACATCGGACCTTTCTTCGGCGACAGTGGATACAAGTAGTAAGGAGAGTACTCTGTCCTGTTCCTTGAGCAGAGTGAGCCGTATTGGAGGCTTCGAGTCGATTGTGGGCCATAAGGTCAAGAGAATGATCCATCTAGTGTGATTCTTGATGATGGAAGGAGAGGCCTGATCTTACAGTCCACAGCACGTGATGGAGATCTTGTACCAACCGCATCTGGACTAGTGCACGTAATCCCGCATGACGTGACCCTTTTTTTTGCTTCTCGATGGATATAATATTTTACCCATCCCCATTTTAACGTCTTGGGAGTCTGCCGAGCCATAAACGTCTGTATTCAATTTGTGGGTACCAGGTGTTGCCGATGTGTGAGTGGAGGAAAAATATAGGAAAAGACAGAGCAGTTCAAACAACTCTTCAAAAAGACCACCACATTGGATGCCTCCTTACTCGAGCTTGTTGGTGAATACAATTGGACTTGATTAATGGCATATACATCATACACCAAACAGTTTGGATGCAATTCCAGGCCCTGAATCATACGCCCGCCTTTTCGACTTCTGCTTGACCCCACTAGGATTAATTTTCAATAGATACCAGGAAACAAGCGATAACGAATGCCGACCTTTACGTCCTTCCAACCTTGACCATACTAAATATTATCAACTGGTTAACATCTGACGTATAAAATAGATGAGGTCCCGAATCTATATTGTAAGAACTCACCCTCTCTGTGCAATATTGGTCAAGCACTGGAACGCCCCTAGTGGCAAAGTCGTAAAAGAAAAAAGAGAATGTAAAAAGCCCCCATGCCCAGCCACCAGTCGCTAGCGCAAAGCCACCACGCCAAAGTGTGTAGGCGCCATAGTTGATGTTCGTTGCGAGAGAAAAGAGACCGCCACCATAGGGCTTTCCCTTGTTTGCGGGGTCCTTCTTGAACCGCTGGCGTTGAAGTTCTGAAAGAAATTCCGTGGATATGCCGATTAAGTAGGCGCCAACTCCGATAGCTACGGATGGGGTGCAGAAGATGCCCGTCCAGTCATCCGAGGCTGGGGTCTGGGAAGTGGCAGACCAGAGAGAGAAAAGCACGTTTGTCGAGTTGAAAACTGTGTTGAAGAAACCGATACCAAAGCCTGATTTTGCCGAGAGCACTTGCTCTGAGATCAGTGCCATGTGGATAGCCTGCTTGATACCGCTGCCCAGCGACATCAAGACGAATATCAGGGAATAAGGGTGCAGCTGGCCACTCCTAGGGTCGATCACTCTGTCGAGGGGGAGAGGGACTCCACCGAGACGCCGGATTAACTTAGTAGCCCAGCCATGGTGGATGAAGTTATATTGCCAGAATACATCTGTAAGACGGAGTCCAACGAAGATGGATTTGCCCACGGGGGAAGGAGCTTTGACTCGAGATAAATTATCGTGTAACTTCTTTTCATTGCCAGCCATGGCGAATTTCTCCAACCCAAAGGAATGGGAGAGAAGAACAATAATTGCAACAAAGGTGAATTGGACTCGAATTATATGTAAAAGACAAAAGAGAGAGAGAGAGAGAAAGAGAGAGAAAGAGAACACCAGTTCAAATAATATAGTATGAAGTTTGAATGTAACATAGTGGTATGTAAGGAACCGGGAGGGTTAATTTAGCTAAATAGTAATGAAGGTCTGTCTGATTGCTCTCAATATCGGCGGTCGGCGGTTGTAAACGCCGATATCCAGCATAGGAAGTACGGAATAAGTACAATGTATGTATTTGTACAGTACCAGCTGATACAGCGGGACACCTGTTTTATGCAGCTCGTCTATTGGACACAGCCCACAAGCGTAGATACCGATTATCCCATTCAGCTTGGACGGCGGCACAAGATACAAATTGGCGTTCATGGCTCCTTTGGAACGGCATTCTCGAGTAACACTATCTCGCGTCGGAGCATGGCATTCTCTTCTCGCAGAGTGGATAGTGTATATTCCAGCTCATGTATCTTCGAATGCAGCATCCCCATGTACCACCACTCATGTCTGTACTTGGTGCAATCAAAAAACACGCAATTCCCCACATTCCTTCTCCTGTCCAGACCATCAACACCTCGGGTATTGATTTCATGACGATGGGCTGGTTGTCGACAAGCGTGGTTTGGATTTTGCATGGGAGCAGGCATGCCGTTGCTCCAGGGGTTTGAGAAAGTGATCACATAACACCGGCGATGTGGAAGATTGGAGTCAGTGCTCTCCATCATGATGAATCATGGATTGCATTCAGATCAATTGAGAGGAGAAATGGTATTTGTTTCCAGGTTGATAATATACTTGCCCTGTCGCTTGCGCCAAGACAGGCGGCGGCGGCTTTCAGGAGTAAGTTAACTAACTTAGTTAACTTAACTTTACCAGTGTCGTCTTATTAATATGTCGCGGCTCGGGTGTTTCGTGAAGACCGAGGCGAGGTAAATGAATCATCTAGCCATATTCAATGGTAATGGCAATCAAGCCAGAATGCATGCCCTTCCGCTACTTGTCTATTAGCTTTCATGAAAAAAAAAAAAAAAAAAAAAATGAAGAACATACACATATTCCCCATCGGGTGCTACATTATAAATACTCTTAGTAAAGCAGTTGGCAAGTATATATATTTCTTTTTGAAACTTTCTTCTCCAATGCACCATCAACCCCAGGGCAACTAACGATAATGGATGGGAGAGAAGTAAGAGACATTGCAATTCTAGCGTAACAGTAATATAAACGATTTATTAAACAAAACGCTGGACCATTGGTAAAAATTACATCGGCATGCGCATCATCTCCGCCACTGACCAGTACTTCCTTGTTTGCTCCGCACCCAATTCCTTCACCTCGTCATCCAAGTGCTCCCAAAGGGTAGTCCCAAAAGAGTCAAGAATACCCCTCATTTCACTCCAGCACAACTCCGTCTCTCGCCGCAAACACCGCCGACAATATTGCTCTAGTTTCTCTAGGCCGTCATGGATCTCCTTATGTTGTGAAACTAGATGATCCTGGTTCGCAAACGCAGGCATGCGCATGGCGAGGTACGGGAAAACCCTATACTATAGAAAAAAAAAAAAAAAGAAATGTTAACAGGTACTCCCCAGTATTCCTGGTAAACTACCACCGGCCCATACCTCCTCGATTTTATGATGCGTATCCAAATTCTCGCAAAACTCTAGGCACATGTGCAAGTAGCTCCTGATGGATATCCCTCCGGGGCGTTGGCCACTTTTTGCGACAGAGTATATTGTATCCCAGCGGGCGCGGAACCACTCATGCTGTGGATACCTAGTAGTTAGTATAGTTGCCCTAGGGTCACTGTTGAAGGGTAGCTAAACGGCAGACTAACCAGCGCGTGCATTTTATCCGCCATGTGATTGAAGATCCGGAATTCCTCGCCATGGAGCGGTGGTAGACGTTCACCGGATGCGGGTTTCTCAGGAGCGGGTTTAGCCATTGGGTGATAGGTTCGACGTGATAGCCTCGGGTATGGTGGGCTTGATAATTGCAATAGTGGACGGCGAAAGATGCTGCCGAGCGGACAGACTGAGTGATGTATTGACCAAGGGTAGCGTATAATCATGGCCTGCTTTGGGGAACTACCAACTCGGGGCCTTTATGAAGGATTTGCGACGCTAAATTTGATTTAGACGGGCGAACAATAGATAGGTAGAGGTTGGTTTAGCAGATCAGTAATAATTGATGGCTGACAAAAAGTCTATAAAGTGACTGGTTCCTTCTCGAAAACCAAGATGTCAAAGTTTTGCCTGGTAACAGGGTTACCGGTACATGATCAATGTAAGGGCGGGTTTCGCTCTTGTTGGTAGCCCCGAAGCCCCGAGATGCGGGCCATGAAACAGGCGTGTCCCGTTGGCCCACCGTCTCTACCAACACTCTTTTAGATCAGCGGGTCTACTTAGAAGGTCTACATGGCGAATAACTACGACATCCCCAGGTCAAAGGACTGAAGTGCCGACTGAGACATAAACCATTACTCATCCGCTCGGGTCGGCCTTGGATTGTCTCCGAATTCAATCGACTATCAACTGTATTCCATGGGTTGGGCATATAAATTGGCCTGGACAACAGTCAAATGTCTCTTTCTGCTGGATTTAATTAAACAGACTAGCAAACTTGTCCAAGGAAAGAAAAATCCATTCTTGCCAACCATAATATCTTTCTTATCATCCCCCCCCCCCCCCACAAAAACGGTCCCGGAAGCTGCATGCGAGCGAAATGAAGCCAATCACACTGTATGGTCATAAGGCAGGGCCCAACCCGAAAAAGGTGGTCATGGTTCTGGAAGAACTCAAGATTCCATATGAGATCAAGTTACTCGAATTCCCCGACATGAAGCAACCTGCCTACGAGAAAATCAATCCCAATGGACGGGTTCCCGCTATTGAGGATCCAAATACTAATCTGATACTGTGGGAGTCTGGAGCAATTATCGAATACTTGGTGGAGACCTACGACAAAGGCAGAGAAATCAGCTTCGAGCCCAGTACACCGGATTATTTCCGGGCAAAGCAATGGCTTCATTTCCAAGCTTCAGGTCAAGGACCATATTTCGGCCAGGCTGTGTGGTTTAAAATACACCATAGTGAGCAGCTTCAGACCGCCGTCGATCGATATATTAATGAAATCCGCCGGGTGTCGGGTGTGCTCAACAGAGTCTTGGAGGAAAGTGACTATCTGGTGAACAACAAATATAGTTACGCAGATATCGTTTTTATTTCTTGGTTTGAGATCATTCCATGGATGGCAGGTAGCGCTATTAACCTCGAGAAGGACTTTCCAAATGTCCATGCTTGGTTGACTAGACTCAAATCACGCCCTGCAGTCAAGATTGGTCTAGGTGCCAACTCTACGGTACCCAAGAAGCTATCACAGGCATGAAGGAAGCCATATCATGTACATATCAGAGCGCAGGGATTGGGACGATATTGTAGGCTGTGTTATTTTAGCATGGTGACATAATAGTCCCTGGCTGATCCTAACAGGCGATTTGAAACTTGTCTTTTTGGATCACTATGCTGTCCAGACTGGACTATCTCGATATTCATATATCAACATAGATTGGGAATTCTTTTGGCTGGCTCTACATTTCCCGTTAATTCTGTAAACTGAAGGCAGCAAACCAGTCGTTGGTATGTTTTCTAATAATCAAAACAGTATACGCAACAACTACCACATTATTAAGGCCGAACCTTCCATCGATTTTCATACCCATGTATTTTTTAGTGAAGCCATACACAACAGAACCAAGAGCAACCAACATCACAACTTCAAAATGCTGGTGGTAGCCTTTTTTTGTGATCTGCGACCTCTACAAGGCATCAGTCAATTCATCCCCGCAGATATATGATTTAAGCTTAGAGGCGGACCGCCGCGAGCCTTGGAGTCTTTAGATACATGGCCTGACGACAACTTTGGTATCATACTGACATCTGCGCATGACTTCATGCTAGACCTTTTTGGTGTTTCTGAATGATACAATAATATGTCCTAGGAGAGAGCCAGTATGACAATTAATAATGCCGGACATATCTAGGGAGTACTCCTGCTCATGATCATAAACAAAGAGATGGAGGTCACAAATGAAAAGTAAATATTACTCTTAGCGGTAAATGTGATTTTAATATGTATTAGTCCACCAAGGTCAACCCCAGCTGTCCTTGAATTCCTTTTAGAGGGTACTTTACCCTTTGTTATTTGTGTCTTCTGATAGGTCATGCAATTTTTATCACTAACTAACTACGTGTAACTAATAAATAATTCAGACCTCACTACTAGGAGCGTTTTGGGTAGGGTTTGGTCCCACTCAAGCCGAAAGCTTCAGAGCCCAGAACTACTTCTCAAGTAATGAGGACGGCGTGAAAATAAGCGAATATTATACTAGCTATAGTAGGTTTGCAGATTTATGTTGCGTGATCAGGTGAAAATTCCATAGGTTTATCATCTACTAATTAATTTGTTTACAGAATGATATACACATGTCATAAGATGCTGAGATTTCTGCCCAATAGAATATAGATGCAACAATAAAGGAGGTAGGTCTGGGTCCCGTCTGTTGCTCATCCATCTTCAATAAATAACTCAAGCGTGAATGCTCTTTCCCTTCATAAGGTCCTAATTGAAAATCTTCCCTGGATTTAACAACCAACGAGGGTCCAGAGCAAGCTTGACGTCCCGCATTACATTTACAGTATCTAGTCCGAGCTCTTGAAGCAAAAAGTCCTTCTTTCCTATGCCAATCCCATGTTCTCCCTTGCAGATGATCAGCAAAGGACTTCGGATTAAATTATAGTTATGAAAAACTGCTTTGGAATAGCTCACCGTGCATGTTCCATCCATGTCCAATGCCCGCTCAACCATATTGTGAACACACTGCTCAACTCGTCTTCGTTCATCGGGTTCATTCTTGTCGTGCAAGATTATTCCATGAAAGTTGCCGTCTCCAATATGGCCAATTATTCCAGCGAAGACATTCAAATCTTCCATCTCCTTTTTAGATAGTTCTATTGTTTTTAGCAAGTGTTTTGACTGAACGGAGGCCCCAAATTCGGGTATGGCTCACCAATGATATCCTTCAACCTCGATATGGGCACGGCAACGTCTGTGGTCCAGACGCTGGAGCCTTCCTGACCCAAAGCAATCATACTCCAAAGGGCTTCTTTGCGTGCCGACCAAAGTTTGTGGGCCTCATCGTCATCTTTTGCAAACTCGAAGGTGTCCGCGTAGGGCTGAATAGCCTCCTCTGCCAGCTTGACACTGTCTGCAACATTTCCAGATGTCCCCGAGAACTTGAAGAATAGCGTTGGTGACTCTTTCCAAACTCGCGACGTCCCGCCAGCCCGATTCACAACATTCATCTGAACCTCATCCATGAGCTCAATACACTGTATCTGTATACCCTTCCGAATAACCTCCATCGCCGCCGTGGCTGCGTTCCCGATGTCAGGGAATGTAACAACCCCAACGCGAGTGTATTCCGGGATAGGGCAAAGCTTCAAGGTGACCTCAGTGACCAAGCCTAAAGTACCTTCTGAGCCAATAAACAGGCCCGTTAGGCTATACCCCGCTGAGGTCTTCCGGGGGCGCCGTCGTGTTTTGACTATCCGGCCATCCGCAAGTACAACGGTCAAGTTGATAACCCAATTTTTCATAGTCCCATAGTGAACCGCATTAGTGCCACTACAGTTGGTTCCCACCATGCCGCCAATCATAGCCGATGGTCCCGGGTCGACTGGAAAAAACAAGCCGGTTGATTTAAGTTCCTCATTGAGCTCCATCCATTGAAGAGCGGGCTGAACAACAACATCCATATCATCTTCATGGACGGACACGATCCGATTCATAAACACAAAGTCGATAGTAACGCCCCCATGGGCAGCGGCAAAGTTAGCTTCAAGACTCGACCCGCCCGAGTACGGATTCATGGGAATTCGAAACCTGTGGCAGGTTTTGGCGATTTCGGACACTTCCTCCGTGGACTGCGGATATGCGATGGCTAGGGGTAATCGGTCTGCGTTGATGGAAGACCATTCGGAATACCCATGTTGGTGCAGGTCGTCTTCGTCTGTGCTGATTGAGTCCTGGCCTAGCTTTGTTTGTATCTCGGCCACTGCCTGGTGTGGGAGACTTAGCCGCGGGCAGCAGAGGCGGGATATTCAGAATGGAAGAGGGGTTAGGCCTACCTTCTCAAAGTCCTGCTTAGATCCGTATGTAGGTGTAGGGTTCTCCATGGTTTTGGAATTGGAAAAGATGTAAGTGGCGATACCCGCTCCAAGGAAAGCTGAGAAAAGTCCATATTTGCCTGTGTTGTTGAAGCCAGTGCCGAACGGTCGAGGACTCCTGTTGTTGCCCTCAGCAGCTCCACGGAAATTTCTAGAATGAAACGTTCTCCCCGTGAACCAGACGCGGTGGATGGGCCGATTCAGTAGGCCGATGGGAAGCTGTTTACGAATAGTTAAAGTTGCAAAACTCATGGCGATATTGCTAGATAGCTCAAACACATAATCCACTTGGATTTCAGCACTGCATCCGATTAAATACAAACATGGATTCGGCCGATAAATTCCAGTTAATCGACCGAAAGTGTGGAAATCAAGTGTCAATTGTATTCATTATGCGGAGTCCCCGCATCTCAGCGTAATTAAGTCGAGCCGCCACTTGAGCCGCCACTTTGTGTAACCTAACTGTATCTCCCAGGATGATATTCGAGCACCCTTTGTCAACTTTGATCGACTACTTCTTGTAATGTTGATGAGATATCAGACAGTTATTTGCTACTATATTACGAGACAAATAACTATCTTAAATTCCCCGTGGAGTTCCTAAGGGGTATTCAGATCGATGGGAAGTCGCCACTACTAGCCCCCACATTGCTGATCATTTTCTACGATCATTACGAGTACTGGATTTGGAATCCGTAGTTGTAGAACAAAACATTATCTCTTCTCCAGTATATCAGCATATGCGTTCAAACTCAACCCAATTACATCTACAAGTCCCCAGCACATATTCCCGCTGAAGCTCCTTGCCCAAATCCGCATAATTGAACAGCTCAGCTTCCTCATAGCGTTCGGATCTCTCGTCAATTCCAGCCGACTTTCCATAGGCAATTTCATCGCCATGTCAGTCTCATCGAGTAATCTCGTAATCCACAAGAAAAGCATTTTCTCGTGGCGTGACAATGCCTCCAGCCTGCCCTTGGAGAGGGTCTGGAGCCACACCGCCAGCAGATGAGCGTATTCGAGAGCTCCCAGGGAGTGCTGTACGCTCCAGTGGAATGAATAAGTCTTTGCGACGAAATCAACTCCGAGCTGGATGGGAATTGACAGAGCATGGACGGCATGGAGCAGCGGGGTGATAATCCCAGGCCCACGTGTAACATCACTCGGTCCACTAATCAGAGCCTGTGCAATTGCTGACGGATCCCTGGTTATCAAAGCAAGGTGAGGACCTATATCCAATTGCAATCTCACGTATACTTGTCCGAGAAGGGCAGCTGAAGTAAATGCAATAGGGCCTGCGGGGTTGCGTGGGTCGGTGCTGGACTCTGGTGTCTGCTTCCAGCGTGATTTCCAACTCCGAAGCACTGCCTCCATCCCGGTCACTTTTTGCCGCTGTCGCTGGGGGTCGTGCTCGATTGGAAGCAAACACAACTGGCGAGCGAAGTAAAGTTGCTGAGACAAGGCATGTAGGAGAATATGGTTTCCAAAAGGAGTGGAAGTCACCCGTTCAAACGCTGAGCTCTCCTCTTTGAAGAGCAATGAGAACGAATGTTGGAAAGGTATATTATTTTTGCTCGCCGCCTCCTCGTACGCCAATCTCCACGTACTTGCGCTTTGGGATGTCCAAACGCCGTTGGGGCAGGGCATATTCAGTTCAATCTCAGAGGTAAGAATCAACGGGGGGATGTTGTACATGAGGGAGTGAAGATTAAGGAAACAGTAAGCAACGAACTTCGTCCGTCTATTAACCTCTCCTTTAGCCCAGAGATGCCAGTTCGCATCGTTTAAATCATCTGCTAGCTCGAAATTCCCTGTCCTCTCTTTGAGGCCATGCTCCCGGACAAGCGAAGCGAGAGTGCTTTGCAGAGGCATCAACTCTTGAGCGGCTTTAGCGTTGCCTCCCCAAGTTACATGGATCACAAGCAGTAGAATGATTTGTATAGTCTCCATCAGCTCATCCAAGTCCTGCTCGGAACCATCAGAAACTATGGAGCAAAATCTGGCTCCGTCGGAGAAAGAGGGAAGCAATGAGTTTGGCAGCAAACTTGAAGTTACCCCGTAGCCCTTTCGCGTTAGAATTTCTCGGACGATCGCATATGCCCCACGAAATAAACTGCTACCTTTTTTGCTCTCAAAACGGTACTGTGCGCCACATGCGGCAACTGCCAGCAAAAGCCCGGGATGACAGCTTCCAACCTGGAGCGTTGGAGTATGGATGAAGGGGAGGTGCTCGTTCAGCCCATCGATGAACCCTTGGAAAAGACGAGATAACGTCAATCTGGAAGGAACAGAAAAATCATTCGGTAATATTCTCTGGAAATAGTCCAGCTTCTTTAGGAAGGACTGATAATCAGCCTCGCGAATATCCCGAGTGGAATTAAATCCAAGGGGGGCACCAGGGTCTCTTTCTTCGTGTGTTTCCGGCTGCAAAGAGGGCAACCGAGACCCAAAATTGGGTATAGGCGTTTTCTCAGCAAGAGACTCCTGCAAGGAGCCGCCTTCTGCATGATCTGTATTCATCGTCGCTCCTTGGAGATCGGTAGAACGCATGGGCTCAAGTGGCAAAAGGGATTGATCAATTGAGTGAAGCCCGTTCGACGTCCACTCTTCAAACATACCGATGCTCTCAATGAAAGAAGCAAAGTCTTGCATTGGGTCCTCAAATGGATTCATCATCGGACTAGACACCAAGTCCTAATATTCATATTCAGCATGTTTGAATCATTCGGGGCTGTTCTGGGCCTGACCTGTGCAAAATCTCCAAACTGCTGCGTGTTTGAATTTGCATGGATTGACGGCCCCCAGGTGTGCTCGGGTATTGGAAGCGGTTGCTCTGTCCAAGGCATTTGGTCTTGGCCATGAATGGCAGGCATTGAGCTTCCATCTGGAATTGACGAGGTTTGGAGTTGTGTATTTCTTTTCTTCCCCTTTTCCTCATCCTGTCTCCGTCCCGGAAGAGATTGTTCTGGATGTACAAGTCTCTTATGGCGTACCATCAAGTCACTACACGCGAAGATAAGAGTCAAGCTAGATGGGGATTGTGATTGAGTAGACTAACTTTCTTCCAAACCGTTTTGAACAAATTCCACAAGAGAATGGCTTATCATTGGTGTCTATAAAACAGGATTGAAACAATCAGCAGCTTCTTCGTGCGAGCCAGCATGAATCATGACATACGGCTTCTGACGTGTCGCTGCAGATGCTCCGTGCGGGAGAAAGAACGCTGGCAATATGGACACAAAGGCGGCCTCGTACGCCCCTGTCTCTTCCGTTTGCGACATTGCCGCCGTTGCGTCGCAGTGGTCTCCATGACGGGCAAGAACTGGGAGCAATTTGTTAAGAGACAGGATGCATATGGCAAGGTGGCCGGTCCACAAAGGGACCACGGTTTTCCCGCATCAGACGCCTTCTAAGGCTGGTGTCGCTGATTTGAAGTCAGGGGGGGTCAATTCGCTACGTTCTGCTGATGTTGATCCTCGAAAGGGAGGTGAATCACAGTGTGTAGCAAAGAGGAGGAGGAGAAACTACAATAGTTAAGTTAGTTAGGTTGGTTTGTGAACTGAACCGAGTTATGCTTACTAAGCAGGCTGGAGTGACCCACCACATATAGTGGAAGATGGTCCAAAGCAGCTCCAGAAATCATCATTGATGCGGCTATTGGCGAAGGAGGCGAAGGTTATTCCCAAGCTGATCCGGATATATTGCATAGGCACTACCCCCTAGGGAGGCTTTTCTGACCAGAAGGCTCTCGCACTGGCTGCCTATGAACCCTGTCTTAGGTCAAATTATAATATAAGTACAAGCCAGCTCGCGTACGTGTAGTACATCGCCTTTCTTGTAAATATTGTAATCTAAGCCTGTAACATGGACACAAAATCTTGGTCAGCGCGTCGCCTTCTCGTATAATTAACCAAACTGGGTCTTCCCTAATTGTTTCCCAAGGCTTAGCTATGGCAGCTTCGCTTTCGGGTGAGCATAGATACTCCGCAGAATATATGGTATAGTAAACTGCATAGAATTATTGACACTTACGGGGAAGAAACAATCCTAGCTCATCCATTATCTACCTACCAAATAGTAAGAAGGTCAAAGTGTTCAGTCATTCCCACAGAGGCATATCATATTCCGCGTAAACGAACAACGCCCTCGCCCTCAATACCAACGAAGGCGCAGAACCCACGCTCATCCCAGCATCACTACGCGAAATCAGTCGTTGTAATGAAAATAAACACTGCGAATACAATGGATGCCTACCTTCCCAACCCCACTCCCTCATCACACTGAGCCAATGAGATTCACTTTTCACCGTGACGTTTAAACAGCGTTCTGGTGTTACCATCCGTGCCCCATATCCAGATCCATATCCTGTGGCAGGTTGCTGGGCGGCTATTAATCGTTCCCATCCAGGGACTGCGTAAATCCCACCTGCAATCTCTGATGCTTGCCCGATTCCAGCTTCATCGCGTCTTCTCCAAACCTCCTGCGTCATCTCAAGACATCGATCAGCAATCCCGGAGCCATTGAAGGTGGACAGCGACTGCCATCGGGCGCGGACCCAGTCGCGGTCTTCCGCATCCAGGGGCTCGCAGCCCGCCGCCATTAGAGGGAAAATAGGGAAGAAGACAGCCTTCGAGCTAAGCGGGACGGTGGCGATGAAGACGAGCACGTTTCGCGCGATATCTGCATGCGACATCCGGCAAGGAAGCTCGGGGACTGCCTGGCAAAGTAGTAGCAGTGTGGCCCATTTGTAAGCATTGGCTGTCTGATACAAATCCGAGGCGTCTGGGGTAATGGTGCTGGTGGTGCACGGCAAATGTAATGTTAGGGGACTGGGTGTCCAGCGGTCGATGGCGGTCATGAGTTCAGTGCCCGCGGAGACGATGGCAGGGGAGTTTGTCTTCTGCAAGCCACTGCGGACACGGCTGACGAGGTCGGCTACACGCCCAATTAAGGGGAACAATGTGTTGGCGCAGCCCATGAGAGGGTCAACGTAGAGACCTGGATCGGGGTCGGATGTCGCTGAGATTAGATCCACCATACGCTCCGAGTCGTCGGATTGCTCGTTAGGGCAGGTGAGCCGCGTGAGAACATCCATGTACATCCATGTGTTTGTAAGAAACTTCAGGGTCGGACACTCGTTCGCTGGCTGTGTTCCAAAGCGGATGGAGAGGGCTTGGATGAGGCCTCTGGCTTTCTTCAGGTGGCGGGTGCCATTGTACGAGCGGGGATAGTACCAGGTCTGAGCCATCGCGAGAGCGAGCAGCGTAGTGGCCATCGCCTCGACCGACATGCTATCCTGTTGGGTGGTGGACAGTTCTTGGACACTGGCCTCAAGGTGCCGTAGACCATCGGCGCGGAGTCGAGGCAGCGCACTGAAACAAGTCATCGCAGCAACCGCGTGATAAAGTGCAGGATGCTTCTGAGCTAATGGCCAGACTATCTGTCGCCACGGATTCCCAGTGGGCGTGTCCACTATGCACAGTGCTTCGCAAATCCGGTAGATAAAAACACACGAGATATTCTCGACGCTGTGGTCGCTGATATCAAGCCGACGGTACCAGTCAAGCAAGCCTTGCTCTGTAAACTTAAGAGGCGGGTTATCGGAGCCATCAAGTGGAAACTCCCATGGCCGTTGAGCGGTCGATGTGAAGTCGAAACGCCCTAGTGAGGCTTGCCCATTCTGCTCTTGATCCAGCTCGAGCGTATTCTCTGCTAAGTCGTGTCCTGCAGGCTGATAGCTGATACCTTCATCGCTCTCTTCGGAGCTTCGAACGCTCAGTGAGCCCTCAGGGACCATCGCCATTTCATCTAGACCTGGGAATAGGACATCAAAGTCTGTAGCCCGGTCCACTGAAGCAGAGGCGACAGCCTCAAGCAATGGTGGCGATTCCAAAACCTGCTGCAAGGTCTCATATCCCTCGAAGTTGCCGAACCCCGGTTCCAAATCCATTCCTGTGGTTGGAGAACTGCTCACTGGTGTCTGCAATCTCTGCGGGCTGCTATCAACATCCTTTCGCCTGTTACCTATGCTGGTCAGCAAACCCTGCTTGGGGTTAAGAAGGCAGCATAAGGAGTGCCGTACTTGGAGCTGACGGGCGGTTTGCCTCTCTCGGCCCTAAAGGGTTCTCAAACCCTTCATGCCTCCATCTCAGCTCCTTGCTATACCCGCCGCAAGCGATCCGCCGCCGGAGGCACTGAGAGCATGCTGGCTTCGCCTCGTCGCATTTTCTGCGCTTGGACCTACAAGTGGTACAACCTACAGAAGAGGGTTGTTAACCGGGTTGAGCCTCATAGTAAAAGAAATAGTTGGGAACGTGCAGCGTACCGTCGCGACTCTTCCTTTGCTTAGGTCTTCTCGTGTCCGGTTGGTCATCCTGCTCGCGGAGTCGGCCGGGTAACAACTGCCGTGGCCTGGTTCTCGCGCTTGGGCTGTTCATTTCGCTGTGTATTCCGGTAGGAAGGTGGATATAGGGGAACTGGAATGGGGGAGGAAGACAGATTTATATGCCCGGTGGTGGTGTCTCCACCCAACCCCAACCCCAACTTTGCATCTGTTACTGTTACCGTATCTCGAGTGGGGTAACTTGAGCTTGTCCGGTTTGAGTTAAATATTGCATGCCAAAACTAATAAGAAGCCGCACTGGACATGCGCTGTAATTGACTTATTGTACGGACATATACGCCTTCTCGAATCATCGATGCCTTATTGCAAATAGTAAATTCAGCTACATCAGTATTGCCAATATACCTTCTGGGGCTTCATATTTGGGATCCAACCGACCCCCATCAAACAAACACAGCACTGCTCAGGTTGCGGCAGTCACCATAGTTGCGAGTGAAGCCGAACCTTTCTCAAATTCGCCAGAGCACATTGCCAACACGCGGCTCTGGTAATCTGTGACTCCTACTTAGCACCTAACTGCAAAAAGGAACAAGTCGAAACTTACACGCTACACCATTCTCCTTATCTGGGTTCAAGAGGCCCGCCGTATAGATACCGGCATTTAGATTCTCCTGGGCCCCAACACAGAGCCCTATATCCTCCTGTGCCACATAGCGTGTAAACCTGAAGAACTCCTCGAATTCAGGGTCCTCAAGAGGTGCTTTATGGTAATAGTCAAACTCCATGACGGCTCGAGTTGGCTCGTCCGAAGGACAAGCGCGCCAGCAGGTCATGCCGCCGCCGTACACGCTGAGCGTGGAGTTGGGAAATAGGTATACGAACACCCCGTCGCCGTCGCCGTCCGATCCATCCGCACTCGTGATATGGCGCGAGTAGTTATGGTGGTTGATTACCTTGTAGGTCTGGGGCGCATACCTTTTGGAAAATTCGGGATGCGCGTATGCGCAGTGCAGGCATTCCTGGTATCCATCGATCATCGTCTTCCAATTGTACTCGACTGGGTATGTCAGGGGTCGTCGGATGGGGAGCTCGGTGAAGTCGACTTGGGAAATCAGGTCAGTTAGGCCTGGAAAGAACTCGTCGAAGCTGATTGTTTCGTCCGAGAAAGTCACGAAGAGGAGACCGTTGGTTGTCAGATGAGTACGGATCTCGGAGCCCTTGGGAATGAAATGGCTGGTGTTAGCAGTGGAAAGCAGCGGTTGTCATGCGGCGAACCTACGTCTTTGGCAAAGACTTTTATTGTCTTCCAGTCAGGAGATGAGCGTCGAATGATGTACTCAATTTGAGCCATTTCTCCGTGATAGTCTTGCTCTGCATCAGGCCAGCGCGTCACCGCACCGAGAAGAATCCAACTCTGACACCCATTAGGAGGGTGCCGCACCAGTTGTGGAGAGTGGGAAACAAACCTTCATGAAGATCCCCCGCCTCTCAAGGTCATACATTGCCTTGCTAGTATACCAGGAGGCCGGGAGGGTAGACTTGCAGGATGCCATGTTTTGAAAACAAGTACAAGAGTTCCTACTCAAAAGCTTAGACGGGAGTCCAAAGGTCAAATTTGTGCGAGACGAATTGGACTCAATATAGGCCACCGCTGTCCAGGTTGTGATGCCAGCAAAATCCCATTTTTGTACAAGCATTCCTACGTTTTTGCCAAGAGGAGGGTCTCGTTGATGGCCCGAGTATAAAGTTCAATGGACGAATTGGGTAATATAAATCCTTGATTTGAAAGCATCTGATTGGACCAGACCGTGGAGGACCGGATATCCCAATTGGGAAGTTCGATTGCATGCCCGCCAGTGCACTCGAAATATCAGAGGTTCACCTTTACAAGGCAAAGACAATGAACTATATGGCTCTATTTTACTATACTGTGTATCCTTCTCTACTGTCAACCCCCGACCAACACTTTGGCTCTTTTTTGCGGCCAACACTCTGCCATAACAACAGGAAGCCTTGCTGAGATGGCTGACTATATTAACTTGTTCGCCGTTATTTATAACGCACTACTTCCCGCCCTCATCGCCTCCATTGGTTTCAATCTTTGGTTCTATAGATCTCGCGCAGCATCCCACCCGCACACCGACGACAGACATCCCGACGCGCAGCCGACGCAGCTCCCATCTGGATGGTGGACCGATGAATCCCGATTCCAAGCCGAAAAGAGAGCTATATTCAGCCAGGTCAGGCCCCCATACTTGAAGCTGGTGGCATCTACTTCTATTCATTGCTAACCCGGCATAATATATGGCAGACATGGATCTGCGTCAGCCACCGCGGCCGCTTCGTGAAACCGGGCGACTATTTCTCGACAGAGATCGCGGGCTTCCGTATCTTCCTGATTCTCGGAAAGGACGGGCGGGTTCGCGCCTTTCACAACGTCTGTCGCCATCGGGCCTATCCGGTCACGAAGAAGGCCGAAGGGTCGGCGATGGTTCTGGGCTGTGGGTATCATGGCTGGAGCTACAATACAACGGGGGCGCTCACGAAGGCGCCGCTCTTTGACAAAGTTCCAGGTTTCAAGAAGGAGGAGAATAATCTCTTTGAAATTCACACCAGGACTGACGACGCGGGATTCGTGCATATCAACTTTGATCGGAGGAAGGGAGCAGCAACAGATGGCAGTGCCATCGTCCCGCGTGCGACAAAGATCGGTCAGCCTGTTATGATCTACCAGACTTCGCAGTTTCTTCACAGTTGGGTGATTCAGCGGGACTTCAACTGGAAGGTAATGGGTATGTATAATTTACTACAGTCCATCGTTCCGTTATTTATATAAATGCTCGCGAACAAAAAGAAGGGCGTACCTAACAATGAGCAACAGTGGCCAACAGCGACAACCGTATTGTTCGCGAGGATTCATCTTTTATAGAGACAGGCATCGTTGCAAATATCCAGGCGCTGCCGGAACTTGAACTGAACAATATGAGTCAGATCAAATTCGGCTACTTGACATCAATCTATACGAAGCGTGGTTCTCCGTTCTGGTTCTTGGTGACGTATTCGCCCGATTCCGTCGGGAAGACGACGCTGCGATGCGAGGCGTACTCGGTCAAGAGACAGGGTACCCCGCTGGACGAGAAGATCAAGGAGACCTGGGACGAGCAACTGCGGTTGAAACTGGAGGGCTTCGAAGGAATCTACAGGAAGGCATGCCGGGATGGTTCGCATTCGAAATATAACATTTGTAGGTGGCACCTTCTGGTACTAAGTTGAAGATCTACTAATGAGCTTTGGAAAGATGGTCAGACGCTTATTGCTGAAAACGTGGATTCCCATCTGAAGCAGGAGACAGCAGAAGGTATCGAGAACAAGCCGGCTGCGATACAGCTGGGAAACACTGAGCTCTCAGAGGCATCAAGGCGTGAGTTACTCTTCACTGTTGAAACCAAGTACAACGCTAATCGGTTTACAGTATGCCAGGCAGTAGAATGTGCTGCTGCTGGAGGCAAGCTAGACTGGTGATTGGATTGGTTTATGGTCACTATTATGTTAATTATTCAACTAGGTATATCATGGTATATGAAGTTACTGTATATACAAGATTGTGCTTGCAGGTGATCATGAGCATGTACTACCTTTGTAGGGTGTATTGTATTCGCCCGAAGACGTAAAACCTGATGGCTGCTCAGATTGCAGCATTGGTGCGATTGAACCCATTCGCGTAAGAGACGTACATCGATTCCCTACGACCACGGAGACGAAGAGATGATTGGAAAGCTTTGAAGTACCGTAGCCTAGGCCACAAGGTTTATGGGGTGGCCTGCACTGAGTGATGTTTTTAATGTCACACAAACCCGAGGTTAATAAAGCAGGGTTATATAGATTGCACAGGATATCATGTATTCACTGTTCCTACAGCGCTCCTAGAACTCAGGTGTGGACAGAAAAAGAAAAAGCAAGTGTCGTCGACTCAAACTTCAGACGTAACTGGCATATTTGTCTGTGACGCAGCTCATTCTCAAATTAAATGGCGAGGATACACTGGTTAACCAAGCATTTACCGTCGTAACGAGGTATCTCTTTCTTCGACGGCATGGAGACCTGCGAAATTAGCTTCCCTCAACCAAAGGCTTTATCCAGAAATCTCTCAAATAAAGACCTGTAAGGATACCAAGACAAATACCAGTCAGAATTCACGCCCACATCACGGATGTAAATACTAAGTACTTACGAAGACGGCCGAGGGATGTAACTCCTTTCGTGCTCCTCAATCTCGGCAAAGCCCTCTCTCAGGTCCACGTCACTCGGCTCCTTGATCTTTGTCTTATGGATGAGCTTCCACCCGATATAGAGACCTGGGCACACGCCAATCATAGTGTACCTATACAATAGCAAGTGAGTGCGGCTGGCCTGGTTCCTGGTTCTCGCAAGGGAGGAGGCACATCGACTACGTACGAGAATAAAAAGTCCGACACCTGCCAGAAGCCATCCAGGGGCAGGAATACGGTATAGCCACCGACGAAGGTCATGACGAAAGTGCCGACAAGCCCATACCACGCTGCGTACGGTTGCAAAATGCCCTTATATGGCAGGCTGTCGCGGCAGATTCCTTGTGCCTTGAGTGCGCGATAGAAGCACAGGTACGTGGTGCACACTACACTGAAGTTGATCAGCTGTGAAGCCGTGACTAGAGATACAAGCCAGTCAAGAACGACAGCACTGCTAGATGACAGCTGGAGGAATGATAACAGTGCCACGAGTAGCACAAGTGCGACAGCAAAGACAGGCAGCCCTTTCTTGGTGCAGAAAGCAAAGATCCTTGGGGCCTTTCCCTCTAGTGCCAGGCCGTATAGCGACCGAGTCGCGCAGTACACGTATGCGTTGCCAGCAGAAAATGCTGCTGTTAGGACTGTCGCATTGACAATATGAGGAAGTACCCGGATACCGAGACGATTCATCGCAACAACATAAGGAGATGCGGATGCACCAGTATCGCCGCTTTCAAGGGCGTCCGTTAATTCCTTGTCATCAAATGGAACCAGGATCCCAACGCAAAGCGACCCGAGGACGAAGAAAACTGTTAACCGGTAGAAAACTGTGTTAAAGGCCCGCGGCATGGTGACGCGCGGGTTCTGAACCTCTCCAGCGCTCATTGAAACGTAGTCGGGCCCAGCAATAGTAAACGAAGCCTGAATAAGGCATTGCAGGAACCCAAGGAATTTCCCAAGCGTGCCAGTATAGTAGAGCTCCGCAAATGCCCCCGGGGTGTTCCAATACCGAAACCCAAAGCGGTCTCCCTTTGGGTTACCACCGAGCATAGTAACAACGGTAAACATGATCAAGCCGATAATCAGGAGCAACTTACCCATGGCCGCCCAGAATTCAGACTCCCCATACCACTGGACAGCCTGGAGATTCAAAATCGCGTACAGCACGATAATAATGGCAATAATTACGCCAACGGGAACCGCATCACTCCAGAACCGAATGATAAGATTACAGGCCACAACTTCAAAGGGCACAAGGGCCGCCTCGAAGACAAAAAAGTTCCAGCCAGCAGTAAACCCGAACGCATCGTCGACGTAACGGCCAGCGAAGCGGATAAACGGCGATGAGATGGGCATGAATGTGACCATCTCGGCCACGGAGATTGTAACGGCGAGGACGAAAGTGCACCATATACTAAATGCCAGGAATAGACTACCCGGTCCACCATTAAGGAGGCCTTTTCCAATTTGGACCTATAGAGGCAAGCCGCAAATGTGCGCGTAGTGTTAGCAATTAATATAACTTATTTGGCATAGAAACAGTGCACAGCGGGTGGCCGGATAGGGCTAGGTTCTGCACACCTCTCTTACACGAAACATACATAAAGAACAGTGCCGATAGTACCCCCAATACCAATCAGCTGAATATGGCGGGATTTCAGGTTTCGACGAGTTGTTTCAGGGTTTACCGGCGTGACCGTGCCCTGCTGCACTTCAGGTGAGTTGGATTCGAGACGGTCATTGTTGCCCTTTTCGTTCTCGGCAGCATCTACCTTGGAAGGCATGGTGAGGGAGACGGGTATATCTTAATGGATAGACCTCAGGAGCAAACTGAAGAACTGAACGATGTACGTCATAGGCTGCGCAGTGCCCTTAATAAAGACAACAAGGGGTGGTAATAGATGGTAAGTTTCGAAGATGATTGGCAGTGTCCCGGTGGTCACAGTACATGTACAGTGGGAGAAAACAGATACAATATGAGATACTGTTGGCATATATGCATATTATAAGAAACAAATCACTTCCACCTGTATGTAGGTGCAATGCATTATTGCAGGTACTTCTGTAGATGGACCTTCTCCAATGGACCCTCTCCACGCGGACTAACTTACCTGGGTAATTTTTCCCCACGTTGACATAGTCGTCAACCCTCAAAGGCACAGCGGGGGTGTGAGATCATTGACCAATTTCCATTGGCGAGCTCTTGATTGGGCAGGTATTAACCTTGCCATTAAGGACACAGTGGACTCAGACTCAGGCCAAATCAAAGCTTCCCTCTACCCGCTACTGGTAACCCGAATTGGCCAAGAGGAACAAAGGTATCTAATTCGGAAACACATGCAGCTATCTCGGTCAGAAAAGCTCGCAAGGGGAACAAACTTGCGTGCCCCTTACCCAGAGGGAACAAGTAGACAGTGACATTACGTATCTTCCCCTAGGAATAGCTGCTCTAGGAGTACAAGGCACGAGGGTGGCAGCGTAACCCCTCATGAATGCAAGCCCGCAAGTACGCCAGCTTTCCAGCCGCTTTATACGGGATATCGTCCAATGTGGCCAGCTTCTGCTTCGGCAAAGTCCTTCATGAACATTGCCCTATACTGCGGGTATTTGCAGAGGTAATAGAGAATGGCTCCAATGGAGATGGCAGTAGTGTCACTCCCAGCAAAGATATTGCTCGATGCCATTGATAGATTCGTTACGATGTCAAACTGGTCTGGATACCTGCCGCGAAGCTCTATCAATTTCCGTGGAATGTGTTAACAGTATTGCCAAGAAATCAAGTTATATGAACCACGTTTATATTGGGGATTGCGGCGAATGTAATATTCTGTTTGTAAACGGCCACACGAACTAGGAAGGTTGCTTCCTCAAATATAACAATGCTGCACTAAATACAACAAAAGTAGGGATACACTAATTAATTATATATCATAGAAAACAGAAACCACTCCAGAAGCGAGGCTGGCTCAGCAGTCCCTAAAGGTTCGGCTCGGCCCTAGGTACTCTCCACCACATAATCCATGTCTGAATCGCACGAGTCCTCCCTGACATGGCGTTCAACAGCTTCGCTGGGTGGGATAAAAGCTTCGTTGGGTGGGATAAAAGCTTCGCTGGGTGGGCTACAATAATGCTATATGGACATTTCGCTCCTTCTTCCTCGTCTCCTGTCGAAATGGTGGACGACGCTCTTTCAGTGGTTCGAGTATGGGCGTGGGACGAGGAGGAGGGCGCTTCAATATCGTTCAGGGAGCGATATCGTGCTATTTAAATTGTCAGGGGCTAGGTTCAATAGCTGCTGCAAGTTTGCCTTGCCTCTCTTGGGAACAAACTTACCGATGGATAGTATTTTGTGGGTCTGCCACATGGCGATGAGGCTGGTGACGAGGCTGGTGATGTTGAAGACCAGGCCGATGATGAACTCGTTTGACACAGCCATGGTTCTCAGTGCAGAAAGGCTTTGGGTCGTTAGGCTTATTCTTTGATATTGTAGAAGCTGTTGGAGATATCTGGCTATCCACCAGCCTTGCAAGGTATTTCGGTGCAGAGGTTTAGCGTCTCATCAGAAGCTGGACGTGATGGGACATCACGATACAATATATAGATGGGACCGCAAAGTGGCGCTACACTCACATCTCGCCGCCCCTCGATAATGCGTGAAACTTTTGGTGCTATACATCTGGGGATCTTCGAGAGATTGAGAACTATCGGAACTTTCCATCAGCCAAATCACTGTGCTTACACGTAGTGGTAGCATTGCGATTCCTGTCAAGCCGTGGTGTTTCACGGCCACCAACCAGTGGCTAGGAACGGACCTAGGCAGCCATTTATGTTATGCTGTTCTTTGCATGGGACCTGCATAGTTAGATACGTGAGCCCCCACGAACCGTGGGTGTCCGTTGAGCCGTGTTGATTGGAGCCATGTCCTCTAATAGACGGGGCTGATGCGACGCCACCAAATGTCAGGACAGGGAGAGGAACTTTGTGGACTTTTTCGCTCTACAAGTGCAATGGACAAGGCACTTAACGAACACGAGATCAGGGAATATGTCTATTTCGGTTCCGTTGCTACGCTATCCAATCCATTACAGCCCATTCCTACCTACAACATCATCTAGTCCGTATCGATCCTCTCGGTAATCCTCGTAATCTCCGCCTTTAACTCATCCGCCGCCTTGATTTCTCCGTTCTCTCGCAGCCAGTTCTGCTGCAAAGTCATCAGCTCGATGCGCCAGGGGTCATTATCCCCCCAATGCTCCGCGATCAGCGGCGTCGCCTGCTTTAGACACTTCACCGCCGGCATGATCAGCTTCAGCTCGTTAAACGCCCGGTCTTGGATCTCCATGCCCCCGATAAGGTAGACGAGTAGATCAACATCATCATCACCACGGCCATCATTTCCATCCTGCGGCGCGTGCCGCGCGCGGTCCTCGAGTTTCTGCCCGATGTTGACCGCGCTCACCCAGTCCTTGCAGTTCATGAAGTTGTATCCGAGCGCGTTTAGGACGGTCAGACGGCTGAGTTCCGGTACCTGATGCGGTGGAGTATTCTCGCAGTCCTCCAGAAGCTGAACCAGGCGCTGCTCGGCGGTGGCGGCGTCGCGCGTGCCGTAGATGCGGAAGATGAGATCGCACTGGTGGCGCACGTACTCTGGATGCAGCCTCGGCAGCTCCTGCTGGAAGGCGTTTGCGGTGATCTGCCACGTGTTGTGGACAAGGGATTCCAGCTCCGATAGCTCGATCGCAGTTAGGAGCTTGAACATGTGCACGACGGGGTGCTCGGGGTGTAGCATGATCCGGGCCATCCCGTAGATGAAGCTGATCAGGCGGACGACGATTTCCGCTTGGCCGAACTGGACGAGGAAGACCAGAGAGGTCCAGAAGAAGTTGAGGGCGCGCACGTTGCCGCTCTTGAGGATTGGTTTTACCAGTGCGAATGCTTTCGATACGACGTGTTGTCCTTCGGTGGTTGAGCCTTGCTCGAAGAGTAGGACGGCAGAGCGTATTAGGTCGAAGTACATCTCCGGCAGGTCCATCTCGTCTTTCGTGCATGTCATGCTTGTGCAGACGTTATTGCTGCTGTCTACCTTTCAGACGCCGTATGTAAAAGACGTCTCGATGTGTCGCTGAGCCAATGCAAAGATTCGTTCCGCGATGGACATTGGCGGCGTGGCTGACCTGCCAGACCGTATCCCGAGAGCCTGAGATAAGGCGAGGGAGTGCCGGCGATGTAATGAGAGGGGCCCATTCTTCCTCTCATTGTCTGCCGGGGCTTGGAGAGCGTGGTCGATGGAGTCCAAAGCATCCAAGGCTTGGAAAGCGTAGTCACCGTCGTATCCAGCGCCGGAATTAGTAGGTATAAACGAGAAGTCGTTGGCGTGTAGTTCAATGTCGGGAGGTTCGAGAATATTGTCGTCGGCTGCTTGAGAATCAGGAGCCTCAGAATGAGCCAAAGAAGCCAGCAAGCGATCCGATACCACCGGAGGCAGTCGTCTGGGACGCTTATTCTGTCTCTTCCCAGAGGTCTGATGTCTCTTGTACTTGGTATCAAACCGCCACTCTCGGATTTTGTTCTTATACTGTTTCATGCTGCGCCGGGCCTGTTAGAAACCGCCGAGCGCATTCATTCAAATTCCGGACATCATACATACCTGCCAAAGTGCCGGTGGTCTCGGCCCATAATTGCCATCACTTCCCTCAAGGGCTTGTTCTCATCCAGGTACAGTTGGCGGATCCGCTCTCTGTGCTGCTCCCATTGTGCCGGTAGGGCATATGTTTTCGGTGCAGGGGCGCGTTGTGGTATCGCCGCCTCTGCTGTCGTCGGGCCCGGTATTGACTCGTCACCGTCGTCGTGGAGCTCCACAAGCCTAGAGCTAGTATCGCCGACGATGTGCCAGAGATTAAGCATGGCCGTGTGGGTATATCTCTTTAGGCTACAGAAGCACCGACTCCACAAGTTGAGGGCCGGGCCGCAGTGCTACGAGTAACGAGATATGTGGATACTAGGTACTCAGCCTCGAGTCCAGCAGGTTGACCCTTCAAGAGCGGGGCTGCCGGTGGCATGGCGTGGATGCAGAAACAGAGCAGGGCGATTAATGGTGTCAGCAATGAGGCTGGGATTCTCGATCTTGCACCACGCGTGGCCCCTATCGAGCAGCCTTATTATTTCCGAGGGATTGGGCTTCCGGGCGAACAACTGCAGTTTGACCTTTGGCCTTTGCTGCGGGGAACTTCCACACCCTGCACTGCCTGCACCAATCAGGGCGTCGCTACGTGATGAGATCGGCCTATTATTTGCTTCTTTGCTGTGCTGGCGACGAACTGCCGCTGATACTGCAGCATGTTAACGTCTGGGTTTGTGGCAGATGATACAATCTAGGACGAATAACAGCGACTCTGTATTCCGACTGCATATCAATGCCCGGCTTTAAAGGCTACCGATATGCCTGGTGGTTTGATGCACCAGTCAAGGCTCTACCACTGAGTCCCCCACGGATGCCAGCAACACTACCCCCACGGCCGCTGCTGCTGTTGTATAGAGCCCGATAAGCCGGTCAGCATGACTGTCCATTGAGGCTGCATGACTTTCGATTGAGGCTCTGCGATTGTAGTCGTAGCTTTTGCGGTTTGTCGACTGCGATGCCGGTATAAATGTTGTTAGAGTTGAGCCACCGAGGGAACTTGTCCTTCTCATAGCGCAATAGCTAGATTCGTCTACTTTCGATTGCCCTGACACGGTGTACGTACAATCCTGTCTTCAATCAATGATGACCAAGACCACGCCCCAAATCCTGGACATCGGCGGGGGCGAGCTACGCGCATACAACAAAGCCCTGCTCGAGAAAAGGCTTTTCTGGACGCAGGACGAAGAGCAACCTTCCAATGGCGATGTCGATGTCCATGTCCATGTCCAATCCCGCAAAAGAGTCCTCCCCACGTCAATCATCTACGGCGACAAGGGCCTCGAGCTTTGGGCGCGCATCACGCACTTGCCGAGCTACTACCAGACCAGAGGCGAAGCAGCCTTGCTCGCCGAGAATGCTGCAGAGCTGGGGAAGTGGATCCGCAGGGATAGTCTGTTGATTGATCTCGGCTGTGGGTTCGTATCATTACCCTCGGCGTTAGGTATTACCCAGTGGGTGGTGGGTGGTTAACCAGAGCTACAGAGATATCCGTAAACTCACCCCGCTACTAGAAGAGCTAGACCGGTCCCAGAAGCCAGTGCTGTACTGCCCGCTCGATCTCTCGCGGAGATCGATTGAACGGGCAATCGAGCAGACCGAGATCTTCTCCCGTTTCCCCTGTATCAGCGTCACCGGGCTATGGGGTTCATTTGAAGACGGCGTCGACTGGGCGAACCGTACCTCTGGAGACGACGATCGGCCTCGCGTGTTCCTCTCGCTAGGCTCGATGCTGGGGAACGATTATTTCGAGGCCGCAGTGGCGCGACTCAAATGGCTGTGCGAGACGGGGTTGCGCAGTGAATGTGATCTTATCCTGCTGACGATGGACGGGACGAAAGACGGCGAGAAGATCTGCAAATCGTACGACTATGCAGAGGGTCTGTTCTCGGCCTTTATTCAGCAGGGGTTCGAAGACTCAAACCATCTCCTCGGTGCTGACGCTGACAGCTGGTATCGACACGAGGACTGGAGTCTTCTGCGCACGCTTACAACAGCCCCAGCGATGCAGCACCGATTCGTCTTGCAGGCGAAGCGCACCGTCCAGTGTCTGCCGATACGGGATGTGACATTCCGCCAGGGCGATGAGATCCACTGCTACGAGGGTTTCAAGTATGGGCCTGAAGAGATGGGTAGGCAGTTTGAGGCGGCTGGGCTCAGGGTGTATGCGTGTTGGAAAGGCCCACATGATGATATCTGTAAGCTTTGATTTGATTTCATGGTGGATTCTACACGAGAGCTAACTTGGTCACATACCAATATCTCCTAGGGAAAGCGGCGTTTTGTTCGGTAGAACCGATGCCCAACGGTGCGGTCTAGTATAAGCCGTGATAAGATCAGGACATTAACAGGATGGATTTATACTAGCAATTTAGATAGTCCAGTCATATAAAATCATGTTTGACAGCAAATTTCCAGTAACAAGCGAGTAGACTGTTACTACAACCTCTCCAACCAGATTGTGGACTCGACACCAGTAGAGCCCAATGGCCACCTCTTCTCGCCGCCAGGCCCATCAGACTGGACGGAGATGACAAGATCGGAGAACCCAATGCCCCTCTCTTTGATGCGCTGGATGTCTCGCTCGGACTCAGCAGCACGCACCACCACCGTAGAACGGGCAGAACCCTGCGGCACACCGACGTCGAAGGTATACGAGTTCTTGCCGGCAGCAGGTTCAAACCCAGAGCCTAGGATCTTGGAATAGACCCGGGCGTACTCAGTCAGCAGGTGCGCCGGCACGAGGATCTCGCAGGCAGCGATACCAGTGGCGCCGCAGGGGTGAGTCGTTTTCTGCTCATCCAGACTGGGCACGCGGCCTGTTCGCGGAGTGGCATCGTGGCAGAAGAAAGGGACATCGATTCTGCCGTTAGCGAACAGCTCGTCGCCAGGCGTGTTTGGGCCCTGGACGAACTGTGGGCGGGTGACCTTCCACTTGATCTCGGCGCCGTCGGCTTTCTTGCGTGAGCCTGCAATGGGCGTGCCGAATTTGATGCCCAGGCCGGCGTCTTGGTCGGGGCTGGAGGATAGGCGTTCGTTGACGGTGTCGACGGATTCCTCGGCGGAGTGGGTTGTGTCGGTGATGGCGAAGTCGATCAGGCC
Source organism: Aspergillus sp. S2111Y (assembly GCA_023625095.1). Lineage (NCBI taxonomy): Eukaryota > Fungi > Ascomycota > Eurotiomycetes > Eurotiales > Aspergillaceae > Aspergillus > Aspergillus sp. S2111Y. The sequence goes on from JAMABB010000013.1 coordinate 597,195, forward strand.
TGGCGGTTTGGGACCCCAGAATCTCATGGGCAGGTGCTCGGCGTCGAGAGAGGGTGGGGTGTCGTACCAGTTGAAGAATTCCAGGTAGCTGCCGTCGGCGAAGATGACGAGTTTGTTGCGAGAGGGCTGGCCGTCGTGGTAGCCTCCAGTCGTGACGGTGAAGTTGTCGGTGACCCAGGCTGGCAGGTCTTCGAAGAAGGGAGTGTCGACAAGAAGGACGACATGGTCTTGTTGGGTAGAAGTCATTGTGGTGATGTGGTTGTGGTTGATTATGTAAATGAGGTTGGAATCTGATGAAGTTCAGAAATGGAGTGCTCGCGAGAAGGCCATTAAATAGCAGTCATATCGATGATGCCGCCACGAGTATTCATTCTGATAAGAACATTGGGAACTTCATGACAGTCAATCATTGGATGATTAACCACAGCACAGTATTATGTAAAGTAATCAGAGAACTTTGCCGAACTTGGCTGGAACTTTTATTTATTTTGAGCCAATCATGTTGGCCAGTTTACCTGCAAGGATCAAAGTTCCCTGCATGTTCCACTCAGCCCAGACAGCTGGCAAGCCATCAGCCTTTCCACCAAGACCAGGTCAGAACGAGTGCTGCAATGTCCGGTGCTGCGAGCCTCATTCTGGCTCTGCGTGATATACAAGAGCGGGAAACTTGCACACAATGGCTGTCCGGCCATTATTCCCAAATGCACCCGCCATGTCGCAAACTCTCACTCACTCAACCCCAATCATCATCGTCGGCGCAGGCGTCTTTGGCCTGTCCACAGCATGGTGGCTCGCTCGTGCCGGTTACCGCAGCGTACGCGTGCTCGACCGATGGCCAGTCCCATCCCCTTCGTCCGCAGGCTACGACCGCAATAAGATCATTCGCACCGAGTACGTCGATGGCCACTTCTCCGTGCTATCGCAGGAAGCAATCCAGTTCTGGCGAGAGCCGCTCTGGAGAGACGTCTTCCATCCTACGGGCTGGTTATATGGCACCGACGGGTCTCTAGACGAGGATAGAGCAAAGACCTTTGACACCGCTGTCGCCAATACGCGCTCTCTGGGCGACCCATCTCAGATCGTCGACCTGCCCGACTGGCAGCACATGTTTGACTTGTATCCGGCAATGGGGTACGCCCATCACCGACGCCAGAGGCAGCAAGGACGGTACCCGACAACGAAAGACCACGAATCCACCCCAGCTGGCGAGAAGGCAAATGACCCCCCTGCCACCTTCCGAGGGATATACAACCGCAACGCCGGCTGGGTCGAGTCCACGCACGCCATGACAGTCCTGAAGCGCGAATGCGCCAGACTCGGCGTCGAATTCATCGCCGGTGAATCAGGCACCGTGACGGGCTTCGTGCGGGACCCCAACAACCCCAGAACTGTCACGGGCGTGCACACCGCAAACAAAGCCATCTGGCACGCCGGCAAAGCCATCGTCTCCGTGGGCGCATACTCCGAGACCCTGCTCGACTTCAAGAACCAGCTGCACGCCGTCGGATACCCCGTCACGCACATCCGCATGACTGAGGATCAGTACCAGCGGTACAAGGACCTGCCTGTTGTCGCTATCACGCGCCGGGGATACTTCTTCCCCCCGAATGAGGACCGTATCTTCAAGATCTGCACCATGGATATCACCATGGTCAACCGGGAGCGCTGGTCCGAGCCTGAACCTGAGGGCGAGACCGAGGGCGACTTGGGCGGCGTGCGAAGCCTGCCGCGCGACCAGGCGTACGACCCAACCGACCGACCCAACCGACACGCAGCCGCGGATCAGCCGGCTAAAGACGCTCGAGTTTGCACGGTACATATTGCCCGAGTTTGGCGACGCCGAGGTGGAGAGTAGCAAGCTATGCTGGGACATAGAGATACACGACGACCACTGGATCATCGGTCAAGTATGACTTGCGGGACTGTGAGGGGTGGAGACATACTGCTACGCGCCTGTAATGATTTGCTGCTTGTGTTCTATAAGTATGTCTTACCTGGTGATTCTGATCAGCGGCTTAATATGTTATGGTAGAGATCTTTGGTAAATAGCACCTTGCGCTCGTATACTTGTAACATAAAGCCAAAGGCCTGTCAGGTGCAGAGTACCCGTAAGATAATACCAGTAAGATAATACCGGTAACCCTGCTAGCAAAGTTCTATGCATGGGATTTAATTTACAGTTCCGCCAAGGCATCTGTGCGTGCTACTTGAGCACTGTGGCGATGCTTCCAGGGGTATCAAGGTGGTACATATTGAAGCCGTCACACGAGTTCCCCGATGTCGCTTGCAACAACGATGGGGGCAAAATAGATGCGATACCTAGTCCCTGGTCTGCATCTACGTAGCCACCAGGGACATAACCACACTTGCTGCAGATAATAACCCCCGGTGGGTTTACGCTGCATGGAGGCCAGACCTGTACACAAGTTCCTCCGATGTCGCTGCTGAACCGCCACCGCTATTTATTATAAAACTCGCTCTCTCTCCAACCCTCAAAAGTTGGAGTATGTTCGAATAACCACTTCTCCCAGTCATGGGAGGAGTTGAAAGAGCCAATGACGCCAGCAACCTAGGCCATTACGACACGATCATTCTTGGTGCCGGGATCGCGGGGCTTGCATGTGCATCCCGACTACTTGAAGCACAGCTTCAGCAGCCAAATAACACCAAGCTACAGATACTAGAAGCCCGGGACCGCATCGGTGGCCGGATAGCTTCTGTCCATGTTGACGGCCGCAGCTTGGACACGGGCGCGAATTGGATTCATGGTGTTGGCACTGCACAGAGACCGAATCCGCTCATGGAGATTCTTCGGGATAAGCGACACAGAGCACTGAAGGGGTCTGTCTTGTTCCGGGCACCATCATCGAGTGATGGAGAGGAGGGCGATTCTACTGCGAGGAATACGGAGAGTAATAGCTGGTCCGCCGGAGAAAAACATCCTTCGAAAGAGGTCAGCCGCCTAGGCCAAACAGCAGCACATCTTATATCTCCAGCAACGTCGGCAGCTACGAGTGCAGACCTTTTCGAGAGCACGGTCCAAGGCTTATCAATCCCCGCTCACACGGCTAGAGCAATTGTCTCATGCGTCCAGAACGCAATTGGCCAAGTGGCAGACCTCGCCGCGACAGTCTCCGCAGAAGCCGCAAAGCAAATGTCCATCCACCAGGCGCTGGTAAGCACAAGAGCCTTTCGGGATGCATTTGAACTTGTGCCGAGAAGGTACCATCACTCACTAAGCACGTTGTTCCAAGGCATAGAAAGCATGGAGGCTGCTCCACTGCTTGCACAGACTGCAGAGCCCGGACGTCCTGAGAGCGAGCATGGCTTAGGGCTGCTAGAGTACGCGGTGGACGAGTTCGAGGGCGACCACGTCTTCCTCCAGGATGGATATGTCGAGATCATTGATGAGATCGCTAAGCCGCTACTCGAGGCTGGCGCTATAGCGCTGGAAACCGTTGTAACTCGAGTCGACTGGACCGCGAGCCCTATCGTCATTGAAACAGGGCGAGGAATCTTTACGGCCAGGGAAGTGGTGTGCACATTCCCCCTGGGCGTGCTGAAAGATACCTGTGGCAAAGAGGTCGCAATGTTCAATCCAGACTTACCAGCTGAGAAGCAAGAGGCAATACAGAGTCTAGGCTTTGGCACACTTGACAAGGTCTTTGCAGTTTACTCCAGGCCGTGGTGGAACGATGAGCCGTATCGCTCCGTCATCAAGAACGGGCTCAATTTCCAACAAACAGACACTCCGGCCGGGGGTGAGGACGAATCGCCTGATTTATTCCTGGGCTTCACCTCCGAACTGAGCGGCATCTCAGTCGGTAGCGATGGCTCCGTGTCACCTGACGTATACCGACTGCCAGTCATGAACCTCCACAGCTTAACGGGACAACCTGTCCTCTGCGCCTTCGTCTCTTGCAAGACTGCCACGACAGTCGAAGCAATGACGGACGAAGCCATTGGCGGGCTGTTCCATCGAACCCTAACCCAGTGGTTCGGTATCGAGCCGCCAACTGAACCAGATGCTGTATATGTCACTCGGTGGGCGCAGGACGCGTATTCCAGGGGTGCCTACAGCCATATGATCACTGGGCTGTCTGAAGCGCGGCATAGAGACACCCTCCAAGAGCCTGTAATTAATGGCGCCGGCGACGTGCTGAGATTTTCGGGCGAACATTGCTCGCGAGATCATTTTGCAATGGTTCACGGCGCCTTGCTGGACGGCTGGAGGGCTGCTGATGCATCGTTGCAACGTTGGCAACATGATATCAACTTGAGATGAAAAGCTTTTTGTTTTTGCTTTTTAAGCACTTGCCTGAAAATGGAATTTGGGGTTTCGACTTGAGATATTTCTTCTCAGGAATACCTACTCAGTTAGCCAATCTTAGAGGACAAGGCTAACTACCGTACTCTGTCAACATATATTTTGACATGATCAAGCCGCTGCCTAGGTATAGTCTGGCAGCAAGATAGGCAGGCGAAAGGTTGTTGATAGGGATAGTCTATATTCCACTATTCATTTACTTCTGGTACATACGACCATAGGGTGTGGAAAACAGGGCTTCCCGTCCGCTCAGCCGTACTTACGCCACTATTATCAACGTGGCCAGAAGTAAAACGAGCCCAGAGTGCGTTGCTGCTTTTAGGGGTGATAAACACTAAGCCTTAGGTAAGTGTGGATGAGATAGGTGATAAGAAGGTAGGAATATTACCCACCTGGGTAAGGAAAAGTGAGGAAAGGTGAGTGCGGGTGAATGCAGGTGAAAAGTAAATTTTGAGCTATCACTTTAATTCCTTCAAGCTTGAAATAGATAGTGAAGGCGTTTCCTACTTTCATCCAACACTTTTCAGCTATACATTGTCAGATAAGCCCGGCTAGTTCTTCTCAAGAAGCTTCCCAAGCTGGTCTTAAGGATGTTTTGTGAACGATAGATAGGAGGATCGAAGTGTGTTATGAAATACACAGGGGAAGGAGGGCAGAATAATGCCTATATTGGCTACACGCACGCGGCCTACTTATAAGCGAATGCCTTTAACCATAGGGCTCTCTTCTCTGGCTTCACGGTGATAGTTGTTAGATATATGGAGGGGTCGAATCTTCAGGAGTTGGAGTAGTGCGGCTAGGCCGCGCTAGGGATCCCATGGGTCCGTGAAGTCCATACAGTTCGTAGAGTCTGTAGAATCCGTGGGGTCTATAGATTCGTATCAAAGTGAAATGCAAAGAGTGGTGGTCAACTAGTAGGATAATTTGTATTCCAAAGATAAGACATGAAGAACAAAAGTAAATACATGGTAATGAGCGTCCTTGAATATCCAAGTCCTTCATGTTAGTCAAATCATTCTGCTATGATGGGTGGCGCATTCAAGCCATTTCCTCCCCGCCATAATGCCTCACGGGATGCCGCCTCCTGACTCTACGCCGACGAAGCCAGAACGTTACGAGCCCCGTCACAGTCAAGGGAATCGTGATGGCGAAGTAGAGCCATAAATTGGGCGTGTCATGCCACCATGCTCCTGCAGTCTCGGAGTCAAAGAAGGTCATACTGAAGAATCCCTACGAAGAAAGTGCTTAGATTTGACACAATTTGGAGGAAATGGATTGATCAGACGCAGTAGTGAGAGTCACACATACCGACACAAACGTCCCTGGCAAAAAAACGATGGAAAGAAAGCCCACCATCCAACTGATATGTTTGCCGTCGCTGCGGCTTTCTTGGAGCAGAGACCGTGCCTCACCGAGTTGCTGTGCATTGACGGTGTTGTAAGCCTGCCGGTGTGTGTCAGCCACATAGATTACATCAATGGCACAGTTACCCAGTGAAAGATGTACACACTAGAGAAATCTCATTCTGCAGCCTCTCCTTGAATCCGTCCGCCCTAGGCTTGAGGTTATGCACAAGCAAAGCCCAGTGTTTGATGCGGGGGACAGAACAACTGTCCTTGCAGTACAGCGACGCACTCTCTACCATCTGCCGCATGAATGTTTTGGCCGCCTCAATGGTCTCCTGGAAGTGGATGACATGCCGAGCGAGCTCGTGCATCTGCGCGTACACATCGATGATGCCGTCTTTAAGGTTGAGGCTCTTCGCATCTGTGTTTTCACCGTGCACGATGACACTCATTGCGTTGCGGGAAAACTCGGTGCGGTTCTGTAAGTGATTTCCTATTCAGCTTGGGCAGGCTTGGTAATGAGTGGGAGGAGTACCTTTTCGATCTGCCGAATAGGCGTCCTGAAACTCCACAGGGCATCGTCGAATACCAGAGTGATGGACTCTGCGAGACGGCTTATGAGGCTATACGGACACGCAATGTCGGCGAGGGTCTTATTTATGGCACGCTCAACTCTACGTCCATTCGCGTCGTCGAAGCAAAGGATGATCTGTGCTGGTTTGGCATTGTCCTTGCCAGGTTTCACCCAAAGAGTGCAAAACGCAAGGAACAACCAGTGGTACATATACTTTATCGGGCCTTCGGCTCCGGCCTGCTGAACATTGACACCTTTCTCGACACTTTGTGGTTTTTCGACATTCTGGTCGGATCGCAGGTCCTTCATAAGACACTCGCGTTTGTGTATTTGGCCGGTCAGGAGATTAGCTAACAAATCTGATGTCTGGGGATCAACTTGAGCAGTTTCGAACTCGTCGACCATGTCCACAAAACCTGCATCTGGTGCAGAAGGTGGCGTTGCGACCGCTCGCTTTGCTAGAGAGACAGCAACAGATTCAGGATGGTTTTGCTCCATGATATCTTGCAAAAGAATTCCTGCCGCCGTATCGCATACTGAGATGATTTCGGACATGGTCTTGGTGCCCTCCTTCTTGCGGGTGATCCGGTTGATAAGCTCTCTTGAGGCATTGCTCGGTTGCCATATCTCTTTCACCAGCGCCCGGGTCGAAGACGCTATAACATTGATCAGCCAAATGCGTTGGGTAATTCGAAAACACAAGCAGTGGGCACTCACTGACAAAAGTCCCCTTGGAGCCTTCTAGGGTAGCCTCCTCAATATGGAAGAAACCATTCGATTCGTAAGCACTTTGCGAGACGAAATAAGGGTCGATGTGAAATGTTTGCGCCAAGCCTTCAGCTAATTTGGCATCTTTTTGGATGTCTGTGATCCGGGGAAAGAAGCTGCGGATATGAGCCTAGCCCGGGAAGAGCGCTTGTGGACTCGATATCTGGACACGCAATGGTCCGCGGATAATGAAATCTGGGGCGCAGAGTCCTTGCCCCAGTGGTAGGTAGCAGGTGAAATCAACTCACAAGACATGCGTCCCCTGAAGTTCGTGTATCTAAACCGAGCTCACCATTTAGTATAACAAGCCTCCAGGGAAGATGGGCTTGAAGCCTGGATTGCATGAGCTACGAACTTTTGTCGATAAGACATCCTGAACCGAGATTTCCTGCGGGACGAAAAACCTGGACATGGACGACCCAGGCCTTGCTGTTTTCAGCTGAAGTTTGTGGTGAGACAGGATAAATCATGGACGTACTCCCATCTCCTGTAGACAAGTGGGCCAAGACCGGCGTCGCTGTTGTCCGTGTACGATGAATCATCGACACTCTGTGCCTCCATCTATGGGTCGAGCGGTGCAGTAACTATCAGACGCAAGTAGGAAGAATTTGGAAGCAAGTAGAACAATAGATGTAAGAGCGGCGCAGAAAAATAAGCAGAGATTACGATTCCTGGGCCATGGATCAGGCTGAGTGATTGAGTATAAATATTGCCGCTCTGCTTGAACGACCAGCGCTAAAGATCACTTGGGAGAGACCAGCCTTGCCCGTCAGTTTATTTGTAGCATGTGAGATGCTATTGCTTTTGTTGACAGGGATTCAAATGCCACATCGAGAACAATGGCGTTTATGTATGGAGGAACAGCCTCCTGATTGAAGTGATTTGTTTGCATCAGCCTTTCGCTCCGAATCCTTTCTAACTCACGTAGTTCAGCTGCTGACAAGGCGCCAAATACAGCTTGGCTACAGGCACCAACCGGCTGACTCAGATTCCCTGCACGAAGAAAGCGTCTTGCATGATCAACTACGGACGGGACTCAAACCATTCAGCCATCCATCACCGTCTACGATTTCTTGACATGAGCATCACCAAACAACCCACCATCGCATCATGTGACACCCACACGATGGGCTCTTCCTTACATGACTATCTCGGTATGAAAATCGACCGAGATATTTTATTACAGGATTGGTCGTCGATCCTTGTCAAAGGGTGCCACGACCGGAGCGCACAGACACTGTGTGCGAAAACCGAAAAGACGGATAAGCCGTTCAATTTCCAACGACCAACTATGCATCTTGACCGCATGGACAAGAAGAAGCCCAAACTGGAGGTCCTCTGCTTCCCGGGCATAGACTACGTCGAGCACTACGCTGCAGTCGTAGCGACATTTCTTGCCCTCAACGGCAAACAGACCGTGGCCCAGGTTGTCCGCTACACCCCGCCAGACGCGCAGGCATCCATGGTGCTTCTTCTGAGCTCGAACCTGGCAAACATGGGAGACGTTGAGGTTGTTGTCGTCGGGTACGTCCATGGTCTTAGCGCTGGTTCCTGGGTGGGCGGCGACAGCGCCGACGATATATTTGCATGGAAGTTCCTCGACCAGAAGTCTTCAGGGAGCCAGAGCCAAGCTCGCCGGGTCGCTCTCCTTGGCTGCAGAGTGAGTTTCTGGGGCGACATTGCTGGGAATCTCGTTCGGGCCCTGTATACCCTCAACAAAACCAAGTGCATCCTGTACATCGGCAAACTCGGCACCATACGCCCGGAATTAGAGCCGAACCAATGGCTGGCAAGCGGCTCCTGCAGCGAAATTAGGGGGCAGACTGTGACATGGAAGAATGTGCTAGATGAGGCCACCAGATCCAGGGATATGATCATTCAGGGAAAACATTTCAGTCTTTCAACTGTGCTCAATGAGAGCTATCAGTGGTTACAGGACCATGAAGGACAGTTCGACTTTGTGGACCCGGATATTGGGCACATGGGAACGGCGGCGAACGAGTGCGGCGTGGCATATGGGTATCTGCATATCATATCGGATAACCTGGCGAGGAAATATGCTTACGATCTCTCAAATGAGAGGCTGCAGAAGGTCCAGAACGATCGGGGAAGACTTATCGGGGAGATTAAGCATGTCTTAGCTGGCTTCTTTGAGCGTTGGATATCTGACAAGGAGGGGCCACCCTCGAATCAGGGGGTGGATGCTGGATCGCTCTTAGATTCTTCTCTCTGGTAGGATCTTGGGTTATGATACGTATGGGAATAATGTCTCCCTGGATTGTCTAGATCTCTACAGATTCCGCCTGCGGTAGTACTCATATTGCAAAGTTATCAGAAATATTATATTACTCCTAGACATCTTCGGGGCCCAAACCCCGTTGTGGGCTCTGGCTCTGGGCCCGAAACCCGGCCCACGCGCATGGTCGGGCCGGGTCGGGCGTGATCATAGCCGTCCAGCAAAGCTGCACCGGGGGAAAGTAGACTCAATTATAGTTTATCTCATATACGAAGACCTTCTGGGCCCCCAGCCTAGTGATTTCCGCGACGACAGCCCCTGCATGGAAACACCTTCAGAAAATGGTCGGTTATCTTGATATCAACTAAACGGTGGGCTCGTTGATACGCTGTGCTGTTGCGAATTCTCAACATCATGCTGAAGGAAGGTTGAACAATACAAACTACACTGAACCGGGTAATTTTCCGTCTTAAGGCGCTGTTGTTTATGTTATGGCTCAAGTAGCCAATCTCCAGCCAACTACTGTAAGCGAGCGGGTACTGAGGTTTATGACGAGAGGCTATAGGTAGGTTGCGCGAGATAAATGAAGCAAGTGAGCCAGGGGTGAGAATCTCACCCCGTCTACGGAGTATTGCTTCTCATTCTAATCTCGCCCTCATCTCACCCGGGCGGCACCCACCCGACTTTTGGCCGCTTTAAGCCACACGCCGGCTGGTTAGTAGTATGGTGGGTGACCACATGCGAATCCCAGCTGTGTATGTTTTGTTTTTTTGAGTTAAATATTTTCATTGTAATACGGTCTTGACTAGCGCTTACATGGTATTTCCATTCTTCCACTCTTGTCCCGGAGTCTGCCGTACCGGGCGTCAAATGATTCTCAGGCTGCTAACGATCAGCACAAAAAGCGCCTTGCCACAGATAACACCTCTGTAGTAAATTATCGCCGAACTTCGCGATCATACAATATTTACCTTTATTTCGTCGGCCGTTGTTTAATTTGACATACCTACCCCGTTCTACCTATCCCAGACCTAACCATACCATCAGCCTAGCGACGTCCAAAGCCTTGGGACGTTGACTGGATACCCAATGGCCCCCGACAAACTTCAACATGCCGACTATGACACTGCCTGGATCTGCGCATTGCCGCTTGAGCTGGCGGCCGCGAAGACGATGCTCGAGCAGACCCATCCATCTCTCCCGCAAGCGCCGTCTGACCAAAACTCCTACACACTCGGCAGACTAAGCGACCACAATGTCGTTCTTGTCTGTCTACCATCCGGTACGTATGGAACAACGTCTGCAGCCACTGTTCTCTCTCAGATGCTCTCGACCTTCTCGTCCATAACCTACGGTCTTATGGTCGGGATCGGCGGCGGCGTACCGGCACCAGGCAACGACGGAACCATCGACATTCGTCTCGGCGATGTTGTTGTTGGCACGCCGTCTGGGCTGTCAGGGGGTGTGATCCAGCACGACCATGGCAAAGCGCTCCCTGACAACTTCTTTGAGAACACCGGCTCGTTCAACCGGCCCCCGCCAGTGCTGCTAAGCGCCGTGTCTCAGATGCGCAGTAATCACATGGTTCATGGGCTGGAAATCCAAGCCACTATCGCAGATAAAGTAGAGAGACACGAGTATATGAAGGAGCAATTCTCGCGGCCGGACAGGGACTGGCTGTTCAACACAACGTATAATCATTGCAAAAACGCCACGGATTGCGCCGCGTGTGACCAGACGCAGCTAGTGGATCGCATACCGCGGAAGTCTCACGAGCCTCGCATTCACTATGGCTTGATTGCATCTGGTAATCAGGTTATCAAGGATGCCCAAACACGGGACCTTGTTGCGCAGAGTCTAGGAGGAGGAATCCTGTGCTTTGAGATGGAGGCTGCTGGCCTCGTGAACCAACTACCTTGTTTGGTGATCCGCGGTATATCCGACTACTGCGATTCCCACAAGCAGGATGATTGGCAAGGCTATGCAGCCTTGTCTGCAGCCGCCTATACCAAAGTCCTTCTTACTCTTGTTCCTGTTGGTGGCGGATTCGACAGGCCCTGGGTGGATTCGGCGGAACAGGAACAGGAACAGGCAAAGCACTACGAGTTTAACAACTCTGGCTCTGGTCCACAATTCAACGTGAACGGGGGCGCGCAGAGTAATAACACCGGCAATGGGAATCAGTTCTTGGGCAGTTTTCATGGGCCGGTGTCGTTTGGCCGACCTTCTGTCGCATCTAGCGATTCCTAGGCCGTGGTGGAGATATGATAATTCATTTAACACAGCGAGTTTAATTCCAACAACGATGCTCGTGGCCAGCTTACAGTGAACAGTAGACAGGCCCACAAGGAAAGAAAGATATGGTCGTCATGCATTTTTGCCAAAACTGACCGGGCCAGTGAAGGTTGCCCCAGAGAACTGGTTGCCGTTTCCTGTATTGTTGTTCTGGGTTCCCCCAGTGGCATTGAATTGGTTCCCCGAGCCATAGCTGGAGAACTGGTTATGCGGCCGTGTTGGTGATATGGAGGGCTCCATCTTCGACAGCCTTTCCATCTCTGCCCGTAGCTGTTCCATTTGCCCCTCCATTATTCCCTTGGCCGTGCTGTGGCTCGCCAGAGTACATAGATCCGCCACCATCCCTTTAGCCAATTGCTCAATCATCCTCCCGCCAGTTTTCCTTCTGACAGCCTCCCGGTAAGCCTCGAGCCGCCGATCGGTGCGAGCCTGGGCAACCTCTATGAAAATCTCCTCGGAGAGTTTTGCTTTGGCGTTGCATGCTGTCAGTGGCTGAAGACAGCTCCCAACAGAGTCTCCATATACTCCTACTCGACCTTGGACACATCGGAGAGCGCTCTGGAGAGATTGCAGAGCCTTACCGGCCCCGTGGAGGGATTCAGGGAGGTGGCTTTCGTTTCTGATTTTGCTGTAGTTGCTTCCGGCGGCATCGACCGTGTCCATGGTTTCGGAAACCAGGCGCGTAAATCTGGTGTTTGCCATCTTGAAGGGGGGGCCTGAATCCGAATTGACACCGGAGATCTCTGACACTGATGAGTCTTGCCAAAGACAACAGATTGTTCTGAAACCATACTGCCCGACTGCAGCCTCGTTTTTTGGGTTCTGTCGCTTCCTGCGCTGTCGGGAAAATTCTTCTGACGCCACTGTGCTTGCAGTGCTTACATGCATGTCAGCAAATAGTTCGATGTGTGACTCGCGAACGATGGATCTCAGCCTTTCGACCGTTCGTTCCTCGTTCGTAGCCCAATACCGTCAAAGCGAACTGTTTGCCCGGGTCTCCATGTGTCCGGACGAGTCACACCCCCTATCGAGGCTCGTATTTCCGTTAAGCTTAGCAATCACCTTCCAGGTCAATATGATTGTCCCAACCTACAAAGCCCACTGTGCGCTGCTTCAACGCTGTAGCACTCGCCGAGTTTAGCTGACGTGCACTTATCACAGTCCATTTGTGAGCCTCTGGAAATGGTTCACCGAATATAAATTTGGTCGCGTCATACTCACCCACGTACCTGGCTGGGGGAACGCCACAGATTAAGTGCCTGGACACATATCAGTTCTTCTGCTCTCATAAGGTCAGTCCCCATGGGCCACAATATGCGGACGAATTTCAGCGCTTACCGGGGGAAGCAGAACAACAACACAGGTGAGGGCCCCCAGTTCAATGATACCAAGTTTTATGGGCCAGTGAACATCCATTATCCACAGCCACAAGGACTCCATGGAGCGCCTGAAGGAACGGTCCAAATGGCATTTGAGTCCCTGGAGAAAATACTTGGGAACCCACTTACAGCTACGCCTGATTGTTTACGTCGGGCCGCTCAGGCTCTAGTTCGTCAAAAAATGACCTCTGACGCGAAAGAGCATGCGCAGTTGATGGCTACAACACTGCAAGGCGAAGTCCGCCGTTTTCTCCTACTGCCCGCCCCTGGTCCAGATCACTTTACTCAATTAGGGCCGGCGTTTGGGGAATTAGAAGGGCGGCAAGGCCTACTTCTAAATTCCCATCAACTACACATTATACTTGGGAAGAGCGTTGTTCGAGTGTTGTCTAATACACAGAAGAGGCCACCACTCCATTCCACGCTGGTACGTGTCAGCTTCTTGGGGCTCTGCCTGTCTTTACATTTGCTAGCAGGACGCGAAGACCCGCTACAGTCCCTCCAGAGGGTTTACGACGCAGGCCGAAGAGGACTTGACAAGGGCATCAGCCGGTGGCTATTCGTCCAATTCGTGTATGATGTTGGCCAGTATTTGTTTGAAGAACTGCAGTACCGAGACACAGAAAAGCTTCCAAACGCCGGATTGCGCTATTCCAATGGCCGCTTGATTGATGAAATGCGACAGAGCATGCTAAGTGCTGCTCGCTCTTCCTCCCCCTCGGACAGATGTCGCAGAATGGCGCTACTGCTACCGGGGACCATGCCGTCAACAGAAATTAACCCAAGTAAGGTTTCTATCTTGTCAGACAGGCTCAATTCTAACGTTCAGCCTGGCTACGGGTATGAACCTGAGATAGGGTCTATACCCACAACTCCCACCACCCCTCCTGCTTCCCGTCGTGATGAAATCAATAATCATGCTCTCTCCCCAACTTCCGTTGGAAAGTATTCCATGCGTGAACCAGGGAAAGTAGTCGAAGATGAAGGTGACTGGAAAGGTCGATCCACGAAACCTGCCGCGAGAGCCTTGCAATTGGTCCCAGACTTGGTCCCAGACGCCTCAGTAATGAAGAACGAGCCCTTCAGAATATTGATCGACGAGAAAGTGCGGCAGATTCTCATGACAGAACTTCTCAAACCTGTGAGAATCCCTGGTACTGTATGTCTCACGCCGGCACATACGAGAGAGGGCTCTTACAAGATATACTATCGTCGAGAGAATGCAGCCAGTAGCAGCAAGCAGTGCTACAGGAAGCAAGATCCCCTTTTCCAGATTCAATGCAAAAACATAATTAGTATTAAGAAGCTGGTCTTGGCTGAATTCACAGGCCAGACGAGAACTCTTGAATGCAACATGTGCGGCCAGAACCACAAGGATTGGATTGCCGCCCCGGATATGGACATCAAGATTAGTCTCCGGGCTTGGACAAAGCTCTTTGAGACGGAGTTTGAAAGCTCCCGAGTTCCCAAGAGTGACCTTTCCCGGGACGGACACAGGTGGAGGAAATGGGCCAGTGAAACGGCGGAATTGCGCGTGGCGAACGAACCACAGGATAAGGATCCACCATCGAATGTAGAGGAATGTGAGAGATCCATAGACCTGCAGGCTCAGGGTCTAAAATCAACAGGTGGAGGACTGTACGGATTACTATCAATCGCGGAGATACAATTTCTCTGCTGGTATACTTTGTGGATGTGTTTGTGTATGTTTATGCGATTTCTTTCACGGTGGATGGTGAAAATAAGATAATTATACATTCTTAATAGTTTCAATAGGTCTAATTTCTTTAATATTCCAGTGCCATACTTTCAATATGTTTTATATGTATAGTAAGCTTTGTCGAGAGTGTCATCCTTTTCCAGGGCTCTGAAAGGGTATGCTATATAACTGACAGAATCCGCCAACGTTACTCTGTCGTGACTGCTGTATCTCTTCAGTATAGACTGGATCACTCGGGTTGAGTGGCAATGCGTCACCCTCAGTGCCTTGAATAGCATCCGCCTTGACGGGTTATACAGAGATATTCGGCCAACTATATGCGGACTGGCCAGCAACGCGCTTTCAGAGTTTAATGCTAAAGGAGTACCGACTCAGGATTGAAGATATCAAAGGCACTAGGAAAGGCAGCCGGGTTCTAAAGAAAGATATCTAGTAATAAATATCTTTAATCTATACTAAAGATCTCTACTTTATCAGACATGCCTGCTATATCCACCGATACAACAGTTGCGTTATCCCCAGCAGACATCCAGGTGTCCAAAGTCATGACTCAGGCATTGTGCATTCCTCATTTTGGCTACACGCACTCCGTAGATATGACGAGGCTTGGTGAACTCCGGCAAAAGATCAACAGTTCAACGCTGGCTGTTCATCTATAGGGGGCATCTGATCAACCAGTACGTGGCCTTCATTTTCACCTGTCTGTCCAGCAGGCTGAACTACAGCCGCGGCGGTCCCGTTTCTAATATCGTCTGAGTGGCAGGAAACACACTGTTTACCCGGCTTATAGTATTCGTTATGAGTCTCGCAGAGTTCGACATGGCCTTTTTTAATGCATCGGGTAGAACAGGACTTTTTGCACGTAGGGCTGCGATAGAATTAGCGTAGCTGTTCACGTCCTTCCAAGGCCACGCATACCAATGGTGACCCATGGTTTCGGGATAGGGAACGTTGAGCTGTTTGCGATGTGGTGGGATACGGCAACAGAGCGAGAAAATTATGCAAGCTTTGGATAGATATAGAGTATTTGATATTGAGAATTGCGGGCTCCGTTCAGCTTGACGAGATGCGGTACGCCGACAGCTGCTGCGTGCAAGCGACCTTTATTTATGTGTACGTTCGCAATGGTCAGAGGCATCATGATCCCTGGCAGCCACCAAAACATAGGTCTTCTTTTGCCAGTTCCAACGCATCTATCTCGGTGAGCCAGCCTCAGCAGTGATCCAAGAAGCCGCTGCCAAGCAGTCGCTTCGCAGGCTCTGAACCAATGGTGATATATCTGGCGGTTATAGCGGGGAAGTCGTATCATCTGCATGTAACCGGGCTTTGGCTGATGCTCCATCACTGGGCCGGATGTGGGATTGAATTGGGGGGCGATTGTGCTATTTAGTACGCGAAAGGCTGAAAAGAAAAGATGGCAGTTATCCGAAGCCAGAGACTGCTCACTTGACCAAGCAGGATGACGTGGTTGGATCCCTGTTATGTGATATACCGCGATGGCAGCCCCGCCAGGACCCAACGCCTTATAACACCGATATATTAAGGCCTTTAGCCTCATCCCTCCCCTCATCCCCAACACCCACAATGGCGCAACCAGAACAGATCGCCCAGGTGCCAGCCTCGCCTCCTGCTTTACCTGCTGACGATGACGAGAACGCGATATTGTTTTCTGCCGTCCTGTCGACCCTGGACAAGGACCAGCTGCCCCACCTTGCGAGCGCCATCCTGCGACGCGTCCAACCAGGCCTTGCAGCCCCCGAGCCAAAACCCTCAGTTGGCCAGCCTCTGTATGGATCGTACCATGTGCTATTTCCCGTGACGTTCGATGATGGTCTTCGCTGGCTGGTGAAGATCCCCATCAACGGCACTGCAGCCAAGTGGGATGAGTTGGCTGCGTCGGCCCTGGCTTGCGAGGCAAACACAATGCGGCTGCTAAAGCGCCAAACCTCAATCCCTCTCCCTGATGTTCTAGACTTCTCCTCGACGACTGAAAACTCCCTTCGCTGTCCTTACATCGTGATAACATTCATCGACGGGGTCTCACTGTACGATGTCTGGTTCGGACACCATCTGGCCGCCGCCAGCACTGAGGCCACGCTGTCACGCCGCACACGCGCTCTCCAGGGCATTGCGTCGGCAATGGCCCAGCTCAGCCAGTTTTCATTCCGGGCTGGCGGCCAACTGATCTTTGACGACGACGGCCAACCGGTTGATACCGGGCCTATCCGACAAGTTGACAACAAAGCGATGCTAGACCGGTGGTTCATCCATAAAGACCCATCCGATGACCCTATCTACGCTGAGCAGCCAGTATCTAGCGACCCACAGGCATACTACACCTTCATGCTCGACTCTCACCCTGAACAGAAGCCCATTCCAAAGGGACTCGCGCTCCTCCTGCGCCAGCTGATCACCTGGATCCCCCAACCCAATGATATCGACCCCTTTGTTCTCGCCCATCCAGACTTCGACATCCAGAACTTCCTTGTCTCCGCCGAGGGCGATTTAAAGGGTATCATCGACTGGGATGGGGTCGCCGCTGTGCCTCGAACCCTGGGCAACGAGCGGTATCCTGGGTGGCTTACCCGAGACTGGGATCCGGCGATGTACGGCTACACAGAATCCATGGACCACGGCGATGAGCCAGAAGGGGTCTGGGAGGATTCGCCGGAGACGCTTTCCTCGTACCGCCGGATCTATGAGGGCCTCGTGTCGGAGAATTGCACGGGGGGGAAGGGATCATCGGAATCCGGTGCAAGCCTTTGCAGGATGTCTCTTATTACCGAGAACTTGTTTATCGCGGTGAATGACCCCGCTTGCAGGAATGATATTTTGCGCAAAGTTGTCGCTGAAATATGGACTGCTGCGGGAAAGGGAGAGCCTCCGGATATTAGGGAGTTGGCAACAATGTTTGTTGAAGATAATGTCGAGGATGGGGTAATGGATATACTATGTCTGGGATTCAAGACCCTTCTGGAGAAGGAGGGCTTGTAGGATGGATTGTAGGAAGATGGATAATGATGGTCTGCTCAATATCAAAACAGTCGTACCTGCCGGGTCATAAATCAACTGCGTAACTCCCACAGCAGATAGACCTCGAATATCTCTTTGAATCAGCTACTTTTCCTGCTTAGTATCATCCCGAGATCCCTGAGTAATATGTCTAAGTCTATATTATATATAACTATAGAAAATATCTTCTATTTATTCTGGTAAAGACTATTAGGATTATGTAAAAAATTATATATAGCAGCAAGATAGTGATATTTACCTACAGGCAAGTTAGTAAGCACAGCCATAATATTAGCTGTTATATATTTGTTGTCTTGCTATTCTTATTCTTTTTGTTATTTTTTATAACTTCATCCTTTCCGCTCAGGCCAGCACCGAGCGAGTTACGCGTGTCGTGCATAGACAGCTGCAGGGATCCGGGCAGAACCGAATACGTCGTTGCGAGATACTATCCCATTCCCGGATGTGCCTGGTAGATGTTATATTTTCTTGTTGGCATTTCTTCGGTAGATGTTCTCATTCTGTGCCTGGATAAGTAGTCTCATATTACAGCTGAGGATTATTATGTATTCTTTCTGACTGATATTGCGTGGTAGAATGCCGGGAATGGGTAATGGACGTTTCGGGGATTCTTTGTAACTTCGGTAGAATACTGCGACGTAGTTAATACATATACCTAGGTTGGAACTGTATATCATGATCAAGACTAATCCATCATTATATCATAATTATGCACATTTCCGCAGATTATATCGTATTCATCTTAACTCTGCAAATGTGTATCTCTGCCTGAGGCATTCAGCGAATTCGCCGGATGGGATCGGAACGGTGAGCGAAACCAGGAACTCGCCGAAGTCGACAAGGAAGGAATATTGGAATGTCTTCAATTAATACCCATCCCCACTGACAAATACGTAATTGATCTCTTGACCTGGTCAGGCTTCTCCGCCGGTTCGCGGTCTTGTTTATTGAGGTAACTCCAGGGTGACAACCGCTGCCGGACGACGTTACGCGACGGCAGCAATTGCACAAAGTGAGGCTAATGCCATCGGGTGACTCCTCACACAGCTGTTTCTGCATCTTAATTCTTCTATCATTTTCGATCCCAGTGTTGATAGCGCACCGACCCCCTTCGGTCCCTGCCTGCCCTTGTGCGTGTTACGTAACGGAACAGTACGATATCCTAGCTTTCTTTATTTACCCACTTCCATTGGCTAGTTCCAGTATCATGGACCAATGGGAATGCATACCGTAAGTACCCGTATTGACGGTACACAGATACACAACCCACCGCGTGCTCCACCCATCCAGAAGTTGAAGAAGTTGAGCCCAGGAGCAACAGCCAGGAATGCAGGCACGCGAGAGGAATGTCCAGTCCAGTCCAGGGCGTGCAACTGTAACTTCGTTTGATGTTTGCTTTTTTCATCCCGCATTTCTGTTTTCTTTCTTTCACCTTTTCTCTCCCGCCTACACCACCAACGACACCGATTGCATTGCCTGTCAGTGCATCGACCATTTGATATGAGGGATGACACCCGCTGAGAGATTGGTTCTTGGGGTGGGGGTTTTGAGTGTGATTGTTATTGCCGTCTGCAGTGTGCCAGCAGTATGGGGTCTCTGGGCGAGAGTTGCAAAGACGACGCGGTATGGGCCGATTCGCTTGGAGGATTCGTCAGACACGACACCTACGGGGTATATCGACGAAGATGGAGAGGCGACGGAGTATTCGGTTGCCGAGTTTGAGAAGTCAGAGAGGTGGCAGAAATGGGGCGTCGTCTTGCTCTCGTTTGCCGGGTTCGGGGTGTCGTTGGCACAGGCAGTCGTGGCAACTTGTATACGGGAGCAGGACAAGAGACACTTTATCGCGCCGTCGTGGGTGCAGATGGTCGGATGGGTGAGTTTGGCCTTTCCCAGCTCTATTTCTGAAGGAGTGACTGATTGGTGACACAGACTGTGATGTGCCTACAACCCGTCTCTCTACTCACTGAAAAGTCGTGCGTGAAGAGATATTCCCTAGGGATCTCTGCCTTCTGGGCCAGCTTCCTCTCTCTTCTATTTATACCTGTTCAAATCACCATTTTCTGGAGTAATGGGTACCAAATCGACATCAGCCACGCCTTTACAGCACTCTTCTCCACCCAGATCCTCGTCGCCAGTCTCCGGGCCGTGGTCTGCATTCTCATTCCCCGACGGCCAACCGTCTATTTCGAGGGCCGAGAGGTCGACCAGGAGCTCAATGTCAGTGCATATAACCGCTTCACCTACGGCTGGGCCACGGGGCTCCTCCACTTTACGTCTCATAATAAAGGACTAGGCGTCGAAGACCTGCCCAAACTACCGTTCGCTGCCAGAGCAGAAACCGTGCATGCACGACTGGCACAATTCCAGGGCGCTCGTAAGCTCTGGGTTGCTCTGGCCGTTCGACATGCCCGGGCTCTTATAATTCAGGGCCTCCTAAGCCTCGTGGTCTGTGTCCTTGGTTTCGGTCCGCAGGTGGCCCTTTTCAAGATTTTGAAGACTCTGGAAGATGACTCTGTTCTTTCTAAACACTCACCAGAGGCTTGGATGTGGGTTGGTGGACTTGGGATGTTCCTGGCGGTGACATCGAGCATCGAGTCGTGGCTTTGGTGGCTGATTTATTCGGACCTCTGGATTCCGATCCACGAGGGTCTCTCGGGATTGGTATTTTCCAAATCAATGCGGTGCAAGGATATCAATTCTCCCAAGGCAAAGTCCACGCATGATATGGAACACTGGGAGGACGAAGACGAAGAAGGAGAGGAGGAGAGGAACCGGCAGAGCATTATCAACCTTGCGGCTGTCGACTCGAAGCGTATCGCCGATTTCGTCACATTCAGCTATCTCATCCCGTCTTGTATCCTTCGGTTGGCGATTTCTGGTGCCTTTCTTGTTGGCCTCATTGGCTGGCCGAGTCTGCTGGCTGGAATTGGAGGCGCGATTCTGCTCACGCCAGCCAATTCGTGGCTCACCAAACGATACGCGTCTGCCCAGGAAGAGTTCATGAAAGCGAGCGACAAGCGAACAAGTGCCGTGACTGAAGTGCTGCAGGGAATCCGACAGATCAAGTTCGGTGCCCTGGAGCAGCAGTGGCAGGACCGCATCAAGGAGAAGCGCAAGCTTGAGCTGAATCTCCTGTGGAAGACATCGGTGTACACCACGGGCATGGTATCTGTATGGCTCATGGGGCCATTGCTGCTTTCTGCTATTTCCTTGACAGTCTATGCACTTACTCGAGGAGAACTCTCTCCTTCAGTTGCCTTCACAGCCCTCTCTATCTTTGGCTCGCTCGAGTCATCTCTTGCCAGTCTACCTGATCTGTTCTCTAAAGCAATGGAAGCGAAA
Organism: Aspergillus sp. S2111Y; assembly: GCA_023625095.1. Taxonomy (NCBI): domain Eukaryota; kingdom Fungi; phylum Ascomycota; class Eurotiomycetes; order Eurotiales; family Aspergillaceae; genus Aspergillus; species Aspergillus sp. S2111Y. The sequence continues at coordinate 618,215 of JAMABB010000013.1, forward strand.
GTCAGTGCTGACCGCATTGACAGCTATCTATCTTCGCCAGAGAAGGTCTCGAATACAGCAGACGTCGATACTATCACGTTCAAAGACGCAACAGTTGCCTGGCCATCTGAAGATGCACAAGAAGACAACTGGGAATGCGACCGCTTCGTCCTCCGACACGTATCCCTCCAATTCCCTCCCAAAGGACTAACCGCAATCGTGGGCAAGACAGGATCCGGCAAAAGCCTTCTCCTTGCCTCGATTCTAGGCGAATGCGACGTACTGTCTGGCTCAGTGGAAGTCCCTCGTGCACCGCCTCTATCACAGCGATTCGACCACTTAGCGACACGAGCGAACTGGATCCTCGACACAGCGATCGCATACGTAGCACAGAACCCATGGATGGAGAATGCAACGATCAAAGATAACATTCTATTCGGCCTACCCTACGACCGACAGCGGTACCGCCAGACACTCTTTGCCTCCGGATTGGAAAAGGACATGACGATGCTGCCGGACGGCGATCTCACAGATATTGGTGCGAACGGAATCAACCTCAGTGGTGGGCAGAGATGGCGTATCTCATTTGCTCGTGCACTGTACTCTCGCGCTGGGATTCTGGTTATGGATGATATCTTCAGCGCGCTGGACGCGGAGACTGGCCGACATGTGTATGAACATGCACTTACTGGAGAGTTAGGGCAGGGCCGGACTAGGATACTGGTCACCCACCATGCTGGGCTGTGTCTTCCACGTACGGATTACTGTGTGCTTCTTGAAAACGGCTTTGTGAATCACGCCGGCACTGTTCAAGAGCTTCAAGCATCCGGGGAATTGGCGGATCTTATGGTTAAGGTGGAGGTAACCCGCGAGCAAAAGGCACAGCCCTCTCAAGAGCTTCCTAAGAGAAAGCGCTCCTCGGCTGCTAGTGGTGGACGACGGTCGTCTGTGTTCAGTATGCAGACGATCAAGAAGTTTATGCAAGAGGAGAAGCGCGAGACTGGCTCGATCCCCCTGAAGGTATACGGGGCATACATGAACAAGGGCAATCGTCTGCGGTGGTGGATCCTGGCGTTACTGGCATATGCGGCTTTCACGACACTTCTCATCGGCAGAGTGAGTTATACATGTTAGCTTTTATGGTCTTTGCTAATTTAGTAGTCCTGGTGGGTGAGTGTGTGGACTTCCAGTACGACCGATCCAGAGCCCAAACAGGCAACAAGCCCTATCAACATCAACAGCGATCTCATGTACTACCTCACTGTCTACGTGGGCATCTCCGCTGCTGCATGTATTGTTGGCACCCTCCGCTGTCTCGCCCTTGCTGTTGCCTTTATCGAGTCGTCACGCCAACTCTTTGACGACCTCCTGGCCACAGTCCTTCGCGCTCCGCTCCGCTGGCTCGACACTGTCCCCCTCGGCCGCATCCTCAACCGCTTCACCTCCGACATTTACCTCCTTGACTGGCGTCTAGGCTACGACATCGGGCACCTCACCTACAAAGCGCTCGAGCTCCTGGGTATTCTAGTCGCAGGGACAGCGGTATCACCCTTCCTTCTACTTCTGGCATGTGTGCTACTCACTCTCTGCGTCCGCCTCTTCCGGGACTATCTTGGTGGTGTCCGCGAGATCAAGCGCCTGGAAAGCACAGCCAAAAGCCCTGTAATGGAGAAATTCGGCTCCAGCCTGTCCGGCCTGGCCACGATCCGCGCATTCAACAAAGCAGACACCTACATCCACGAGATGTACAGCCTGATCAACAACCACGCCCAGGCCTCCTGGTACCTCTGGCTCTTCAACCGCTGGCTCGGATTCTGGATGGCCCTTGTCGGCGCGCTCTTTTCAACAATGACCGCCGCGCTGGTCGTGTATATGCCCGGTGCCTCGGCTGCACTGGCTGGATTCGCTATGAGCTTCGCCCTGCAATATAACTACGCCGTGGCAATGGGTCTCCGATTCTACGCGAATGTCGAGATAGACATGAACGCCACAGAGCGTGTCCTTGAATACACCAACATCGAAACCGAGACCCAGGACGGATATAGCCCACCAGCGTCGTGGCCCACGCGGGGCAAGATCGAAGTCGAGAACCTCGAAGTAGGCTACGCTCCTGACCTCCCGGTAGTCCTCAATGGAATCAGCTTCACAGTTGAGAATAACCAGCGCGTCGGCGTGGTAGGCCGCACAGGCGCAGGGAAGTCCTCTCTAACACTGGCCCTATTCCGCTTCCTCGAATCCCGACGAGGCCGGATCATCATCGACGGCCTCGATATCTCGCAGTTAAAGCTACAAGAGCTCCGCAGCCGACTGGCAATCATCCCTCAAGACCCAGTCCTATTTTCAGGAACGATCCGGTCGAATCTGGACCCGTTCAACGAACACAGTGATCTGGAGCTGTATAACGCGTTGGAACGCGTCCATCTGCTCCATTTCGAGGATACATCGACACTCGCCTCCCAGCCGAGTTCCTCGTCTCAGAGCCCGCCCCAGAGTCCAAATATGACGAGATACAATGATCCATTGAGCGGGAGTAGTACGCTGGCTTCCTCGTCTTCGTCTACTGCGCCGCCTAAACCAACTGGCTTCTTTGCCTCGCTTTCCTCGCCTATTACATCTGGCGGGTTGAATATCTCGCATGGCCAGCGGCAGCTCCTGTGTCTGGCCCGAGCTATTATCTCGAGACCGAAGATTATGGTGCTGGATGAGGCGACGTCGGCTGTTGATATGGAAACCGATGCACTGATTCAACAGTCGATCCGGAGCGAGTTCGGGCGGAGTGACTCCAGTTTACTGGTCATCGCGCACAGACTCAGTACGATTGCGGATTTTGATCGGATTCTTGTGCTGGATGCTAGGAAGGTTGTTGAATGGGGTGCGCCCAGAGAGCTTTTGGAGATTGACGGGGGTGTTTTTAGGGGGTTGGTTGAGAAAAGTGGCGAGAAGGCAGCTGTGGAAAGGGCTATTCTTGGGGATGACAAGGTGAGGAAGAATTGAGGATATGTAGGGACCTATTTCCAGCTGTTTAGCTAGCGGGCGTTATGATATTTGACGATGATGGTATGACCCGGTGGTAATAGTGAGTGTTTTGCATTGCGAGAGTTTAAATGAAATTGTCTTTACCATCGATTCATTATTCCTTTCACAAAGTCGGTGTTGTCTTTAAGATATCAACAAAGGCACTCTCCTTCAGCCTTTGTTCAGACACGATGCAAAGAATACATCTACTATATCATCCCCCTCAATCAACATGGAGCAGACCCAACCCCCTGTCCACCCCATCCAGCAAGATGCCAGCCCTACCCTACTCAGACCCATCCCACAGCACAATCCACCACATCTCCCAAGCCCTCTCCGCATCCGGCATCGGCTGCATCCTCTGGGGCGAGCACCTCCTCCGCACATACGCCTGCAACACGCCCTCCGCAGCAACAGACTACAAGTTCATCGTCGAAGACGACGACCTGATAACCGCCTACCGCGCCCTCCGCTGGTCCCCAGACTCCATCTACACACCATGCCCAGGCACCTACCCCTGCCCGGTCCGCTATCTCGAAGAGAAAATCCAATTCGACCACGACACGCACCGAAAAGGACCCGGCGGGGGACGGCCTCTCCCGCCTCATAAGCACAGTTCCCACATCCACCCCTTCCCCGAACCCCATCTACATATTCATAATAGCTCCAACAGCAACAACCCATACCCGACTGTGCTAGCCCTGTATCGCAAATCGGAATTCTTTCCGACGCCGCTCGCGGGCGGGGACATGCCGGATATAAAACCCGGGCATCTAGGTCGAGTTACCAGTCTGGGACGGCTTATCTATGCGCATGAAGTCGGTCCACGACCTACGCCCGACCGAGGGGGTAGGTTCCCAGATTCCATAGGGGGTGGTGTTCTTATCCCGTCCCCGATGTACCTAGTTGAGATGCTGATCGGGCTGGGGTTACGGGATTGTCGCATCCCGGGCGCTCGGTCGATATGGACCCGGTGGTTTATGTATCTCCGGGAAGCGTATGTAGAGCACGGGCGGGGGCTGGATGTGTGGGACGAGAAGGCTTTGCTTCCGGAGGTGCTGAGGCCTGTGTGGCGGCAGGCGAGTGATAGTGAAATATCGAGGCTGCAGGAGCCGATTATGGGGGTTTGGAGGGATTTGGCGTGGGCGCTTGTTGGGGTTGATGTTGAGAGGGCGAAGAGGACGGGGCATTTGGCGTTTCAGGATTGGATGGTTCGTCAGTGGGATAGGGAGGAGACGGTTAAGACGGCGGTGACTGTGTCGACGAGAAGTATAAGTATGGATACTTTAGTCAGTATGGGGGGTCTGGGGAGTGTTTGGTAGGTTGGTGTATTTATATAGTTTGCTGCATTTATATATACTCTGAATCAAGATTTATACAACCAACAATATTTGTCATGTACGCACCCTTAATCTATTGGTATAATAATACATATTTTGTCCATATTCATAAAACAAGTATTTAATTATTTAAACATGACTCACCGGTGATGCCCCATGATGATCGGAAGTTCGGGACAGACCGGGTCCATCTCCTACTTAAGCCGCATCTATACGGCCCCAATAATCCATCATCACAAAATATTCAATCTCAACATGACAACCTCCATTCAAACTAGGACGTATCTCACAGGCGCCCTCTCTCTAATTACACTAGGCAGTATAGCAGCCTACCTCGCCGAACGACGCCTCAACAAATCATGCCCTCGCATCCCAATACACCAACTCCCAAAATCAAGCGCATGTCGCAACCTCCTCGCAACAGGAGAAGAAGTCTCCAATGCCTCTCCAATGGGCGTCGAAAAATCGGTTCTATTATCGACCTGGCCCAGCACAGACTGTAAAACGCACTGGGTCTCGTCCTTTGTCGCGCTGCAGGTCGACATCCCAATATCGCAACTGGAGAATTATGACGCGCGAAAATACGGCGTTGAAGGCGGCGACAAACCCGATACTTGTCAACTCAGCCAGAAGCTTTTTGCTGCGTTTCTGGATGCACGGAGTCGTGGTCTCGAGGCGTGGATCTTGGATGAACCCACCCCACCATCTTTCACGCCTGGGAGTCTCTTATTCGGAAAAGGGAACGATATCGGTGCGTTTATGCTAGGGAGTTGGAGTTCAACACCCAGAGTTCCTCTGGAGTCCACAAACCTCCCATCAGAAGGACCGAAGCCGGTCACCGAGTTCCCGTCAAACAAGGACGCCCTAAGTTGCGACGACACTGATACAGCTGGTACAGCGTTCTACTGGAGAGTCCCAACCGGCCTCGTCGACGCTGTCAACCGCCCAGCCTTGTACGGTCTCCCATGGCGAGTCATGGAAGGCGGGTTCCAAGAATTCATCGTTGAGCGCGGTCCGAATAATATGGCGCGGGTGTCGTATGTCACGATTGAGTGCTCGAATTTGTATCCTGGTGGTCAAAGCACGAGGGACTTTAAGATGATTCCGAAGCTGTTTTATGAGCTTCATGTATTATATGCGCAGATCCTGCTGTTCAAGACTCTGCGGCAGCTTGGGAAGTAAGCTGTTGGTATGATGGTTGTGATAGTTGTACAATAATCTCACCTCAGTAAATCGGCTGACTAAGAAAAAAGTGACAGAGCACGTTCATAACGGTATTTCCGAATTTTGCCTAGCCCATGCGAGTGGCATTGGCCATTCCACACGTAACGTGTTTCCGACTTCTCCCTCTGTACTAAAAATCCTGATACAAAGTGCGCTCGTTCGAGTCCGAGCGAGCAGGTACCTTTTTTCCTTTTTTCCTTTTTTCCTTTTTTCCTTTTTCTTTTTCCTCGCAATAAGCTCTGGGCTGGTGTAAGTAATTTTTTATTATAATTAATAACCCCAACGCTGTTAATATATTACGCAGACCGACCATTTAGGGAGAAATTGTATATGGCGGACTGATAACTTGGGTTGGGTGGTCTGTCGCCTTTCATATCAAAACAAAATTCGCGATGTTTACCCAGTTTATCTTCATCTTCAGCCTTTGCAGGAGCGACCGGAGTGCCTGTCGTATCTCTGTGTTGAGGCACAGATTTCGCCGAGCGTCTGAATATCCAAACAAGGACAAACTTCGAGTACTTGCCAGTAATCATGCACAATTATCCGACTCGTAGGATGGTGCGTTGCTGGAGAGCTGGAGCTACTTGCTAGTAAGCCAGCAGGTGGTCCATATATTTCCGAAGGCTAGCCAGTTGTCGACGACGATCCGGGTGAAGGGATAGTTCTTCACGTCCCATATCAATGTGAAAGTGGAAAGGTCGACATTCACTGTTTATATAGTAAATAAAGTCTTCACTACAGCCACACAAGGAAACCTCGCTTGTTCCTAGCATGAGAATATAAATGTATGATATACCTTACATAACTGTGTTTAATAAGAATTATGCACTATTTGATATTAACTTTGTAGAGAGTTTTCCACACCAGTCTGGATAGATGCTTAGCAAGACATACTGCGTGCTCTCCGGATAAATCCTAACTTGTTGGGACTAGACGGGCGAATGATATACAGTGGCAATGTAGGTAGTAATCATAACCTCCCAAACGTGCACCTCCTCTGAATCTGCCATTGGAGGCAAATATTTGGTACTCACACCTAACAAAGACGAGTTCTCGACCCTGAGTGGATATACTGGAGCAGTTGAAATCAGTTATAATTCATGAATCATTACTGCACCGCCTCTGCCAAGGAAGTCCCTGGCGCTCAGATCGAGTTAGTGGGGCCGATGCAAGAAGAGTTTTATAGACGACCTTGGCTGTTCCGTCTTTGAATCTGTTGCCGGGTAAACTCAACGAGTCGAGAGCCAGGAAGCGAGACGATCTCGAGGATAGTCCAGCAGCTGCAGTCATCCACCCTTTATGAAACGAGGGGTCACCGTCTTACATGTAAGGAATTATTGCTTTTTCTGCCATACGACGAGCGACCAGATGACATGCTGGTCACGGCCAATTGGTCAAAGGAACCCCCTCGGGCACGCCGTACGTGGGATGAGAGATCTCACCACTCATGGAAGAGTCAAGCAAACGTTTCAGTCTTCGGTGCATGATTTGCACAGGATAAGCAGGCCCACCGAGCAGGCAACGTCGCTGAACGGGAAGCGATCATCAGATTCATGTGGCGGACACGGGAATGGACCAGAATATGCAAGGAAGCCGCGCGAGGTGCATGCGTCGCAGATTGTAGCGTGGCAGGAGACGTCCCATTCCCAACGTGGAGAGGACACGCGACTCGCCGACTACAGGGAGATTGGATTCCAGAACATCGGCCGTCGGTGGACTCTACAAGTGCTTGGTGCTCTCCAGCTCTGGCCATACAACTGATACTGCGTCCCACGTGAAAGCAGACGTCAATATGATGGAGGCTTGGACGAAAACTCTACGTCTGGGCGGGAGGCAACGCCCCCACGTAATAACACGCTGGATAGTGATACAACAGCTGTCTGAGCAGAGTTAAGGTAAAAGTATGTGATCGGGTGCCCAGATGCCCAGAAAGTGCCAGCGGGACCTCATTGGTCGCCAAGACTCTGGACCCGGAGTCTGCAGCCTTGGCGCCATCTCAGCCAATGGACGCCCGAGCAAGCAGAGAGCTGCTGGCCACAAGCTCAGGAACGTGCTCGTTCAGTCCGTTCTATTGGGCCTTTGACTGTCTCGGCGCCAAGTCCGCTCCTCTGGAAGATCAAACGCAGACTCGGACCCTCTGTGGTTGCCCCCAGCGGCCGTCGAGCCAATGTCTGCGGCCGCAGCCATCACGTTCTGCCCACTCGAGATGAATCCGGCCGGGCGACACTTGGCATGCAACATCTGGTGGTCATGGATGCGCCGCTTGGCTGATTCAGGGTTTCATACTTAACGCACTCTGTCTCCGAGCAGACTGCTTCTTTCCTTACTGCAGCTCCTCAATTCTCTCTACCCCTGGTTGATCTGAAGTCCTACAAGGCCAACTGCTGCCATGGACGCTGGACAAGACCTCAGCTACCTCACGGCCAAGTATGACTGGATCCTGGCCATCACGTCGATCGCCTTTGTGTTCAGTGCTGCTAGCAACGGTGCCAACGATGTCGCCAACGCGTACGCCACCTCCGTCGCCGCTCGCACCCTGAAGATGTGGCACGTCGGTATCATGGCCGCTATCACCGAGTTTATCGGTGCTGTGGCCCTGGGTAGTCGGGTCACCGACACCATCAAGTCGGGCATCATCGCCCCCGACCGTTTCGAAAATGCCGCCAACCCCGGCACCTTCATGCTTGCCATGGGTTGCGCCGAGGTTGGCTCTGCTGCCTGGCTGACCACGGCAACCTTCCTCGGATGGCCTGTTTCCACGACCCAGAGCATCGTCGGTGCATTGGTCGGTGTTGGCTTCGCTACCCAGGCCGATATCACCTGGGAGTGGACCGACGGAAGTGTCTCTCAAACCGCCGCGTCCTGGGGTATCGCCCCCGGCATTGCCTGTGGTTTCTCTGCCATCATCTTCGGCTCCCTCAAGTACAGCGTCCTGGAGCGCAGTGACCCGCTCAAGTGGGCGATGCGCCTGATCCCCTTCTACATTGCCCTGACCGGTGGCATCCTCGCCCTCTTCATCACCATCGAAGCCCCAACCGCCCCTGATATCGAGTCGTTCGGTGCCGGCAGGGCCGTTGGTATTATTCTTGGCTGCTTCTTTGGCTGTCTCCTCGTCGGCTTCGTCTTCTTCAGACCCTACTTCTGGCGCCGCCTCGTCATGAAGGACTCCCGTATCCGCTTCTACCACCTCCCCATCGGACCCCTCCTCTGGATGGAAAACCCTCCCCTCTACCGCCCCCATCAAGGTGAATGGGCCCTGACAAACCACTACGAAGACGCCTACGGCAACGTCCACGCCGGCGGCAAGAACAACAACAACAACAACGCCACTCCCGCACACCCAGACGAAAAGAAACCCAATGACACCGACGTCGAACGCCTCCCCGACTCCGTAACCTCCAGCCCCGAAATCCAGCCTAAGAAGCATATAGTCGAACCGGAGGAACGCTTCCTCGACCCCGTCCGCGACCTCTCCTGGGCCAACCCCCGCAAGTGGTGGGGATACCTCAAGTTCGGGTTCCTGCAGGGCGTCACCCGCGATGTCATCACCCACGACTCCGAACTCCTCCGCGATATCCACTCCCGCGCGAAACGCTACGACGACCGCATCGAACACATGTGGACATACTGCCAGGTTGTCTCGGCCATTATGATGTCCATCGCCCACGGATCCAACGATGTCGCCAACGCCGTGGGGCCCTGGGCCGGTTCATACCACACTTTCCGCACTGGACGGGTCAACACCGAAGCCAGTACTCCTGTCTGGTTCCTCGTGATAGCTGGTCTGCTTCTCGGTGGTGGCTTCTGGGTCTACGGATTCCATATCATGAGGGCGTTGGGCAACAAGATCACGCAGATGTCGCCGACGCGTGGATTCTCGACCGAGTTGGGCGCTGCGATTACGGTGTTGCTTGCGTCGAGGCTGGGATTGCCGGTTTCGACCACGCAGTGTTTGACCGGGGCTGCTGTGGGGACTGCACTGATGAATTATGATCTTGCGGCGATTAATTGGCGCCAGATTGCGTTTATCTTTTCTGGTTGGGTGTTGACCCTGCCTTGTGCTGGGTTGATCTCCGGCTTGCTTTGTTTGATGGCCTTGAATACGCCCCATTTCTAGACTATTAGGATTTTTATTTCTCTTTTTGTTCTTATTTTGTATGAGGGGTTGGATGTGTGATGCTGTTTAGACTATACCCAAATCTAATTATATTGATGGCTAAGGCTGCGTTGTTGGATGAGTTGGAGATACTGTTTCCTCAGACAACCTGTTCACGAAAGCAGCCTGGTTCTTATACCGCTATTATACTCTCCATTCTACACTTTTCAACTCTGGCCAGGTCATTCCAACCAGTAATTCAATTGATCCTGCTTCCCCTAATCCAGATGTGGCTTGTGACGTGTCAAACAGTAAGCACTTAGCAGAGCCTTGCGAGGCTGTGCTCTGCACGCACCAAGCCTCGTTTTCAGCCTTGCGTTCATTCGTATTCTTAATATCGCCGACCGTTCCCACTCTTTCCCAATGTTCTTCCTGACAATCGAGCCAAAGCCAGCTACCAGCCGCCATAATGGCTGAGGCATTCGGGGTTGCCGCCGGTGCGTTCAGCATTATCGCCCTGCTGGAACAGATTATCAAAAGTATCGAAAAGCTCAGCTCGCTGCGGACTTTAATCAAGACGATCCCTCAAGAATTGCAAGGCCTGATCGACGATATCGAACTTGTTCAGGGTGTTTTAAAGACAACCACGCCGGATATGCTCCAGGTTGCCGATATCCCTTCTATCGAGCGACGATTGAATGCCTTTCAGACCGATCTGGAAACACTTATATCCAATGTTCAGAAATACCAGCAGTCTGCCACTGGCCGTCGGATGGGAGCTATCAAATTGTTCATGAAGAAGGAGGAGATTCTCGCCCAGAGGAGGAACTTGGAGAATATCAGGAACACACTGGGGTCACTTCAATGGACATACTGCTGGTTAGTTCAGGACACTTTTTGTTTTTGTTTCGCTTGCATCGCTCCTTGTTGTTTCCTGCTGGAATGTCATTTCTGATTTGAAGCCTTACGGATATAGCATCACCCTACGAGAATTAGGGCCAATAATACGCATGCAGAAGCTCCATGGAGGAAAAAGTGATACGGATCCCTACGAAGAGCCGGCTGAGAATAGCCAGATATCCAGGCAGTAAGTAATATCAATTACCATGGGTGTGTCCATGCTAATCATGATAATCCGGCAGTCGACATAAACCAAAGAATGCAGAATCACAAGTCATGAAAAGGAACAGCTGGGAATTACGATTTCGCACGCCACTAATTTTTATTAACAAGATTTGGTCTCTACAGGCAAAGCGTTGCTACTCCGGCTGGACCTTCAATATCCGAACACACAATGTTGTGCCCGATAATGCGCCAATACTTGCTGCCTGCTGGCATGGTGACATTGAAGAAATACAGAGACTTTTTTCAGCTGGGCTGGCGTCGGTGTATGATTGCGACGGCGACGGCTGGGGTCTATTACATGTAGGTGTACGAGATTTGGTTTGATTTCTTGCTAACTGGACACAGCGTGCTGCTCATCGCCACCACCTTAAAACATGCCAGTTCCTTCTTGAAAACGGGGCAGATCCAAACCATGTGGATAGTTGGAACGAGTGTGCCTTTCCCATTGATGAGTGCTGCTTCTCTTCTGCTCACAAATACCCAGGCGCCCTATATATGACTTGAATCGTCGCGCAGAGTATTTGATCGAGAACATCCCCTTGGCAATTGAATTATACCGACTTTTGATGAACGCTTCAGTCGACTCAGTGGATCCAGTTGAAGACCTTGGAACTCAATACTACGAATATTGCTTCCACGGATTCCGAGGGCCCCCCGAGGTTCTTGTCATGATGCAGCAGTATACCTTCGCAGACTATGCCAGCCTCCCCCTCCAGACACGCTTCAATCGGACAATGGATGTTAACAGCCTTTGTGCCACTCCCTCGACATTAGAAATTGCCATGGGGGGATCCATCGAACCCAATTCATATCGCTTGGAAGATGATATTGGTCGTACTCTTCTCCACAAGTTGGCCGAATGCTTGGGATCAGACTTGTCGAGTGAGAGAAAGAATGCCACACATAAATGGCGGCCACTGCTTCGAGATGCCATCGCTGCATCCGCCGATCCAAATAAAGTGGCAGGCATCGATCGTTTCGGGCTAACCCCGCTCGACGCATTTTTTTTTCACTTCGTTTGGAACTGGAAAGCAATTCGACGAGCTCGGTATGACTTCAATCCTGCTCTTCGCATCTGGGCATCTGGGTTGAAATTCGCCGATGTTGACTTGGAGGTGTACGGTGCAAAAGAGAGCGCTTTGCTCGAGGGACTTTGGTTATTGTATAAGATATATGTCGGGCCCCTTAGATACAGGTCAACTGACACCGGATATAAAGAAGAAGATTTCTTTGAGTTTCGTTTTTGGAAGCTTACATATGGTGCCGAGCCCGAGGACTGGACGATCTGGGTAATGAACCCAATTGATGAGCTGGTGGGGGAATTTTGGGAGATGATCGAGAGGGAGGAAGAAGTTATGCCTGGGACTTGGATTGACTGACATTTATTGTATTATATAAACTGTGATATTGCATAGCGTGGCCATTGAGCGCTGTTTAACATATTATACCCTTTATACTACCGTTCCATTAATGATACTAGTCTTGGGACTTGGTGTATCAATAAACCAACCCCAAGCGAGTAGCTAACTACACCAGAAGAAAGGTCATACTCATAATTATACCATACAATGTGAAGGCCTTTTATGCTATTCATGTAATACTGCCTGAGGCACTTCCTTGTAGGAATCTGGATATTGATTGCACCGATTACGTCCGACTATATAAGTAACAACAACCAACACCCATAAAAGCTCAAGCAAATCACAAAAGCCCAGCCTGATCATGCAAAACCATTCCCCTCGGGATAAAATGCCGTGCCCGGTGATTGAGAAACTCAGCCTGCACAACTTGCGTAAGATCATTCGGAAATCTCGGCAAATGCGCAGCAACCGTCTCTTCTCCTCCGCGAAAGAAAGCACGATGTTCAAGGTCATGAACTGCTATGTCTTCTCGATCCTCCAGACCCGTAAGTGTCCTGAGTGACTCTCCACCGAAATTGTACCATCCGCAGTAAATGGTTCGGATCTTTCGTCCTGGCTCCCTGGCCCAAGTCCCAATACCTCTGAGCTCATGTGCGAACCAATCAGTGCCACCGTACAGACTAAAAACTGGTTCATAGAGTCCCAGCAACTCGATATTCGGAGGCAGATGGCTCTGGATCTTGGTATATTCTCCGTGATTGCATTGACCCCCGGTAATCAAACGAACTGGCACAGCAAGACAGCGCAGTTTCGAGAACTCCGCCAAAGAATCACAGAACCCTATATCCTTCCCACGGTTCTCAAACACATCCAGAAACTCAAGCTGACTCTGGAATGTTTGAAGCACCTTCCAGAAGCCGCTATAATCTTCCGGGTCAGAACGCCGATATAGTATTCTATTGGCGGAGTTGAGGCTCACCGTCAGCTGTTTCAAATTCGGCATGCGACGTAGATAACTTCCAAACGGTTTCGTTTCGAATTCCGTAAATCCTAATGTGACTCTTTCTATAGCGCTGGGAGGTCTCTCTGTTTCGGTGGCGATGTTGGAGGGTCCGGGCTGGAGACTTGATGTGGCTACCCCGTGTAAAATAACCAGTTCCTTCAGCTTCGGGAGGCGCTGATAGTGATTATCGATCCCTTTCCTGATGTATATTTCGCCGAGCGTAAGGGTATCTAAGTTCTGGAATGCAAGCCGACGGGGGACGCTGGCTCCGGCAGGGTCATGGCTCGCCGTTGCATGGCGGAGAATGCATTCAATAAACGGGTCAAACCAGCTGAATTGTAAATGAAGACGGAGTAGGTTTGGGCAATTTGCTGCGACCAGTGCCGTGAGTACTCTCGTATATAGCTTGTAGAGGTTCTCTCGAGGGTATTTTGGCGGCGGCGGCGTGCAAAAGATAGAAGACCATTTATCGACCAGCAAAAGAGCCCGCTCTGCGAAATGTTTTAATATGCCTAACTCTACGTCGCTAAGTGCCGTCCGGACCCAGTGGAGGTTTTCTCGTGAGAAACTAGTCAGGGCTTCGTCAAGCTCTTTGCTGTTTGGGTCATCCACGCTGGGCGGCTGCTCTGTCAAAACAAGATACCGCACGTATGTTGCAATCTCGGGGTTGGTGTACAGAGTGCGAAGGAAGCACCAGAGGCCTTTTATCTGGTTTTCTTCACCGTTGAATCTGTAGTGGGCGTATAGAAATGGCGTGAATGCCTGGTTCCAGTGTCTGTTGACACGGCATAGCTGATGGGGGACATTGACGAAGAAATTCGGATTTGTTGAAGGATCACATCCTACCAGTTGATATAGGATCATACGCAGGATTTCTGTAGGAAGTCGACCGGCGGCAGCATTGGTGACTTGAATACATGTTTCATTGTATTTAGTGTCTGTGGTTTGGTTCATATCGTGCTGGACTACGGAAGGAGATAAAGATTGAGACAAGTAGTGATTTGTAAAGGAATAAGAACAACTGTACATTTGAATAAAGAAATACTGAAAGTCTTTCTGGGTGCTCATTATTTAAACAGTAACAAGTGAATATCAGAAGGTGAGTATTCACTATTCTACTCTTGTATACCGACTACATTCACTGCATTCACATACTATCCTCCACTATCAATCAAATTGTATACCGGAAGAAAGTCGCATAATCCCCCCTCTCCCTCTCGGCCAACCTCTCAGCCTCCGAGTACTCCTCAGGTCGTTTATACTCCCGATCCCTCCTCGCATTCTCCCTCCGCAGGTACACAGTCATAATCGTGCACAGTATCGTACTCATCGTCAAACACCCAATCAGCGTGCCGTGCCCAACCCGATAATGCGGCTTATCCTGGGAGCGGTAGATGAAACTGGAGAGTACACCACCTAGATTCCCGCAGCCAACGTGCATGGCGATGCCGACACTGCGCTTGAATGAGCCCCCGATGTTGTTCCCGTTCCAGGCGACGCCTTGCGGGACGTTTGGGTAGATCCCGGTGGCGGCGAAGAATGTTCCTGCGTATTTGACGCCGTTGTTTGAGGAGGAGATTAGCATTATAAAGCCGATTATCCTGCTAAGTCAGTAGGTATTCGTTGATATTACTTGGGAGGGGGACATACGCAACAACATTGAAGAAAATCATCGACAGCCCACGCGAGCCCTGGCGATCTGCAAGGAATCCTCCACCGATACAGAATACACAGGCGACCACGTACGGAGGGACCGTCATGAGCTGGGCCTTCTCATTCTCATATCCCAGCGAGGAGACGATAGTCGGCAGGAAGAGCGAGAAGGAGTAGAGTGGTGTGTAGACCCCCACGGTGATAAACATATGCACCCAGATCTTCCAGTCCTTCACAGCATGCCAGAAGTACTTCATGTCGTATTCATCTGCGAGCGAGCTGCGGTCTTCTTCTAATCGACGCGCGACTTCGGCTTTCTCGGACGCTGTCAGGAATTTCGCTGTGTCGGGGTAGTCGTTCATGATGAAGAAGGCGACGATAGCTAATGCAGTTAGTATGGTTCAGTGATGTGTATAGACTGAAACTTACCAACGATAAACGTAACGAGACCTTCTATAATGAAGATCCAGGCCCAGCCCCCCTTACCACCTATGCCGTCCATCTCGCCGATACCTCGTGCAAGGAGGCCACCGAATGCACCAGCTGCTGTGGCAGCGGAGAAGAATATCGCCATTCGAAGACCGCATTCATGGCGTCTGTACCACATCGTTATGCTGTCATTATTAGTAACTTTCCCTAAGAGGATGGGGGATACATACTAGAAGGTTACCCCAGGGAAGAGACCACCCTCAGCGATACCCAATGCCGCTCGAGCAGCTAGTAGACCGGCATAGTTATGCACCAAGCCCATGAGAGAGCATACAATTCCCCATGCCAGCATAATTGTAGGGATCCAGAGGGCCGGTCGAGAGCGCTTCATCATGATGTTCGAGGGGATCTCGGCTGCGACGTAGAAGGGGAAGAATATAGCGAGGGCGACCTGATCTATCAGTACAGAACGCTTATTTATTTGGTGTTCATACATTGTAGTCGAGACCTGACATTCCCAGGTCATCTTCCAATCCAGCAAGACGTGCGTTTCCGATGTTGGTGCGGTCCAGGAAGCTCAGTCTGGAAAGTCAGTCAATGTATTAAAAAGGAGAGAAGGGCGTACAAGTAGAGAAATGCCAGCCATGGAATCAAGACCAGATCGATCTTGCGAATCAACTTCTTCGTGGCAGCTGGGTCGTAGGAATTGGATCCCCTTTCGAGCTCTTCGCTGCTTCCGCTGTCGAGAACCACTTTCTTGTCCTCCATTTTGTTTCACTTTTTGACAAAAGTAATCAAGTGGATATGAGACAGCTAGATGATGGGATTCCACTCTTATAAGCTCAACGGTCTGCTTCCCCGCCTCCGCAATATCAACTCCGTACCCAAAGGCCATACGGTGGATCTATCCCAGCTGCACCTATTAAAGCCAGAGATCTGTCATCAATCCAGCCGTCCAGCCCCTTGGCGCGCTCTGAGTGGTTATACTTAAGATTAGGCTCAAGGGAAGGAGCAGGAAAAGCACCCTGTTCACCACAATCAATGGAAAATGAAAGGCCTCATCCCCAATCCCCAATCCCAACAAATCACCACCGCCATTTCTTCCAAACACAAGCCCGCCAAGCTCAAACATTCTACCAGCCTGGCACGGCGCCCCGGATCCAAGAGCCCAAAACAGCCTGGCTGAACTCTGCTGTGCCGCTCCTAGCCAATTGACGCCGGCCCGGCCGTTCTAGATACCCTTGGCGTCTGGCTCGGCAATCTCACCTGCCGCGGGGATGACGAGGACGGTAGGATTATGGTGTAAGTACCTTATCACCGATCAGCTGTGGCTTGGTTCCAAGGCATTGAGTGTGCGAAAACGGGTATTCCCCCGAATTCCTTCCTTTGCTCCAGCGGGGACCCCGGACGGAGGGATTTGTATGACCTTGGCGCCGAGCTGAGCATATCTGGATTGGGTGGCGGCTAGCGAAAGTGGCGGGTTTGGTTTCCATTGTATTATTTCTTGGGATTTGTATGTTTGTTGATCTGGGTGATGAACTTGATTTAGTGGGGGAAGTTACTAGGCGGGATAACCATGGAGTGGACGAACCAAGTTGTAAATCGCACAAGAGCCTCTCCCCACCGCCATCTTCTAATCGAACCCCTCATTCTAATTGCCCCTAGTCTAATTGTCCCTTGGCGAGATGGTGACATCCTTGGCAGACCTGCAATTCCTGGGGTTCGTGCTTTCTGTGTTCCATAGCGCGGCCGAGAGTATTAACGACGGCCGACAAGTGCACAACCACGGCCGAGAACTGCGCATATGTATGGTACTGATTCGAGCTGAAGCGGTAGTATTTCCCTCTGATCACTTCTCGGCCAGGGTCTACAATTTTATCCGCGTTGCTTGGATGTTTGCGATGTTTGGTTGGAGCCAGCCATGACCTCTAGAAGCGAACCCAACTGCCAAGGCCACTATACAAGTATCAATATATAATCAGGAGTAGTATATACAGGGATCGGGAAGACTAAAGATAAGAAACAGGCGAGTGGTATCATTAAGAACGCCAAGACACGATCAACCCTTTGCCAGCAAAAGGGATAAAGACATAGAACACTCATCACCATCACCGACACGATGCAATGGAAACACATGCTTCATACGGGTCCTCGGCGTGCATATAACGAGCGACATCCTTGCGAAACTCCCGCATGAACTTCACGCAGTGGCCGGTGCGATACATCGGGCCGCGACAGGACACCTGCAGCGCATATTGGAACAACTGCGGGTTACCCTGGGAATTGTTGAACTTCTGGACCCTGTCGTCGACTCGCGCGAGATAGTGCACGCAGTTCAGGCACTCCCCGACCTCGTCTTCCGACATGATGGGGTCGGGCTTCGGCCGCGCGTTCATCAGAGCTGGGCGGGTTAGCGGTGGTTCTGGATCAGGGGGGAGCGAGAATACCATAGATGGATATTAGGAATATTACAGTGAGTATGGAGACGGTTCGGGATGGGAGTTTGGGTCTCATTGTGATGGGAGATGATTCAAGACAGTGGAAGCCCAAACAGACAGGGAGACGCGCCAGCTGGACTCAACTCGCGACTCTAACTACATCGGGCTAGTGTCGCGTCTTATTAATATCGGGACACTCTGTATAACCTCACTTTCGACAACTACGGAAATACAGCAGTCAAAGAAATCAACGAACAACTGAGACAAGTATACTTATCGGCGAGACAGTATGAACAATGGGGTTCCTGCATCGGTGTCGGTCGCTCCTTCCGCGTCGAGTTATTCCCATATATCAACACATCAACACATCCCCGTCTCCCTCTCACAACAATCGTCCCAATTACTCCATTATTCAGCTACTCAGCTTCTTCACTACGCTCTTTAATCCTATTTTTGATCGTTAATTTCGCCCCGATACTCCAAGCCACATATTTTCCTCTACCATCTTACCACCATGTTAAGTGTTATGCAAGGAGAGCCCGCGGACAGGTTCACCAGCTCTTCAAGAAATCGGGGGTGGAAACCCAGTCTTCATTATAACCCTCAAAATTATGAAGATTTCATGCAGGTCATTCGCCAGCTCCGCTCGAACAACGACCGTTTCGGCGAACTTGACAATAATTCAGCAACCGACAGCAAAGCTGACCCTGAACCTGCCGCCGAAGTCGTGCCTGAAACCGCCTGTGAAGACGTCCCAAATGTATCCTCTGCTGTCGACTCTGCGTCCGACCCTCCTGGTGCTGATCTTAGCCCTGATGGTAACTTCACCGAGTCTCACTATATGCACAGACTAATTTGTATCTAGACGACACCATGGTCTATGTTCCGGTGCCGCTCAGTCGTCTAGGGCTATCCCCTCGGCGTCAGCCTCTGGGCACGAAACCAGTCCCAATTTACGATGAAAAAACGGGTCTTGTTAAATCTTCTGTTGTCAATATAGTCCAATGGGTGGAGAAACACAACACACCGAATCCTGGCATCACCAGCGATGTTCCTGACGGGACACATCAGCCCCAGACGAGAAGTCCATGGAGAACTCCACCACGCACTCCCGAAGGATCCCCTGTTCGCAAGACTAGATTGCTTCCCAATAGTGGCAGTACCTCACCGGCCAAAGCCTCCGCCATTTCCAGTGGTTCTGACTTCAGTCACAAATCCCGGCCACAGGGGTCGTCGCCTCCCACTTCTCCGGCCTCCATACCCTCTCGTAAAGCGGAACCAGGTCCAAGTGAAGCTCGTGGGCGTGGGGGTCCCAGAAAGACGAAACAGCGACCAACGAATAAAGGAAAGGCCCGCGCATCCGAATCGACAAACAAAGTCAGCCCTCCGGCGTCTTTACTAGACCACGATCCAGTGCCCGATATACTCAGCGAAAGTATATCTACTCGTCTTGGGTTTAGGGTACGAGCGCCGTGTGACTTTACAGAGCCTCTGCCTGCAGCCGAAGCAAACCCGTTCGTCAATCACGAAGCTGTTCGTCATTTAAGGGACTTGTTGGAGGGGAGGAGACCGCCATCTGATCTGTATGTTGCAAAGGCCCTACCAGAGAGACCGCCGAAGAATATACCAAAGCCTGCGGTAGACAGTGTGCCAAATGGTGTGTCCAATGGCTTGCCAGAAGGCTACCATGAGGGTCTACCAGTATCTATCCCTGACCAGTCCAACCCGCCACCGTGGGAGAATGCCTTTTTGCCAGGCAAGGTAAATCCGCCAAAGCCCCCAGCGCCGACAAAGGTATCCTCGTCTTCGAACCAGGACGAGTTCTTTGACGCTCCGGCTGTAAAACCGCCATCGTCATCGCCGACGTGGGCCACGGTGTCGGACGACTCAGGACGCAAGAAGGCGTATTTACCACAAGGGACTTTTGCCCATCCTTTGTCTCCAGCTCCGGATCCCGAGGCTGAGAAACATACTGTCC
This sequence comes from Aspergillus sp. S2111Y, assembly GCA_023625095.1. Taxonomy (NCBI): domain Eukaryota; kingdom Fungi; phylum Ascomycota; class Eurotiomycetes; order Eurotiales; family Aspergillaceae; genus Aspergillus; species Aspergillus sp. S2111Y. Next base: position 637,856 of record JAMABB010000013.1, read on the forward strand.
CTTCCACTCCGAACTTCCTCGAGCCTCCGAAAAGCAATCAAATCGTCAGGGGAACTGTAAGCCTAGGGAGCTGTTCTTTATGCGCACGTCCCCTAGACGAACTGCACTATTCGCGCTGGGAGCAGGATGATGGGCCAGAAAAAGACGAACAGACCCAGACTACGTTGGCTGAGGTGGGAGGGCGAGGCCCGATATTCTGGACACGGCGCCACAGATATGGCCATGATGACCCGGTGATCTCCAGCTGTGTAAAGTGTTCAAGCACTTGGCACAGGCAATGTACTGAGCGTTATATGAAAGTTCAGGGACGCGATTGCAAGAAACCTAAATGCCCAGGATGTGGCGATCTGTGGCTTTGATTTGGTGGTGTGTACTGTAGTTAGTGTTTATCGTTTGTAACTAGTAGTACAATTTGGCATAGGTATTATTACAAGGATCGTTGTTGGCTTTCTAAACTCTGCTGGTTCAGTTTGAGCATCGTTAGCCTGTGATCCCTGCACTGTGTCCGTGTCTCCGTGTACTGCCCCTCCATGCACAGCCCCAGTCTCACCCTTTCTAAGCCCAACTGTCCTCACTTCTAGACAGCATCAAAATGCCAAACGATCCTATCCTCATTGTCGGTGCGGGCATTATAGGCCTTGTACTCGGCCAAGCCCTCAAAAAGGTCCACCCCAGTTCCATCAGTTCCATCCAACCAACTAACCAACCCCCCTCAGCGAAACATCCCATTCAAGATCTACGAACGCGACCCCTCCCTCGCAAGCCGTCCCCAAGGCTGGGCCATAACTCTGCACTGGGCTCTTCAATACCTGCCCGCCCTCCTCCCCGCGGAAACCCTAAACGCAATCGAAGACGGCCAGGTTGACCCGGAGGTAGCAAAGAATGACACGGGCAATTTCCTCTTCCTCGACCTCAGCACAGGCGACGTGAAATGGCGCATCCCGCCGAATAAACGGTGGAGGGTGAATCGCGAGAAACTGCGCAGGGCGCTTCTGTTAGGGATCGAGGAGAACGTCGAGTGGGGTGTTAGGGTTGAAGGCGTGCACATTGCAGACGAGGCAGCAGGAGCAGAAGCACGCCTTATCTATAGCAGACGCAGCAAGCCCGATACCACTGCGGATGAAAAATCAGGTATAAAGGAAGAAAGCCCCCCCGGCAAACTCATAATCGGCACCGAGGGCGCACGCTCCACAATCCGGCAGTTCCTCTGTCCGACGACATACAAGAATACTCATCTCCCTGCGCGATTCACGGGCGTGATTGCACCCATGACAGCCGAGAAGATTGCGCCGCTGCGCGCGATGGACCCCCTGCTCTTCAAGGGCTGTCATCCTGAAACGGGTGTGTTTCTGTGGTTTTCCATGCTTGAGCCGCCGACCGAGGACAGCGGGGGGAAATACAAAGTCCAGATCGGTCTCTCGTGGATGGTGAAATCCCCCGCCGATGAAGTTCCAGAGTCGAATGCGGACAGGCTGGCGAATATGAAGCGCCGGGCTGAAGGGTTCGTCCCCTTCCTTTATGACGCTGTCCAGCGTATACCGGAGGGTACGGAGGTCGTGGAGGTTACCCTGGCGGATTGGGAATGTGAGGCTTCGGCCTGGGATAATAGGGGAGGAAAGGTTACCCTTGCTGGGGACGCGGCGCATGCGATGACTATGTGTATGTCTCTCTCTTTGCCTTTTAGGGCTTGTTGGTATGGATGCTAACCGGTGTAGATCGCGGGGAGGCGTGCAACCACGGTATTCTCGATGCAGTACATCTTGTCGAAGCTATTGAGAAGATCCATACTGGCGGAAACTCCAAAGATGCAATAGATGAGTACGAAGCTGAGATGCGGAAGCGAGGACAGGCCGCTGTGCTGCTGAGTCGACAGGCCTGTCTGGATGCCCATGATTGGGAATCGCTTAATGAGAACTCTGCTATTTTGAAGAAGAGGCAGCTGGACTAGCTATAGCTATACTCCCCTATATAAATATCTCTCTATCTACAACACTGGTGAATAAGTATACAATGAATAAAGGAGAATGAATAAGAAGGGAAGGCGACACAAGAAAGATATAACCAAGGAATGAACGTCGAAATGCCAATTGAACATTCTTATCAGCATCAACAAGTTAACGTAATAAAACAGGAGCTTCAGTCTAAAGCAGAGCGCCTAGGACAGCAACAGCGACACCACCAGCACCAACCTGGAGACGACCAGCACCAGAGCTTCCAGTCTCGCTGGCCGCAGAGCCAGAGCCAGACCCAGTAGCAGTAACAGTGCCCGTCCCCGCAGTGCCAGCCTGGCTCATCATCGAACTACAAGTGCCCGTCGGATCAGTAGTGGAAGTCCTACTCGCCGACCCACTAAAGTCACAAGCCGACGCAGCGCCCTGCTCGCTGTAATACTTGTTCAGCGCCCAGTTAAGCTGCTGCTTAGGCTGGCACATGCCGTACGCGCCATAGGAGCCCGTGGTGCCGTTCGCAGAGACACCGGTGCACTCGGTCATCCCGCAGACGACGGAGAAGAGGTCCGCGTAGTCGGCGGACTTGACGGAGGAGTCGACGACGCAGGCGTTTGCGGCATCCATGCAGCTGCACAGGTCTGTGTTTGGGCTTGGGGGGAGAGGGGAGGCGGTTGCGAGCCAGGTTCCGGAGCTCACGGGGGGGCAGGACTGTAGGGCTGTGTTGGTTGGTGTGTAGGAGGCTTTGTTTGTGCCGGTTGCTGAGACGGCGTTGATTTGGCTGGAGTAGTAGCTGTAGTCGGCGAGCTTGGAGACGCTGGTGCTGTCGACGACGGAGACGAGACCTAACTCGTTAGCATATCCATAATACATTGTGTAGAGAGACAGGGGTACCATAATCATTCGCCTCCTGGAAGTACATATAGACAATACCCCCAGACCAAACATCATTCATCTGACTCCCAAACAACGCATCAATCTCGGTAAACTTCCTCGGCGTAACCTCATTGCATCCATACTCCGCAAAGAAGACAGGAACCGAATAGTCCTTGAACTCCTCCGTGCGGTCCTCATACCCACTCGCACTATAACTACTATCCCCACACCAGGAATAGATATTATACCCCCAGAAATCAATCCCATCCTCTTCCTCCCCGCAATTAAAGTAATCTGCCATCGCCTCGCGGATACTCTTATCGTCGTTCGTGGCATATCCCACACCCAGACCAGAGCGGTAGTTCTTACTCTTGATATAAGCCTTCGTATCACGCACCGCAGCCTTCACAAAGGCACTCGCGTCCGTCGTGGCAACCGTATTCGACACTTCATTGCCCGCAAAGAATCCCAGCGTATTAGCATACCCAGCCATCTCATCAATGACGCTCGTGTACCGGGTATAAAGCGCCGTTTCCCAGCGCGGATCGTCCCGGTTGATACTGTCCGATGGGTCTGAGAGATCGGCGATAACGTAGATCCCTGCGTCGGCCAGCAGCGACATGCACTCCTCGTGGTCGGCCGTTGGGTCGATGGCGTACACGCGGATGGTGTTGGTGTTCAGGTCCTGCAGGATGGGCACGTCGCGCTTGCAGGCGGTTGAGTCGGACAGCGGGTCTTTGTAGTCTGTGTCAGAGGTGGATGAGGTGCTGTTTGTGGAGTAGTCCTCTGCTAGGGTCAGTGCTGGATATCGAGTTGGTTTGGGTTTATTGTGGGCGTACGTTGGTATGCGACACCGCGGATGTAGCTGGTATATACCATGTTAGTGGTGATCCGGGTATTAGGATGAGTTGATGGACATACAATTGGGTGTTGTTGCTGGAGTAGAAGAATTTGGAGCCCTAATCTGCATCAGCATAGACCTTTATACACTATTCAATATTGGTACCTTGATGACAATAGGGTCGACATCTGCCACAGCCTGGCCGACAAGGGCGGCGGCAGCAGCGAGCGCGAGCTTCATGTTGGTATTGGTAACGAACGGTAGTCTTCAGACGATTTATTAAGCATCTCTTTAACAACGCCAGGCAGGCGACGAATAGATACATATATAATGTATAATATAAGGCGCCGCTGACGCGTCCCGACCCCATGCCACAAGGGCAGTTAAACCCGAGTGGACCAGCGCAGCAATCTCCGAGGACTCTATTTCGGGATCATATCATGTAAAGAGAGGCATTAGAACTGGAGTGGACTGCACTGGAGTCTGGGACTAAGACTAGGACTAAGCCTAAGGTATATTAAACTAAACCATCCGTAAAACCGAGCGACATAACGAGCCAAACAGAAAGCAGAAGCGGAGGGAAAGGACAGTCTAGTGGAACCGAACAATAAATAGCATGTAGGTAAATCGGAGTCTAAGACGGCTCCACAGCTTTTCATCAAATTCAAAACCATCAATTATAATTCATTTCAGAATTCATGCGAGACGCTGGGGTCGTCGTGCATTAATTGCCGCCTCGAAGCCTCGGATGGTGTCCAGGGGGCGCTCCAGTCGGGGACGAGTTGGGTTCGACCGGTCTGGGTCGCCTTATCCAGTCCGTCAGCAGCAGTCAAGGATTTTGCGGAGGGGAGCACATACTGATCACCTTGCCTTGTCGGTCGACGTGTTGTATATCGCTGAGCGACATGGACGGGACTTCACCGGGAACTAAGGTACGCGGTTAGGAGTTATTCCACTGTTTCAGAGACCACCCAGGGGACGTACCGAGCTCGTCGGACTTTCCGGAAATCGAGTTCTGGGAAATCTTAGTGGTGTCGCTCTGGCTGGACCCAGACGACGCTAGAGAAGGCGGCATTTTGTCGGTGGACTGTAATCTGTCACAGCAGGTGGCTTCTCTGGTGTCTCTTGTCTGAAATCTGGACGGCCATCACAACGAGCATAAGCCAGCAGGATATAAGTCCCAGGTCCAAGACCACCTTCTGATCGCGACATGGCAGGCCGTCTGCATCGGGGGCGATCCATGCGACTGACGCGGCCGGAACAGGCACGAGCAGCGTCCGTTGGTTCGACTCGGCCGGCGAGCGCCAAGCTTCGACTAATGCAGCGACAAGAGGCTTAGCCGACGATGTGTGCCCAATGACGATTATCAGCTGGGGGCCGCCGCGCAAGCAATGACCAAGCCAGAAGATAATGCAACCATTATGGCTAGTCTAGGCAGCCATATTCAACATGGATCGGCAGTCGGCGTTGTTGCACCGATGCATTGTTGGCCATCCGGATTAGGGAAACGGACGCACACGGATGAATACGCGGCTGGAATGTGCAGGTGCCAGGAACAGCACCGGAAATAGAAAGCGCCACAACAAGCAGACCCGACATCATTTTGAGGTGAATGTCACCACAATCGCGCCTTCGTGCCCATGGCTAGTTGTGGGTGGCGGGGTGTGTGGGCGTTGTGGTGTTGTGGTGATGTTGTAGCATCCCCACCCATCAGGAAATCATCACAGTCTTATTGTCAATCGCCAGCGCCCGTTGGCTTGTTCGAAATCGCAAGCGTTCCCATCGACATCGAAATATGATCTAACCAGTCCAACGCCCGATCATCTCCCGCGAATGGGCCTTCGATGGTGGCGTTCGGTACCGGAACACGGCACCAAGCACCTACTTCCTCGCTGCGACCGTCAACGCCAATGCGCTTCTTATCTGCCTCGAGCAACACAAGAAGCTGGTCAAGCAGCGCGACGCCGGCACTCAACCCCTGAAGGCACCGACCGACAACAGCCCGGACATGCTCGATCTCCCGTCGTCCACCGGGGTCGCTCTTCTTTTCCTCCATCTCACTTATCTCATCCTCCCCAGACGCCGACGCAAGCTGGCGCTGTAGATTTCGCTGGATTTCTCGACTCCTCTTTATCCGTTCAATCAGTTCCTCTCTTGACACGTCACCAGCGTCCTTTTCGCCTGCAATGACAGCCGTGGCATCAGCCCAAAGTCCCGGCCCCAGACTAATCTCGTTAAACACCAAATCCAGAACCCTCCCAATCCAGCTCCCCTTCCCAGCCCGAAACTCAAGCGCACTCGCCTCCTCATTCGTCTCGCGCCAGTTATCTCCACCGAGGAACGAGGACTCCCGACGCACAAACGCATCGGCGAGCAAAAATGACCGGATGGTCACCAACATCGTCCTCGCAAATCCGGTTGCATGAACCCCGGCCCCCCGTAGCTTTATCAACCTGCCAATCCCCCCGCTATGAACGAGCCACGAGTGCGGCGTCAGCGGATCCAACATCTCAAACACAGCAAGCATAATCGCCGTCGCTAGTGTAACATCTGCCGTCCTCGATTTCGGGTTCGCGATTAAGCGCGCCAGAGAGCGCAGTGCGCCGCCATATGCGTAGCGGCTGTGGTCGATTATGGATGCGTCGTCGTGCTTTACGCCTAAATACCACAGGTTGAGCACGCGCATTGCGCGCTCGACTGGCTCGGTTTGCGCGAGCTGGTGGTGGCGGATGAACTCGAGCCAGTTTGGGTCGAGGCGCGGTGCGAAGTGGGTGAAGGTTAGCGGGAAGGTAGTCATGATCACGTATTCGAAGACTTCTTTTGCTTGCAGGTCGAGCGCTTGGCGGGTGAGATTGGGCACGAGCGATGAGTCGATTGGTGTGCTTGCGCGGGAGCGGGCGCGGACTAGGCAGGTAGAGGAAGAGGACGAACTGGAGGACGGATTTGCTTTATCGGGGTTTTCGAATGCTCGCGCGTCGACGAAGTCGCTCGTGCTGGGGGTTCGGTTGTAAAACTTCAGGACCTTGCGGTAGCCCGGGCAGCGGACCCCGCGTGTTTGACAGCGGACGCATTCTGGGTGGGTGCGATCACACTAACTTGTCAGTACGGACGAGAACTGTCTTGACAGGCAAGGACGAGAGAGTGGAGGTAAGACAGGAGTTGAGGGGCTCACTTTGACGCGACGCTGAAGACACTCGCGACAGCTGCTGCTGCGCGGGATGCCAACCATCGAGTGTGGGACCGCCGGCCAGGATGCGGTTGTGAAGGTACGTGACAACTGGCAACAGGTCACAGAAATCCGGGGGAATCAAGTCAGGGATGAACCATGGCGTAAAACCCCGCTGGGCAGAAGCGAGGGGTGGAAGAGGCCACACTCAGCCTCTGAATACGAGGCCACTAGATCGACTCGCCAAGCCTGCTTGTCCAACAGGCATCAACTTCATCATGGACGTACACCGTAGTATACACCATGTAGGTAGGGAGTGTTCTCCAGAGTAGAGGGGTAATGATGTAACCTGTCTCACTCCTTGCAGCCGCTGTCAAAGCACAGTGGGCGAGGAAAGTGCCAGTATGCTACACGAGGCATGACCCGTTCCCAACGCCAGCGACCGTTTTTTCTTTTGTAGAGAGTAGGACGCCTGGAGGTCCTTCTCGAACAGGAAAGAGCTTAAGCGCCCGGCGACCAGACGGTGTCAGTCCAGGCCAGCATCGTTCGTTGTCAGTCTGCCACTGCTTCTCCGCGCGAACATTCGAATCACAATCCCAGTCGAGTTCCCGTCTCAATTCGGCGGACTAAGAATACCGTCAAGGGCGCTGTCAAACTGAGGACGAGGGTGGTACTTTTGCTGCATCCGAAACTGTCGTGGTGCATTAGTCCAACTCGCGGCGGTCGCGGCAATCAAGATGACACCAGTGACTTATCCAGATCTGCCAGGGTCCAATGTTAGCTGTGTGGGAAAAGAGTCACAGAGAGTTTCAGGGAAAAGGTACTAAAGTTTATCAAGTGGTCAACGTACTTCTGCTGGGTCACTGGTAAATCTCCCGCTCGATCGTCGCGGTGCATTCCGCGTTGATTGCGGAGGCATCGGCGATGATTCTGGATGATTCGAGGATCAGAGATCTCATGAGCATGCGGAGAGCAGACGAATGTGACGAGTCAATCCGGCTCTGACTCGAATTCGGGTGCAGTTCTCCGTATTGTGTTGCTCTCGGTTGTAAGGAGGAAAGTTGTACAATGATGGTTGACGTCGATCAGTTGATTGACAGTTGATTGACAGGTGGGCTCTGCTGCAGATTCTCCATCTTCTCTAGGCTTAATCCAGCAATAACACTCAGCATTGAAAGCGGCGCAGTCAACGTGCATTCGGAGGAACAACTCGAAAGGACTAGACTCTGTCCCTAACGGCCGGCCTGCATGGGCTGATACTGAGACTTAAGGCTGCTGGCTGCAATGTCGCCCTTTGTTCTTCTTCCCTGCGCTCTTCTCTCCCCCCGACGTCTTCTCATCAACACCAGGGCATTGATTGTCTTCATCTACACTGTCATTGTTTGTCACAGTTTGCCGGTCGGATCAAAATGGGGGACCAGCACATCGAGCCCGACGTTCGTTTACCTTTCGCATCGCGCTGCCCTCGCTAACACAACACAGACCTTCAGTGACAAGGATTCCAGCTACCAGGGATCGTGAGTGCTACGGTCCATCCATCGACCATCGCTAACTCTCGCAGGCTGGGCGAGGCCAGTTACACAACCAGTATCACCTCGAGTGCGATGAACTACACGTACGTTTGGCCATTCTCTTGCCACTAACGGTGCTGACGGTTCCAGTTATGAGGTACTTTTGCAGAAGTGCCCCTAAAACCAGTCGCTAAATCCTACAGAACGGCCGCCGATACCATTCATACCACGAGGGAGAATACGTCCTGGTATGCACCTTGTCACCTCGCCAAATACCCGACTGACAGACCAGCCCAACGATGAACAAGAACAAGACCGACTTGACCTGGTCAGTGCACCATCGATTACCGTGAGCGAAATTAACCGCAGCAGAGCCACCACATCTATCGCATGCTATTGAAAGGCGAACTCTCCCTCGCACCCATCAAGAACCCCTCGCGCGTGTTGGACATCGGAACAGGAACGGGACTCTGGGCGATTGACTTTGCAGAGTGAGACCTCCCTGCCATGGGAAATCTTCGCTAACACGCTGCAGTGAGCATCCCGCATCAGAAGTTATAGGAAACGACCTCAGCCCTATCCAGCCCTCATGGTAAGCTTGACAATTATACAATATAATGCAAACTGAGGACGCACAGGATACCCCCAAACTGCCGTTTCGAGGTCGACGACTTCGAGCAAGTCTGGTCCTACAACCAACCCTTCGACTTCATCCACGGCCGCGAGCTCGAAGGTTTCATCCGCGACCACGACCACGTCTTCCGCGAGGCCTTCCGCAACCTGAAGCCAGGAGGTTACTTTGAGATTGCGTCGATGGCCGTGAACGTTTTCTCCGACGACGGTACACATCTCAAGGCCGTGAACTTGATGGAAGGCGTCAAAAACATCCACCTAGCGTCGAAGAAGTTCGGCAAGGACATGAACACTACGTCGACGTGGAAGAGCCGGTTAGAGCAGGCAGGGTTCGTCAATGTCGTGGACAAGACCTACAAGGTGATTCCCACTGACGCATGGTCCACAACGCATCTATTAACAAGACACAATAGCTCCCGCAAAGCCCCTGGGCCAAAGACCCCAAAATGAAAGAACTCGGTCGCTACCACCAAGTCAACGTATTCGAGGCCTTCCAGCCATATTGCTACGCACTGTTCACTCGGGTTCTCGGCTGGGAGCAGGCCGAGATAGAGAGCCTAATTGCAGGAATGCGCAAGGAGTTGAAGGACTTGTCGATCCACCCGTACACCAATGTGCATGTTGTTTATGGGCAGAAACCGCTTGATGCGACAGCCTGATGGCGGTGGCGGTCATTGTGACTAGTGGCTACGATTTGATGCTATTTCAAGAATACCAGAGTTGCTCATGCCTTAGCAGTAAGGGGATGCGGCGTTGTTGCAATCATTTTACAACTCTAAATTCATAACCCAGGGTCCCTGTTTCAAATCTGCGGGTTTATTTCGGTTGAGATCTCCCTCACTTGTGTACCCACACTTGCAATGAGATGGCTAACTTATCCGCATCTTCCTTGCTACCTATATTACCTATATTACCTACGTTACCTGGTCTCTGTTTCTGGGCATAGTTGTGTTTCAGAATAAGATGTCAATCTCGGCAACTGATTTCCATCAATTGGCAAGGTGGCCGAGCGGTCTAAGGCGCGCGGTTAAGGCTTCCTAACTCGGATCCCTCTCTTGATCTCATCAAGTTTCCGCGTCATTAATTTGGCGTGGGTTCGAATCCCACCCTTGTCATTTTTTTCCTTCATTATTTTTTTATCCCTCTTGACAGTACGGGATTTTGTAGGTTTCACGGTATTTCTTTTGGTTTCTTTCATGGTTGCTTTTGCTTTTCATGATCTATCTTGATTATCAGTGAGTATTGGACAGTTAAACCGTTTTGTCGTGTTTCAAGTTTGTTTTGTTCTTCTGCCGTTAAAATATATATCTTCCACTACCTCATAGCTTTAAGTACCATTGAGCACTCCAGGACCATCCAAGTTCCTACCATTAGCATGTACTAATTAGATATTCCCATTTGCAGAAACTAATACAGGAGACCTAACCAAACCCTAACTTGAACAGTATCAAGACTTTCGAGGCCCAAAAGCTAATCCGGACATTATCTCTGTGAAAGACGCCTAACAATCACTAGTGGGGTTTTTGGTCGAATGGTATTTCGATAACCTCGTGGTACGATCTATCATTTATTGATGGCCTATGGCTGACTTGCGCAAAGAGAATGACGATAGTACTACGAGGATATCCATGGCCGGTAACAATGTGGATGTGCAAGTCCATCTCCCATCCGTTGGCTTAGGGCTTCGTTGTCACGTATCAAGCTTCGGATCGCATCCTTTGCTCCTCAACCGGACACACCGACGCAGACCTCGTATTCAGAGGCCTAATCCATGCAACAGATCCAACGCAAGAAATGTACTGATCAGCCTTACGTAGCAGAAATGCAGATCAGACCCACCGAGATCGAGACTGACTCGCCAAACTCCCACAGCACCTAAATGTTAGATATTGTTTGGCGAGATTGAGAACCAGCACCTCGACCTGCGTAATACGTGTGTTCGCTACTGCTCATGCTGTCAAACCTGTTTCTGTATCTGGGGAAATGTCCTGACAATGCAAGGGCGCCGAGGCAGCCGGACAACTTGACAAGTCTACAGTCTTAGTTCCTCGTATTCTTGATAGCCTTTCTCCACTCTTCCTGGCATCGATATTCAATTCACCAATCCATATTCTGTCAACCAGCCACGAGGAACTACAGGGAGTGGCATCAAGAAACCAGATCACTGATATCTTGGCTCACAAGCCCGGAGAGAGATCCAATCTTGTAGCTGCGAGATATGATACCCAGATCCAAATCCCGAGTAGACTGGCGGTGAACCAGAATGCCATATCATATGCAGTGGAACAAGCAAAAGATCCACACAAGTGCATGATGGAATTCCTTGATGAGCATCTCCCCGAGCATTCCGGGCCCCTCCACCTGTTCCCTGCTTCCAATTTTTGTTCCATGGAATTCCCCCTCAGAAAGTTCATGTGAAACTGAAACCATCTTCGGAATATCCATACTACTGCTCGTTCTCGAAGAAAGCACAAAAGCATGGCAGTTATCCGACCAAGACACACCGTCGACGCACCGGCAACAAACCTCCTCTCGTATATCTTCGACTCGTCATACAAGAACGAAAATGAAGGCGCGTGGCCAGAATCAGAGCCTCTCCTGGTCCCACCATCATCATCATCAACACAAGAAACTAGTACAGTCCCAGGATACACAATAGCGCAAATCGCGTCCCTGACTAAGCGCATCGGCAACAGCCTACACCAGCTCGGAACATCAGGAAAACGAGTAATGGTATACGGCGACGCGAATATCCATTTCCCGCTTGCTGTCCTAGGTGTTATTGCCTCCGGGGCAGCATGCAATATCCTCCCGCCCTGCCCGGTGTATTATCTGGTTGAGCGGTTGCGGCAGATAGAGTGTGATACTGTGCTCTTTGCGCCAGGGGATATTGATATTGTTCGCACCGCAGCAAAAGAGCTAGGAATTCCGAGAGAGAGACTGTTTGTTGTCGATGAAGCCCTAACTGGCAATGGGGACTATGACTATGAGACTTGCGGCGTCAACCACTGGAGTTCCCTCCTCGATACGCCAGGGGGAGATACATACACATGGCCCAATCTCTCACCAAGCGAGTCGAAATCAACAACTGCCCTGCTGCTGTATACATCCGGGTACACCCCCAAACCCCGGACTGTCCCACCCCTTAGAGAATAGACCTGTAAATACTAAGGAGTCAAAGAACAACAGGCGCATCCAAGCTCGCCGAGCGCACGCACTACTCTCTCATCGGCAACATCCTCGCAACGCTGCACCACTACACCCTCCGCGCGCGCCTCCGCGAAACAGTCTTCTGCAACTACAAATTCTGCGGCATGGGCTTTCTCATTCTCGGACTGCTAGTCCCGCTGAAGGCGCGGTATAATACTGTCTTCCCTTTCCCTTTAGAACCTAGTACCGGCACGCGGACGTTTGTGGACACGATTAAACGGCGGAATCCGACGTGGGTTATGGCGCCGAAGCATCTAATGCGGGAGACGCTGGCGATGCAGGACGTCACCAGAGAGGACCTGCGGAGTGTACAGCATGTTCTTACGGGCGGGGCGATTATCCCGTGGGAGCTTGTGGATGAGTGGCAGGGGCGGTTTGGGAGCCAGGTGCAGAGTACGTATGGGATGACTGAGTATGTATAACTCGACCTCACCTTTGGACTGAGATTGCTGATGTACGGAAAACGACAACAGAGCGGGCTTCTACACCATCCCTGACCCGACGACACCGGTTGAGGACGCCACAACGGGGGTTTTGCTTCCAAGCGTGGAAGCCAAGATCGTTGACGAGGACGGTAATCTACTACCCCGGAACGAGAAGGGGAATGTCTACACCCGGACGCCATTTGTCATGAAGGGGTACCTCAAGGACCCGGTGAATACGGCAGAGACGATCGTGGAGGACGGATGGATTAGGACAGGGGATATTGGGTGGGTTGATGAAGGGGGGAGGTTCTATATTGTTGGACGGCGCAAGGTATGTCTTTACTCTACCAACTTGTGTCGTGGGTGACGCTGACGCTGACGGATACAGGATCTGTTCAAAATCAAAGGCAGCAATGTCACAGCAGCCGAGATCGAGACGGCGATATTGCGGAATCCAGAGATTAAGGATGTGGCTGTTATCCCTGTCGTCCTGTAAGACTGTAGCTCTTCCCTACCCAGCCCAGCGACTAATATAAAATGTTTCATGCAGACCCGGAGACGAGGAACCAGCTCCACGGGGTTACATTGTCAAGAGAGAAGACTCCACATTAACAGAGGACGAACTGATATCATGGATGCAGCGGGAACTGCCTCCGCACATGCAACTGGTCGCGGGGGCTGCATTCATTGATGCGATTCCCATTTCCAGCGTGAGTTGGCAATACTTCTGAGACTGGAATGCTACTGACAGATGATCAGGTCGGGAATAGCAAGGTTGACCGCCAGAGACTGTGTGATCTTGCAGCGAGGGAGTTGCAGATAGTGAATTAGGAGGCCGTAGCTTTACAATATGGTATACCGTATGTTGGCAGGTCTACTGCGTACGTCCTTCTCGCCTTGACCAAGGGCTTAGCCGAATGATCCATTCGTCCGAATGAAGGTCATTCTGGGCCTACATCGCCCCTGTCCGTTAGTAGTTACCCCTTGGGATTGAGTCGTGTGTATAAGTCTTGTAAGACTCACCGGTGGCGAGTCCACCGCACAGTCCTCCTCTCCACAGCTGCCAGGTTTATTGAAGGTTCTGGATCGACGTCGAATCGGATATATCCGCGGTCGCAACGGTTGAGCATCTTTGATATCTGATGAATGCCTTTATAAATGTATCCCGGTATGCTCATCCGAGCCCTACGCCGACACGTCCATTGCAACCAACGTAATTATCGTCCAGCATAAACCGGAGTTAATAGAGCCATCTCCTCCTGAATAGAGCGAGGCTGTCATCGCTAGACCGCTAGACTGCTAGTGCTAGTGGTCCCAGTAATAGTGGAGAAGACAAGGCTGTTTCAGGCCAAATTGAAGGATTCCCCGAATATCCACAGTGGAGAGAGATTTCGGTATTTTCGTCTTTCACATGCAGGATATCGGGGGCCTAAGGAATGAAGGATTTAAAGTTACTTTAATCACTGTATATTCATTATTCAATCGATGGTCATTCGTGGTGTTTAACACTGCAGAGTGTAGAACTATATACCATGTGGATACTCAGTATGCAAGAGCCAAAGAGCCAAAGAGTAAAGTAGACCTCATGAAACGTTCTGTATTATATAGTTAATTAGATTATACATGGCCTCTCCCATTCGGCGACCAGGCATCCGACCTGGTCTGCGTCACCTCAAATGTCCGATGAATCCCCCCCATCCCCTGCTCAGCACTCGACCTCCCTGCCCCTATTATCGAATTGCCCCTGACCTGGCCTCTGTGCTGCTGCTGCTGCTCCGACGTGAGCCTCTCCTCACTGCTATTATCGCTATCCCCACGCCACCGCGTGCCCAACCCCCCATCCCCATCTTCATCAGAATCCCGCCTCGTCTGGATCGTCGTCACCGTCGTAGCCAGCTTATCCGGCCTTAAGCGATCCGCGCCCGCATCATCCAGCGAGCCCAGCGGGAATGGGCGCTCGTGGTTCGGGATTCCGAGTCCGCCGGGTCGCCGGGACCCAGAGCGTGCTGAGCGCCCGGGGAAGGGCGATTGGTTGTAGCTGGGGTCGTTTGTAGAGCCCATCCAGTGTCGGAGGAGTGGGCGCAGGGTTGCGAGACTTCCGGCTGTGATGCCCAGGCCGGCTTCGATGTTGGACCAGATGGCGATGTCGACGGTTGCATCTGTGGATTTGTTAGCTCCAGGAATGATAAGTATGAGGGACATGGACGTACAGAGGAAATCAGGATCGCGGAATGTCTTGACGAATGGAATACGGACGATGACGGCGGACGAAGCACTAATTGAATCAGTCAAGCGAACTACCAGGAAGAGAGATAGACATACATGCAGGCCATGCCCAGAATACCAACAACAGCGACCTTGGTATTCCTGCGCATATGCAGCTTGCGCACGATGAAGATCGGCAGAATGCCAACAGTAAAGTCCGTCAACGCCGCAATGGCACTGTAGACGTAGGTCATTGTAATGACAATCTCGATGCTGATGCAGGTGCCCTCGATACTCGGGTCCATGGCCGTGCGCGTCCAGAAGTACTCGAGCGGCTTGCACTGCAGCAGCATGATGAACATGAACAGCAGGCCCGTCAGCACGGTGAGGGCCATGACGGTCGAGAGGATCCAGAAATGCAGGCGCTTGACGGCGATGCGCATCAGGAAGATGCAGACTGAGATCTTGCACGCGATGGACGCGAAGCAGTAGGCGATTTCACACAGCCACCAGTACTGTTCTGTTAGTTTGGTCATTAAAGTTAGATAGAGATAAGTCGTACCTCCATCGCTGTTACGCGCTGATGGGCTGTGAGCACGGCGAATCTGTGCCCTGTGCCGTACCGGGCGCCCCCGATCATGCACCCAGAGAACATAAGATAGCATATCTAAGAGATATTAGCATCGGATGTGCCGGATTGATGGGAATGGCAGAGTAAATACCATTGCAATGACCATCGTTGCATCGTCCCACCCAAAGGCCTTGATGAGGAAGCCCCGAACATAAATACGCAGCAGGACAGCCACGCAGGCTATCGACATGAAGACAGAAGCAACCGCCGTGACAGCCGTCGCGCGACGGGCTCCATCGCTATCGTCCATTCTTTCGACAGCGGGAGTTCATGACATGGCAGGACATCAAGAGAACCGGGGGGGGCGGATGCTATATAACGGCGTGCAAGCCGTAAGGGCGTTAAGTGTCAAAAGTCAAAACCCAAGTGCCCACGAGCAGCGAACCGAGGAAAATAGTCAAAGCTAATTGCAGATGAACCACTCGACAGCCTCTGCAGTGTTTCCGGATGCAGTTTAAAGCGATAGCAAGTGGTGGTGATCGCTTTAATGACACGGCACAGCGACCGCCACAGCAGGCGCCAGACGGCAGCTTTATTCAAGAACTATTGGCGACAGACACTGATAGACTCGGGCTGCCCCAGATGTGCCATTCTTCAGGCAATTGGCCTGTGGATCGCACGCGTTGCTGTTCGCCCTGATTAGCCTGCGCCGGTCCACTTGGTGCTGGCGGCTCGTGTTTCCAGTTCCCACTGCAAAAGAACAGGACTGGACAGTGGACGCAGTGGACTGAGGACTCTCTGGACTCCGCTTCGGCTGCTGACGAGCAGGACAGTGCCGAATTTTATTTGACAGTCTGATTGCGAAGATCGAGAAAGTTTGTCGCCCAATCTGCCCCCAAGATCTGCGAGCGCTATCTGATCGCGATCGTTGGAGCAGCAGCGTCTTTCGAGTTTCGAGTTTCAGCGTCGGCACGCAGTCTGGCTCGAGATCTTGCAAGACGTATCTGGAGCTGGTTCATCTCACGCCCGAACCACGGTTGAGTGAAATGGCAATCACCGTGCGCCGGAGTCTATCCCCGAGAGGGTTCTCGACCGAGCAGGGCCAGCCAGGACACTAAACGGCGTTGGGAAGTTGAAGGCTAGCTGCTCCACTCTCTGTCAATGCCATTGACTCGGAATTTAGTCGGAAATCAGGTTATTTAACCCTGTCTCGCGGATCATCGCAGACGCGGGACAGGCCTGCACATTCCGGGCCCAGGAATCAGGCAGGACGGTGGATCACCACGTGCCATCCTGCTCGATTGTTGGCTTGAAGCCTTGAACGCATTCCACAGACATCCCCGCTGGAAATCCACAGAAGCCCCGAGGAGATGGTTGTGAGGGAAACACAAGGAAGCATGCAGGTGCCATTACCAACCCCTGCCCACTCCACACCAGTTTGCCGCTTCAAAACCAATTTCAAAGATCGAACGAGTCATGCACAGTCACCTCACCTTTCTTCATCCTGCGCGCCGTTTTCAACGTCCAAATATCGGTATGTGGCTTGCCTAATCTTCAATCTTGTGGCCAGCATCGCCATTCCGGTTCATCTTCGGCAAGATACAGACGATTGTCACGGTTGTCAACCAGTGAGAGAGATCTGCACTTCTACAAACTGGAACCTTGTTCCGGCTGGCCCTAATAGGATAATATCTATTCTAGTGTGAATAGTTCGCTGCTTGCGCGGCTCGTGCCTGACCCGATGCCCGAACGGTCAGAGGCTGAGCAGTGAGCAGTAGCACACGATGGCGTGTTGATCGCGCCACGAATAGGATAACCATTGGATTTAACTGATCGATTGCCTTTTCGAGTCCGCGCGTGATATAATGCCGCCAATAGATAAGGGCTCGTCTGGTGGGGAAAACTGCCTCAATGAAGCCTTTCTCGTAACCATATCATACAACTAGGGCTACGAGTATGGAAATTGCAAGTATGGAAATTGCAATCTCCTCCCACTCCATCCAGATCTCAAGGGGTAAACACGCTAGACCACCCAGTATGCGTCCTGAAGTGGTCCTATCGTATACTCGAATCGCCTGAGCTATGGAATGTTCACTGTGTACTCCCTTGGGCTGGCCCATGCTTCGCAGGAACCGATCCCATTCCTCCCCGATCTCGGGAAAGAGGTATGAGTTGGTCTGGCTCGGGGAGGAGCTCTACGGTGGAGAGATAAAGCGGGATAGCCACAGCAACATACGAGGGTGGGCCGAAAAGGAGGACGCATTTGGCAGGGCTTTTCGACATCTCAGTGATGCGTGCACACTGCACCACCATCCGTATTGGGGATCCTATTCCACGGATTTGCTTGTCGAATAGGAATGTAGGGCTTTGGCTTCGACTCAAGGGTCACAGAACAATGGAAGTATCAAGTACTTCCCCATGCTTGAGGGTGTTGATCCTGGCCGCTACGCTTCTTGGAGTCCTTCTATACACAGCTACAGCTTCTGGAGAGTGGGAACACAAGGATGGATCATGGCGAGAGTTTATTTGTTCCTGGGGATTTAGACAATTCACTGCTGCAACTTTCGCGGGGCAGTAAAGTATATCAACTTTATAATCACTCCTCGATCCCTTCCACGTGGATACCAGCTCGAGGCACAGCGGCGCCATCTTTATCGGTTGTTCCAGACCAAACATTATCCAATGAATCCTTGAAATCGTCCTCAGAGATATCAGTCGATGTTGTCGCACTAGACAGAGATATCACGTTAGCCAAGATTTCATCTTCTAAGTAGCAAACGTAGAATCGTAGTAGAGCATACGCCACAATATACACTGGTGGAAAAGTCATTGGTCCAGGCAGATGAATATAAACTTGCACACTCAAGGCCTACTCTCGATATGTACATATCATGTAAGATACATCAAAAAGAGAATAGTATTGTCTCCTTGTAACTGCCATTGCAACCAAGTTTCCGACTTCTGCATGTCACTATCAGCATAGCGTACCACGAGTCACCAAGGAGGTATATCAATGCTGACCTTGGCCCCAGAACAGAACCATGGGCCATGAAATTTGCTGCATAGAGGCTGACTCGGGTGGATCGTCGACTGGTGCATGATCTGTCAAGGCCTGACGATGGTAGCTGGACACTTTTTAAATCAGCGTCAAGGTGGAAAAGGAATCGAAAGCTTCAGGGGACTGGCCAGCACTTATAACAGGTAATTCAGCCTTGTTGCGAAATACGAGAACTGCACCGCCCCACGCACGATGCTGCTCCCAATATAAACGCACAAGGCTTGGAAGCTGCAGATGTGATCGAATCTAAAGGCTAATCGTCTCTCCATGGCATAATGCAATCGCATTGACCTGACCGTGGTATTAATTGATCGATTGATATCCGAATTAATCTCAGTGCATTCTCCTATCACTGTCCAAAGATTCTCAATTACATCGCATCCGTCTAACAATTTCTCCCGAAACCCATTATACGAACCATACCATACTATACCATAAGACAGTTGAGACCTACATATCCACCGAAAACAACGCCGGATCAAGCGCAGACGACTCCTGCTGACGCTCATACTCCGCCTCACAAATCGTACAGTCCGGTCCCCAATTGATTACCCCGGCATCATGCATAATCGACGTATGACTCGTACTACGACTCGCACTCTGCCGCCGTTCAGCACTCCTCTGCCGACTCGACGGCCCCGCGCTCCCAGGCTGCATCGCCGACTGAGCCCAGGGATGGACATCCCCCGAACTAAACGCCGACGGCGCATTCCCCGCCAGGTCCGCGGAGTCAGGGATATCCGAGAGGTCGAGGCCCTTTGCGCTGCCGATACGGCGGATGAAGCTCTCGCTGATCTGGAAAGCGCGGTGTGAGGAAGGGTTATTCTTAGCGAGACTGTGGAGCCAGCGAAGAGCCTTTTTCGACGCAGAGAGGATAATCTCAGGCATTTGGTTTTCTGACACCGTGATATTGGGATCTGTATCGCCTTGCCCGGTTTGTTCGCCTTCGCCGTGGTTTCCTAGGAACGGGACGGGCCCAATGGAGAGTTGGATGAGGAGGACGGTTAGGGCTTGCATGAGGAAGTGGAGGACGCACCACCAGGGGGTTATGTTGAGGAGCCATTCTATGCTTGGTGTCTCTGGGAGGATGGAGATGAGGGAGATGGCAGAATGGACGCAGGTTCTTGCAGTGTCGTTGCCGAATCGGGAGCGTGGGAAGCGGATATTGGTCCCTTCTTTCATGTCTGGGCGGGTGAGGCAGGGTCTGCTGATGATTATCTGGGAGCTGTAGTAGGCGAGGGCCAGGCTGACTTGGTAGCGGTTATCATGCGACAGAACTGGCGTGTCTTGGGAGTTTGTGAAGGCAAAGGAGGGATGCAGGTTGGAGAGCCATGTTTGGAGCTTTTCTTGGTATGGATGGATTCCGCTCTGGCCGCTGATGCTGTCTTTGGTGGTCGCTAGGCTGTATATGGTGGCGACGGCGGCGTGAGTGATCATGGAGAGGTCAACGAGGTGAAAGAAGTAGAGGGACGGGGTTGGACTGATTGATTGGAACCACCTGGTTCGTGCTTCGAGCTCGGAATCGCTGGCGTAGATTGTCCACTGGAGGCGCTCCTCGCGCAGGGCGGTATTCCCTAGAAGCTCCTCCAGCTCAGGAAGGTGGAACATGCTGTCGTCGTATGGTACCGGGGGATACAGAGATATAGACCGGTAATCGACGCATGAGGAGCGTCCAGTCATGCCGGCGAGTAGGTGTTCCAAGGAGAAAATGCACCACCATATGCGAGTGCGCGTCTCCTTCGAAACAGGGTCTATCTGGTCACCCAGTGCGCGCAGATTGAGGCCCAGGGAGGTGGCGGAGCGGGCAGCACGCCCGTTCGTATGCCATGATCTAGAGAGTCAGAAGAGAGATCTAGAAAGTTAGAAGAGAGATTATATCTAGGGAAGAGCGTACCGATTTATCTGACCTGCAGCCGTATAATAGATAGCCAGGAGCAGCTCAACCTGGACCTGGTGTAAGTCTGCATGGTCAGCAGCCAGATTATGAGAAGTACTAAGAGAGATAGCCCTGGACAGAAAAATGCGGTCGTCGACATCCTTGCCGGCGACAGGCTCAGCTAACTGGTAATACTTCGAGCTGACAGCGAATATAAGATTGAGAACAGCAAGCCACTTCTGGGTGGGCTCTGCAGAGCTACTATAAGCGTAGCTGAACTGGGATGCAAACAAAGGCTTATTGATAAGCGGGAAAGAAGGGGCTATTGACTCGAAAAAGATGTTTACAAGACGGGCTGCCCATGGCCTCGGGGGTAATAGCCGTGGCTCGACCGGAAGTGAATCGGCTATATGGAGAAAGTCAACATGATAGCTCATCGATGTAACAGGCTCTTCTTCTGCAGGTAGTGCGAGCTGGCGAGATTCATGATTCAGCCTGTTAGCTTCGATTTCCAACTTCTGCATCCACGCAATCTCCGACTCCTTTCCTATATACCCGGCTGCTCGACTCTCTAGATTCCGGTTCGGGTCTTCAGTTAAGGTATCTACCTCGTCAAGAGATCCTATCGAGGTAGAGGAGTCGGAGGCCTCAGAAGGTCGTCTCGAAATCTCGCCTGGAACAGCCTGGATGGACTGTGGTCGTCAGCTACCTAAGAGCCTAAGAGGACAGATGCCATACTTCAATTACCTCCTTGAAATCTGCCCCCGTCGCACTCTGTCCACTCTGTCCACTTTGCCCACTCTGCTCGTCACTTGGAAAACTCGGTTCCTGACTCTCAGCCTGTCTCGACCGAGTCCGTACAGAGGAAAGCAGCTCGCCCAGCTGGACTATATTGCCGGCATCAAAGGCGTCCACAATATCATCCAACAGCTGATGCAGCGAGCTAAGCTCCTGCTCCGCATGCCGCTGAGCAAACTTCCTCCTCCTATCCAGGCCCCTGTCAAATATACACTCGGTGCCGATTTCATTGCACCTATTGCACGGCTGGCCGCCGCCGCACTGCGGCAAGTCAAGTCAAGTCAACCCAAGTCAAGTCAACCGGTGTTTCACTACGAGTCAGAGGCACGTACCTTCGACTTGCGCGCCTTACAAGCCGTACAAGCATTCGAGCGCTTTGTACGTTTCGGCAGAGGGCCCGCCGACCGCAGGGGATCGTCAGGGTGGAAGCTGGAGGGGGCGAGAAGACGCAGGGACCGGGGGACTGAGTGTGACGTCATGCTCTGCTTGCTCCTGGATGGCCAACAAATGCGGTTGAAAGAGCCGAGGGCAATAACGGGTCGCGATTGCTTGTGTTTAAAAAGATGGGCTGTGATGGTGACATTTGTTTCGACTTTTCTTTTGATTTCTGATGATGTCAAATTGCAGCGTGAGATGGCGTTGTCGTGGGCTGACTCGCTAAACCCCGCACGCTGGACGGGCTAATATGACTTCATAGGCGCCAGGGGGGATACACCGTCTTTCGACTGTTCTCGACCGCTGCCGGGTCTCGTATATTGGGTTCCTGGGTGTTGAATAATACAGTATAAATAATGCACGGCATAAATAGTTATGCCTCGGTGGAGTCTTGGCGCTTGGCGGGGACCTTGGGGTGAGGACCCTGCAAGCTCACTTTATTAAAAACAAAAAAAGGAATTGGCAAAGATGAGCCGACAAAATGCAGGCTGTGTGGTCTCTCCTGCTTGTGATCGTCTGCGTTGTCGCGGCAAAAGCGCAGCAAGTCGCTGCCGCAGAAGGACAGGCACAATGGCAGGACATCACGCAGGTCGTCGTCTCGAACATCACAGTCGTTGAAGAACCGAATGCCAGACAGGAGGAGGAATACACGCGGCTACAGAATCGATTACAGAGGTCGACTGGGACATGGAATGCAAACCACCCACGCCATCGGCTGCTCATGGCGCTGTATGGGTTCACTCGGTACAAGGAGCGCAACCTGGCGGAGGTGAAGCGCTGGCGGGATATGTATAAACATGTCCCGAAGAACCAGCAGAAACTCGTTGAAAAGACCATCGGGTACACGCGCAAGCTGAACACGGCCGAGCACCTGTTTGAGGACAATGACCGGATTGCGGCGGATATTGTGCGACACGGACTGGAATTCTACGATATCCCGCGAAGAGAACTGGACGAGTTCGTCAAGGACATGCAGAAGGAGAAAAAGGGACCCGACCGCACGAGCGTCGTCCAGGGAATGAAGCATTTTGTGCGCGACTGGTCGGAGGAAGGACTGTTCGAGCGTGAAGACGCATTCAAATGCATCCTCGACAATCTCGCGAAGATGGACCGTTCAGAGGACAAGCCAATCCGGGTACTGGCACCAGGCGCAGGAGCAGGACGATTGGGATACGAGATCGATGCTCTAGACGGTACATTCCCTCATCTCCCGGCGATGTCTATACCGCTAACTGTTCAGGCTTCGAGGTAACAATCAACGAATGGTCGATGTATATGAACCTCGTCCATCGATACGCAGTCCAAGTCGCCTCGCCCAACAGTCTTGCGTATTATCCATATATTGACTGGTGGTCGCATCAGGCCACGACGTCCGACATGCAGCGCGCCGTGCGGTTTCCCGACTGGATTCCGTCTACTTCAAGGGTTGTCATGGTAGAGGGCGACTTCACCACGCTCTTCTCCGACTCGGAGGCAGGTTCCTACGATGTCATTGTATCGTTATTCTTTATAGACACCGCGCGGAACCTGATGGCCTACCTGGAGAACATCCACCGGCTGTTGAAGCCCGGCGGGACGTGGATTAACCTTGGACCACTGCTATACGGAACAGGGCCATGGCTGCAGCTCTCATTGGACGAGATAATCAAAGTCAGCGAGGCATTGGGCTTCGAATTTGACGTGGATGAGTCGGAGCCAGATGTATGCGGGACGCCAACAGCAGGAGAAGGGCTGGATGGGAAGGCCAGGAGTCTGTACGTGCCCTATTCCCAGAACCCAAAGGGGCTGAGCCGGAATGCATACGATGCCCAATTCTGGCGAGCGACGAAGAGATAGAAGGATTGTTGCATAGACTAGCGCAGTAGAAGAGATATACTCCGCCAATGGTAGAAGATTAAACCCTGTTCCCTTGCTTCTTCTGGATCCAGTCGACAGAATAGGGAGATGATCTGTCAATGCACCATTCAGGCGTCCCAAACGCGATGCGTGGCGATCACTAAAGAGACTAAAGAATGCAACAACACGTGAAGGTGAGACTGGAATTTTCTTATTTCGTGTCTTATTATCACGGACTCTCTAGCTTTCTGTGCGACATCCCCATCCCACTTCACTGCACCCAGACCAGCACCATGGACGCCAAACGAGAGACCACCGGCCTCACGCACGATATCTCAGTCCACAGCGATGCATTGGAAGGGAATCAGAAGCCGGTGCAGTCGCTTCTGCGTCGCATTGACTGGCGCATCGTCCCCATCATGTTCCTGACCTATTTCCTGCAATTCCTCGACAAAGTGTGCCTGAACGTGAGTTTTAAATTCAACGCTGGGAGTCCGATCTTGACTTGGTAGTATGCAAATGTCATGGGCCTCCAAACAGACCTGGGGATGTCCGGCAATGACTTCTCGTGGCTCGCGACGGCCTTTTTCATTGCCTACGCTGTGGCAGAGGTCCCACAAGGTATTCTCTATTTCTACCCAACGCGACGTCGCTAATGAAATAAGGATATCTTCTGCAGAAATTCCCCATCACACGAGTCCTCGGCTGCAATGTCTTTATTTGGGGCATTCTCCTCTGCTGCTCCGCTGCTGCGCAGAACTACGGGGGGTTGATGGCCCTACGCGTCCTGCTCGGCACAACAGAAGCAGTCGTCGGTATGTCCAAGAATCAAATCAAAACCCTATCAAAGTGCTAATAAACAGCTCCCGCTCTCACCATGTACACAAGCCTCTGGTACACCCGGCGTGAATCCACCCCCCGCTTCGGCCTCTGGTACTGCGGCGTCGGCGTCGGCCAGATAATCGGCGGCCTGGTCTCCTTTGGCGCCCAGCACGCACCAGCATCCCTCTCCCTCACCGGGTGGCGCATCATGTTCCTCGTCATCGGACTGGTGAACATCCTCGCCGCAGTCCTCATCCTCGTCTTCCTCCCTCTCTCCCTCGAAACAGCCCGCTTCCTCTCCGCAAACGAGAAGGCAATCATATCCACCCGCCTCAAGACCGACTCTGCCAAAGTCGCCCCGAAACAGTTCCACGCCGCCTCGCTCTGGGTCGTCCTCACTGATATCCAAACCTGGCTGCTCCTGCTGATCACGATCCTCACGACCCTGCCCTCGGGCCTGATCGTCGCCTTTTCGTCTATGGTTATCAAGAACTACGGGTATACCGCGAAGCAGAGCGCGCTGTTGAATATGCCGTCGGGGGCTGTGAGCATTGTTTGCATCATTGCATCGACGTATGCCATTGCGAGGGGGTATCCGCGGTGGGTGGCGCTGAATATCCTCTTTGTGTTGACGCTGCTGGGCGCTTGTCTTATGAGCTTTATGCCGCAGAGCAATAAGGCTGGCTGTTTAGTGGGTATTTATTTAGTTAATGCGGTATGAACCTCAAATTATGGATGGGGTGGTTAGAGTACTGATATGGTATAGACAGTCGCACCGCTAGGGATAACCCTCGCCTGGATCGCAGGGAATTTCAAGGGCTACACCGGCAAAGTATCCGCAGCAGCGCTCATCTCGGCGGGATTCAGCGTTGCGAATATCATCGGCCCGCAGACGTTTCAGGCTAGAGATGCTCCTGAGTATGTCCTTCATTCTTGTGTCCCTCCATTCTTGTTGGCTTCAAAGGAGGCTAATTTATGACAGTTACATCCCTGCCAAGGTAACCATTGTAGCAATCAATGCGGCTGCGATTGTTGTTGCGATTGCACTACGACTTGTATATGGTATGAGGAACCGCAAGGCTGAGGGACTGGGTCTTCCGGCTAGGAGTTCCTTGGAGAAGAGGTTTACCAAGGAGGAAGATGATCTGTACCCGGGATTCAGATATGTGTATTAGCTGTGGTTTAATGAGATATGTGGGAGATTGTATGCAGATATAACAACTTACAACATGGTGCATGCACAATGGAATAATGCAATGCAGGATAAAGGAGCATAACAAACAAACAAGGGAACCCCGCTCTCCCCACCAACTTCAACCTCACCTTACCACACCTCATCAAAAGCATCTAAACACCGCTATCCATAATCCATATAGCCAAAAGAAAAAAAAAAGAATGGCCACCGCACTCACAAAATTCAAACTAATCTTCCACGTCCCCCCAACCTCCCTCGAACCCGTCAAAAGCGCCGTCTTCGCCGCAGGGGCGGGCCGGTATCCAGGTCCAGGAAGCTACACAGAATGCTGCTGGGTGGCCTCTGGAACGGGCCAGTTTCGGCCAGGTGATGCAGCTAACCCTGCTATCGGGAGTGTTGGGGCGTTGGAGAAGATTGAGGAGTTGAGGGTTGAGACGCTGTGTGTTGGGGAGGATGTTGCGAGGAGGGCGGTTGAGGCTTTGAAAAAGTGAGTTTCTTTTGCTTTTTGTCTTTTATCTTCTGTCCAGTTTATCTATACAGGCGTGAGGAAGAATTAGACTGGTGTAGTTGGAGACTGATCTGTGTAGGGCGCATCCGTATGAGGAGCCTTCGTATGGCGTTATTCGATTGGAGAACTTCTGATTAGGCTTATGGCATGTCGGAGAGAATGGACTGTTTCATTGTATCAGACCATGATCATATTTCCTGTCTATGTATGGTACAACAGCGAAACGCAGATGAGTGCTGGAAACGCCATATATAAACAATTATCAACATGCATATATTATCTCACAACATTGCCATCGACCGCCTTCACAGAATTCAGAAAGTGGTTGATAACACGTTTTCTATCCAAGTCCTGCGGTAGGTGGTTTCCGCAGTAGTCCAGTTGTTCCTGCATTACAGGAACAATCTCATCGGCATCGAGATCCATGACTTGCATTAGTTCCACAATCCACAACAGGCGTTTAACATACCACGCCTTTCTTTCATGACTTGTAACTTTTGTTTTCCGCCGTACATACTCGTGTTCCATCCATATGAGATATCCCGCGATAGGTATCAACAATGAAGGCGGGGCCCCGTTGTCGTAGTGTTTGACAAATGTATCGTTCTTATAATCAACTTCTAGGAGTGGCTATGGCGGTCAGCCTGTGACTCAGAAGATAGCTGCACTGGATTGATATACTTACTCGTGATGTACCATTTAAACTCTTAAACGCATTCGATTTGTCATCGAATACTTCCTTGAGCAATAACATCCACTTCGTTCTGAGATCCTCAAAGCGATCGGATCTCAATGTGCCCATCTTATTGTTCAATTTTTCGATAAGGTCTTCTTCCTCGTCGAGAATCTCGAGGACTTCATGGGAAGCCAATGGTTCATATTGTGAGTAACTGACCGTATAATCTCCTCTGTGACAGCAAACGTGGGTAATCCCGATCTTCTGGGCCCATGTTCTGCGAAGAAGTGATAAAAGCACCTTTTTCGACTCCCCGAGCCCCCGTTGGTCTTCCACCAGCGACAGGAATTCAAATCCCCACACAAAGGGGGCCCGCACTAGACGATATCTGGACTTCTCGAAAGTGAGATTAAACATAGAAGAGACGGAGCAGCCACCGGGAGAACAAGCACACTGGCAACTGTCTGATAAGAAGATGTCAGACCCCCTGTTCACGCACACATTAATCGAGTCCATTGCGTCCCAGAGATATTGGTAGGTGTCCAAGTAATCCATCAAGTACGACAAAATTGACCGTCCCCTTAAGTCGACATGATTGATGTTTGTGCCCTGAGCCAGTAAAACACCGAGCAGACCGGCATCCAGGAACGTATTTGGCGAAAATATGGGGGTTTGGCCTGCACTGTTGGGCTGGTTGAAGCCAGTGAAACCACAACGGACAAGTGCATCAGCCTCCTCACAACTATAAACGTAATGCAAAAGATTGTTGCCTTCAGTCCAATCAAAGCTACTGTGGAAAAGGAAACTGTTCACGTTGTCACACAACTCAATGAGCGCGATATAATTGGTCCTTGTCTCCCCTGGAGCGTGAACGTAGCGTCCGAATCCTGCCAACGAACTGTAAATGTACCATTGGAAGTCCTCTGGACTGCAATGAGGTCGAATTGCTCCCAAAACATCGAGTACCAAGCTCCATCGTCTACAATCGGATGTATAAGTGAAGAAGTTCCTCCCTTTCTTGTCTGTGATGGAGATATGTGCCCCGTGAGCAATGAGAAAATGAACAACCTCAGCATTTCCCGCCGCTCCTGCATATATTAAAGGCGTAGCCCCCGACCCGTCTCGAGAGTTTATGTCGTGCCCAGCCTCATACAGTAGACTGACGAGCTCCAAGCTTGGGGTGGCTAGATGCAGGGGCGTTTGACCCAGAAAGTTCTTCTCGTTCACACCAGCTGTTGACTGTGAGATAAGCGAAACAACCGTCTTAACAGATTGTTTGAGAACAGCCTGGTGCAGAGGAGTAAGTCCGCCAAAGCCTGCCTCCTCGTCAGCCAGAACGTACAGTTGGTGGCTCTTTCAGTGCTTACCAGTGCCTGGCTCATTGCAGACTATCCTGGTAAGGAAATGGACATGAAAGGGATCGCAGGCCACATCCGCACTCCAAAAAAAATACTTTCCAAATTTTGGCCAGTACTCAAGTGCTGGAAAATCCGCCCCGTCAAGGTCAAGCCCGCGTTGAAGAAGTGAATCAAGTAGATCCAGCCGAGTCCAACCTTGATAGAAATATAGTGCATATCTCAGCAGAAAACTATAAGCATCCCTTGGTAGTTGAACATTTTATCTCTTGGCGTAAGAGTAACTTACCTTAAACTATAATTCTCGATACTCATTCCAAGGTCTGATACGAAGAAATCTAGCATTTGAAGTTTACCTTCTATGCCATTCATGCCGGGGTGAAGGAAAAGCTCCTGGGTTATTATGAGACGAATGTGTTGACACCGCGTCAAATACAGTGTACGTACCTGCATATAGTCCCAGCCAGCAGGGTTGACATGATACTTCAATGACGGATCAGCACTGTATAGTTCTAGAAACCGTCCTTTCGCTTCTGAAAGGTCCAAGAGACCTTTGTGAAAGTACCGCAATGTCTCAAATCCTGGGGATGTGTACTTGACCGTTTGTTGCATACTCAATGCCGGCCTCAGAGAATATCTACCCTCACCTGAAACAAACTCAAGCCCGGTGATGACAGTCAATGGGATGCCATATTGAGTGAGGACAATTCGTAAGTTCCAACGGTAGCGTCGAGCCGAGCATTGTGCATTATCGCAGTATCTCCAGAATGTCGAGAATGGGGTATATTCGAAGCCCCAGAAACGCCCTGAACTAGCCCCAGTTACATGACAGGAGCAATGACAATGTCTCTCGCTACATGGCTGTCTTCTAATGGGACGCATCGTTTTTGTTGGAGCGGTGGGTGTGCCTATGTTTGATTCTGTTGGCGTCGTGGCAGCAACGACGTTCGACACTTTTCGTTTAGTTGTAGACTCTATCTCAGCGATAAGGCCGCTATTATGTGCCCCTGCTGCTGGAATCTGATTGGGAATGGTTTGATGGAGGACTAACGTAAAGGAACTATTAGGGTCAGTATAAGTAAGACTCCTAGTCTTCTGGAAAACCCACCACGTCAGGTCAGCAATAACCCCCGTAATCCTTTCTTTCGCAATACTAAGATTTTTTCTTATTTCTGGAGGCTTCATGAGAGTCTTCCACTTTTTGCTTCCGTCGCTCTGCGCTCGCGAAATTGTCTCCGCAACTCTTTGCAGAATATCATCAACTCTGCTATATTCCAACTGGCAGTTCTTAATCGCAATATCCACGATAGGATTCCCTTCATATAATTGCAAAGGCACAAGCACGTTCTGCAAGAACTCTAGTCTGCGAACTAGGAACTCAATTTCATCCCCAGCCTTGTTCTGGTTGTAGTCGCGGATCTCTTTCAGGCGGCTGATATTCCCAGTAATCTGGACGATAAAGGCTGCTATGCCGACACCGGCTGAGACGACGCCGACGACTTCCGCCATGATGAAAGCACCCGCGACAGATAGCAAGGGTGGTGTTGAAAGAGGAAGAGTTGAAGGTGGGCAGGGGCGACTCAACATCGGCGACGGGTTCAGCCTCGTCAACAGCACCGCCTCAGCCATAACCAATCGAATCGGACGAGGCTGCAGCATCATGCAGCTCTTGATTGGAGCGAATCATTGGAGAACACGTCGGTTGGCAGGGAGAGGAAGCTGGGCGCTCCGCCTGATTGGGGGCTGTCGCGAGGCTGATTTCCTGCGGTACTCCTGGCATTTCACCTCATTGTAAGAGCGGACATAGTTGTCTCGATAGTGCCGTTCTTTATGGTAATCTATATAGTCTCAGACTATATATGCCATGTTCAAATAGTCAAGCATGTGTATATCTGCACAGCCACCCTCGCTAACCCTACAGTAAGGCACCCAAATCCGAACGCGGAGCAACGAAACATCTATATTCAAGCCCGTATACAAAGCTCATTCCTGTCTGGTAGTAAATACATCCTTCCGATATCCCAGCTCAAACCCAACCCGTTCAACATTCCTCGCACTCGTTCCCGTCGGCCAAGTGGTAACAGTAGCAACGTCAACTCTCTCCTTCTTCGCCTCGTCAAGTCTTGCCTTCAATAACGCTGTCTGCACACCCTTACCCCGGTACTCAGGGACTGTACTGTCAATATATAACTCGGCAACCCGACCTAGAGGCGTGGCTATCAGCGCCATTCCTGCAGCCCCGGCAATCTGTCCATCTATCCGAGCGAGGTAGAGTCGTGTATCTCCACGGTGGGTGGCAGCGCTGGCTAGAGTATGGAACAGATCGACTTGATCAGATGTAGAGTTGTTTCCGAACCCGGCGACAGATGTTTCAATGAAGATCGGATATTCTTCGGCCGAGACGTGCGTTATGCATATCTCCTCAACGTTTCCCTTGTCTTCATACTCCTGTAAAGACAAGATATAAACATTCATCTCCGCACAGACCATCCATCCCATCTCATCCAAAGTTTCTCGTGCACTCTGATGCGCGAACGGACACAGATTAATCTCCGGGGATGCCCCAACCCCCCTGTAAAGGAGTTCGACAGCCTCGAGCTCCTTCTCAGAGACAGGCCCGTTCATCCCAAACCCAGCAACATGGTTCAGCTTCCGTCCAAAAGATGGCTTTGTGACAGCTGCTACACCGCCGCCGATAGGCTCTGCTATGAATCTCTGGGACGGGAAGAGTGCTTGCACAGCTTGGATTTGGGCCTTGATGAACAGGATTTCGGCAGTCTCGACGAGGTGGGCTGTTGCCGAAGATATGGAGGTCATTGTGAGAAGATAAATTTGTGGAAAGTATGACTTTTGACTAGCTTATGGTTCCATTGATGTGCGTG